>JAVJIX010000010.1:2490833-3716666 GCA_036785185.1 Paratrypauchen microcephalus
TACAATCTTGTCATGTTATAATGCTGTTACCTCCTCAAAAACATACTTGTTTTGTTTTGTTTCATTCACACATTTAAATAACCCATACATCACCTATGACTGTACCGCCAGGCAACATCATCTTCAAGTTTGCCGACGACACCACCATCTTAGGCCTCATCACTAACAATGACGAGAACGCCTACAGAGACGAGGTGAAATCACTGACCAGCTGGTGTCAGAAAAATAACCTCTCTCTCTCTGAACGTCAGCAAAACTAAGGAAATTATGGTGGACTTCAGGAGACAGCGTGTAGACCAGCATCCCCCCATCTTCATCAACAACGCTGAGGTGGAGCAGGTCAGCAGCTTTAAGTTCCTTGGGGTACACATCACTGAGGATCTGTCCTGGACACTACATACAGACACTGTGGTTAAGAAAGCCCGACAAAGACTCTACTTCCTGAGGAAGTTGAGGAAGTTTGGTATGAACACCAGCATCCTCACAAACTTCTACAGGTGCACCATCGAGAGCCTGCTGACGGGCTGCATCACAGTGTGGTATGGGAACTGAACTGCTCAGAGCCGCAAAGCACTACAGAGGGTGGTGCGAGCGGCAGAGGACATCACTGGCAGCAGTCTCCCCTCCATCCAGGACATTTACCACAGCAGGGGTCTGCGTAAGGCACGCAGCATCACTAAGGACCATACTCATCCGGCACAAGGACTCTTCCGTCTGCTACCCTCTGGTAGACGATACAGGAGCCTGCCAGCACGCACAAAAAGACTCAAAGACAGCTATTACCCCCAAGCTGTCAGACTACTGAACTCTGGGTAATACTCTAAATCAGGGGTCGGCAACCTTTACCACTCAAAGAGCCGTTTGGAGCCGTTTCACACCGTAAAGAAAACACTGGGAGCCACAAAACCCTTTTGAAATTTAAAATGAAATAACACTGCATATAATGGCTTTTTTTTACCTTTGTGCCATAGAATTACATTTTGAACTAAATGAACTAAAATAAAATACATTTTCATTAAATACAGTGGTCCCTCGCTATATCGTGGTTCACTTTTCGTGGCCTCTCTGTTTCGTGTATTAACGTGCATTTCTGCGTCCTGATTGGCTGAGGGACTAGACCTTTGCTGATTCGTCAGTCCTTCTCCTCCGTGTCTCCTGTACAGAATGTGTTCAGTTTGTCAGATTTATATAAATGTTGGATCGCAGTGTGACTCTGAAGTGCTGTATGTTTGTTTCTCCCCGACAAAACCCACCACAGTGAAGCGGCGCCAGGACGAAGAGGCTCGGTCAGAAGAACTGTGACATACACACCAAATACACTTTGGTTTCGTTCTATAATACTGTGCTTTTTTGTTGAAAATCTACGAACGTTTGAGTGTTTAAACAAGAGAGAAATGTGAGAAAAGGTTAATTCCAGTGTGAGAAAAGTGTAGAATGTGTGTGGTGAGGCGTTTACAGCCTTAAAACATGGAGAAGAATTGTAAAATATAAAGCTGACGACTTCGCAGATTTCACTTATCGTGGGTTATTTTTAGAACGTAACCCCCGTGATAAACGAGGGACCTCTGTACTGAGCCGCATCAGAGGGATCAAAGAGTGACTCCGGAGCCGCAGGATCCTGACCCCTGCTCTAAATAATACTGAACTCTCAATAATACTGCACTAAACTTCTTTTCATTATGCATAATATGTTTACTGCTGCTGCTCTATATGAATGTATCATGTTTGTCACTACCTCACTGTAAACTACTGTTACCTGTGCAATAATCTGTGCAATACTTATACTATACTATATTATGTGCAATCTGTGAAATACTCTACTTACACCTTATTTAACCCTGTACCTGTACCTTGTATTTTATTACATTTTAATACATTTTTAATTATATTGTTAACTTCTTCCCCTGCACTTTTTTGCAACACTTTTTACCATGTACTCTTATTGCATACTATTAGTACTTCTTGACTATCTTAGCGAGTCAGCGGTTCTTCTGATCCTAAACATTTCATTGCATTGTTGACCTTGTGTTCCTGCATATGACAAATAAACAATCTTGAATCTTGAATCTTGATTGAATCTTGAAATTAATCTTGAATCTATAAAGCTCAAAATGCTCTGCTCCTCCTTGTGATATCATGTAGTGGTAGTTTTCAAGTTAACAGATACATGACGGCACATGACATCAGAAGGTGGAATAGAGTATTTTCAGTTGGAGAGAAGAAGGTTTGTGTGTTAAACATGTGCTAATGAAACAAAACACAACTCCAGGTATGTTTTTGATGAGGAACCAATATAAGATAGATCAGAAAATAGCATAATATGGGCCCTTTAAAAGCGATTTTTAAAAGTGTGTATGCACTGATTTTCCTTCATTAATAACTCACTCGAAATTAAATTGTAATGAGTGTTGAGCATTTCTAGCATGTTTGAGTAAACATGCTTTGAGTCAACATTCAAAACACCATTGCTGTGTAAATTTTCATTTCTTTTTGTGTGTTGTGTTAGCCCAGTGCACGGAGAGGCCTTCACAAAAGTTAGTTCATTAGACAACATGTAGTGTGGGCCCATCAAGATGATTTATACCTAGGACCCAAAATTTGATGCTACACTGTTCACTGTTCTAAAGACATTGATAATTGCTATGGCAACAGTCCCAATGGTTCATCTCTTTGAAACCCATATAATCTCTGTGTAGATTTGGACTATTGATCTATGTCATTCTAAACTCAACAATCAAAACATACCTAAAAGTTTTCAATAGTGGCAGTAAGAGTGAGTCTTGTTAATCCTGGTGTTTTTGTTGGACCCAGAGATCAGGGCAGCTGCTACTTTTCAGTGGGCCCATGCACAGTCGGGCTGTGCAGAACTAAAGGCAGAAACCTGACCTCCAGCTCGCCGGTCCCATTGTCAGTGTGTGATGTGAGGGCCTTTGGGAGCTCTGATCTGATGAAATGTTGTGTTGGAGTCTGCAGCGCACCCTGTGTCCTTCAGCCTGCATCACCTGCTCTGCACACCTCCTCGTGGGACTGATGCTCAAGCAACAATAGACACATACAAGCTCCTCTTATACAGGACTAGGGCCGTGTGCGTTTGAAGGGCCAATGTGGGATCAAAGTTGGAGAGTGCAAATTTGTAGTCCTAACAAGTGAACAAAAACAAAGCAAAAAAATAGCATAGGAGTGGGAGATACGATTTTCTAAGAGCCAGATGGTCATTTTATTTTCTTTGTGTCTTTTAAACAGTCTTTTAAAGTGACAGTGTGTAAGATTTTTACCCGTTAATTACTGAAATTGAAGATACCCATTCAAAAATACATTGTTTTCCAAGCCTTTTCACTTCCATCATGAAATCAAAGTATTCTTTTGGACTTAGATATAGTCACATAAAAGGGGGATCTTCCCCATGCAGTGGCAGCCATTTTGAATACAAGAGCCGCAGAAGGACATTTGGGCTCCGCCTTCGCCTTCGGCAAGGCTCGTGGTTTTGGGTAAACAACACAAGCATGTTGCCGGATCAGACGTCGTAATGGATCTAACACGTGTTTTGGACTAAATTGTTTTACTGGATTTTATTCGCTGGATCCTGACGGACAAATTGAGAGTAAGTTTATGGTGAAATACAGAGTTTGACCTGTGCAAAGCATTCTAAGGTAAGCTAACCTCGTTTTGTGCTTTTCCGTATAAAAGCCCCATGTGCTTGGGGAGTGTTTGTTTTGCAGGGAAATGAATTGCATAGTCAAAAAGAGGAGACTGTAAGGTTTCATTTGATGTGTAGAGAGTCATGGTACATGATCGGGAATGTGTGTTTTCATGAGAAAAGAAAATAAAGAAAAAAAACGGGACCGGGTTTTATTTATACAGTAGCGGCTCGTGCGCGCGCCTGGGTGACACTCGAGGTCTGCCGTAGCTAAAACAGAAAGTGCAATAGCACCATCCACCTATGCGGAACGAATCCTACACACTGGGGCTTTAAAGATCCTATATTACACTAAACTGACTCTTGACTCAAAGAGTCATTAAAAACATGGCTGGAGTTGTGTTTTTTCCTTTATTATTAGTCTAGCTACATCTCCAAGCTCTGTTCCACCTTGTGAAGTCATGAAGTGGTAGTTTTCATGTTCACAGCTACCATTTACCTTATTTGTTTAGTAGAGACTGGAAATTCCAGGGCTGAAATTACTCAAATGATTCAGGTGTATGAGGTTTAAAAACACAGTAGAGCACTTCCTCTATTACCACATGACATCACAAGGTGTAACAGAGTGTGTTAAATATGTGTGAATGAAACGCAACACAACATCAGGTATGTTTGTAATGAGGAAACAACATTGTAACATTACAGCTTAGGAAATAGCGTAATATGAGCCCTTTAAGAGGTAACTAAAGCTAATGTCTGTTTATGGGAGTTTATTCTTAACTGTGATTGGTTAAATCCACCTGCCAATCACGCAGAGCATGATGGAGGCTAACCAATAGGACAGGAGGGTGGGAATTTAATCTAGAATAGCATTTAGTCAGTGAAATGAAAACTTATACTTAACGCTGATAGTTTTACATTGTTACATTTTTAGCCAAAATACAGTGAAATATAAACAAGTTTTCTCATTTTGGATCTTTTTATTGCACTATTAAATAAGTTTGTTAAATTGGTGTGTTGTAGGTATTTTTATTGTTAGTGTTCAGTGCATATCAACCTATTATTTTGAAAACATATCTCTTGAGTATTGGACACAGCATCTCTCTTTTGTTGTCAAAAGTTGATTGTTGTATTGAGGCTGGCTGGAACATATTGATTTACTTTTTGACCAAACGAACAAGCAAAATATGGGTAGACATCAGTGAAAGATTCTTTTGAGAGAGAAAAATGTCTTGACTGAATACAGCAATCACCATTCATCATGTTTGTTATCAGGACCAATTATGTTTTTTCTTAATAATTATATGACTTAAATATTGAAATATTATGAATATGCATCCTTACTGTAAGCTTGCCTTTCCATAGACCTTCTTCTTGGATATAAGCAGTGCTGCCACCAGATTTGTTACACAGTGGCGCTTTCATTTTTCTGCTTTAAAAGAAGAAAATTTCAAATTGAACTTGCTTTTGTGTCATAGCTGTTATTTGGGGACCACTATAACTAATCAGGATCCCCAGTTGGATATTCCACTTTGTATCCTCACTAAAGGAGCAGCTCTCAGGCTTATTTGCCCCGGGCAGTCAACAGGAGGAAATTAATTTCTAATTGGACATTAGCATGTAAATGCAAGACTAATGCTAAACATACTGGGGCATGAGGCGTATGAGGGCCAGTAATAGCATTAGCACAGGTTAGCACTGCTGGGCTGACTGCTGTAATTACATCATTACACTGTTTAGAGCTGACAGAAATTATTTACCTCACTGAGGAGACAAGCCTGATTGACACAGAGTTTAAAATGGATTAATACAAAACAATTTTGTTTTTCATAATTCTACCTTGCAGTTTCTCTTCTGGCAGTGAATAATGTGTAATGTTTGTATGGCCCCCACGGTGTAAAAATCTAACTAATTAAAGTAACAAGAATTTAATCTAAGTGATTTGGTTGATTGGGATGTGGTTTTCAGAATGTGGAATGTGATGACGTCGTACTTCCAGATGGGGGGTAAGAGCCAGATTTCCATATTGAATAAAGGTTCTTTAAAGGGACAGTGTGTAAGATTTTTACCCGTTAATTACTGAAATTGAAGATACCCATTCAAAAATACATTGTTTTCCAAGCCTTTTCACTTCCATCATGAAATCAAAGTATTCTGTTGGACTTAGATATAGTCACATAAAAGGGGGATCTTCCCCATGCAGAGTAGAGGTAAGATCGGGCCTAAAAAATCCAGCCCGACCCGACTCGGCCCGCGGGTATTAAAGCCCGACCCGGCCCGAGCCCGACCAATTAACTTGATTTGCAGGCCCGAGCCCGAAGCAAACCCGAAATTTCATATTTTATTTGTGAGGGGCGTTTTTTTGAAACAAATGATAATATAGATGTTTGACGATCATCAATTTTGCTATTACAGCTGTTTAAATGCCTGCTCAGCGTCGAGGTCAATGTTCCCCCTAATGTTTTATGTGTCTGAGCAAACACACTAACTCCCTGAGCGCTCCTTGGAACCCTGTGCGCGACATCCGACATGCACCCCCGCTACACGCGGAAAGAGCTGCGCGTGCTCGCGGCTTGTGCGTGCTCGTGGCTTACACCGGTAGAAGTTTAATACGAGACACATACTTTTGTTTCTGAATACTGGACGATTCCCCCGTATTCAGATGACCCCGCGGCTGAAAAAAAAGCTGAACTCTTTCATCCCTGCGCTGCATAGGTTTTCTTGTGCGCTGAGAATGTGTGAGCAGTGCGCAACTGCACAGGCGCGCAGAGGGAACGTCGAGGTGCCAGTCTTTTTGCTCTCGTATGAAAGCAAAGCGCCACATTGACTACATTCAGCGAAGCCAACGCAAGTTTCTGTAGCATTTTCAACAATCAATTTGAAGCTTTTCCACACCTCACTCTTACCGGTGCGTGTTTGTCTTTTCAGTTCTCCTGTCTTTAGTTTATCCTTAACTTCTTGCTCCTCCATATTGGGGATACCAGGTCAAAATAGATGCGGACTTGCGGAGGGGAAGATTATTAAGAGCGGCTCCTGTTTAATAGTTAAATACCTTACAGCGCCTTCTCTGTTTTATCCAAATGATTTATTTTAAAACAAGTATGTTTAGTATCCACACATCGTTTTATTATACATTTTTATAAACATATATTTATTTTAAAAAAAAAGTCAGCGAGAGAGAAGCCCGGCCCGAGCCCGAGCCCGACCCGAAGCAATGATTGACATTTGGGCTCCACCTTCGGCAAGGCTCGTGGTTTTGGGTAAACAACACAAGCTCGGGCTTAAGATCTTACCTCTAATGCAGAGGCAGCTATTTTGGATACGAGAGCCGCGTAAATTGTTTTACTGGATTTTATTTGCTGGATCCTTACGGACAAATTGAGAGCAAGTTTATGGTGAAATACAGAGTTTGACCTGTGCAAAGCATTCTAAGGTAAGCTAACCTCGTTTTGTGCTTTTCCGTATAAAAGCCCCATGTGCTCGGGGAGTGATTGTTTTGCAGGGAAATTAATTGCATAGTCAAAAAGAGGAGACTGTAAGGTTTCATTTGATGTGTAGAGTGTCATGGTACATGATCGGGAATGTGTGTTTTCATGAGAAAAGAAAAATAAATAAATAACCGGGACCGGTTATTTATACAGTTTTATACGGTTTTATTTATACAGTAGCGGCGCGCGGCTCGTGCACGCGCCCGGGTGACCCTCGAGGTCTGCCGTAGCTAAAACAGAAAGTGCAATAGCACCATCCACCTATGCGCCACGAATCCTACACACTGGGGCTTTAAAATAGCTATAAGGAAAATTCACAAATGCTGAACTCGATCATTTCTTTTAATGACTACACCCTTGAACTCACTGTATGACAACAACAAAAAATACAATTTTTCTATTTTTTGATCTATGTTATAATGGTGTTTCCTCATCACAAACATACCTAGAGTTGTATTTTGTTTCATTCACACATGTTTAATACACAAAACCCTGCATCATTTGGATAATTTCAGCCCTGAATTTGCCAGTCTTTACTGAAATGAAATGTAAAATGTAGCTGTTAACTTAAAAACTACTGCTTCATGACATCACAAGGTGGAATAGAGCATTTTGAGCTTTGAAGATGTAGACAGACTAATAAGAATAATAATAAAGGCTCACTCAAACATGTGTAAATGAAACAAAACACAACTCCAGGTATGTTTTTGAGAAGGTAACAGCATTATAACATGCCTTAAAGCTTACAAGAATCCACTCTGTGTAATATAGGACTTTCAGTATTCATTATGAGCTGCTCCCTGCCCCTGTATTAAAGATTACTGTCCAGTAGAATGAGTTGACGTCATCTGAAACCTAGAAATCCATAAAAGTGCCAGGGACCACACGCCCTCAGCCGTACATCTCTGTGTGTTCCTCTGTGTGTCATGTGATCACAGCAGCTGCACAATGGCTCGTGTCCCGTAAATCCAGCGTGAGGCGATAGAGAGCGCTCACAGGACCCTGCCTTTATCTGGGAATGACAAATCCTCTGGCCCTCCACACTCCCCATCACCCAGGAACCTTCAGCTGATTTATGGAGCCTCCCGGAAAACAGAGCCCCAAACCTGTGCGGGATCTCACAGCCATTCCTCATTTGGGACCACTCTCACTCAAGCACCACAAAAGTCTCTGGCCTCTGCGATTTTAAGGCGATTTGATGGTGTTTCTGTACTATATACCACGGGCTGGTGTTTAGAGACATACAGAGCAGGGAAGAGAGGTGAGGAGGGAGGGTGATAAATAATGTGAATGATTGTACACAAAACAAAACTGCAGGCAAGGGAATACGTTTTGCAAACATCAAAAACGGGAGTCAAAAAAAGTGACTTCAACTTGACCAAAATGATCAAACTAAAAACAACTATATGGGGAAATATTTCACATAATGGTAGCAAGGATATGTTTATAAAGATCTTAAAGGTGCATTATGAAAATTACAGTGAGGGTCTGCCACCTGTTTCCATAGTATTGACATTAAATACAGGGCTGGTGGATGGTGGGCAGAATTAGAAGGTACTTTGTTGATATGGAAATGCTTTTATAACTAAAAGTCCATATTATCATTCAATAATGCACAGGATAATTATGTTATCACACACTTAGGCTTAGTCTTGGCTTAGTCCTGGTTTAGACCTGGTTTAGACCTGGTTTAGTCCTCGTTTAGTGCCGGGTTAGTCCCGGTTTAGTCCTGGTTTAGACCTGGTTTAGTTCTGGTTTAGTCCTGGTTTAGTCCCAGTTGAATCCTGGTTTAGACCCGGTTTAGACCTGGTTTAGTCTAGGTTTAGTCCTGGTTTAGTTCTGGTTTAGTCCTGGTTTAGTTCTGGTTTAGACCCGGTTTAGACCTGGTTTAGTCTAGGTTTAGTCCTGGTTTAGTTCTGGTTTAGTCCTGGTTTAGTTCTGGTTTAGTCCTGGTTTAGTTCTGGTTTAGTCTTGGTTTAGTCCTGGTTTAGTTCTGGTTTAGTCCTGGTTTAGTTCTGGTTTAGTCTTGGTTTAGTCCTGGTTTATTCCTGGTTTAGTCCTGGTTTAGTTCTGGTTTAGTCCTGGTTTAGTTCTGGTTTAGTCTTGGTTTAGTCCTGGTTTATTCCTGGTTTAGTCCTGGTTTAGTTCTGGTTTAGTCCTGGTTTAGTTCTGGTTTAGTCCTGGTTTAGTTCTGGTTTAGTGCCGAAATAGATGCAGAAATAATCTGATATGACTCTCCCATAAAAACGCGGTCACTCGTATCCATGTATGCACGTGTCACGGTCTTTAATAATCCGGAGCTCTGGAGAAACGGACATATCCCGAACTTATCCCATGTCCCGAGACGAGAGTTCCTTCTTACGTAGCATTAACGTAGCAAGTTAAGGATTCTTCTTCTTTTGGAAATGCCGCGTAAACATTCACGCGGCTCGCTCACAGCTGTGCGCGATCTGCCTCACAGCTGATCGCTCAACTCGAGTACTGGTGTGCGAGTGACTTTTTTTTCGCTGAAAACGCGCGGTGCCTGCATTAACTTACCGATTTTCTGGGCACAGAAGCGCTGTGAACAGTGACTGCAGTTTTGAATTGCTTAAAAAAAATTTCAGCGTGAGAAATACCATGTGTGGCGTGTGAGCGTGTGAACACGTCGAATTGCGTGTGTCACACTCTCAATGCGTGAGACTTGAGAGCCCTGTTAAATACATCTATCACCATGGAGACAAATGGGTGATACCACTAGGAGACATGTTTAATTACATACTGTGGAACATCCAAGGGGAAGCAATAACATCTCCATGATGACAAGCAGACGGAGGAGGACCTTTAAGCCTGACCTCCCTGAAAAAAAATCCTAAATAAGACGCTAAATTCAGACGCCTTTGCTGCAGTTAGTCAGACCGGCCACGGGAAAACCAGACACAAGTTGTCTCGGAGGCCTTTTGAGTTATTGACAGATTCTGAAAGTGTAGATTCTAAGCTTTCCAATGATGACTTGCACATGGAAATCTGACAACATTTGAAGAATTCGTGGCCATTTGAATGCATGCACATCTCAAAAGACAAAGCTGAGAAAAGTTAAAGATCTGCTTGTGGAGCAGAAAGGAACTCATTTGCATAACATCAAGATAAGCCCTCCCCCATTACTGACATCACTGTGGTGTGGTGTTTCAGGGCAGGTCGGAATTAGAAGGTACTTTGTTAAAATGGAAATGCTTTTATAACAAAAAGTCCATAAAATCCTTTAGTAATGCAGTAATACACATGATAATATGTTACGTCAAAGTCACCTGTATTGTCAATTCAATATGAAATGTATTATACAATGTAAAATGAAAAAGAGAGAAAGAATAAAGATAAAAGTAAAAAATACATTTAAAAAAAATTGCAGTATATAGGCAAATATAGTATAGGACACTACACACACACACACACACACACACACACGCACACCCACACACACACACATTCTGAATGTTTTCTGTTCCTTGCCGTTATGAAAAAAACTGCAGTGTATAAAAGGAAAACTGCTGTTTATGCAGTACAATGCAGTAGCACTTTATTCATGTTAATCGCCCATCACAAAACAAAAGTAGCTGTAATGGGCTGTTTGGCTAGTATGATGCTAATGTTGACAATTACACAAGCGCCCTGCTTTCAGCTAAATGTAACCCAGTAGAGAAAATGTGCTTTATTTCTTTTATTTAAATGTACTCATTATTTTGAAAAACATTTATTTTGGTAAGAGGAAGTGTGATCCTCTCTCTTCATATTGACTTCCTGTTTTGTCAGTCATGTTGGGTGATAATGATTATTTGTCAAAGTAGAAGACCCGCCTTCTAGAGACCGGGATCTCAGATTCACTTTAGTTTTCATTCTTTTATGCTCTGTACAGTAATCCCTCGTTTATCGCGGGGGATAGGTTCCAGAAATAACAATAAGAGAATAAGAGAAATAAGAGAATAAGAGAAATCCGCAAAGTAGGACAACTTTATATTTTACAATTATTATACATGTTTTAAGGCTGTAAATGCCTCACCACACACATTATAGACCTGGTTTAGACCTGGTCTAGACCTGGTTTAGTTCTGGTCTAGACCTGGTTTAGTTCTGGTCTAGACCTGGTTTAGAAGAAGAAGAAGAAGTGACTTTATTGATCTCACACTGGAGAAATTCTTCTCTGCATTTTAACCCATCCTATATATATATATACATATATATTAGGAGCAGTGGGCAGCACACACATTAGGGCGCCCGGGGACCATCTCCATGATCTTCTTGCTTCGGTTTGGTCAGGACCTAAGCTGGAGGTACCTATGGTGCATGTTTTGGGTTGGTGGGGGAAACCGGAGTGCCCAGAGGAAACCCACCCAGACACGGGGAGAAACATGCAAACTCCACACAGAAAGGCCCAGGCGACCCGGGGATCGAACCCGGAACCTTCTTGCTGTGAAGCAAGAGCGCTAACCACTCAGCTACCGTGCCGCCAAAGAAAGTCCAGTTGAGTCCACGTTTAGTCCTGGTCTAGTCCTGGTCTAGTCCCGGTCTAGTCCCGGTCTGGTCCTGGTCCCCCCCTCATCCCCCATCTATCAATCGGCAAAGGTCTACAGTCTCTTAGCCAATCAGGACGCAGAACACAATGTTACACTATAAAAAAATTTGAAAAATAAAAAATCCGCGAAACAGCGAGGCCGTGAACAGTGAACCAGTTAAGATGGTATGTCTTAAAAGCGTCTAGAACAGGGGTGTCCAAACTTTTTTCAGGGGCCGCATATCAAAACACAAACTTACACATCATATACTGGTATTCAGTACAGTGAATAAATAAATATGTGCATTTATAACAGGTTAGAAAGAGCCACCAGACCTTTAGATTCTCAGCAAGATGCACATTTTTTTTTATATTGATATTGTTTTATCTTGCAGTAAAAAGTACTGAATAAGGTTCATTCATTCATCTTCTTCCGCTTTTTCCATTCTCTGGGTCACAGCAGGGGCAGCAGTCCAAACAGTGTTCCGCTGCCCAGAACACAATGCACCAGCCCTCATGAATCCTCCCGCGGGTGGTGGGTCCACAGGAGGACGGCTCACGTCACAACGGGCCTTGATTTATCTTCTGCCATGGGGGCTACCAGTGTCCGCAGACACTGGGGGCGGGGTGGGGTTAAGTGTCTTGCCCAAGGACACAACGGCAGCGCTCATTTGTGGGAGCTGGGATCATATGCAGTCCACCCGTCAAGAGCAAGATTTGAATCGCCAACCCCTGGATCACTAGGCAAGCGCTCCACCAACTGAGCTACTGAATAAGGTTATATATAACCCCATATAACCTGAATAAGGTTATATGGGGCAATTCATCTAGAAAAACTGTCCTGCGTTTGGTCCCCGGGTCATAGTTTGGACATGCCTGGTCTAGATTATAGCATAACATCTTATTTCATGCATGTCTTTTATCACACTTTATATTTCACTATTATGATTAGTTGATTTACGTTGCCAAAGCATATCGCTTTAGCTTGTGAAAATTGTTCAGTGACAACAATGTTTTTTTTTCTGACTCTGATTTAGTGTTTGGCCAGATGAACCACTCTCTCTGACCAGCCTAAGATACTACAAAGGCACAGTACACATCTATAATAGAACAAAAAGATGAAGTCAATTTCTGACAGAAAAATGAAACGATTTTGAAACTCAAATGACTCCAGCACACTGTTTGTTGCTCAGACAAGAGAAAGTGTAAATTGGCAGACTGTTGTGTTCAGCAGCATAACAACATCTAATGCAAGTCTGTGTCTCCAAAACCAAACTCTACATGTGCATTCAGAGAGAAAGTCAGTGATGCAGTCCACAAAACACTGCTTTAAACTGAATTCTCACAAACTTCTGTTCTGGGCTTCATATATCGCTCCATGAACAACTTTTCTATCATACGCCAACTTGGGAAATATTGTGTTTTTTTGGAACAATGTTTGAAAGTGGTTAACCAAGGTCATTAAAATCTAAAACAAGACTATAGTTGACAACTTTCATCCTGCCTTTCCATCTCCTCAGTATATGTACGCACATGGAGTGTATTTTTGGCAAGTCCTTTTAAATGAATACATACTTGAAATGCAAAACAAAGTGAGCGTGAGCCTCCAGCTTATCGTCATAATAACTGCAGAAGAGCTCTATCGTAAACTGGTCCCTCTCTCTCCCCTTGAGTTACTTTTATGAATATGAAAAACTGCTAGCCTGATATTGGCTCAGACAAACTTTGGTCTTTAGCCACGACTGATTGTGGAAACTATAGCACAGTGTGCCCATGTGCTATGTATGAAATTCCTAATGTTGTGTAGTTTGGCATCCAACAATCTTAGAAGACAAAAAACACACAGTGTCTACCAGGCTACAGACTTTTACATCACTTGCCCATCTCATCACCAAACAAAACAACAGAATGAGGCTTCTGTTTGTGTCTCCAAAGCTCAAGTGCCTTCCTCTGGATGCTGGCCTTGATGCCCAGGCTTCAGGACACAAAGGATGGACACTTTTGTCCAGAGGGCTGCTGCACCCCTCAAACTGCCCCGACACATGACGTTCTACCCTACCTGATCTGACCAGCTGTTAAATAGTTATTTACATTTCATTTATTTATTTTACTTGGGCAACTATTGGATTAGCAATTAACAAATAATCATAATAAGAGACCCAAAAAAGTAGGCAGAAGAAAACTTTATAAATGCTTTCCTCAAAACAGACACCTGCTGGCACAGGCCTGCGCCTCAAGAGAATTCTGTGTACTACAAGACTACAGTGGAACCCATGATGCTTCAAAGCCCCAAATTTGCCATGTTATCATCCCATTTCATTTTTAATTCATACTTCACCAGTATTTCTGACAATGATTTGCCACGGATCATCTTCTCTGTGCTTTTGTTGTTGGACACGAGCACATCCTCTGCTCATTAGCTCATATCCCGAGGCAGGGCGCGCTCCTGCTCTGCTCCTGTCAGGCGTTTGGTGTTGACCTGTGGAGCTTGAACCACTCTCCGCTGTTCTGATGCCTCCTTCTTCTGCCTCCTCGACCTCTGAGTCATGCTATGTGCCTGTGGGCACACTGTGTAGATCCTTCACTATCTCAGTACTATGTCTGAGTATGTCACCAGGTTCAGATATGTATCCTTATTAAGTAGAATTTCCTCAAGCATTTTTCTCTCTTTTGGAGGGTTCACTGTACACTTGGGAAGCATTTTGGAAATTTATACAAGAAACATGGTGAAATGGCTGATAAGGAGCTGCTTTAGACTTTGTGCTATTTTATTTAATTTTATTGTGAAATTCACTCCACAACAACAGCCTACAGTGGCTCTATAGGATCACTCTAGTTAATATTACACTAAATGTTTGTCTCCAGCATACTACAGGGATCCAATTTGTTAAGAGACATTATGAAAAAAACTTTTATGACCTTTTAACCATGTTATAGTTGTTTTCCTTTCTGAGGAATCCTTGCTCAGACCGCACCCGGTCCAGCTGCAGCTCAGTGTTGGACTGGTTTAGTTGTGGTGTGACACTCACATGAACCGGAGCTTTGTAGCCACCATCTTTGAAGATGTTTGCATGATAACTATTCATTTATTAAGGGGCTCTGGTAAAGACACTCTCCTAATGGAAAGAATCCAGAGCACCATGACACCTGCCGGCAACACCAGACAGCATGGCCCATGGTCTAAACCAGGGGTCGGCAACCTTTACCACACAAAGAGCCATTTGGACCCCTTTCACTGGGAGCCACAAAAACCTTTTGAAATTTAAAATGAAATAACACTGCATATAACGGCTTTCTTTCTTTTTTTGCCTTTGTGCCATAGAATTACATTTTGAAAATGAACAAACTAAAATAAAATACATTTTAATTAAATACACTGGTCCCTCGCTATATTGCGGTTCACTTTTCACGGCCTCACTGTTTCGAGGATTTTTTTAATTCCAATTTTTTTTTATAGTGTACCAGTCATTCTCCTCCATGTCTCCTGTACAGTACAGAATGTGTTCAATTTGCCAAATTGATATAAATGTTCGATCACGAGCAGTGTGACTCTGAAGTGCTGCATGTTTGCAAGTTTTCTCGCCAACAAAACCCGCGACAGCGAAGCAGCACCAGGACTAAGAGGCTCGGTCAAAGGAACTGTGAAATACATGCAATATGTCTAGGGCCTGAAAACAGATTTTGATCTTTGGTTTCATTCTGTAATACTGTGCTTTTTTAGTTGAAAACCTACGGAAGTTTGAGTGTTTAAACAGAGAGAGAAATTTGAGAAAATGTTAATGCCAGTCTGAGAAAAGTGTAGAATGTGTGTGATGAGGCGTTTACAGCCTTAAAACATGTAGAATAATTGTAAAATATAAAGCTGACGACTTCACAGATTTCGCCTATTGCGGGTTATTTTTAGAACGTAACCACGGCGATAAACGAGGGACCACTGTACTGAGCCACATCAGAGGGATCAAAGAGCCGCGGGTTGCCGACCCCTGGTCTAAACTGTTCTCACTGCTGTGGACTGAAGCTGTAATGTGTGCAGTCTGAGCCCAGGGTTGTACTATCAAGACACCATTGCTCCCAAAATACATGTTTTCCCGTGCCCCACATTAGCACCCAGCAGAGTTGGAAGGAAAAACACAGTGAACTAGTTAGGGGGCACATCAGCATGATGGTCCCTTGGTCCTGATGTGTACGGTAATGTACTCAATCACTCAACTCTTAATATTGTATCTCCTGGCTGCTTTTGCTCAGATTAGCACTTTTGAGTTTTCTCTTGACAAAGGCACTAATGAGACCAAAGGGACATCTCCAGTGTTTCATGATGTCCGTCTGTCCATATCCATCACGTGTGCTTATCCCCTCTCTTTACTGTACTCATTACCATGACAGCTGGCTTCCTGTTTTCAGCTGACTCAGGCTGAGCTCTGCCTCATTGAGTCTGTTCTCCTGCGTCATGACCGCTGCTGCCTATAGGGGTCCTTGCAGCGCCTCTCCCTCTGCTGCCTGATCAAAGAGCCGTGGAGATCAGCAAAAAGTTCTCCTAACCGAGCGCAGGATGTCCTGACAGAGAGGCATCTGCGGTCATTATACTTGTCTTGACATTTCACTGTGCAGGTACAGAGCAGGAGTCAAAGGGTTTGGGTGGACGCGTTTCTTCACATTTTCAAAAGATGTCAAAAGTCTTGGTCTAATTAGCATCAGGTTACATGAAAGTGTGATCTAAGCTGCACTGAGCTCTGAAGACTCAACAGGTCAAATACAGAGAGAAGAGAGGAATGTGCGGGACAGAGTACGACATATAACCTATGCATTTTTTTCAACTTAAAGCGCCAGTGTGTAGGATTCGTGGCGCATAGGTGGATGGTGCTATTGCACTTTCTGTTTTAGCTACGGCAGACCTCGAGGGACCCGGGCACGAGCTGCGCGCCGCCACTGTATAAATAAAACGCGGTCCCGTTTGTTTTTTTGTTTTTTTTCTCATGAAAACACACATTCCCGATCATGTACCATGACACTCTACACATCAAATGAAACCTTACAGTCTCCTCTTTTTGACTATGCAATTCATTTCCCTGCAAAACAATCACTCCCTGAGCACATGGGGCTTTTATACGGAAAAGCACAAAACGAGGTTAGCTTACCTTAGAATGCTTTGCACAGGTCAAACTCTGTATTTCTCCATAAACCTGCTCTCAATTTGTCCGTAAGGATCCAGTGAATAAAATCCAGTAAAACAATTTAGTCCAAAACACGTGTTAGATCCATTACGACGTCTGATCCGGCAGCATGCTTGTGTTGTTTACCCAAAACCACAAGCCTTGCCGAAGGCGGAGCCCAAATGTCCTTCTGCGGCTCTCGTATTCAAAATGGCTGCCTCTGCATGGGGAAGATCCCCCTTTTATGTGACTATATCGAAGTCCAAAAGAATACTTTGATTTCATGATGGAAGTGAAAAGGCTTGGAAAACAATGTATTTTTGAATGGGTATCTTCAATTTCAGTAATTAACTGGGAAAAATCTTACACACTGTCCCTTTAAGAATAGTTTTATTTCTTCAAAAATACCTTGTAAGACATGCATTTTTACTGTCAGCTTCTCCACAGATCTAGCCCGTAACATGTCGTACTATCATGGTGAGTAAATGGAAGCCTGAAGCTCTTAAACTCCAGGTGTCCATAAGGCATAAGCAGAGAAGAAATGATAAGTGAAGTTGATTCATCTCTACTATATATGTGTCCTAACATGTGAAAAACCGCTACAACTCATAAACTGTCTTGTATAAATCACCATAATTACCCACCGATCGAGCTCCTGACAATCATGACGATTAGCGCTGTTGTGTGTTGCGCGTGTTCGCCAATCAGCTGTGAGCGAGCCTCTTGAATATGTTCGCTTCATTTCAAGAGAATAAGGACAGTGAAATTGGAGAAAATCCTTAACTTGCTACGTTAATGCTACGTAAGAAGGAACTCTTGCCTCGGGACATGTTCGGGATATGTTCGGGATACAGTGGTCCCTCCCTCTATCGCGCTTCACTGTTCGCGGCCTTGCTGTTTCGTGGATTTTTAAAAAAAAATTTTATAGTGTAACTTTTTTGCATAGTGTAACATTGTGTTCTGCGTCCTGATTGGCTAAGAGACTAGACCAGGACTAAACATGGACTAAACCAGGTCTAGACCAGAACTAAACCAGGTCTAGACCAGGCCTAAACCAGGATTAAATCACTCCGTGCGGCTCTTTGCTGGTTTCGTGCGGCTCTTGCATTCGTTTGTGCGTGTTCGGTTTGTGGCTCGGGCTGTGTCGTTGCGGCCCTGAGGGGGAGGCATGGTCCGGCCGCCGTGGTTCGATCTCATGCTCGCAGCCCCGGTGTACGCACAGCCTCGCGCCGGTCACGCTGCTCTGTCATGGATTTATCCACGATGAGGGGTGCACGTGTTGCGCACTTCTCCAAGGGGTCGGTGCGTGTCGCGTTCCAGGACGTGGCAGTGCTCCTCGCGCCTCCGGCGGGGCTTCCGGGGCCGTGTCTCCCCCCCATGCGTCACTATTAATACATTTTGTTGAAAATCTATGAAAGTTTGAGTGTTTAAACGAGAGATAAATGTGAGAAAAGGTTATTTCCAGTGTGAGAAAAGCGTATAATGTGTGTGATGAGGCATTTACAGCTTTAAAACATGTAGAATAATAGGAAAATATAAAGTTGTCTACTTCACGGATTTCTCTTATTGCGGGTTATTTCTGGAATCTAACCCCGTGATAAACGAGGGATTACTGTATGTCCGTTTCTCTGGAGCTTCGGATAATTTAGCTCCAAAAGTCCGTGGATATACGCGACATGCGCATACACGTGGATATGCGAACTAAGGGACAACACGGCAAACTGTTACAACGGAGCTGACCCCATCAAATTATTTCTGCAATTTCATATTATTTCTGGAATTTCTCAGATTGTCTTCATAATGTGCTGCTTTCAAATGGTCACCAATTCTTCAAATGTTCTCAGATTTCCATGTGTAAAGCATCGTTGGAAAGCTTAGAATCTACACTTTCAGAATCTGTGAATAACTCAAAACGCCTCTGGGATGACTTGTGACTGATTTTCCCACGACTGGTCACATATCTTCTTGGACTTATGACAAAAGAATCTTGCTTTAGTCAATTTTTAAAACCAGAGAAGGTAAACCAGCTGGTGTTCCTAGCACAAAACCTTGAGTGAAAATATAGGCTACTTGAATAGTTCAGATGTTACAGATGTAAAGTCTAAGTCTGCCTCAGTTTTACTTTAATTTCTTCTGTTTACAAAACACTCCATATTTTTATTTTATTAAACCTTGAGTGAAAATATACATGAATAGTTCAGATGTAAGTCTACCTCAGTTTTACTTTAATTTATTTATGTTTATAAAGCACTGCATATTTTTTTATTTTGTTATTTTTTAAATGTTATTCACCAGAGGGTGAACTTTTTTTGCAGTAAAAATATATATGATAGTTCTTCTCAGATATCAGGTTTCACTATGTTTGCATTTCACACTTTGCCCATGTTTTTATAACACTTTAGTTTTGTTAAACACTTTTATTGATAATTGTTCAGTTTTCATTGTGTTCATATCGTTGAACATGTGTGTTGACATTCATTTTCCCTGAATGCTTAGTGCCTGTCAGAGGAAGGTTAAGTGTTAAATAAAAATGTTTAAATTTGAATTTTTCCCTCTTGGTCCTTATTTTAAATAGGTCATACAATGTTTCAGTAATTATTGATACCAACCGATATGAAACACAGATTTCAGCCATATCACCCAGCCCTAATTCAGTGTAGTGAAGATTGTTTTGAGTTTCAAGTCATTTCAAGTCATTAAACCGAAGTACTGAATACAGCTTATTAACCCTGCTGTGTGTGAACTTCTCATTTGATCATTACAAACCATCTTCACTGTCATTTCAATAAAAATGTCATACATTTTTTGTCATACAAAAATTGCTTTATTTGTGTAATTTTATTAGTTTCTTTATGCATGAAGGGAGAGAAATGACCTGAAATGCTTTTAGTGAGTGCATGTTTTGCTGAAAGGAACTGGCTTTTGTAATTATGGACTAATTATGAGCCCAATATCACAGTGCAAAAACCCACATGTGTCACTAATCCAAACTTTTAGTTATTTAGACCAGTGGTCCCCAACCACCTGGCCGCGGACCGGTACCGGTCCGTGGGCCATTTGGTACCGGGCCGCGGTGGCTCATTCCCCCAACCCTTCATTTTGAGTGGTCCGTCCTTGTTCCGAAAAGAGCACGTCGACTTCCATGTGCACGATTCTACGTTCAGACTGCAGGGCTTAATTTTTTTGTGAAATCCGACGTCACGTGCAGCGAGCGTGCTCAATGTTTACGGAAGTAGCCTAAAGTTGCTCGGAGCCAGAACATGTACAGCTTATTTGTTTTAAAGAGGAGACGGAGAAAGACAAGGACAGTTTTTTGTGGGGCAGTGGCAGCTACGTCCGTAAAAATGAACGTGTTGGTGCGGAGTTGCAGACAAGAGCTGTGGGATTCCTACGTGCTTCGCCGCTTCACTGATACAGAGTTTATATACTATTTTCACATGACGAGAATGTGTGTACATTTGTGAGTGCCTACTTGTACCACTCTCGCTGGAGGAAACGCCCAGGTCGGATGAATGCGACCTGGGCATTCATCTGAAGTCATCTGAAGTCGCATGCCAAAAGATTGGATATGTATCAGTTTTAAGACCACAAGTGGCCTGGATCGCATTTGAAAAAATCGGATCTGTGTCGTTCAGACTGTCATTAGAAGATCAGATACAGGGGCAAAAAAATCTGATTTGGGTCACTCCAGGCTGCAGTGTGAATGTACGTTAATATTAAACCCACATGCCAACAAATTGAGGAAAAAACAGACGTCTTTGGAAATTTTCTTTGCAAAGGGGAAAGGCCCAGTGAGGAGACAGAAGAAGAGCATATGACCACTAAGAAAAAGAAAGCTGGATTTAACAGACAACACCAGGAGACATACTTAAAATATGGATTTATCGCAACAGGTGATTCCCACGCACCAAGCCCGCTCTGCATAACATGCGGCGACCAGCTCTCCAATGAGGCGGCCTTAAAAGTATGTTCAAGACATCAACTGGTACTCTGGATAAAAGTTACGGAGTAGACTGGACATAAGCAACACACTTCGGGTGTCCTTGTCTCCCATTACGCCGAGATAGATCTCATAGCAGAGAAACGAGCTCAGGGCTCTCATTGATTCAGCGTTACAGTGAGTTGAATTTTTCATGTACTTTATATTTGTTTTGTGATGTATCTCTTATTCTGAAGGCATGTTTAAGCATTACCATAGCGACCAGAGAGCGTCGGGGCAGAGAGGATGTTGTGACTCTTGTTATGTTGTTGGTGCATGTCATGAGGACGCTTTTATTAAAGTTATATACAAGTACACAGTGGATTCACCATTATTATTATATCTATAACATGCCACAGTTCTTATATCTGCGTGCACCCCCACCCCCACCCCTTCCTACCGGTCCGTGAAAATTTTGGGTGACATTAACCGGTCCGTGGCGCAAAAAAGGTTGGGGACCACTGATTTAGACTAAAAGTCTGATTCCCCCTCTCTAAGCCTCCTTTCCCTTTTATTATCAATTTAGTCAAACTGAAGCACTGATTATCACATTATCATTTACACATCCATAGTTATAATTATCATCAATAATAAAATGATAGTCCTGACGATATGCTTGCAGTATGCACTATATTTATTTGTGTGAAAAGTCCCTCAGTCGTCCAGGTAGAATCCATGATAAAAGGAGAAGTTCAATTTGTCAACTGGACAAAGTTTGTTTGGTTGAAAACGTTTCGCCGCTCATCCGAGAGGCTTCGTCAGCTCTAATAAGAATACTGGTAAGACACTTGCTTATATCTTGCTGCAGGGAGGAGCTAACTAGCTAACTACTTTCCGAAACTATCTCATTGGTTTCCGTCTTTTGTTATCTAGACGCCAGAGAAACAAAAGACGGAAACCAATGAGATAGTTTCGGAAAGTAGTTAGCTAGTTAGCTCCTCCCTGCAGCAAGATATAAGCAAGTGTCTTACCAGTATTCTTATTAGAGCTGACGAAGCCTCTCGGATGAGCGGCGAAACGTTTTCAACCAAACATACTTTGTCCAGTTGACAAATTGAACTTCTCCTTTTATCATATATTTATTTGTACAGAACTGGGAATCCTGCTTGCAGAGGTCCCGTGTGTGTGGCCCTCTTTAGATGATCTCCTCAGTGTTCGGCGGCTGGACTAAGACTATGTCAGCCATGTTGCCTCCCTGAACAAACCTAAGTGCTGTGGCAGGCTTTGTTTGCCTCATGAACATCTCCAGGACCTCCTCCTTGCTGTGGTCTGTCTTACCCTCTTTCTCAGAGATGGTGTAGAGCTTTCTCTTGGGAAAGGTGAGCTTAGGCCACACAGGTGCAGCAGGTGTTGCCATTTCATCATCCTGAACAAAACTGATCGGTGTTGGTTTGCTCTGTGTTGATGAAGATCTCAATGGCCTCCTTGCGAGAGTAGTCAGGGAGCGTGTACCTCTCTCTTATTATGGACTGAACAGCTGCAGCAGTTTTTGCCTGAGGCGTTTTCACTGTGGAAGGATGAACCTGGATCACATTAGAAAGATTTCCTCCTTGGACCAGGTGTAATTCTCTCTTACAACTGGTCTTTCTGATGAAGAGGTATAGGATCCTTTTCTCCTGAGGTTGAAGTTCATCCTCTCTCTTCTTGAGAGCAGGGAAGGCAGAGTCAGGGTTGAAGGATGGCTCTATCTCCTGGACTTTGGCTTCAGGTTTGCCCACATAGATTATTGTGTGTCCAGAATCTCCTCCTGGACTTGCTGATCTTCTTGGTTTTGGTCTCCAGTCCCAAGTGTTTGGCTCAGTAGAGGAGCTCCTGTGTTTAGTCTTTTGAGCCTTCATAGATTTAGGCTGCGCTGATTGGCCCTCTATGAGACACTGGTTTATTCTGTGCAGGGCACAAATGTGCTGGTCCCATGAAGACTGAATTACGATTTCCATAGTTTTATACGTTGAGTGCTGAGCTCTGTTGTGTGCAGGCGTTCAGTTTGAGATACTGTTGAAGAATGAGGACTGAGACGTTCCGTTTCACCAAGACTGTTCAGGTGATGATGTCACATGTGTATCCATGGTGAAGGAATTTTGATTCAAATTCTCTGCTTTCTGATTGGTTACTGGGCATCCAATCAGGACTTTGAATTATAATTATTTTTTTAATTTCATCAAAGATAATCTAATATTATATTCATTTTTGAGTTTGCATGTTTGTATTTCAGTTATTGTTACATCCCTAGTAATAAACATGCAAATATATTTATATATTTGCATATTTAACCACAGAAAGTATTAACTTTGAAGAGGAAAGTGTCATCAAGTCATCCCAAGTCAAGTCCAAGTCGTCAAAATGGTGACTCAAGTCCAAGTCATGACCCCCACCTCCCCAACTCTGAGAAACACAAATGTTGAAACAATTGAGTATTGTCAACATAAAACTTTTGTCACTTAAATCAGTTAAGGTAACCAACATTTTTACTGATAAGAGAACTACACTGTAAAATATATTCCTCAAACAGGACTAGAAGTATGGCATTTGGAGTTGTATTATTATTATTATTATTATTATTATTATTATTATTATTGTTATTATTATTATTATTATAATTATTATTATTATTATTATTATTAATTAAAGCAGCATTACACTAACTTACTGAACCTCACCTATTATGTGTAATTTATGCTGTCATTGTTTTTTCTACAGGTGCTGCAGGAAAGGACAGAAGAGTGGACAGGGCTGTAGGTGTTTGCAAGAAAGTGGTCTCTACCTTTTCTTCCTCATGGGAAAAAAAGAGTGCATTCTCCAAAGCACAGCAACGTCTCCATCTTCCCACACACCAACTAATCACAGAGTCACCAACCAAGGCAGAAGATGGTGGCAAGGGTCCTAGAGCAACAAAAGGCCATTACTGAAGCTCTGTCTGCTGACAAAAACACCAGGCACCAAATCCCAACTTGGCAGGACATCGATGTCCTTGAGTCTGTGAATGTGGCCTTGGCTCCTCTCCTGGAGTTCACAAACTCCTTTTCTGGTGTTTTTATTTTTGTTTGTTTATTTCATTCATAAAGTATAAAAAGACATTATACTTTATATAATGTGACCGATCCAATTTGCTTCAAGTAAATGAAGGCAGGGCTTTCTGAGGGAACAGCAGATGAAGGTGCAGAAGGCGGAGCTGCGGCTGCCTCTGCACCACCTCTTCCACTGGGCGTGAAGAAGCAACACAAGTCATTGAGGAGCTTCTTCAAAAAGCAGAGTCAAGAAGAGGTTGACTTGTTTCTCACTGATGAACAAAAAGTAGAGAGTGAGCTGGAAACGTACCTGAGGTGCCCTGATGTAGACAGTGAGTCTGAACCCCTGGACTGATGGAGGCTCCGTGAACACAACTTCCCCAGATTGTCTCAGATTGAAAAAAGTACTTGTGCATCCCAGCCACCAGCACCCCCTCAGAGAGAATTTTTAGTACTGGGGGTAATGTTGTTACGTGCACCAGGGCAGCTTTAACAAATACTGTGTGGCAACGTTGTGGAAGAAGACATACAGTATTTTTTGCAGGTGTTACTGAAAATTCCTGAAAACATGCATCCAAGCTTAGAAAGAAGTTGGTATGTTTAACTAAAATTAGAAGTTAGCGGTTAAGATGTGTGTAGAATCCCTCAGTCGTCCAGGTAGAATCCATGACAAAAGGAGAAAATCAATTTGTCAACGGGACAAAAGTTTATTTGGTCGAATATGTTTTGCAGCTCATCCACGCTGCTTCTTCAGTTTTGTCTGTATAAAACCACTTCTGTATTTATATCACTGATCCAGAGCATTCTGTTCACCCACAGACGGCACAATGTAACGCTCCGTTGTATTAAGTATGTATTAAAGTAAAGCAACACCAACATCTGCTGAAGCTCAGAGCAAACTCAACAGACCTAGAAGCACAGTTATCAGGTCTAAACAAGTTTCTCATGTACGTGTTAGGGACAGAATAAAGTTGGCTATAAAGATGTGCAATAGAAATACACGAAATAATAGAACAAACCCCATATTGAGACAAGTTAGTATTGACGATTTTTTATCCTTTATGCCCAGTCATATACATATACTCAACAAAAATATAAACGCAACACTTTTGTTTTTGCTTCCATTTTTCCTGAGATGGACCCAAAGATCCAAAATTCACTCCAGATACACAACACTACCATTTCTCTCAAACATTGTTCACAAATCTGTCCAAATGTGTGACAGCGAGCACCTCTGCCCCGCCGAGACAATCCACCCCACCTCACAGGTGCGCCACATCAAGATGCCGATCCGACATCATGATTAGTGCACAGGTGTGGCTTAGACTGCCCACAATAAAAGGCCACCCCGAAATGTGCATTTTTTTTTTTGCTTTATTGGGGGTCTGGGGACTCAGAACCAGTCAGTATCTGGTGTGACCACCATTTGCCTCATGCAGTGCAACACATCTTCTTCGCATAGAGTTTATCAGATTGTCAATTGTGGCCTGTGGAATGTTGGTCCACTCCTCTTCAATGGCTGTGCGAAGTTGCTGGATATTAGTGGGAGCTGGTACACGCTGTCGTATACGCCGGTCAAGCACATCCCAAACATGCTCAATGGGTGACATGTCCGGTGAGTATGCTGGCCATGTAAGAACTGGGACATTTTCAGCTTCCAAGAATTGTGTACAGATCCTTGCAACATGGGGCCGTGCATTATCTTGCTGAAACATGAGGTGATGTTCATGGATGTATGGCACAACAATGGGCCTCAGGATCTCATCACGGTATCTCTGTGCATTCAAAATGCCATCAATAAAATGCACCTGTGTTCTTCGTTTGAAGAGGAGTGGACCAACATTCCACAGGCCACAACTGACAATCTGATAAACTCTATGCGAAGAAGATGTGTTGCACTGCATGAGGCACCAGATACTGACTGGTTCTGAGTCCCCAGACCCCCAATAAAGCAAAAAAAAAAAAAGCACATTTCGTGGTGGCCTTTTATTGTGGGCAGTCTGGGGCGCACCTGTGCACTGGTCATGATGTCGGATCGGCATCTTGATGTGGCGCACCTGTGAGGTGGGGTGGATTGTCTCGGCGGGGCAGAGGTGCTCGCTGTCACACATTTGGACAGATTTGTGAACAATGTTTGAGAGAAATGGTAGTGTTGTGTATCTGGAGTGAATTTTGGATCTTTGGGTCCATCTCAGGAAAAATGGGAGCAAAAACAAAAGTGTTGCGTTTATATTTTTGTTGTATTTATATCCTTTTCTCCTGGCTATAGGGACAAGCTCTTTCCTATTGTAAAGTTTAATTTTGAGCAACACATTGTTTCAGACCTAGAACTGGCGATTTCTACCAAAAAAATTGTAAAGGTTTGCGGGAAACTTGAAAAACTATTGCTTCATGACATCACAAGGTGGAACAGAGCATTTTGAGCTTTCAAAATGTAGACATGTGTGAATGAAACAAAACACAACTTCAGGTTTGTTATTGAGGAGGTAACAACATTTTAACATGGTTTGCAGCTCACAAGAATCAATTTAGCGTAATATAGGACTTTAACCTTATTTTACCCTTACTACAACTGGTGCAAAGGTTACAAAGTACATTTCCTAGCTTGCCATTACATTACCTTGCCTGTATCAAGCCTATACTATTCTCACATGTAAAGAGTCCACAAACATTTACAGAAGTGCCTCTGAAGCATATATTTCTCCCATCTGCTCCCTGTGCCCAGCGTGCCTTGCCTCCCATCAGGTTCTCAGGGGAATAGAACCTGCAATCATCCCGCTACACGCCAGTCCGCTCACCTCAGGGTCACCGCGGCCTCATTAAATGCCTCAGAGCTGTTTATAGTGGCTTGCAAACCAGCGTCTGCCGGAGCAAATGTGAAAAGATGGCCGCTACGATGATGAGGGCACATAGAGGAGATGGACCTGAGTCAGCACCGGTGACACGCAATGTAATGTAGGGTCAAAAACACCTCCCCATAGTTTACGGCATATCGGTATACAGCCTATTAAAGCTGGCATACGGAGATACGAAGCTGCAGATAACATGCAAATAAAAGGTAATGACTGGAAGTTTGTGTGAAACCGGGGAGCTGGTAAAACTTAAAGGGGTTATCAAAAGTCAGGATAAAGAATTTGCATATTGTTCTATTAGTACAGGTTGGTTTATGAACATTTTTGTGCATTTGTTAACTCCCCCAAGGAACAGATTCTACACTTTAAAGGTCCCATGGCATGAAATGTTCACTTTCTGAGGTTTTTGAACGTTAATGTGAGCTCCCCTACCCTGTTTAGGGCCCCCCCCCCATGGTTAAAAGTTGCGAAATGTCTAAACTGAGCATTTGCGATCCTTTTCTGCGTTACAAAAAATCGGAGCTCAAACGGGCGAGTTTGAACAAGGCACCTTATTGACGTCAGATCGAAAAAAGAAATGCAAATGCAGTTCCACCCCCGTCTGTCTGAACTCAGCGTCTCTGTAAATCACGCCCAGAGAGTTTGGACTGCGAATGCGCTAGGCAATGTGAAATGCGTTTTTTTTATTTGCCTGGAGGCACGTCCGAGTGTTTCTAGGCTCGGAAGTCCTTTATCTGAGCCTCTGGACCTTTGAACAGCAGTGGTTTAATTTTATTTTCTGTGGAAATGTGTTTATTTTTCAATGGAACGCTTCAAATCTCTCCCCCCGTGCAAAAACACGGAAATGGATCAGCTGAGGGCTCAGAGCCGAGAGCAGAGAGTTTGGCCACGCCCCCACCCTCTACTATAGGCCAGCTCTTTTCTCCTCATTTGCATTCAAGCTACAACGCCCATTATGGAGTGTTCAGAGAGAGAAAAATTACTCTTTCTCATCTTATCTCTGTTTCTCATGCACTGAGTGTTGATTTTGAAGGAGGATTCATTTACAGTATTAGGGAACCATTAAGGAGCCATATAAAAGCATCAAGAAGTACCATGTCATGGGATCTTTAAAGGTGCACTATGCTCGTGTTATATTTTACCCAAAAGATGTTTTTTGTTTTGCCGAAAATGTTCCACAGTACGGCATTAAACTTGAATAGCAACGGACACAAGCAGGTCACCGGAGAGACAAGCCTGCTCATTTTTATTTTTTTATTTTCTTTAAATTAATAAATGCAAGATAGATCAGTTTAATGGTATACAGTGGAACCATTCAAGCAAAACCATATTTCTGGAGATTTATTAATGTGGACTATTCCCCACCAGAAAAAGTTACATGAAAAAGCTTTAACTACTGTAGTCAAGTCATAAGTATTACATAAGCTATTTACAATGAATATTACAATGAATATTTGAGGTAATTGGTTTGTTTTGCAGTTTTAGGAAAGAAAACATTTATAGACTTGGTTATGTAATAGGGGGTATTTGGTTGCAATTTATTATATATTATTATTTTTAATGTGGAATTCAGAAAAAACATGGGGATATCTGGGCTTTGTATCCATTTTCATTTTATTTCTCACGTCAACTGTTCCAAACCACTCCTTAAAACGAAATGAAAAACTCAAAAGTGTGACATTTGTATTAGTTTGAGGAATAATTTGACTGTAAACAGACTCCCCTTCTGCTTTCAAACATCTTTCAATTGTATTTTTGAGTTGTACAGTAAGCAGTTTTACATTTTGACGACTCACACTGTTTCAACAGCAGGCCGGGCTCATTTTGTGGTGTCACTCAAACAATCCCAAGGACATTATGATTCACTACAAACTTTTTAAATAGCAGCTAACTGTACTGGATTCCATAAAACTTAGAAAAAAATACATAAAAGTTGTGATTATATTTAGTCTACTCAAATATGCTTTTCCTCAGTGATAGGAAGTGATTCGGCAATTACTGGGACGATCCAAATGAAATTTTAAAAATGGCAACAACGTTCACACACATTCATAATAGGCAATGTGGATGAAGTGGACACAGTGAACTTGGTCCGGATAGGAATCAATCCTCTCACCTTCTGGTCTTTCAAAACAGTAAATCACCTAGAGTTATACAGGTCTGTCTGGTCCTCACTCTGAAATCATCTAAAGGTCCTATATCACACAAAATGGATTATTGTGAGCTTTTAGCCTTGTTAGAATGTTGTTATCTCCTCAAAAACATACCTGGAGTTGTGTTTTGTTTCTTTCACACATGTTTGAGTAACCCTTTATTATTTGTCTGTCTACATCCCCAAAACTCAAAATGCGCTGTTCCACCTTGTGATGTCATGAAGTGGTAGTTTTCAAGTTAACATCCAAATTTTACATTTAGTTCAGTAAAAATTGCAATTCCAGGGCTGTAATGATCCAAATGATGATTACGTGCAGAGTTAAAAACATATTGGAGCGCTTGTACTAAGCACCTGTATGACATCACAAGGTGGAACAG
This sequence comes from Paratrypauchen microcephalus, assembly GCA_036785185.1. NCBI lineage: Eukaryota > Metazoa > Chordata > Actinopteri > Gobiiformes > Gobiidae > Paratrypauchen > Paratrypauchen microcephalus. Next base: position 2,520,005 of record JAVJIX010000010.1, read on the forward strand.
AGTGAAACCTATATATGCAGGCTTTGTGTGTTAAACAAAACACAATTCTTGATGAGAAAATAACATCAGAACATACAACAGAAACTAGAGTAATATGGGCACTTTGTGAAGCAACTTATTGGAAATTTTGGGTCAGATGTGTTAAAGGAGAATTAACGTTTTTTACAATCTGAGGCTTATTTCGGTAATAAAACAAGTTGTTTTACTCACCCATAGCCAGGGCTCTCAAGTCTCACGCTTTGAGAGTGTGACACACGCCACACATGGTATTTCTCACGCTGAAATTTAGTTACGCAATTCAAGCGCAGCGCACAGCACTTCTGTGCCCAGAAAATCGGTTAGTTAATGCAGGCACCGCGCATTTTCTGCGAAAAAAAAGTCACTCTACCACATGACACCCCATATGACACTTTGGTGTCATATGGAGCACTTCCGGAGATGTTTTAGATTTGCGATCTCCGTAATGTGAGTTCTCGGGGCACATGTTTGCGGTCTCCAAATAACACAAACTTTAGCACTTTTCAAATCGTAGAAGCTCAATGTCTTAGTCTACACTTTCGTTTGAGTCAAAAGTGGCCTGTAGCCATAGTTTCGAGTAGATGAGTGCGCATGTGCGGAGTCACAGCTTATTTCGCTACAGCTCCCGGGACGCAAACATGAAACGCAAAGCTGTAAATTATGGATAAATCTCGGATTACAGGCCACTTTTGACTCAAACGAAAGTGTAGACTAAGACATCGAGCTTCTATGATTTGAAAAGTGCTAAAGTTTGTGTTATTTGGAGACCGCTCGAGGCATATATCATATGCACCGAGAACTCGCAATACGGATATCGCTAATCTAAAACATCTCCGAAAGTGCTCCATATGACACCAAAGTGCTATGGGTGAGTAAAACAACTTGTTTTATTACCGAAATAAGGCTCAGATTGTAAAAAACGTTTATTCTCCTTTAATACAGTATTCATGTGTTTCAGCTTCCGGTTATACGCAACAGGACTGAGGACTTTTTCCCCATACAAAACATATAATGATTTGTTTGTGTTGTTAATCGCTATGGCAACAGTCCATGGATATACTCTTGGCTGCTCTTTACAACTGTAGAGGTCAGTCACTCTCTAGCTTGAGAATGAATGAGCTGCATGCGTCAAACATTATAACGGTGTGTCCAAAGCGTGTCCAATGGGTTTGTTACATGTAAACTCAAGAGCCACAGTCCTGATCCTGGTATAGTAATAATAACGTATAATAATAATAAGGCTTGTAATGAGAAGGCTGCACTTCATAAATTATGCAAATCTGCAGCAAATAAAGTGCTACAGTTTAATTGAGACGAGCTGAAGGTCAGATGTGGCGCAGGGGAAGCGTAACCTGTTCGCTCTTATATCACCACGAGACTCCTTCTCGCCCCGAAAGTAAATACAGAAACTACGGCTCGATTAAGACAATTATGGAGGGCGAGGAAGAGATCAAAATGGCGCTCATGAAATTTCGATGCTCTATGTAACTTTTATGCACCACCTGTTTGTTTCCATTTCTTTGACTAGAATGTTCCACGGTTTGTCGTTAAAGGTGCTCTATGGAACTTTTCTGGTGGAGAGTGCGTCCTCTGCTTCCATGGAGATGCTGTTGCTTTGCCAAATGCTCCACGGTATAATATTAAACTTCTATTTCCATGGAGTCAACCAGTGTCACCAGGCCAAGTTGCAGGTCAGATCTGTAGAGAGGCTTCCCCGCTCTCAATAAGAATACATGTTGTTTTTTTGTATTTGTATGTATAAAAACACCAGTAATGAAAGGAATGCTTGGTAGATGAGTTTAATACCATACTGTGAAACATTCCAGGCAAAGAAATATGTATACGGAGACTAATTTGTGGAGTAGCCTTCATTAAAAATCCAGCGTTAAACTATTTAGCATTTTTATATTGCATAAAAAGTATGTTGAAAAATGTGGATTGTTATTGTGGGTGGGTTTGCATCTCAGACTTAGCAGTTGTCAGAATTTTAACCTAAACTTAAAAAGTCCTACATTACACAAAAATGACTCTTTGGGAGCTTGAAGCCATGTTATAATGACGTTACCTCCTCAAAAACATACACAAAACAAAACAAAATGCCAGGGCTGAAATTCTCCAAATGATTCTAGGATGTATTGAGTTTAAAAGCACTTCCTGTTTTACCACATGACATCACAAGGTGGAACAGAGTGTTTTCTGTTTGAGAGAAGAACAGCCTAAATATGCAGGGTTTGTGTGTTAAATTTGTGTGAATGAAACAAAACACAACTCCAGCTATGTTCATGATGAGGAAACATTATAACAGATCAGAAAATGGCATAATATGGACTCTTTAAAGGAGAATTAATGTTTTTTTACGATCTGAGCCTTATTTCGGTAATAAAACAAGTTGTTTTACTCACCCATAGCACTTTGGTGTCATATGGAGCACTTCCAGAGATGTTTTAGATTAGCGATATCCATATATGCCCCGAGTGGTCTCCAAATAACACAAACTTTAGCAGTTTTCAAATCATAGAAGCTCAATATCTTAGTCTACACTTTTGTTTGAGCCAAAAGTGGCCTGTAATCCCAGATTTATCCATAATTTACAGCTTTGCGTTTCATGTTTGGGTCCTGGGAGCTGAGATGTGACTCCGCACATGCGCACTGGCCTCCTCATCTACTCGAAACTATGGATAAATCTCAGATTACAGGCCACTTTTGACTCAAACGAACGTTATGGAGATCGCAAATCTAAAACGTCTCTGGAAGTGCTCCATATGACACCAAAGTGCTATGGGTGAGTACCGAAATAAGGCTCAGATTGTAAAAAACGTTAATTCTCCTTTAAGAGAAAGGGCCTAACAAAGAAACCACATTTAGCTGCTGCCTCCACTGAAAACAAATACACTAGTACTCTTCCTGATATGTTGCATAGTGATTTACCCTACAGGCTGCTGCTATTTACTGGTTAAGATTTTAGTTTTAATCAGGAGGTCAAATTGATACATACTAAGATTTTTATTAGAGTAAAAGGTAGAGTTTGTTACCCATGATTCCTAAGAAATAAAGTGACTGCTCCGAGCTAAGAGATAAACATTTCTTTTTCTCTGTTGCAGGAGGTGAATGGGGGGTCATTGTGGCTTCAGGGCTTCTTCACATTACAACCACACACTCTAAAACAGTAAAACTCGTGTGGAGAAGGGGCATACAGACACCGTAAGCTCCATCTAACTCGAGCTCGAATGTTATAAAGTCAATGGAATTATATTGACCTGTGAAATTTGACTGGCGATGCTGTTGTGGTATCTGGGAGATTTAAGGGCCCATATTGCTATTCTACTGCTATTTTCTGATCTCTTATAATGTTTTTTCAGACTGAAAACACTCCACCTTGTGATGTTACGTGGTAATACAGGAAGTGCTCCACTGTGTTTTTAAATTCAGTACACTTTCACTACAATTATCAGTGCTGAAATCAACTCTGGAATTGACAATTTCGACAGAATTAAAGGTAAATGGTATCTGCAAACTACAACTGCGTGACATCACAAGGTGGAAGAGAGCATGTTGAGCTTTGGAGATGTAGACAAACTAATAAAGGGTTAATGTGTGAATGAAACAAAACATAACTCCAGGTATGTTTATGGTGAGGTAGCAACATTCTAACATGGCTTAAAGGGACAGTGTGTAAGATTTTTACCCGTTAATTACTGAAATTGAAGATACCCATTCAAAAATACATTGTTTTCCAAGCCTTTTCACTTCCATCATGAAATCAAAGTATTCTTTTGGACTTAGATATAGTCACATAAAAGGGGGATCTTCCCCATGCAGAGGCAGCCATTTTGAATACGAGAGCCGCAGAAGGACATTTGGGCTCCGCCTTCGGCTTCAGCAAGGCTCGTGGTTTTGGGTAAACAACACAAGCATGCTGCCGGATCAGACATCGTAATGGATCTAACACGTGTTTTGGACTAAATTGTTTTACTGTATTTTATTTGCTGGATCCTTACGGACAAATTGAGAGCAAGTTTATGGTGAAATACAGAGTTTGACCTGTGCAAAGCATTCTAAGGTAAACTAACCTCGTTTTGTGCTTTTCCGTATAAAAGCCCCATGTGCTCGGGGAGTGATTGTTGTGCAGGGAAATGAATTGCATAGTCAAAAAGAGGAGACTGTAAGGTTTCATTTGATGTGTAGAGTGTCATGGTACATGATCGGGAATGTGTGTTTTCATGAGAAAAAAAAACAAAAAACGGGACCGTGTTTTATTTATACAGTGGCGGCGTGCGGACCTCGAGGTCTGCCGTAGCTAAAACAGAAAGTGCAATAGCACCATCCACCTACGCGCCACGAATCCTACACACTGGGGCTTTAAAGCTCACGAGAATCAATTCTGCGTAATATATTTTTATATTTTAATAGTTTGCAGAAACCACCTCATTTTACGTAGTCTGCACCGAAAATGAAAAATAAAAAGATGTGAAACTTCTATAGTCTTATCTCAAGGTAAAAGATGATGTTTGTGCCCTTTTGTTTCTTCACAATCTATTCATTTTCAATTTTTTTTTTTTTGTACAGATACGTACAAAAACATTTCTAAAGGACTGCAAAAATATCAGGAGACTAAAAACAGTTTTAAGCTGTTAAAGCTTGTCAACAAAACTCACCGCTAGAAGACTTCAGATCACTATACTCCTCTTTTCAGTGTGTTTTTAGACATGTGTTGAAATCTGTTATGATTTATAGAAAATGATGCAGTGTGCGTGCACCTCGGACAGGAATGTGTGTGTGTGTGTGTGTGTGTGACCTTGTCTGTCTGATAGAAAACCTGAGCATATCTACAGTCTGTGCAGCAGGACCATAAAAGACTCAAAAATCCACTATCTCTAAAATGACATTGCATTTGAAATGTTGTGCCCTGCAAAGTTTATGTCATATAATGTATAACTCAAAGGTGCACTATGTAACATTTTTGGTGGAGGGTAAGTAATGTTGCACAGTACAGTATGGCATTAAACTTGTTTTAAAGGAGAATTAACGTTTTTTACAATCTGAGCCTTATTTCGGAAATAAAACAAGTTGTTTTACTCACCCATAGCACTTTGGTGTCATATGGAGCACTTCCAGAGATGTTTTAGATTTGCGTTAGCCTAGCGCAGTGCTTCTCAATTATTTTCTGTGACGCCCCCCCTAGAAAGAAGAAAACTTTTCACGCCCCCCTTCCTGCGCGCGACTATAAATAGTATTATTTGTCTAGAAAATTGTTATTAGAACACCACTGTATCCTTTTATTAACATTATAAACAAAAAAAAGAAAGAAACTTACAACAAAGACTGCACTGAGGACTCAAATATTAATGTGTTTTTAATGCAGCTTTGCGCACATTTGTTTACGTTTTACAGAAATGAAACTTAAAACCACCTCATTTGCATAAGCTAAAAGCACTGAAAAAAAAAATGCTCTCTCCTTGTGCCACTGATGCGTCAGCTTCTGTCGGACTAAAGGACATGACTCAGTGGAATATACGTGTTTTTTCTGTGACAGAGGATGTTCTGTTAATGGTGAGACTGTGTGTAAATCGCATGTGAGAACGCCACTGCCAACTACTGTTGTTGATGTGCAATTACACTTAGTTCTAGTACAGTACAGCAAAAAAACATGTTTCCCAGGGTCATACGCGCCCCCCCTGGCATCACGCCACGCCCCCCCAGGGGGGCCCGCCCCACTATTTGAGAAGCACTGGCCTAGCGGGAGTTCTAGCCGTAGCTCGGGGCATATAATAAATTCCCCGAGCATGTAATATGCCCCGTGCGGTCTCCAAATAACACAAACTTTAGCACTTTTCAAATCATAGAAGCTCGATGTCTTAGTCTACGCTTTCGTTTGGTCAAAAGTGGCCTGTAATCCGAGATTTAGCCATAGTTTCGAATAGATGAGGACGCCAGTGCGCATGTGCGGAGTCACAGTTTATTTTTCTCTCAGCTCCCGGGACCCAAACATGAAACGCAAAGCTGTAAATTATGGCTAAATCTTTGATTACAGGCCACTTTTGACTCGAAAAAGTGACACGAAATCGTAGATTGTAAAAAATGTTAATTCTCCTTTAAAGGCAGGTGACACCATCAGGCTAAGTTAGAAGAAGAAGAAGAAATGCTTTATTCATCCCCGTAGGGAAATTATTTCTCTGCATTTGACCCATCCTTCAGGAGCAGTTACAGGTCAGATCAGTGGAGAAGGGACCCCGTTCTCAATATGATTCCTTGTTTTTCAGTGTATTTTAGTTAAAACACGTCAGACATTCCACAGGCAAGAAAGAACATCTCAAAGTGACTGACCCTCCTCCACAGAAAAGTTACTTAGTGCACTTTTAAGGAGCAAAAGCCACTGTTTTATTACAACCTTACGATCTAGGAACTCTTAGAATGGAGAGTGTTTTGAAATTCAGGAGTAAATGCTCTAAGAATGTAGTCATATCTCTATCAATAACAGACGTGGGTAGAGTAGCCAAAGATTTTACTCAGGTAAGAGTAACTTTCAGACTGCAGCCTGAAGTGACCCAAATCCTATATATTTTTTTGCCTCTATGCGACCTGTATCTGATCTTTTAATGACAGTCTGAACGACACAGATCCGATTTTTTCAAATGCGACCCAGGCCTTTTGGATATGTGGTCCTAAAACCGATACATATCCGATCTTTTGACATGCGACTTCAGTCTGAATGGCCAGGCCACATTCAACCGACCATCAACAAGCGAGAGTGGTACAAGTAGGCGCTCACAAATGTACACAAACGTTCTTCTCGTCATACGAAAATTGTGTATGAAGTCCATGTCAGTGAAGCAGCAAAGGGCAAAGCAATCCCACCACTCTCAGAATCAACACGTTCCTTTCTACGGACATTGCTGCCACTGCCCCACAAAATGCAATGGCCAAAAACCTTGTCCTTCTTCTTCTCAATCTCATCTTTTAAAGAAATAAGTTGTACATGTTCTGGCTGCGATACGACAGCAACTTTAAAATCGCCAGGCGCTCAATGCTAGTGTCCATGTTAAGGCGACTTCCGTAAACACTGTGCTGCATATATATGACCTTGTGTCCTCCAAGGCGCATGCAGTGGCCATTTAAAGTTCACACTGTCGCTTTTAATTGGAAATGTGAACAACCTCGCAAAAAAATTGGATTTCACAAAAAAATCTGAATTGAGCTTTAAGCCCTGCAGTCTGAATGTAGCCTTAAAGAGTAACTGTCAGGACTCGGATTTATAAATTGAAGTCAGTGTAATTGGAAGGACGAAAAGATAAGTAATCAGGCACAGAATCACGTATTTTCAAAAGATAGACACAAAAATTTGAAAAACCAATCATATCTGAAGGTGAGATGAAAGAAACACAAATGTTCAATCATCTCATATTGCCAACATAAAGTTTTTGTCACTTATAGACAAGTAAGAGTACTTTTACTTCAATAAACATATTACACATGTAGAAGTTAAAGTATGCTGCTAGAAAAGTACAATTTTGTTTAAAAGTTACCAAATGTAAGTGAGTACTATCTACCTCTGTTTATTACATTGTTGCCTAAAGGAGAATTAACATTTTTTACAATCTGAGCCTTATTTGGTAATAAAACAAGTTGTTTTACTCACCCATAGCACTTTGGTGTCATATGGAGCAGTTTCGTAGATGTGGTGTAGCGGTATCCGTGAACTCGTGAGTTCTCGGGGCAAATGTTTGCGGTGTCCAAATAACACAAACTTTAGCACTTTTCAAATCACAGAAGATCGCTGTGTCAGCGTAGACTTTAAAGATCCCATGACATGGTACTTCTTGATGCTTTTATATGGCTCCTTAATGGTTCCCTAATACTGTAAATGAATCCTTCTTCAAAATCAACACTCAGTGCATGAGAAACAGAGATAAGATGAGAAAGAATAATTTTTCTCACTCTGAACACTCTATAATGGGCGTTGTTGCTTGAATGCAAATGAGGAGAAAAGAGATGGCCTATAGTAGAGGGTGGGGGCGTGGCCAAACTCTCCGCTCTTGGCTCTGAGCATTCAGCTGATCCATTTCCTTGTTTTTGCACGGGGGGAGAGATTTGAAGCGTTCCATTGAAAAATAAACACATTTCCACAGAAAATAAAATTAAACCACTGCTGTTCAAAGGTCCAGAGGCTCAGATAAAGGACTTCCGAGCCTAGAAACACTCGGACGTGCCTCCAGGCAAATAAAAAAACGCATTTCGCATTGCCTAGCGCATTCGCAGTCCAAACTCTCTGGGCGTGATTTACAGAGACGCTGAGTACAGACAGACGGGGGTGGAACTGCATTTGCATTTCTTTTTTCGATCTGACGTCAATAAGGTGCCTTGTTCAAAATCGCCCGTTTGAGCTCCGATTTTTTGTAACGCAGAAAAGGATCGCAAATGCTCAGTTTAGACATTTCGCAACTTTTAACCATGGGCGGGGCCCTAAACAGGGTAGGGGAGCTCACATTAACGTTCAAAAACCTCAGAAAGTGAAAATTTCATGCCATGGGACCTTTAAGTGGAGTCCAAAGCGGCCTGAAACCCAATATCCAGGTATAGTTTCATTTGATGACGTCATCATCGAGCATGTGTGAAGTCACAGCTGTTTAGAAGATAAACACCGCTAGTCTGAAAGAGGCTAACACCTCTGAACTTTTATGTTGCGAGACATGGCTGAAGATTCGGACTTTGAGATTGAAGAGGACTTATTTGAGTATGATGGCCGTCCCTATCGTTTTGAGCCTGAGTATACGGAGGAAGAGATATTAGAAGGAAGCGGAGACTGAGGAGCAGCGCACAAGAGAACAGCGAGCGACGGCCCGTCTACGAAAAGACAGTACCTTGTGGTGTTTATGTGGACATTGTATGTCGATGGCCACAGAGGAAGAATGCCTTTGCTGTCTCGAGTGGGATATCGGGTTTCAGGCCGCTTTTGACTCCACTTAAAGTCTGCGCTGACACAGTGATCTTCTGTGATTTGAAAAGTGCTAAAGTTTGCGCAAACATATGCCCCGAGCTCGCACTCACATTCACGGATACCGCTACACCACAACATCTACGAAACTGCTCCAAATGACACGGTGAGTAAAACAACTTGTTTTATTACCGAAATAAGGCTCAGATTGTAAAAACCTTTAATTCTCCTTTAAGTTAATATGTAAGATCTAAGTAGTTGATGGTAAAAAGAACGTGAATTGGTGTTTTATAAACTATTTTGCCAATATATATTTTGAGTGTCTGTTTTTATTGAGTTATCTTTGGGGCTCAGCAGTAAAAACAATGAGACACAGTAAATCCTGTTGTACTCCGAGAGATTTTCATTTCTGATCTTTTTCATAAAGACAGCCTGAACTCTGAGTGAACCCCTTCTAACCTCCCAACTCTGCATCATTTAGCGTCGCTCCAAGCTTTCTCTTGCTTGACTTGTACATGGACCCTGTTTCAAAAGTAGGACACTTTAAATATAAATAAACAAGGAAGAATGTCATAAAGTCAAATCATTAATATAATATAATGGTAACACTTAAAGGGCCCAGATTACACAAAAGCTACAGTATGTTATAATGGTTCTTCATCAAAAACATACCCAGAATTAGTTTCATTCACACATGTTTAACATAAATATTTAGACTGAGTTCTTCTCTCAAACGGAAAACACTCTGTTCCACCTTGTGATGTCGTGGTAAAACAGAAAGTGCTCCACTATGTTTTTAAACTCCATACACCTTCACTAGAATCATTTGGATCAGCTCTGGAATTGGTCAATCTCTGCTGAAATAAAGGTAAAAGGGAGCTTGAAAACTACCACTTCGTGACATCACAATGTGGAACAGATCATTTTGAGCTTTGGATTACTCAAACATGTATGAATGAAACAAAACACAATTCCGGGTATGAGGTAACAACATTATTAAATGGCTAAGAGCTCACAAGAGTCAATGCTGCATAACAAACCTTTAAAGTATCAAATGGAAAAACACAGAGATTGTTACATTTAAAGGGACAGTGTGTAAGATTTTTACCCGTTAGTTACTGAAATTGAAGATACCCATTCAAAAATACATTGTTTTCCAAGTCTTTTCACTTCCATCATGAAATCAAAGTATTCTTTTGGACTTAGATATAGTCACATAAAAGGGGGATTCACCCCATGCAGAGGCAGCCATTTTGAATACGAGAGCCGCAGAAGGACATTTGGGCTCCGCCTTCGCCTTCAGCAAGGCTCGTGGTTTTGGGTAAACAACACAAGCATGCTGCCGGATCAGACGTCGTAATGGATCTAACACGTGTTTTGGACTAAATTGTTTTACTGGATTTTATTCGCTGGATCCTTACGGACAAATTGAGAGCAAGTTTATGGTGAAATACAGAGTTTGACCTGTGCAAAGCATTCTAAGGTAAGCTAACCTCGTTTTGTGCTTTTCCGTATAAAAGCCCCATGTGCTCGGGGAGTGATTGTTTTGCAGGGAAATGAATTGCATAGTCAAAAAGAGGAGACTGTAAGGTTTCATTTGATGTGTAGAGTGTCATGGTACATGATCGGGAATGTGTGTTTTCATGAGAAAAGAAAAAAAAAAAAAAAACCGGGACCGCGTTTTATTTATACAGTAGCGGCGCGCGGCTTGTGCGCGGGTGACCCTCAAGGTCTGCCGTAGCTAAAACAGAAAGTGCAATAGCACCATCCACCTATGTGCCACGAATCCTACACACTGGGGCTTTAAACAAAACTAAACTCTAAATTTGCATAACATCTCAACTTTTTTGGAAATTGTCGAGTGTGCCACAGCTGGACATGTGCAGAATTCACATCTAGAAAATGTGCTGCAATAATCATCCTTATGCTTTGACAATCATTATTATGAGATTTTAACGTAGTGTAATTCCCTCATTATAATTGCGTTTTACAGAGGGGAGGTTTGGTTACATTATTTCCACTGAAGCCTTGTCTGACATGCCTGTGCCGCTGACGGGGATCTGTCCAAGTCCACAATGAAAAAGACATTAAGCATTGAGTGAAATTGAGGCTGTTATGGGGTAACGAGTCTGATTTTAGAGGGCAAATTGATAGGAGCATTACACCAATCCAGTCGGAGTAATTCAAACTGAAGCTTCCTGCAACATCCATAATAAATGAGTTTATAAAATGACACCTTGTTGGGCAGAATTTGTCCATTTTATAGCAAGGCTCAGCAGCATGGTTTTAAGAAAATAGACATTTATAAGTTTATTTATTGGAGAGTAAGGAAGGTGTCTGTGATTTAAATCTAAGGTTAAAAGTGTGGATGAATACGAATCAATATTAAAAGTAGTATCTGAAGTACTGGGGGGGAAATCACCAAAACAAGACTTTGGTGACTTTTTAAAGATCCCATGACATGGTACTTCTTGATGCTTTTATATGGCTCCTTAATGGTTCCCTAATACTGTAAATGAATCCTTCTTCAAAATCAAGACTCAGTGCATGAGAAACAGAGATAAGATGAGAAAGAGTAATTTTTCTCTCTCTGAACAGTCCATAATGGGAGTTGTTGCTTGAATGCAAATGAGGAGAAAAGAGATGGCCTATAGTAGAGGGTGGGGGCGTGGCCAAACTCTCCGCTCTCGGCTCTGAGCTCTCAGCTGATCCATTTCCGTGTTTTTGCACGGGGGGAAAGATTTGAAGCATTCCATTGAAAAATAAACACATTTCCACAGAAAATAAAATTAAACCACTGCTGTTCAAAGGTCCAGAGGCTCAGATAAAGGACTTCTGAGCCTAGAAACACTCGGACGTGCCTCCAGGCAAATAAAAAAACGCATTTCGCATTGCCTAGCGCATTCGCAGTCCAAACTCTCTGGGCGTGATTTACAGAGACGCTGAGTTCAGACAGACGGGGGTGGAACTGCATTTGCATTTCTTTTTTCAATCTGACGTCAATAAGGTGCCTTGTTCAAAATCGCCCGTTTTAGCTCAGATTTTTTGTAACGCAGAAAAGGATCGCAAATGCTCAGTTTAGACATTTCACAACTTTTAACCATGGGGGGGGGGGGCTAAACAGGGTAGGGGAGCTCACATTAACGTTCAAAAACCTCAGAAAGTGAAAATTTCATGCCATGGGACCTTTAACTATGTTGGAATGTTCATCAGTTTCCATGACACAATGCTCACATTAGCAAACACTGCCGTGTTTAATTTTCAGCAGAAAAGGTGAATGTGACTAACTGAAAAACTGTTGGTTAATGTTAGCATGTAGGCTAACTAATGTTATTTGAGGCAGATAGCATAAATCAGCTCACCTGTTGTAGTTTCAGCTGTCAATTCTTTCTGGTCAGATTGTGTTAAAAATAAAACTCAGATTGACTTGAATTAACTTGAATAACACAGCTTCAGACAGAGCAGTGCTTACATTTAACATCACCCCCACCCCTTTCGGCTATAGTCTAAATATACACTATATCGCCAAAAGTATTCGCTCACCCATCCAAAAATCGTAATCAGGTGTTCCAATCACTTCCATGGCCACAGATGTATAAAATCAAGCACGTAGACCTGCAGACTGTTTCTACAAACATTTGGGAAAGAATGGGTTGCTCTCAGGAGCTCAGTGAATTCCAGCATGGTACTGTGATAGGATGCCACCTGTGCAACAGTGGTATTATAACAAAGTGAAAGTGATTGGGAACGACAGCAACCACGTAAACTGACGAAGCGGGGTCAGTGGATGCTGAGGTGCATAGTGTGCAGAGGTTGTCAACTTTCTGCAATTGCTACAGACCTCCAAACTTCATGTGGCCTTCAGATTAGCTCATGAACAGTGCATAGAGCTTCATGGAATGGGTTTCCATGGCCGAGCAGCTGCATCCAAGCCATACATCACCAAGTGCAATGCAAACTGGACTCTAGAACAGTGGAGATGCATTCTCTGGAGTGACTAATCATGCTTCTCCATTTGGCAATCTGATGGATGAGTCTGGGTTTGGCGTGTCAGGAGAACGGTACTTGTCTGACTGCATGTGCCAAGTGTAAAGTTTGGTGGAGGGGAGATTATGGTGTGGGGTTGTTTTTCAGGAGCTGGGCTTGGTCCCTTAGTTCCAGCTTCAGCATACCAAGAGATTTTGGACAATTCCAACTTTGTGGGAACAGTTTGGAGATGGCCCGTTCCACATGACTGTGCACCAGTGCACAAAGCAAAGTCCATAACAACATAGATAAGAGAGTTTGGTGTGGGTGAACTTGACTGGCCTGCACAGAGTCCTGACCTCAACCCGATAGAACACCTTTGGGATGAATTAGAGCGGAGATTGAGAGCCAGGCCTTCTCGTCCAACATCAGTGTGTGACCTCACAAATGTGCTTCTGGGAGAGTGGTTAAAAAATCCCATATACTTTGTGGACAGCCTTCCCAGAAGAGTTGAACCTATATATTTATAGCTACAAAGGCTGGACAACATATTAAACCTTGTGGATTAAGAATGGGATGTCACTTAAGTTCACATGCGAGTCAAGGTAGGTGAGTGAATACTTTTGGAAATATAGTGTATATATTTTTTAACCATTAATATTATCACAGCAGCATCAAACTTTATATGATGGTTTTCAATAGGTGAGGCCCGCACAACACACATGCGAAGACAAAATAACAGTCCACATCTGTACACATCTGCAGCAGTATAGCTATCGGTAATTGCGCGTGCATGAAGCTGTATTAGCTGTAAAATGCATCGTTTTCTGATTCCATCTCAACAGAAATGAGCAGCAAGGGAGGAGACAGGACCCAGCAAAAAACGTAGGAAATACGATCCTGATTATTTAAAGTTCGGCTTCACCTGGTCGGGTTCTGAGACTGCACCTCTGCCACAGTGTGTGGTCTGTGAAGAGGTGTTTGTGAATGACAGCATGAGACCATGAAAACTTCAGCGTCACATTGAGACAAAGCAGGAGAATTTAGTGAACAAGCCAGTTGAGTTTTTTGAGAGGAAGCGTGATGATTTGCATTCACAGAAAAGCATTATGCATGATTTCAGCCATCAGGTGTCGTCAGCGGTAGTTTGGGCACTGATTACAAATGTTAAGCATGTTCTGTTGATTTGGATAGACCTCCTGATGTTCAGTGATGTGAAAAGTAGCCTCAATTAGGCCTGCATGAAGTTGGAAATTATTTGTTCTTGCAAATATCGTTTATGAATGCACAAAAAAAATGAAATTATTGAATTATTGAAACTCATCATAGCAGGAACACAAAAGATGTATTTACTAGCTGTCTTCACCTACTCTAAGATCTAAATTAAGTCATAACACTATGAAAACACTATTCAAATATATATCAAAATATAATAAGCCAGTGCAAACAACACTTGTGCATGCTGCCTGTGTGTGTTTGTATTATACACTCTCTTCACCCAAACTATATGAACCCAGCTTGTCTCCATGGAGATGAGCACTCACTGTATGAATGCAGTTTGACTTTCAGAATGTGTTTTTTAAGGTTCAATATAAACACCTGTTAATCAGTAGAGATATACAATATGTTTAATGCCATACTTTGGAATATTCCAGGTAAAACAGGAATACAAGCTGGCGATGGATTCCCCCAGTAGAAAAGATCCACTACATTTCTATTTTTTCCCCCTTCACTTCACTCCCACACGCCTTAAGACTGGATATTTTTGACACTTTTGATGTACTTCAGATTTCAGATTAGTCGGTATAGTGGGCATCTTCAATTCAATTCCACATTAAAGGGACAGTGTGTAAGATTTTTACCCGTTAATTACTGAAATTGAAGATACCCATTCAAAAATACATTGTTTTCTAAGCCTTTTCACTTCCATCATGAAATCAAAGTATTCTTTTGGACTTAGATATAGTCACATAAAAGGGGGATCTTCCCCATACAGAAGCAGCCATTTCGAATACGAGAGCCGCAGAAGGACATTTGGGCTCCGCCTTCGGCAAGGCTCGTGGTTTTGGGTAAACAACACAAGCATGCTGCCGGATCAGACGTCGTAATGGATCTAACACGTGTTTTGGACTAAATTGTTTTACTGGATTTTATTTGCTGGATCCTTACGGACAAATTGAGAGCAAGTTTATGGTGAAATACAGAGTTTGACCTGTGCAAAGCATTCTAAGGTAAGCTAACCTCATTTTGTGCTTTTCCGTATAAAAGCCCCATGTGCTCGGGGAGTGATTGTTGTGCAGGGAAATGAATTGCATAGTCAAAAAGAGGAGACTGTAAGGTTTCATTTGATGTGTAGAGTGTCATGGTACATGATCGGGAATGTGTGTTTTCATGAGAAAAGAAAAAAAAAAAAAAAAGGGACCGCGCGGCTCGCGACCGTCGAGGTCTGCCGTAGCTAAAACAGAAAGTGCAATAGCGACTATCCACCTATGTGCCACGAATCCTACACACTGGGGCTTTAAGTGACCGTTATTTTGTTTTCATTGCTTATAAAACAATCATCATTGCTTGTGTTAGTGCCCACGGTGAAATCACTGTAACAGCATTTGAGTCAAAGCTATAACATGTAATATAACCAGGCCTCAGCAAAAACAAAAATGCTGACATCTCTCCACGTAATTATTATTTAGCACAGAGCTCCAGCTAAGAACACAGGCTGTAAAATGATTCTGCTGTGCCCCAGGAAGAACGACAAAAAACAGCTATACATGAAACAACCAGCAGACAGAAAACTAAGGAGTCAACAACATGATTTAAACAAATAAGATAATATCAATTATCTTATTATCAATTATCGGCGGCACGGTAGCTGAGTGGTTAGCGCTCTTGCTTCACAGCAAGAAGGTTCCGGGTTCGATCCCCGGGTCGCCCAGGCCTTTCTGTGTGTGTTCTGTGTGGAGTTTGCATGCATGGTCTGGGTTCGATCCCCGGGTCGCCCGAGCCTTTCTGTGTGGAGTTTGCATGTTTCTCCCCGTGTCTGGGTGGGTTTCCTCCGGGCACTCCGGTTTCCCCCATCAACCCAAAACATGCACCATAGGTACCTCCAGCTTAGGTCCTGACCAAACCGAAGCAAGAAGATCATGGAGATGGTCCCCGGGCATGTGTGTGCTGCCCACTGCTCCTAATATATGTGTGTATATATATATAGGATGGGTTAAAATGCAGAGAAGAATTTCTCCAGTGTGAGATCAATAAAGTCACTTCTTCTTCTTCTTCTTCTTCAATACACTGAAGATCCTGGTGTGGTACATTTTACAGGAGATGCTTTTAATGCAGACTAATTTTCCCCCTTTTTTAAAATCTAAAATGAGGTTGACAATTCAAATCATAATCTTTTTTACAGATAGTTTAACATCTTTAACATCTTTAACATCTTTTTGTTCCATCTTGCATTAATCTTCTTAGTATTTACACCAGGGACGTGCACAGGAAATTTGAGGGGCAGTTGCTCTCACCTGAGCGTTTCTATGTGGTTTATTGTGCTCTCTCACAGTGCAAAAAAAGGTGTCAAATGTGCGTGGAAAAAATATTTACAGTGATGCAGTGATAAAAAACCTTTAAGTCTTTCAGTCTTTTGCTCGCTCTCTTTCTTTCTTTCTCTCCGCCACATTACCTCCACTGTAACCAAGGCAAGACCAACTGCAGAGTTGCAGAGTGCACCTATATACCCCCATTTACCCCTCCCACATTACATAACATCCACTGGAAACATTATTTACACCATTTCCACTATTAAATGGCTAATATTTTATGTACCAAAAGTTGTGCAGGGACAATAGCATTAATAGGAAATCAATAAATCACATACAACAGTTCAAATGCAAGGAGAATACGAATAAATGCCCATGCAAACTATTTGTGGTTCACCACCGGAACCCACGAACCTGGAGGATTTAAACTCCCGGTGCGGATGTATCCGGGTTTGCCAGAACGCACCACGGGAAGAGGGAGATGGCAGCAACGCGCAGGTAAGTAAATGATCGAGTTTAGCACGATTTGGATGGGCAAAACTGGCGCTTCTAAGTGTGCACCCTTAGTCGCGGCAGAACACGCTGGAGAGGTTATGGGGGATTAGTTTATGGTTGATAATGAAAAGGGTTTGGCGCGCAGAGCGCAACAGATAAAGAAATGGGCACATGCGTCTTTTTTTTATCTTTTATTATTACAAGGTACACAATACACACTTCAGGTACATAATAATCAGTGTTGGGAGTAACTCATTACAATAGTAATTAATTACTGTAATGCATTACTTTTTGGTGTAATGCAGTAATGTAACGCATTACAGGGAAGAAAATCGGTAATATATTACTCGTTACAATTCCAGTAATGCACATTACAATGCATTTTTAACCTGCTTTGTTTTTGTGGGTTTTGCGTTTTCTTCATACAAAGTTCGCGGATCACCGCGAGATCAGCTACTGAATCTGATAAGACCGCGCAGAACATTACATTTCATACAAAGTTCCGCGAGATCAGCTAGTGATATAAAAGTCCGCGCAGACCATTCCATTTCCTTTTACTTCGTCTCAAACTGGCAGACTGACAAAGGATGACAGAACCAGAAGAATCGGATAGTGCTAGCTCCTTTTCAAGATGGGCATATGCCCACTACTTTCACAGGACTCCAAGAACATTTTAGTTAAATGCACACTGTGTGTGAATCCCAAACCTCTTTCCACGTCGAAATGCAGTACAAGCAATTTGACGAAGCACTTACAGAGGTGCCATAGCACCACGAAATTAGTCAGGAAAGGAGGGGATGGGACAGGGAACGATACAACCCCAACAAAGCAGCCGAAACTGATGTTGACCCGACCAGAGAGATTTGCACTGTAGATTGCCAAATCCTTATTTCCAGTAATTTCGGCGAGAGTAACTAAAGTAATGCAAAAGTAGTGTAATGCCTTACTTTTTATTTAGAGTAATATTGTAATGTAAGGCATTACTTTAAAATGACAGTAACAAGTAATAAGTAGTGCATTACAGTTTTTGAGTAACTTGCCCAACACTGATAATAATACATACAGTATTTTAACACCACAATAACATTTGCAAAGCACTCAGAAGACACATTGGGGGATGTGGGCATGGGAATAAACACCACTGGGCACAAGGGCTAAGAGTAACAGGGGGAGTGTAGAGGACCAAAGGGATTGCCCCAGGTGAAGTAAGGGGGCCCGGGGGAGAGCAAGGGCGATGCAGTGTTGAGGGAAGATCCAGACAACAGGGTCCAGGGGGGACAGGATGTATGGAGTGGTGGGAGCCTCAACGCCAGCCACCGAGCAAGAGGGTCCAGTGTTCGAGTCCAGAACCGCGACAGGACACAGCGCGGCCAGATGGAGGAGGTCTTCACGCGCCTTACCGCGTACCAGACAGTCACAGCTGTACCTGACAGGGTGTATTGCGTGCAACCTGGTGCAGGTGCAAATGATCCTGTGTTCCAACTTAAAGTCAAAATTACCGACTTGGGGTGAGGTGTACCAATCATATACGTGAGTCCAGATGGAGGTAGTGTCATGTGTGGGAAATTCAGTTTCCTGAATGCACAGTACGTCCCAGGTAGTGTCATGGATCACACCCTGCATCCGGACTCTGCTCCTCAGACCACACGCGTTAAGTGAGACCAGGGAGAGCGTCATAAAGAAAAGAGGAGGGGAAGGGACTTATCAAACGCGACTCGGAGTCTCGGGGAACCCCCGGAGCCTTTTAACGCGTCATGTAACCTCATCAAGGTCCGCCTCAATATCGCCACTGCTGAAGTCCATCCGCACTCCAACCGCGTTCGCACCCGTGGAGACCGGACCACACGGGGCCGGAGCGGACAAGGGCCGGGCCCTCCCGGCCCGAGATTTGAGCTTAGTTCTGGCCGCCTTCCGGGCGGTCCCGGAGCCGCAAGGCCTGGGGGTCTGGACCTCAGGCGGCGCCGCTCCCTCCACCCAGGGATGAAAGAGTTCCGCTTTTTAGCGGATCTCCGCTTTTTTTTTTAGCCGCGTGGTAATTTTTTTAATTTATTTTTTGACTTTCCGCTTTTCTCATGATTGGCCACTTTCATCCCTGCCTCCGCCTCGAGGCGAGACGCTGGACCGCAGCAGCATCTTTCCCCCTCCCCGGCTCAGCCCCCGCCGCCACAGCCTCAGGGTGGAGGCCCCCCTCGGCCCCACTCCCATGCGAAGAGGAGGCGCGAGAAAGCAGCCCCTCGTCCTCCTTCGTCACGAGTGCCTGTGCACTCTGAATCACAGCATCCTGGACACTCTCACCGTCCAGGCTTGAGGCGGCGGGGGAGGCCCTGCCCCAGCCGCAGGGCCGCCACCACCACCCCCTCCCGCGCCCCGCTCCTCCGAGCCAGAGTCACGGCGGCCCGAGCACCCAGCCCTGGGCTCCGTCACGAGTGCCCGTGCAATCTGAATCGCAGCATCTTGGACAGCCTCACTGGCCATACTCGAGGCGGCGGGGGAGGGGACGGGTCCAGCCTCAGCCGCAGGGCCGCCACCACCACCCCCTCCCACGCTCCGCTCCTCCGAGCCAGAGTCACGGCGGCCTGAACACCCAGCCCTGGGCTCCGCGCATTCCCGGGTGTAATGCCCCTGACCCCCGCACTTCCAACACAGGAAGCCAGGGCACTCACGCAACACATGGCCTGGCTGGAGACACCCTCTGCACACCTTCACCTGCCTGTCGTGTATGACCCTAAAGTACGCGGGCCCTTCCATAGTGTTGAACCTTGCAGAATACGGCAGAGACTTGACAGCGGCAGTGAAACGCACCCTGACAAACCTGGTGCCATCAGTGATGCCAGTCCCCGTCCACACTCTCCACCTCACCTCGGAAACAGCGGAGACTCCCCAGGAGTGGAGCTTCTGCAAAATGTCCTCCTCCTGGACGTACAGCGGCAGGCCCATGAAAGAGACCACCACCTCGTCTCTGCTGTCTCGCCCGTGGACCCTGGTCTCACCAATGCGGAACCCATCCAGTAGATTTTCCTTGGCCGCCTGAGACGCCACCACTATCTCGTACTTATCCTTGGTCACCATGCAGCAGCCAAGTACAGTCCCACACACCTCCTGCGTAGCCTTTATTAAGGCCATAGGGGACAGGCCCGCTCCACCCTCCAGCTCCAAAAAGACCACCAGCTCTTTTTGGTATCCCACATTCCCATTTTTCCTCACGTAGCCATAATTTTTCTTCGTAGTATCCTCCGTTCTACCACCCGCCTTCTCAGTCGGCTTCTTGGCCGCGGCCTGGGGCCCCGTGGGGGCTGACATTGCGCTGTCCGCCCGGGGGCGAGCTAAGCTCCCGGGTTAAACAGAAACCGTCTCCCCCCAGCCGGAACGCTGGGAGGAGGTGAAACAGCAATCGAAAGGAGGCGAGGAGCCAAAATAATCCAAAAAGTTCAAAGAAAAAAGCAAAAAAAACACCAAACAAGGGCCGCTCCAGCGGAGCGCACCATATGTACGTGTGCTCCCCCCGGGGACAACACGCTGAGGGATGGGCCTGTTCCATCACAGCGATTTTTTTTTTCATTTTCAAATCTATGCCTAGGCCTACATGAAATTCTGTATCCATTGAATGATTTATTATTATTATTGATTTATTTTTTTTCTACTCGGCAGGGCAACATCAGTCTAGGAGGGCATAGGGGCAGTTGCCTGGGCAACCTGAGCAGCCCCCCTGTGCACGTCACTGATTTACACATAGATAAAATTCGACCAAACCGCTGTCTTTCAGATCTCTCTCCCTTAAAATGTACCACTCCGTGTATCATTTTATTTCCACATGTTAAATCCTGAGGCCAGACCATTTCATGATTGATCCACTTCTGGTATAAATGATTCTCTTTTAAATAATCAAAGCTCAGAGACTCAGGGGGAGATAACAGAATAAACTGTTCTATTTCATCCAATTCAAGTTTATTTGTATTGAACATTTTACCAACACAGTTTCTAAAGTGGTACACATACTAAAAAAATATAGCATAACGAATAAACAAGCAGGTAAAAAAAAAAACATTAAAACTAGGGCTGTCAAACGATTCATTTTCTTGATCGCAAATAATCTCAGAAATGTCATAGTTAATCGTGATTAATCGTGATTTATTTTGCATGTTTAAAATTGATATCTTGCAGTAAGACCGTTCGAATCTAAAGTTAAACTCACAATGCAAAGTATTTCTCACCATTTTTTTTTATTTAAAAAAAGTGCAGAGAAAGGAAAAAGTAACAATGAACCAGTAATAGTGCTTACTTTGAGAAATTGTAAATAAATGATTGAAGCCCGCTCGAGCTGCCTACGGATGCGTAGAAGAAACAAAATACTAGCAAACTCAAAATAGCACGTTTAACCGACAATGAGTTTAATTAATACAACCAAATGAGCTGCATATGGATGGTAGAATTGCGGAAAATGCTGGCAAACTCTGATCGCGATTAAAAAAATTGTTCGCGATTAACTCTTTCACTGCCAGCCTGTTTTCAAAATCTAAGCCTGTAGAGTGCCAGAGATTCAGAGAATTTTCACTGATTTTACAAGACTCACAGAATACTGAGTTCTTTGACTATATAAACATGGGACACATCAAAATAAAGTGTCGACTCTCTTCTTTCACCTGGAAAAAAAATTATGTTTCTAACCTTTTCGGTTCTCAAATAACTGATAGTAGAACATAGGGAAGTTTCAGCAAAAACACTGGTTTTTGAGCAAGAAATGGAGAAAACGAGCGTTGAGTTCAGAGAAGGATTTCGAGCAGATCAGTGACTTTGACATCAATATTTATTGATTTAGTGACACCTCAAACATCTAAAATAACAGAGAAAGAGATTTTTGATGACAAAGTACATTTTTTATTTACAAATATAAGAATATAAGGCTCTGTGAATAGTGCCAAGAGATGTTTACAGGATATAATAATATCTTTTCATATAAAATAGAACTTTGTTGAGGCTTTGTCTGAGGCCCAGAGTACAGACCCATAATAAAAACTAATATATACACACACACACACACACACACACACCTACACACACACACACACACACACACACATATATATATATGTACATACACACAAGCCCATGCATAAACCTTTACACACACACACACAGCTACACACGCACGCGCGCACGCACGCACACGCGCACGCACACACACACACACACACACACACACACACACACACACACACACACACACACAACTTCATTCATTACAATTACCATACAGCACCATTACTGCTCCAAGTCAGTAAACTTCTTCTTTGGAGCTGTCGTAGTTCTGAGGAGACTCCCTGGTCCGTGCAGCGCACACAGGACACGCCCCCTCCTCGGGCACAGCAGATCTCTGCTCAGACCTCGCTGCTTGATCCGGCTTGTCTCTGCGATCCTCTGATCCAGGATCCTGGGTCCCAAGAGCGATCTGATCGCTCCATAGGCGCTGATCAACAGTCATCTGCTTTTCCGGGTTCGCTGGCCTCGCCATCTTACACACATCTATACACACACTGCACTCCTCCTTTCTTCCCCGGCTCTGATCGGCAAATAATGATACAAGATCGCCATCTACAGGTTGAGAGATGTGAATTACACCTCAAAAGTTGCTCCAGGCCGTAACCTAGCAACCCCCGCTGAAAAACGTGTTGAACGTCTATAGACGTTCTGGCAATCAACGGTTGGGTTCGCCCGAACGTCTATAGACGTCTCCGGCAGCCAATGAGTTAAAACTCTATCGCGATTAATCGCGATTAACGCGTTAATATTCCCAGCCCTAATTAAAACATAATAAAATGTCAGAACTCACAGGATTCAGAAGTTCCACACCAACACTATTACTTCCCAATACAAATCCTGTGCTTATATCCATTTTTACACTGAAGCCTTAAATCTTGACACACCCATGTGCAGTTTAGCGCTCTGACTTACAAAGTGGGTCTAATGTCAGACAGTGATGTAGTGCTGCGCTGAGTCGGCCACCACACACAATGCAACCCTAATGAAATAAGAGCTCGTACTCTATATGCTTTGTTCCTCTGTGCCAACATGGATAAATCGCAGGGCAAAATCACACACAGGCCCCTTATGCGTTTTTACAACTACATTGGGAGAATAAAGGAAAACTGTCATACATTATACAAGAAAATATTCAACCTTTTGACACTTCCTTGAGCTGTAGCTGTGAGTCTAGTCTGCTGTGTACTGCAAATCTGTGTAAGATGTAGTAGTAATTTGACCCCATCTGATGTGTGGGATTTTGGGAGCCAGTAATATGATTTATTGGAGGGAGTCTTGGGTCTGTCTGTGTAAGGAAAGACGGAAAAGCAAGAGATATACCCAGAAGATAAATCTCTAGGTGGTCATATACTGACGAGGTTGTAGTGAGATCAAAAGGTGAAGGATACTGGGGGCAGCAGCCTCTCAGTAGCTCAGGATACTGAGAGGGAATCACCAAGGGAGGCCTTGATGCACTTCTGTCATGGGGGCTACCAGTGTCTGCAGACACTGGGGGCGAGGTGGAGTTAAAGGAAAATTAACGTTTTTTTTTACAATCTGAGCCTTCTTTAGGCAATAAAACAAGTAGTTTTACTCACCCATAGCAGTTTGGTGTCAATTGGAGTGGTATCGCAGAACTTATGTTGAGCCGTTCTGTTCTACCAATGATCCCGTATCCGTTAGCGTGAGTGCTCGGGGCACTGATTTGCGGTGTCCAAATAACACAAACTTTAGCACTTTTCAAATCACAGAAGATCGCTGTGTCAGGGTAGACTTTTAGTAGATTCCAAAACGGCCTGAAACCCGATATCGCAACAGAAAAGTAAAGTTCAGAGCGGTGTTAGCTTCTTTCGGACTAACGGTGTTTACAAAACAGCTGAGTTCACGCATGCGCACTGTCCTCTCTGATGACGTCATCAAATGAAACTATAGCTGGATATCGGGTTTCAGGCCGTTTGGAATCCACTAAAAGTCTACCCTGACACAGCGATCTTCTGTGATTTGAAAAGTGCTATGGGTGAGTAAAACTATTTGTTTTATTGCCGAAAGAAGGCTCAGATTGTAAAAAAATGTTAATTTTCCTTTAAGTGTCTTGCCCAAGGACACAATGGCAGCACTCATTTGTGGGATCACAAACGGCCAACCCCTCGAGAGCCGGCGAACCGACAACCCCTGAATCAGTAGACAAACGCTCTACCAGCGGAGCTACTGCCCCAATGTGTAATACCAAAAAGGAAAACATCATTAGGACAAGCTGCATTTTCATTTCATTTAAAACAATCTCAGAATGGAACAAACTTCCAACTGAGCTAAAATTATGCAAAAAAAATTTAGCCTGGAAATTAAACAACAATTTCTAAGAGTGCAGACTTTGTGTTAAAAATGCAGCATTAAAGTTAGGCTGCATCCCATTACTCTGTCTTACCCCTTCCCCTTTATCTACATCTTCGTCTTCCCCCTCGATACTGAGCTGAGGGGGCTCGGGGTACGAATGTTCCCCTAAGAAATGGGACACCACTCGATTACCATTTGCATCATCATCCCTTGCCTCTACCTGAGCTGCTACGTCTACAGAGGCGACAACAATTGACGCAAACAAACGTAAACAAATGTCAAGGATTATCGGGTACCTCAGCTCGATAAAAGTTCGATGAAAACGTTAACGCCGGCTAAACAAACATCACTACAATTAAAACCACAACAACAGTTCACTAAAAGTAATGCAGAACATAAGCGTCATAATTGTAAACTGTGCTAAACTGTCCCAAAACCTGCCTGAGCTTGTAGCCGTACCCCTTTGGGCCTAAGGCTGCGCCCCATTTCTCTGTCTTACCCAGTAGTCGAGTTGTAAAATGAAACCAGGGGGGATGGTGAAATTTTTCCGGGGGGGAAGGAACCCATATAATCATTCAATAATTCAATAATACACAGGATATACGTTATCACACACGTACACACACACACACACACACACACCTTAGTCTTGGTTTAGTCCTGGTTTAGTCCCGGTTTAGTCCTGGCTTAGTCCTGGTTTAGACCTGGTTTAGACCTGGTTTAGTCCTGGCTTAGTCTTGGTTTGGACCTGGTTTAGTTTTGGGTTAGTCCTGGTTTAGTCCTGGTTTAGTCCTGGTTTAGACCCGGTTTAGATCTGGTTTAGTCTTGGCTTAGTCCTGGTTTGTACCTGGTTTAGTCTTGGTTTAGTCCTGGTTTAGACCTGGTTTAGTCTTGGTTTAGTCCTGGTTTAGACCTGGTTTAGTCTTGGTTTAGTCCTGGTTTAGTGCCGAAATAGATGCAGAAATAATCTGATAATATGACTCACCCATAAGAATGCGGTCAGATCCATTCTAACAGTTTGCCGTGTTGTCTTTAATAATCCGGAGCTCCGGAGAAAAGGACATAATCCCGAACGTATCCCGTGTCCCGAGGCGAGAGTTCCTTCTTACGTAGCATTAACGTAGCAAGTTAAGGATTCTTCTTCTCTTGGAAATGCCGCGTAAACATTCACGCGGCTCGCTCACAGCTGATCGGCGAACAGGTGCAAACATAACAGCGGCAATCGTCATGATTGGCGGGAGCGCGTATCGGTGCGTAATTATGCTGCAACATGATTGGAAGCTGGAGCGCAGTTCGGCCTATGATTGGCTCTTGGCACTGGCCATTTTGACTTAAAAACGGCGAAATTCGCCAAAAGTTTAGGGATTTTCATGCCTGGTTTTGCACGTTCATGTGAGGGCAAGGGGTGTCCTGATTCTAATTCTGATCAAGAGCTAGGGCCACGACCGAGGGCTACATACCCCTTGAAACGAAGTAAACTCTCGACCAGACTTGGAATGAAGGGGTACGCCTACAAGCTCAGGCAGGTTTTGGGATCAGGATGGCAGCGTCACATCGACCAGCCAAGGAGTCTCTTAAATGTATTTTCAGCAGTTGTAATTATCGATGAACACTTTAGCAGGTTTTACAATTATGACGCTTATGATCTACGTTACTTTTAGCTGTTTTAATTGTCGTGATGTCTGTTTAGCCGACGTTATCGTTGTCATCGAACTTTCATGTATAAACAAGCTAGTTTTTTTGTCGAGCTGAGGTACCCGATAATCATTGACATTTGTTTACGTTTGTTTGCGTCAATTGTTGTCGCCTCTGTAGACGTAGCAAGGGATGATGACGCAAACGGTAATCGAGTAGCATCCCATTTCTTAGGGGAACATTCGTACCCCTGGCCCTCTCAGCTCATTATCGAGGGGCAAGACAAAGACATAGATAAAGGGGAAGGGGTAAGACGGAGTAATGGGATGCAGCCTTAGACTAGACATGAGAAGGGGGTACAGGTATCGGGAAAAGAGTTTTAAATTTGTGTTTACTAATTGATGAAATGTATCAGCGCCACTGTAAATATTATGAATTGCATTGTTTTTATGCTTTATGTTCATTGTTTGTAATGTTGTTTGTCTCAGGGACTGCAAATGGAAATTAGCTCCGAGAGCGAAAGTCTGGTACAAAGCATCTTCTCATTTTTTGTGACTATTGGTCCTGTACATTGTCTCTGTCAAATAAATAAGCTAAACTAAACTACTCTAGTTCAGCAACTTTTAAAGGTCCCATGGCATGAAATTTTCACTTTCTAAGGTTTTTGAACGTTAATGTGAGCTCCCCTACCCTGTTTAGCCCCCCCATGGTTAAAAGTTGCGAAATTTCTAAACTGAGCATTTGCGGTCCTTTTCTGCGTTACAAAAAATCGGAGCTCAAACGGGCGATTTTGAACAAGGAAACTTATTGACGTCAGATCGAAAAAAGAAATGCAAATGCAGTTCCACCCCCGTCTGTCTGAACTCAGCGTCTCTGTAAATCACGCCCAGAGAGTTTGGACTGCGAATGCGCTAGGCAATGCGAAATGCGTTTTTTTATTTGCCTGGAGGCACGTCTGAGTGTTTCTAGGCTCAGAAGTCCTTTATCTGAGCCTCTGGACCTTTGAACAGCAGTGGTTTAATTTTATTTTATGTGGAAATGTGTTTATTTTTCAATGGAACGCTTCAAATCTCTCCCCCCGTGCAAAAACAAGGAAATGGATCAGAGAGCGCACAGAGCGAGAGCGGAGCGTTTGGCCATGCCCCCACCCTCTACTATTGGCCAGCTCTTTTCTCCTCATTTGCATTCAAGCAACAACGCCCATTATAGAGTGTTCAGAGTGAGAAAAATTACTCTTTCTCAGCTTATCTCTGTTTCTCATGCACTGAGTGTTGATTTTGAAGAAGGATTCATTTACAGTATTAGGGAACCATTAAGGAGCCATATAAAAGCATCAAGAAGTACCATGTCATGAGATCTTTAACAACTACAATGTGTATAAAATGTAGTAGGCTAATGCTGTTTAGTCTTGAATTGGTGGCACTGATACTTAAACTTTTATTTATCCACAAGGTAAATTATTTGGACACAGTAGCTCACAACATATTATAATAACACAGAGAAACATATGAAAAGTACAATAACCGTAACTGCAAGAGTAATAGAAAGCTGTATTGCTTACGAGCAGTTAATCTGACAATGGTTGAACAATTCACTTGACTTAAACACAATTAAGATCATTATATTTATGGCTTTACTAAACATTTTACACTTTAATCCCAATACAGAAATCTGTCCTGCAATTTTCAACATATTATTCAATTTTTCTTCATAAACTGCTCCTTGATTGGTGTAAAACTATAATTTATATTTACAGCACGTATTGTATTATCCCACCAATTTAAGAAGAAATTAGAGAATTGTCATACACAAAGATTTAAAGATGTGGTAGGCCTACCCAATTTTCAAACCGTGAAAGGGAATCACTACATGTTTAGTCTACCTAACTCTAGCCAACTCTAGCTAGCTCTCACCAATCCTCTGGAACAGCACAGAATACATGTTTATCCACTAGCGCAGTTTTAGAATAGATTTTTAGAAAGAAAAGTGAAGCAGGGTGGACCACTTTAAGCAGCCAATCATCCCAAGGCCTCATATTGTGACACCTGTGGCTCTTTGTCACAATAGATAGAAGTGTGTAATGGTCTGATGTTTTGTTTTTACAATTCTTTTGGAGCCCTAACCTCTGCTTACGCAACCATTACAATACCAGTTCAGTAGAAACTAAATAAAACCTGATTCACCCAAACCTGGATCATCTCAGGACACTTGCAGATGTGTAAAAACATTGTTGGTTGGACGTCAGCACGGCCCTGAGCTCCATTAAGCAGCTCATTACGCCCAAACAGCTGCGCGTGAGGCTGCGAGACTTGGCGATGCTCCTCACGCTGAAGTCATACATTTATAATGGCAAACAAGGACCTCAGACTGAAGCACTGTTCATAAAACGATGTGATTGAATCTGGAGTGACACTCATCATATCAATAGGAGCACACTGCTAAACTAATACAAAGTATGATGAGGGCAAGTAAGGTTTCTCAAAGTCCATGAATGGAGTTTTGACATATTAAAGGAAAAGTAACATTTTTTACAATCTGAGCCTTATTTCAGTAATAAAACAAGTTGTTTTACTCACCCATAGCACTTTGGTGTCATATGGAGCACTTCCGGAGATGTTTTAGATTTGCGATCTCCATAATGTGAGTTCTCGGGGCACATGTTTACGGTCTCCAAATAACACAAACTTTAGCACTTTTCAAATCATAGAAGCTCCATGTCTTAGTATACGATTTCGTTTGGTCAAAAGTGGCCTGTAATCCGAGATTTAGCCATAGTTTCGAGTAGATGAGGACACCAGTGCGCATGTGCGGAGTGTGCTCTCAGCTCCCGGGACCCAAACATGAAAAGCAAAGCTGTAAACTATGGCTAAATCTCGGATTACAGGCCACTTTTGATTCAAACGAAATCGTAGACTAAGACATTGAGCTTCTATGATTTGAAAAGTGCTAAAGTTTGTGTTATTTGGAGCCCGCACGGGGCATATTACATGCTCGGGGAATATATTATATGCCCCGAGCTATGGCTAGAAGTCGCGCTAGGCTAACGCTAATCTAAAACATCTCTGGAAGTGCTCCATATGACACCAAAGTGCTATGGGTGAGTAAAACAACTTGTTTTATTACCGAAACAAGGCTCAAATTGTAAAAAAACGTTACTTTTTCTTTAAAGTAGTGGAGCAGTAGATGTTGGCTTCTTGTTTTGTTTTGTGTTGTTGGAGTATGTTGGATGATACAGAAGAGGTAAGTAGACGAATCATAGAAAGTTTGCCTGGGATCCAGAATATAGACTTCTCCAATACTTTACAAAGATGTGAGTCTGGTCACCAATGAATTTCCTGAGTTCAGATGGGCGTGATTGACAGGTCAGTTAGCCAATCAGGGTCCTTATTACTTATAAGGTTACACAATGCACTTTTAAACTGCAGTGACCAGACTGATATCTCTCTATAAAAAATAAAAATCCCATTCAGGACTTGTCAGGCAAATAATAAACAGTAGCACAATCAGTATTAGGAGTTCGGTGTTACCACAGTCTTTTACAATGTTGTTACTTTTTGTACATTTGCAAAAAAAAACCATTTAGTTACAAATGTCCCAAGCTTCTTTGTTCTTTTCAGTTGAATTTTGTATCCTTTGTTTTATAATATGAATAATACAACAAAGTGCAGCAGGATACTGAGAGGCTAATCACCGTGTACCTCAGTAAAAGAGCAATGTGCTGCAGATCTCATTTGTAAGAACAGCTATCGACAATGTCATCAGTCTGTGAGGCCTGTGGTTCAGTCAGGCCACTTAAAATGACAAACGCCTGGACATTAGCACATTGGTTTTCAGTCTAACTGTGATGTGAAATCCACTGAAAACAGAAGGGGAGCTCTGTACACTTTGTAAATCTACAAATGTCTACACACAGGCTCATAGAATATCACACAATTCAACTGGAAAAGCCACATGTGTTCAATTTAATCCATCCATCCATCCAGTCCATCCATCCATCCATCCATGGAATTGAATCATGTGAGACAATGAAGTCAATCCAGTTATGTACAGACTGTTCATGGTGCAGTTACTACTAGTCTGTAACTGTGTTTAAACAGTGAGGAAGGCTGAAACATTTTTTCACTGAAAGATTTTGACAGTGATATTGACCTAGTGGTTAGAGCCCTTGTCCACCAACCAGAAGGTCAGTGGTTCAAATCCTGCTGTCTTAAAGCCCCAGTGTGTAGGATTCGTGGCGCATAGGTGGATGGTGCTATTGCACTTTCTGTTTTAGCTACGGCAGACCTCGAGGGTCACCCGGGCGCTACTGTATAAATAAAACGCGGTCCGGTTTTTTGTTTGTTTGTTTTTTCTCATGAAAACACACATTCCCGATCATGTACCATGACACTCTACACATCAAATGAAACCTTACAGTCTCCTCTTTTTGACTATGCAATTCATTTCCCTGCGCAACAATCACTCCCCGAGCACATGGGGCTTTTATACGGAAAAGCACAAAACGAGGTTAGCTTACCTTAGAATGCTTTGCACAGGTCAAACTCTGTATTTCACCATAAACTTGCTCTCAATTTGTCCGTAAGGATCCAGCGAATAAAATCCAGTAAAACAATTTAGTCCAAAACACGTGTTAGATCCATTACGACGTCTGATCCGGCAGCATGCTTGTGTTGTTTACCCAAAACCACGAGCCTTGCCGAAGGCGGAGCCCAAATGTCCTTCTGCGGCTCTCGTATTCAAAATGGCTGCCTCTGCATGGGGAAGATCCCCCTTTTATGTGACTATATCTAAGTCCAAAAGAATACTTTGATTTCATGATGGAAGTGAAAAGGCTTGGAAAACAATGTATTTTTGAATGGGTATCTTCAATTTCAGTAATTAACGGGTAAAAATCTTACACACTGTCCCTTTAAGTGTTGCGTTAATCTTTGTATCTTTCATAAAATACTGGAAGTGGAATGACTGCAGCTATACTCAACAAATTCAACTTCTTACACTGTGTGCTCAAAATACGCACATTTCGAGTAGGCATTAAATATGATAACATAAAAGTATTTTTGTTAGAAACTTTTCTCATAAAAAGTTAAGCAGTTGGATAAAAGAACAATGCCATAGGTACTTACCCCAGTGAAAGGGCTTCCTCTCAGGTCTGTAGTGAAGCTGTATTTCCTCCTGGAGTCAGTGAGTTTAAGCCTGAGAGCTGAGCTTCAGTGTGACACGATCTGCCACCTTATCCACACACTGATAAGCACTAAACTGCTCCAGCGCTCCCAGCCAACACATCTTTAGAAAGTCAGCTTTTTAGGAACTTGAAAAGGCCTTTAAGATTAACATTTTTATAGCTCTATAGAGGAGGTTGTGACACATCCTTTGCATATAAAAGATCCCTTTCTAAACGCAGACATTTCCCACAGTGCATTGCATCATTCAGGGCATTCTTTATGGCTTTGTCAACACCATACATGCCATAAAAGATGAATAAATCAATCGGATGTCAGGAGCAGGAGAGTAACGCCCACATGAAGTCACCTCTGGAGATTTGGCCCCATAACAAAGACTGGAGCACGCTACACTTCGCTGTATGCGTTTTCAAACACTAACATCCTGTTAGTATGATCTGTGTGTCGCGTTTTGTGCTGCAGGTGGAGAGCAGAAGAACATGGAGATAAAGCGTTCTTGAAAATGTATTACGTAACTGTAGCTGTGTTTTGTGTTTAATTTAAAGTTGGATAAGTTTTCTTTCTGTCAGTTTCTGTGAGTAAAAGAAGCGGTGTGGGGGGGATTAATAATAAACAAATCAAAATAGGCTAGTATTTTTATGCATTTCAGCAATGTTCATTTGCAAACAAAATATGTGAAAGAACCCATATTATATATTTATATATTTTGTAACATATCCACCTTTTGCTGTGCAATACCTAATTACAGTGCAATATCCTGTGGTGCAATACTTAACACAGTGCTATAGCAGGTTGGCAACATTTAATGCAGAACAATATGCTAAACTGAGTTCTGTGAGACTCTCTAGTATCTGTGTATATGGTTGTATGTGTCACCCCTACTGCAATAACCTGGTAACTACAGTAATGTGTAGTACCAGCTGTAGTGGACTTTTTTTTTGCAATGTTTTTTTCTTTTTTGCATTATTTTATTTTAATCTTTTTGCACTTTTTTTCTCTGTACTGTGTTGTAAATATCCTACTTAAAGGAAAAGTAAAGTTTTTTTTTTTACAATTTGAGCCTTATTTCGGTAATAAAACAAGTTGTTTTACTCACCCATATCACTTTGGTGTCATATGGAGCATTTCCGGAGATGTTTTAGATTAGCGTTAGGCTAACGCCGTTAGCCTAGCGCGACTTATAGCCATAGCTCGGGGCAACACAAACTTTAGCACTTTTCAAATCATACAAGCTCGATGTCTTTAGTCTACGATTTCGTTTGAGTCAAAAGTGGCCTGTAATCTGAGATTTAGCCATAGTTTCGAGTAGATGAGGACGCCAGTGCGCATGCACGGAGTGTGCTCTCAGCTCCCGGGACCCAAACATGGAACACAAAGCTGTAAACTATGGATAAATCTCGGATTACAGGCCACTTTTGATTCAAACGAAATCGTAGACTAAAGACATCGAGCTTCTATGATTTAAAAAGTGCTAAAGTTTGTGTTATTTGGAGCCCGCACGGGGCATATTACATGCGGAATGCCCCGAGCTATGGCTATAAGTCGCGTTAGGCTAACGGCGTTAGCCTAACGCTAATCTAAAACATCTCTGGAAATACTCCATATGACACCAAAGTGATATGGGTGAGTAAAACAACTTGTTTTATTACCGAAATAAGGCTCAAATTGTAAAAAATGTTACTTTTCCTTTAAATGTCTGCACTGAAGTGAGATGCTTTCAGTCTCATTGTGAGTATGTAAGATGTAAATTGTACACGTGAACAGTGACAATAAAAGGCATTCTATATTAGGCTATACACCTTATCATATTGATTTTTTTCAGCCTTGGAACTGCCAAGCTCTGCTGAACTAAAAGTAAAAGGTAAAAGTTAACTTGAAAACTACAGCTTCATGACATCACAAGGTGGAACAGAGCATTTTGAGCTTTGGAGATGTAGACAGACAAATAATATTACTCAAACATGTGTGAATGAAACAAAACACAACTCAAATGTTAATGATACTGGAGGTTTTTAAAATGAGAACAATGAACTGAATCTAGCTTTGTAAATTGCTATTTTTTTTACAATGTCAGAAATTTTTTAATTCATTTTTTCCTCCCAAACATGCTGCCTTGTTGAATACAAAGAAGTTATTCAGCTTACAAGTATTGTTAGTAGTTAGTAGTGTAAAGCTATGGTTTGTGGGTAATTTTTGGCATAGACAACACGCTACAGCCAGTACATGCATTACTATTACTTTTCACACAAATTAATGTACTGTGCATGTGCATCTTGTGTATCTATATTTTATGAATAGTGATGGAAATTCAACAGACAAAAGCAGTTTCTGTAGTTTTTTTGAACGACTGGACGTTGCCTGCTGTGTTTAGTCTCCTGCAGGAGCTCCTTTTTGTTGGCTGTAACACAATTGCCTCATGTTCTCAGGCTGGAGATGAGAAAAAAAAATGACATAAAAGCAACTTTCAAAGTCCCAATCGAATGTGTGGCTTCAAATGGTGTGTGGTCGGGACAAAAGCGAGAATAATTACAGCAATTTCCTGGAACAAAACTGAGCACCTGCAGGGGCTGGACAGCAAGGATCTGAGTCTAGAGGAGGCACAAGGATACAACAACATTTATCATACATGCACTTCAAAAAAATAACATTAGAGACATCTATGTTTAGATGTATAAAATATGAAAATATTCTAAATGGCTTGCCTGCAATAAAGTAAAAGCAAAACAGTTACCGTTATTGCTACACTAATCCTAACCTGGCTCACACCAGTGTCATATGAACTTACTCCTACACAATATGAATCTGAAAGACTGGGACAAACAAATACTCCAAACTGATTGGTCGAAGGATCTCAACAGAACAAGCCGAAAAATACATGATGTTGTCCAGATGAGAAACATGTTTTCCATCGACACATAGACAAAGTGCTCCCCTCTGTGCTGTTCAAAAAACAAAACCTTACTATTTTGTTTTGGTTTAATTGGGAGCTTCACCTTTGACTTCCACCCAAACCATAATGCTGTAGAGATGGGCGATACCAGTTATTTTTGTTTCGATACGATACCAAGTAATACCAGGGTTAGAATCGCGATATCGATACCAATACTGATACTTTCATACATTTTTTAATACTGCAGAAAAACACTAACCTGGCTCTAACTAGATACCTTGGCTTCGCAAAGCTCCACCAGGGGGCTTAGCTCCACACATTCTAACACCAGATACGTATCTGAAAAAAAATCTTTGATGAAATGAAAATGGCAATGCAGACATCAAATGTGACACTAGACTTTTGTTTGTGCTGCTTGTATTGCACGTTGTATTTTTCTGCATTTGCCTGCCGAGGGACTGCGGATGAAAACTAGCTTTGTAGCTAAAATTCGGCATATTTACATTTGTTTTATACTTATGTTCATTAATGTGCATTCTCCCTATCAAATAAATAAAATAAAATAAATAAATCTATTGTAAGTTGGGCACTTGCAGCTTATGAAAAAAGACAACAAATGAAGTATCACTATTGTCACTCTCACATACACTACTCTTAGTCTTCTACATGCTTGATGGTTCCCTGGATTCTCCCTCTCTCAAACGCCTCGGCAGCTGACCTCTGTCGTACTGCTGTTGCTGGAGGGAGCTGCCTGACTAACCTCCTGTCGTCGTTTGGTCAGTAGCTTCGTCATGCTGAGGTTTATGATTTATGATCAAGTGTTTATTTAAAATTTGTGGTATTGCCACAATATCGGATCATTTTTTGGCACACACTGCACTTCACAACATTGTCGTCCACGGTGTGGAAGTAACTCCACACCACACTTCTCTTGCGGGCTCCCATGGCTCCCACAGCCCCGCGCCGCTTCTCACAGCAGTGAGTGTATCGCGGGATGACGTACTACCCCACGTTTGGTGAGAACGCGGAAGGAAAAGTAGTGCCTGACAAGTGACAATGGTTGAATAATGAACAAAACACATATGAATTTGAACTAAATAAACTGAAAGTTAAGTCAGTAAGAAAACATGACTTGGTATCGATATTTTAATACCAGGATCGATGCATATTAAATACCCCATCAGGATCGATATATCGATACTTTGGTATTAATCCGCCCATCACTATAATGCTGCCACGTGATTGGCCCAGTCTACAGCCCACTGGCAGCCGAGCTGGACCTGCCATGATGACTTCTCGCCTTCTTGTGATTTTGTGAACTCACAAATATGCACAAGAATCCAGTATGCTGCACCAAGCAAAGCCATGGTGTCAAACTCTACAGTATAGTTCCATAGTGCACCTTCAAAACATACAAGAGGAGCTTCTAACTTTACTGCGGGAAGAGTGTGTTTGTGTTTACATCTATAATGCATTTGGTGTCAGGAAGCAGAACGGAGGGGAAAGATCCCATGAATACAACAAAAGTGTCGGAGCAAAGAAGTGTCACCAACATCTGCAAAAAGCCTGCTGCATTGTGACAGCTGAACTGTTCCTTTTAAACCAAAGTCTCTGAACATGATTTTATACATTTTACTATCTCTAAAACAAACTCCAGCATCACTGTCAAACTCAGAGAGACAGTGTGAGCAGAGGAAGAAGAGACCAGATGTGATGTGGGTTTACAATCCGAACACTAAAATGTGTGAATCCAACACAACATATGGTGGATTCAAATGCTGCAAATGATTCATTATCACCATTTACAACACAACAGATGTTTCAATAACAAGTTGCTAATTGAGCTCTTTAAAATAAGGCAGTAGGTCACATTATTACTAAGATTTAGTTATTGTAAATTAGCCAGGGCTTTTATTTTTAAACATGTTAATCCCTGTGAAATAAAGGTTAATTAGGCTGCACTTTCAGAATAATGGAGAATTTCAGGTGGTGAGAAGATAAAACTGAAGGTATGCCAAATTAGAAAAATGTAAATATAGCAAATTCATCATGTTCGTGTTAACTGGTAAATAAAAAATAACTACAGAAACCTGCTGTCAGCGCGTCCAACAAAAGTTTACATAATATTACTTAACATATATACAGTATGTCATCATTTTATGGTCATATTTTTTGTTTGTTTGGGATTTCTGATGGATTGAAAAACCAAAATATTATAGTTTGTCAATACTGTCCACCCATTTAAGTTTAAAGCTTTTATACAAATATAGAAGAGAAAATATGGAGGATTTTCTGTGGGTCTGATTTACTTTGTCCTGACATGATTTTGACATTGTTTTTGAAT
Source organism: Paratrypauchen microcephalus (assembly GCA_036785185.1). Taxonomy (NCBI): domain Eukaryota; kingdom Metazoa; phylum Chordata; class Actinopteri; order Gobiiformes; family Gobiidae; genus Paratrypauchen; species Paratrypauchen microcephalus. The sequence goes on from JAVJIX010000010.1 coordinate 2,556,345, forward strand.
TTCAAATGACAGCACTTTGGTCAATAGCCCTACATTTTCATAACATTATGTGGCTTTATGGCTTAGTCTTGTGTTTCATTTCATTCACACATGTTTGAGTAATCCGTTATTATTTGCCTGTCTACATCTCCAAAAATCAAAATGATCTGTTCCACCTTGTGATGTCACGAGGCAGTTTTAAACTTAACAGCTCCTTTTACCTTTAGTTAAGTAGAAATGGGCAATTCTAGGTCTGGATTGATCCAAATGATTCTAGTGAAGGTGTATGGAATTTAAAAAGACTGGAGCAATTCATGACAAAGTGGAACGGAGCATTTTCTGTTTGAGATAAGAACTCTTAATATGAAGGATTTGTGAGTTAAAAATGTGTGAATGAAACAAAACATAACTCCAGGTATGTTTGTGATGAGAAAACATTATAACACAGATCAGAAAATAGCCTAATATGAGCCTTTAAATAAAATCTTAAAGGGACAGTGTGTAAGATTTTTACCCGTTAATTACTGAAATTGAAGATACCCATTCAAAAATACATTGTTTTCCAAGCCTTTTCACTTCCATCATGAAATCAAAGTATTCTTTTGGACTTAGATATAGTCACATAAAAGGGGGATCTTCCCCATGCAGAGGCAGCCATTTTGAATACGAGAGCCGCAGAAGGACATTTGGGCTCCGCCTTCGCCTTCGGCAAGGCTCGTGGTTTTGGGTAAACAACACAAGCATGCTGCTGGATCAGACGTCGTAATGGATCTAACACGTGTTTTGGACTAAATTGTTTTACTGGGTTTTATTTGCTGGATCCTTACGGACAAATTGAGAGCAAGTTTATGGTGAAATACAGAGTTTGACCTGTGCAAAGCATTCTAAGGTAAGCAAACCTCGTTTTGTGCTTTTCCGTATAAAAGCCCCATGTGCTCAGGGAGTGATTGTTGTGCAGGGAAATGAATTGCATAGTCAAAAAGAGGAGACTGTAAGGTTTCATTTGATGTGTAGAGTGTCATGGTACATGATCGGGAATGTGTGTTTTCGTGCGCGGTTCTTGCGCTCGCCCGGGTGACCCTCGAGGTCTGCCGTAGCTAAAACAGAAAGTGCAATAGCACCATCCACCTATGCGCCACGAATCCTACACACTGGGGCTTTAAAAAATATGTTTTAGTGAAAGGTCCCATGGCATGAAATTTTCACTTTCTGAGGTTTTTGAACGTTAATGTGAGCTCCCCTACCCTGTTTAGCCCCCCCCCCATGGCTATAGTTGCGAAATGTGTAAACTGAGCATTTGCGATCCTTTTCCGAGTTTGAAAAAAAGACAGCCAGAAAAGATTCTGAACAAGGGAAATTTCTGACGTCACACTCAGGGAAAAATGCGAATGCAGTTCCACCCCCCGTCTGGATGTCCACCCACCGTCTCCGTCCCAGCGCACCGCTAAATGAGGAAAGAGCGGAGAGTTTGGCCACACCCCCACCCGCTGCACTGGCCTGTCTCTGTCCTCCTCATTTGCATTCAAGCAACAACGCCCAGAATAAAGTGTTTGAGAGACATATTTTTGACTCTGACTGTGTTCATGGGGCTTTCTCATGCACTGAGTCTTGATTTTGAAGAAGGATTCATTTACAGTATTAGGGAACCATTAAGGCGCCATATAAAAGCATCAAGAAGTACCATGTCATGGGATCTTGAAATGAGTAGTCTAACTTGTCATATACACTTAAACTTTTCATTCTCTAGGCAATTTTGAGACATCTCACATTTCAAAATGGAGGCGCAAATAGGCCAGTTGCCCTAATACTAATTAAGGATTAGCCTTTCAACTTGGGTATCATCAGGACATCTCTCCATCAACATCAACAAACATCCTATGAATAAATATGTGTGTAGAACTAAGCGTGAATTATCCGAGTGCTTGTGGGTGATGGTCGGAGATATCAAGGCAATTACTCAATAATAGATTCAATCCTGGGCCAAGAGTGTAACTGGAGAGGGAGCACCCGCCCACGCCTCTTATATTGTGTACTGTCAGAGCCATTACAGATGGTTGGCTCAGCAGGGGGGCCTTTAAATCAGCCAGGATTAAACAGCCACTTTAGACGGAGCCTTTGATTGTCCTGTAATGTTTGTGCAGATCAGTTTAAGAGAAAGTGGATTTGGTGAACTAAACAATCTACTCACTGACAATGTTGTGGGTTTGCCCTGACATCACGCTGGGGGCGTTCTACATGAATGCGTATGGCGGAATGTTCAGGAGTTATCATGGTGACACAATGCACACGCGAATCAAACGTAGTCAAAAATATTTAATATAGCCTGAAAACCAAAATGGATTTAAACACATTTTCTCCTGTGATCAGTGGTTCATGGTCCTGTTTAGGTGTTTCACTTTTTAACAAAAAAGGTGAGCGTGACTAACTGAAAACCTGTGGCTGAAACGTTTAACAGCTCTTCCTTACATTTATTCAATTACAGCCGGTTTTACTAGGGTGACCAAATTTCCCAAATCAAAAACAGGGACACCTCTAATTTGTGGCGATAATAAAATTGTGAAACAAGTAGGAGAATCGTCATTCATGTATTTTACCAAATCAACTGACAATTTACGCCTCTTTTTGCTGTTGGCACATATCAGTTTGGTCAAAAATAGGGACATCTGGGACATTTCTTGTATAAAACTGGGATTAATCAGTGGTTTTGGATAAATCTGCTGGGACAGGGGATGCAGGGCCCAAAACTGGAACTGTCCCCAGGTAAATAGGGACGTCTGGTCACCTTAGGTTTTACTGCTCAAAAATACCTAGAAAACCTGCATTCTGACTGATCTGACCTGTAATTTATTCTGGTTTGGTCTTCAGACAAAGCAATAACATATCATCCATGGAGAATAACAGTACTTTTTTGTGTCCACTTAAACTGTCTGATGTGGATTACTTCACTGATAACTACATAAAATTAAACGACCCAGGTTGAAGTACCGACTATATTTGCTTGTTCCACTCCTGGCCATTCTTCGTGTTTATTTTCTCTGTTGCCATCAAATGATAGCAAAGCATTTAAAATAACATAACGCTATCTGGAGAGTCACTTATTTGTCCATAGGCAGCTTCGGAGCGCACTATAATTTCCCCAAATGTTCTTAACGCAGCTGTTTGGGACTTAGTTTAAAATGGCTTTATGGGGCGGAAACACTAAATGCTACATCTTTGCAATCTTAATTTCAAATGAATAGGGTACAATGATCAAATTGTGTCCCCGCCCCATTACTTGTGGACGTAATGATACAATCTGTCCTGTAAATTGCACTGTCTCCGCTGCGCTCAGACTTATGGTTTTAAGGCTGAAACAGCAGCAGCGAAGGAAACAGGAGGCTATAGCTTAGAGGCACAAGGTTAAGCAGGGGTTGTACTACCAATCACACAGAGGTCACATGAGGTTAGCACCAGAGGCAGGGTCATGGAGATCAAAGGTGAAGTGCTAAGAGCTTGAAACTACAACTTGGAAACACGTCGAGCAGTTGTTATTGTTATAAATTATTGAATAACATTTTGGATATGGCTGAAAAATACAGCTCTTTAGAATATACACTCAACAAAAATATAAACGCAACACTTTTGTTTTTGCTCCCATTTTTCATGAGATGGACTTAAAGATCTAAAATTCATTCCAGATACACAATATTACCATTTCTCTCAAACATTGTTCACAAATCTGTCTAAATGTGTGATAGTGAGCACTTCTGCTTTGCTGAGATAATCCATCCCACCTCACAGGTGCGCCACATCAAGATGCTGATCTGACATCATGATTATTGCACAGGTGTACCCAGGCTTGGAGAGTAACGGATTACATGGAACGGCGTTAAGTAAAAGGATACAAAAAAAAGGTAACTGTATTCCCCTACAGTTACAAAGAAAAAGACGTACTCAGATTACAGGTACATTTAGTGAAAACGGGGATTACTAAGCAGGATTACAATTTGAAAGCATTTTATGTTATTTCATTTTTTCATTTAAAGCCGGAGGTCATATGTAGGGAAAACAGAACGTACAGACTCACGTCGTGCGCGCTCTGTGAAACAAACTAGCAGCGGCGCGCTGTGGAATACACTTGCAGCGGCTCGCACTGAACTTCACGCAGGTCGCGCACTACGGACTAAACTTGCAGCGGGCATGGTTTCAAAAAACGCATTTAGCGGGTGGAAATTTAGGGAGAATTTTATTTTTAAAGAAGACAAAGGGAACAACATCACAGTGCAGTGCAAATTGTGCCTTCCAGCGGTTAAACACCTGTCACTGTCCAAGGATTCTACTTCCAATCTCAAGAAACATTTACAGGTAAGATCGCTAATATTAACGCTTTGATACTGACAGACCCTAAATGTCCTGCTTCAGTCATGTTATGTGTGAATATGAGTCATTTCTTTGTCTTGATTCATTGGTAGGAGCCAGTTTCGAGTTAGCTATCGACTAGCAAACTATTAGCAAGCTAGCTAACGTTTGCTGTCACAAGTACACTTTGTGCATTTGTAGAACGATATTACAATATTTAAACATTATCTAGGCAACATAGTCATGTTAACTGATCCATGAAGACCCTTTAGACAATTCCGAGCAAAGCTGTCGTTAGATGTAGGCCAGCACGCAAGCTGGACGAACATCCTGTCCAGCTGCGGAGATCGGGCAAGATGACTGTCCCAGTAAAACTAAAACTTTAACTGAAAATATAATTTCGTTGAAGTCATAGGTGTTTAGGTGTTTGGTTTAGTGAGTGACCTTGTTTACTAGTGACTTGGCTTATAGTTTTAACAGTTGTTAAAACTACACATAGAACTGTACTTGTCCTCCTAAAAACTCTTAATTGTATTGTAATTTTCTTGTTTTCTTGTTGTTATAGGATATTTGGTGTTAAAGTAATCCAAAAGTAACTGAAAGTAATCAAGTTACATTACTTTAATATTATAGTACCGCGATTACGTTACTGAATACATATTTTAAGGAGTAACTAGTAACTGTACCGGATTACATTTCTAAAGTAACCCTCCCAACCCTGGGTGTACCTTATACTGCCCACAATAAAAGGCCACCCTGAAATGTGCATTTTTATTTTTATTTTATTTTTTTGCTTTATTGGGGGTCTGGGGACTCAGAACCAGTCAGTATCTGGTGTGACCACCATTTGCCTCATGCAGTGCAACACATCTTCTTCGCATAGAGTTTATCAGATTGTCAATTGTGGCCTGTGGAATGTTGGTCCACTCCTCTTCAATGGCTGTGCGAAGTTGCTGGATATTAGTGGGAGCTGGTACACGCTGTCGTATACGCCGGTCAAGCACATCCCAAACATGCTCAATGGGTGACATGTCCGGTGAGTATGCTGGCCATGCAAGAACTGGGACATTTTCAGCTTCCAAGAATTGTGTACAGATCCTTGCAACATGGGGCCGTGCATTATCTTGCTGAAACATGAGGTGATGTTCATGGATGTATGGCACAACAATGGGCCTCAGGATCTCATCACGGTATCTCTGTGCATTCAAAATGCCATCAATAAAATGCACCTGTGTTCTTCGTCCATAACAGATGCCTGCCCATACCATAACCCCACCACCATCATGGGCCACTCGATCCACAACATTGACATCAGCAAAGCGCTCACCCACACGACGCCACACACGCTGTCTGCCATCTGCCCTGAACAATGTAAACCGAGATTCATCCATGAAGAGAACACCTCTGCAACGTGCCAGACGCCATCGAATGTGAGCATTTGCCCACTCAAGTCTGTTACGGCGACGATCTGGAGTCAGGTTAAGACCCCGATGAGGACGACGAGCATGCAGTTGAGCTTCCCTGAGATGGTTTCTGACAGTTTGTGCAGAAATTGTTTGGTTATGCAAACCAATTGTTTCAGCAGCTGTCCGAGTGGCTGGTCTCAGACGATCTTGGAGGTGAACCTGCTGGATGTGGAGGTCCTGGGCTGGTGTGGTTACACGTGGTCTGCGGTTGTGAGGCCGGCTGGATGTACTGCCATATTCTCTGAAACGCCTTTGGAGACGGCTTATGGTGGAGAAATGAACATTCAATTCACGAGCAACAGATCTGGTTGACATTCCTGCTGTCAGCATGCCAATTACACGCTCCCTCAATGCTTGTGACATCTGTGGCATTTTGCTGTGAGACAAAACTGCACATTTCAGGGTGGCCTTTTATTGTGGGCAGTCTAAGGTACACCTGTGCACTAATCATGATGTCAGATCAGCATCTTGATGAGGCACACCTGTGAGGTGGGGTGGATTATCTCAGCAAAGCAGAAGTGCTCACTATCACACATTTAGACAGATTTGTGAACAATGTTTGAGAGAAATAGTAATATTGTGTATCTGGAATGAATTTTAGATCTTTAAGTCCATCTCATGAAAAATGGGAGCAAAAACAAAAGTGTTGCGTTTATTATTTTTGTTGAGTGTATTTTATATAAGTGGAAAAAATATATAACTTTTTGGTGGTACTTTTTGGTACCACTTTTGTTTAGGGACTGGGACTACATTGCTAACTAATAGTAAAATGCACTAAGTGTTTATAGCATACATCTCTGTCAGAATTTATTAATAAGTACTTATTCATGTTTTTTGTCCAAGGCCATTGCTGCTTAATCGTTTTACTTGTTTATCTCTATGGTGGGATATTCAGAAGTTACCATGGAGACACAATATGCACATTAGTAAACACTGTCAAGCTGAACGACCACTAACCAGCATATTTTTTTGGTAAGTCATGGACTTTCCCCCTGGGGGTTGCAGGTTCAAACCCCCCCCCGGGCAATGAGCTAACCAGTGTGGGTCCTTGGGCAAGACCCTTCACGGTACTGCCCCCCGGGCGCCGAAAAAGATGGCTGCTCACTGCTCCTGAAAAGGATGGGTCAAATGCAGAAGTCAAATTTCTCCCGTGTGTCACTGTGTGTCATTGTGTGTGAGACCAATAAAGGCTTAAGCTTAAGCTTAAGCTTAATCAATAGTTGGTGGTTAATATGTGGTCCTTAAAGGTGCATTGTGTAACTTTTCTGGTGGTGGTTCCATCAAATGCATCTCTTCATGGAAATGTTATGGCTTTGTCTGGAATGTTTCTTTCCATCTTCATGGAGACCAAACCAAGCCAAGTTACTGGTCAGATCTGTGGATGACAGTCAGAATGCAGTTTTTTCTTGCCATTTTTGAGCTATAAAAACAAGCAGGTGACAAACCCCCAAACGAAAAGTTACACAGTGCATCTTTAAAGCCCCAGTGTGTAGGATTCGTGGCGCATAGGTGGATGGTGCTATTGCACTTTCTGTTTTGAACATTAATGTGATCTCCCCTACCCTGTTTAGGCGCTACTGGTTAAAAGTTGTGAAACGCGGTCTAAACTGTTTTGCGATCCTTTTCTGCGTTACATGAAAACACACATTCCCGATCGTGTACCATGACACCTTACACATCAAATGAAACCTTACAGTCTCCTCTTTTTGACTATGCAATTCATTTCCCTGCAAAACAATCACTCCCTGAGCACATGGGGCTTTTATACAGCAAAAGCACAAAACAAGGTTAAATGCGTTACCTTAGAATGCTTTGCACAGGTCAAACGTCCGAGTATTTCACCATAAACTTGCTCTCAATTTGTCCGTGAGCCTCTGGATCCTTTGAACAAAATCCAGTAAAACAATTTTATGTCCAAAACACGTGTTAGATCCATTACGATGTCTGATCCGGCAGCATGCTTGTGTTGTTTACCCAAAACCACGAGCCTTGCCGAAGGCGAAGGCGGAGCCCAAATGTCCTTCTGCGGCTCTCGTATTCAAAATGGCTGCCTCTGCATGGGGAAGATCCCCCTTTTATGTGACTATATCTAAGTCCAAAAGAATACTTTGATTTCATGATGGAAGTGAAAAGGCTTGGAAAACAATGTATTTTTGAATGGGTATCTTCAATTTCAGTAATTAACGGGTAAAAATCGTACACACTGTCCCTTTAAACTAAAGTGTTAATTTCACTGTCCTTCAAAGAAGTAACTCACAATCTAAGTGCAGAGATCTGTAAATGCCAATAAACAGTAGCAGAAGAAGTAGCAGCTCTATTTACACCTGGCAGCATACACAAAAAGAAAAGATATGAAATAAATAAAATATCATATTTTGTCCCTCTGTGTGAATCCTTCTTTTTATATTGTATACTCAGACACGTTACATAAGCTCAGTGTCCACAGGAGCTGTCAATCAAACAAATCACTTTTATTATAAACCCCTGCAGTTTTCACCATGGAGATACATTTTGCTCAATTTTCAAATTATATTATTTTACATTAAAGACTGCAAAAACTGTATGTATGTATGTATGTATGTATGTATGTATGTATGTATGTATGTATGTATGTATGTATGTATGTATGTATGTATGTATGTATGTATGTATGTATGTATGTATGTATTGTTATAGTTGTTTCCCCTTCTCATAAACCCATTGAAAGTCTTTGGAGTGATTGGTGCATGTTTGAGTCATCTTTATTTTTTATCTGTATTCTACATTCAAGATGCCATTGCTGTGATCTACCCCCGTTTTCACTGTCACTCTAAAATTAAGATCACTCTAAAACTTTTCTTCAGTTTACAGAAATGAATGTTCATTTGCTATGAATACTTCTTGGATAAGACAACTGAGGGGTTACACCGATGCCACCACAGGTATACGCCCACTGCTCTACTCTTTTACTTATCATTCTCCAATTTTATTTTCTTTACAATGATTCTCAGCACTGAAATTTTCCACTGCAGATGTCAGTGGAATTGTTTCATTTATTATTTATATATCAATATTTCACATCAATAATTATGTCCAAAATATAAAACCCAAAGGTCTCATATATTATAAATATAGCAGAGCACAATGTTTCTTTAAATTCCCCAATATTCAGCACCAATGTATCAACAAATGTCTTTTTAAAGGTCCAGTATTACACAAAATTGACTTATGATGTTATAATGTTGTTAACTACTCAAAAACATATATGAAGTTGTGTTTATTATTAGTCTATCTACATCTCCAGAGCTAAAAATGCTCTGTTCCACCTGATGATTTCATGAATTGGTAGTTTTCAAGTTAACAGATACGCTTTACCTTTAGTTCAGTAGAGATTAGCAACTCCAGGGGTGATATCAACCAAATGATTCTGAAGATGGAGCACTTATTAATGGGCCGTACACTAATGTGTTCAAATGAAAGTAAAAGCACTTTATGGTGGGTGTAAGCAGAAAATACAACACAGTACAGTATATCACAGCTCTCTACTACAGCTGGAGTTCCATTTGTAGGCTTTGTTAAAATCTAATATCGATTTGGTCAAATACTGATATCCGTCACAACAGCAGGACAAATATTAGATATCCTATCAGACCATCTTAATTTCCTCTTTCTCAAACATCCATAGATCAACTGCTTCTTCTGTAGGCCTCCTGTCTGGAAGCTCAAACCTCAGCATCCCCCGACCATATTCATTACCTCCCAACCATCTAGTTCTGGCCTTCAACCTTTAATATCATCCGTCCAACCAGAGCTGCCACTTCATATGCATTTGTTTAAACCATAGACTGTATAAATAAGTGGACTAAGTCAGTGTGACGTCGCACACAGCGTCCATAGCTCCAGTCAAATGAAGATGAGGAGGCTAGCTAGTCTGGTTAACACCTGACCATATCACAAGTGAGATATGGGTCTGGAAACTCGCTTCGAAAAATCCCGTAGCGGAGGTGTGGTTAGCGATTGCCAACGGCCGTTTATTGGGCGTTATGAATGTCTATCATTGAGCGTATACGTAAGTCCATAGCCAATCATGTCAGTTGTCAGTTCAAACTACAAGCTTCCGTTTGTCATGTAGTACGCGTCACCGTCTTGCCACACCTCCCCCGCTCTCTGATTGGGGCCCTAAATCTGGGACTCTCGCTTGGACGAGTTTCCAGTTCGAAACGAACGGAAGCGGCCTGGGAATTCCCAGGCTAGAGGCTAGCAGATATAGGCGCAAATTTGGAGACAAGTTCCATATATGGAATAGGAATTGTTATTACAGACAAAACACCAGGATCATCTAAAGCGGATTAATATGAACATTTTAAGACCAAAATTACGAGGCACACTGGAGCAGTTACAGAGATTGGGGTGACTGGATTCGATGGAGCCGGAAGAGCCCCCATGGTCACTTCCTAATTGGAATGCGGTGGGTTAGATATGTCCATTTTTATTAGTGCTGTCTGTCGAATAAAATATTTAATTGTGATTTATCTCATGAATGTCATAGTTAACTCATTAATCACACATTTTTGTCCCTTGAATCATCATTTTAATACTCTTATCAACATAAAAAAGTGGATAGACGCCGCTTTGTGCAAATGTGTTTTTATTGCAAATCATAACAATTGTCAGTGAGATACTTTGTCATAAGTTCATGTTCTCACTGTGGGTGAAATAATGTGCTGTGACCCTGAGGTAGTTCTCGTTACTGAGGGACGTCCAGTAATCTCCAGTTAGCGCCACTGTGTTTGTCTGTCCCAGAGGACTAGGGACGCACTCGCACTGGGACTTTTGGACTGTGCCGTGCTCGGGCGCGGTTGGCTCGTGTTTGCACCTGCGCAGTGCAAGGCGCTGTTTGTTTGGCGGTTTTGGCTTTTGGCACAGAGGGCCGGTCCAGTGGCATGAGGTTTGTATTGAGTGGTGGGACCCATGTGGGTCCTGCTGCGGTGCGCGCTCCTCCGTGGGTTTGTGGATGTGGTGACAGTGTGGGGGAGTGGGGGGCGGCCGGGAGGCTGTGGGGCATCTGTCCACGGGCCTTGTCGGGGGTGGAGCGGACTTTGTTTGGCGTTTTCCTCATGTGGGTGGCAGCGGTGCACACAGGGCTTGTGTGGTGAGGTTGTGCGTGTGCGCGTGCTTTGGCCCACCTCCTCCAGTGGGGACTTCTCAGATTTGTACAAATTGTTTTCCTTCCTGTTTATGGCCAGATCCTGTAGTTTTTCTAATCTACTAACAGTGGCCACAGCTTATGAAAAAACTAGTTCACTAAGTCACAAAGAGTGTTAATTTTGCGGTTAAAAAAAATGTATGGCTTTAAAATTGTTTTGTGTTAACGCGTTCATAGCCTGATATTTTTGACAGTATATATTTTTATATACAGTTTAAGATCTCAATATTATACAAAATCACACTATCGTCCAAAACACCTTATGTTCCTCCAAAACCTGCATCTCCACATTACTAATGCATCCATAGAGTCCCAGTGCGCTACAGTAGAGCGCAGACACATGAATAATACAAGCTACAATCAGAGCATGTACATATTTGCCCAACATGAACAACTCCCCTTTGTGAACGCACACAGAGATAACAAGATGTCCCCCCTGCGCAGTCACTGGCTCCAAATCAAACCTACTCTTGTGTGTATGAAAAGTACAGACAGATTACACGCTATAGTGCACTGGTTTGTGTGATGTATGTGGGCCTTCAGTCACAGCACAGGGGAGCAGCAATCAGGAGGAGGCGCTGGAGCTCTGAGCCGCTGGAGGGCTGGACCAGAGTTTGTACTGTACACAGCTGCGGGACATGGCTATCCACAATGCTCGGGGGTGTGGTGAAGAGGGGGGGTTGTCAAATGGAGGGATGTATCGTCCTTGAACTGTGGAAATGTCATGAACATTGGATACTAAAAGTGATAGTAGTAGTAATTAGTGGTAGTAGTAGTATTATATTGGTTGTAAGAATATTGGTTATAAGGTGTAATAGTAGCAGTTAGTAGTAGTAGTAATAGTAGTAGTATGTAGTAGTAGTAGGTAGAAGTAGTAGTAGTAGCAGTATATTGGTTGCAAGAATATGGGTTATAGAAGTAGTATTAGGAGTATTAGTAGTAGTGGTAGGATTAGTGGTACTATGAATAGTAATAGGTAGGCCTAGTATTAGTTGGTAGTAATAGTAAGTAGTAGTAGTAGTGATCGTGTAGTAAAATGTGTTATATAAATAGCGATTGGGCAGTTAATTTTAGCAGTGAGATTCTGAACTTCTACAGGGCTTGTTTGTACTATACACAGCTGCAGAAGACTTGTTACCCATAATGCTCATTGGTGGCAGAAAGTGGGAGTAGGAGGGGTGTGGGAATGGACAGATGGATGGATGCAGCGTCCTTGTGTTGTTTGAAGTTGTCTTTCCTCCCGGCGTTAGACCATATAGTTATACACGGACAGTATGCACTCACACACGCGCCACTTTCCAGTGAGTAATGTGGATGATTAACCCAATGACAGTGTGTGGGGACAGAGGTGATTGGCCAGGAGCCGGACAGCTGGGACGAATCAGGACGCCCCGCTGAGAAGGTAATATGGAACAGGTGTCCAGGTAAAGAGGGCTGGAAGTTATATACTCAGAGTGTAAAAGCATTCTCCAGGGTAATACAGTAACACTAAGCACTTCTGTAAATCAAGCTTAACCTAGAATGTTGCACAGTATCGATCTACATTCTCACAAGAAGGTGACGCAACTAGGTGACGCTACTGGCATAGATTATAGACTGACATAAACATTATTGACTAGGGCTGTGCCAAAAATCGTAAGATCAATATATCGTGATCTCTAGGAAAAGAAGAAATTTACCGCACCCTTGCTTGACTTTACTCTTATTCCTTTATTAGGCTTAGAGGGAACAACGCGTTTCACTTTTACAGCGTCATCAGGTTCGCCCGATTAGTGCCAGGTGTGACTAAATACTATCCGGTCACATGTTCAGTCACTTAAAGTTTTCAGTCTGCTTCATTTAGTCCACCAGGTTCAATAGTTGACAGTTCATTAATCCAGTAGGCTTCTCTCCTTAAAAGTTGTTTGATCCTGTTACCCCCCCTAGGATTAGGTGGCACTGTTTCAATGCCAACAAACCTCAGGGAGGCAGCAGAACCATGATTTCTTTCGATGTAATGTCTTGATATAACGTAATCAAAATTATTGTTTCTAATAGCTGCCTTCTGTTCAGCAATTCTTAATTTAAGATTACGTTTAGTCTGGCCCACATACATTAGGCCACAAGGGCATATAAGCACATAAATGACATGGGTCATAGAGCAATTGATGAAGTCCTTAATATTATATGTCTTTCCAGAGTGTGGATGGATGTTTTTGTGTTTGTCGTGTTAGCACAATGTGCACGTCTGCCACATTCTGCACACAAGGCAGCTATTAGAAACAACAATTTTGATTACGTTATAGCAAGACATCACATCAAAAGAAATCATGGTTCTGCTGCCTCCCTGAGGTTTGTTGGCATTGAAACAGTGCCACCTAATCCTGGGGGGGTACAACTTTTAAGGAGGGAAGCCTACTGGATTAATAAACTCTCAACTATTGAACCTTGTGGACTAAATGAAGCACAGGATTTGAGTTGCATTTTGTAAATAATTACTTGTTAATATTGCTTGTGGGGTGTGTAAATAGTGTCTTAGTACAGTATATTCATGTTGTGGTTGTATGTTTGTTCATTCCTGCAGATTCTGCACTGGTCAGCGTGGTGTAAGATTTACTTGTGTTATTTATTTTAAAAAATTTAAAGATCCCATGACATGGTACTTCTTGATGCTTTTATATGGCTCCTTAATGGTTCCCTAATACTGTAAATGAATCCTTCCCCAAAATCAACACTCAGTGCATGAGAAACAGAGATAAGATGAGAAAGAGTCATTTTTCTCACTCTGAACACTCTATAATGGCATTGTTGCTTGAATGCAAATGAGGAGAAAAGAGCTGGCCTATAGTAGAGGGTGGGGGCGTGGCCAAACTCTCCGCTCTCGCTCTCAGCTGATCCATTTCCGTGTTTTTGCACGGGGGAGAGATTTGAAGCGTTCCATTGAAAAATAAACACATTTCCACAGAAAATAAAATTAAACCACTGCTGTTCAAAGGTCCAGAGGCTCAGATAAAGGACTTCCGAGCCTAGAAACACTCGGACGTGCCTCCAGGCAAATAAAAAAACGCATTTCGCATTGCCTAGCGCATTCGCAGTCCAAACTCTCTGGGCGTGATTTACAGAGACGCTGAGTACAGACAGACGGGGGTGGAACTGCATTTGCATTTCTTTTTTCGATCTGACGTCAATAAGGTGCCTTGTTCAAAATCGCCCGTTTGAGCTCCGATTTTTTGTAACGCAGAAAAGGATCGCAAATGCTCAGTTTACACATTTCACAACTTTTAACCATGGGGGGGGGGGCTAAACAGGGTAGGGGAGCTCACATTAATGTTCAAAAACCTCAGAAAGTAAAAATTTCATGCCGTGGGACCTTTAAAAATAATAAAAATCTATAGATATTATGTACACTGTCTGTTTTCCCACTGTATATATGTAAGATATATTGCATCCAAAAATTATGACTTTAAGTGACTGAACATGTGACCGGATAGTATTTAGTCACACCTGGCACTAATCGGGCAAACCTGATGATGCTGTAAAAGCGAAACGCGTTGTTTGCTCTCAGCTTAATAAAGGAATAAGAGTAAAGTCAAGCAAATGTACGGTAAATTTCTTCTTTTCTGGAATTATTCAATGTTCCTGTTGTTAGCAGCACTTGGAAGCTGTGCACGTTTTGAACTTTTGAGATCGTGATCTCTACTTTGGTCGATCTTGATGATGCATTTTAATCAAGGAACTAACATTGTGTTGTTTAGGAAAAAGGAGTCAGGACTACAGTGAATCTGTTTCCTGACAAGTCCACACGTTTCACAAGTTTTGACCTAAAGGTTGTATAGAGGATTTTCCAAGGAAGGAGAAATCGAGCGACTTTGTCCTTTTTCAAATGTTGCGCATGCGTAAACCCCCCCCCCCCCCCCCCTCCACTGCTCCGTAAGTAGAAACGCCTCCTCCCGCCTCCTCCTTATGCTTAAGCTGCTTGTTTATAGCCAGTGCACCTTCAGAATCACTGGTGTTGCTGTAATTATATTGTACATTTTCAAATCATAAGCAGAAATTTCCTGTCCAGAAGTAACTTAGTGACCAATGCATCAGACTTTAGACCCTCTGCTTCAGGGCACGCCATCGCTGGAAGGAATCTCCGAGACTCACCTTAATTTAGTTTCGCTCCTTTTCTCCTTCTCTTCTTCTTTCAACGACCTCAAAAACAGACTTTCTTTCGCAGCTAACTGGTAGCAGATTCTTGTCTGCCATCGCAACAAACTTTGTGATAACTGCGAGGAAGCTACAGTTGGAAAAAGCCGCTAAGAACCGCTGCGTTGGTGGAGTAAACAGCGACTTGCGTGTGTGGAATGCGTGAGAGGCGTAAGTAAACCACATAATCCCAGCGCGCCGGCAAGTCAGTTACGCTAGAAATGTAGGGAGTTTGATTGACAACGATAACAAGGTAGCCTCATTATTTATTGTTTAATGTTTATCTGGCCTCACCACGTCTACAGCTGATGGATTTTCTTCTTTTTTGGGGGGGCTGTTGCATCTCTAATGCTATCATTGATAATTTGAAACAAAATAAAATCCTCCATACAACCTTTAAAGATCCCATGACATGGTACTTCTTGATGCACCTTAGTGGTTCCCTAACCTGGGAAATCCCAGGCTGTCTTTCGTTTGTTCCGATCTGAAAGACAGCCTGACGACTATGGCAAGTGAGCTCTCCCGATTCTGGGAGCCAATCAGAGAGCGGGGAGGGGTGGCAAGACGGTGACGCGTACTACGTGACAAACGGAAACTTGTAGTTTGAACTGACAACTGACATGATTGGCTATGGGCTACGTATACGCCAAATGATAGACATTCGTAATCCCCAATAAACGGCCGTTGGCGATTGTAAACCACACCTCCGCTACGAGATATTTCGAAGGTGGCTTCCAGACCATCTCACTTGTAATATGGTCTGGTGTAAACCAGGCAAGTGGTTCCCTAATACTGTAAATGAATCCTTCTTCAAAATCAAGCCTCAGTGCATGAGAAAGCCTCCTGAAGACAGTCAGAGTCATAAATATGTCTCTGCATATGTGAATGCAAATGAGGAGGACAGAGACAGGCCAGTGCAGCGGGTGGGGGTGTGGCCCAATACGCCACTGTTTCCTGGATTAGCGGTGCGCTGTGTGCTGTCACCCACTTCCACGTTTTAAGCACAGAGGAAGATGTGAGACACGTCCCGTGAAATAAACACATTTCCACAGAAAATAAAATTAAACCACTGCTGTTTCAGAGGTTCGGAGGCTCGGATAAAGGACATCCGAGCCTGGAGAGACTCTCACGTAACCGCATCTCGCATTTCGTAGCTCGTTTGCGGTCCAAATTCTCTTGGCGTGATTTCCAGAGACACGGTGGACATCCAGACAGGGGGTGAAAACCTTTCCCCGAGTGTGACGTCAGAAAGTTCCCTTGTTCAGAATTGCCTGTTTGGGCTGTCTTTTTTTCAAACGCGGAAAAGGACCGCAATTGCTCAGTTTACACATTTTGCAACTTTTAGCCATGGCTGGGGGGGGTCACATTAACATTCAAAAACCTCAGAAAGTGAAAATTTCATGCCATGGGACCTTTAAATCTGCACAGTTGACTAAAAGTCCAGTGTTTTCTCTCTGCCCCATGTGTGTCTGAGGAGCTGTCTGCCCTGCTCCCTCTCTGATCCAGCTCCTCACCTTTTCTCCTCTTCTGCTTCTCATCATTATGATCCAAGTTACAGAAAGTTAACAACTTTTTTTTTAATGAGTGTCAGTCCTGATTTAGAGCACAGACATCAAAAACTGTAGTGATCACCCTGCTCTTTTTACCTGTCTATGTTTTCAATAAGATGGAAGATCAAATCAAAGATCAAGATCGACCAATATGGGAAAAATAAATTGTGATTTTCCCCATAGCAACATAGAAATGATATTTAAAGTTAGCAGTCCATCTTCTTGTATTCATTAACTGTAGGGATGCATAACGTCTCCATGGAGACAAGCAGGTGACAGAGCCCACTCTAGAAATGTTACATTGTGCACCTTTAATGTGGTCTATGATGGAGTACAGTCATGTGGGCTCTTTTCTACATTTGTTCAGAGCACATGCAGAGTCAGTAAAACACAGAGGACAGGACACTGCAGCCTCATGGAGCCTCTCTCTATTGGCCCTGTTTATGTAACTCTCGTGTAGATGATTCATGTAGTTTTGGAGCATGACACCAGAACTCAGCTCAGAACATGAGCACAGGGAGCTCAGAGGTGGTGCTGGGATTTATGCACAGGGAAATATAACATACATTTATGTTTTATGGATGTGAGAAGCATGATAGCAGAGACCATCTTGTTATGGTTCACTAACTTCAAAGCAAAGAAAACCAAAACAAAAAGCCAGGCAAATGAATCAAGAAATCTAGCAAATTTTGTGCCAATTCCAAATCTGGATATATTCTATGTTAAACATTTGTGAATGAAACAAAACACAACTCCAGGTATGTTTTTGATGAAGAAACAACATTATAACAGATCAGAAAACAGTGTAATATGGGCCCTTTAAAGATCCCATGACATGGTACTTCTTGATGCTTTTATATGGCTCCTTAATGGTTCCCTAATACTGTAAATGAATCCTTCTTCAAAATCAACACTCAGTGCATGAGAAACAGAGATAAGATGAGAAAGAGTAATTTTTCTCACTCTGAACACTCTATAATGGGCGTTGTTGCTTGAATGCAAATGAGGAGAAAAGAGATGGCCAATAGTAGAGTGTGGGGGCGTGGCCAAACTCTCCGCTCTCGCTCTGAGTCCTCAGCTGATCCATTTCCTTGTTTTTGCAAGGGGGGAGAGATTTGAAGCATTCCATTGAAAAATAAACACATTCCCACAGAAAATAAAATTAAACCACTGCTGTTCAAAGGTCCAGAGGCTCAGATAAAGGACTTCCGAGCCTAGAAACACTCGGACGTGCCTCCAGGCAAATAAAAAAACGCATTTCAAATTGCCTAGCGCATTCGCAGTCCAAACTCTCTGGACGTGATTTACAGAGACGCTGAGTACAGACAGACGGGGGTGGAACTGCATTTGCATTTCTTTTTTCGATCTGACGTCAATAAGGTGCCTTGTTCAAACTCGCCCGTTTGAGCTCCGATTTTTTGTAACGCAGAAAAGGATCGCAAATGCTCAGTTTAGACATTTTGCAACTTTTAACCATGGGGGGGGGGCTAAACAGGGTAGGGGAGCTCACATTAACGTTCAAAAACCTCAGAAAGTGAAAATTTCATGCCATGGGACCTTTAAAGTATTTGATTTGCAATGGACACAAATCTGCTAATCTCTCCTGGGGGGAGGGGGTGGGGACCAAGGACATGCTTGAGGAACTATGTCTGTCGGCTTGCCTGAGAAAGCTTTGGGAACCCTCCTGGAAGAGCTGGAGGAGGTATGTGTGGAAAGAGAAGTCTGGGCATCCCTGTTTAGATTGCTGCCTCCAAAATGTGGCCCTGGATAGAGCAGAAGAAAATGGATGGATGGATAAATTTTGCTGGATTCAGGTAAGGTAGGAAGCAAAAGGACACAATAACAGTGCAGAAAATCATCCCCTATTTCAGTTGTGTGTCAGCTGAGTTGTGAAAAAAAACCTTACAATATGTGCAGTAACACTAAACATATCATAATATATTTAGATCATGTGTGCTGTTTCCTCCTCCAGGGACTGTGTGACCTGAAAACATACCTAAGGAGTTTGTTGGCACAGCGTAAACAAGTGGAAATGTTCCTTGCCTCAATCACAGCTCTTACAATTTCCAGCGTGTTTAAACAAATGAGAAAACAGGCCTGGAGATAAGGAAGGGTTTTAAGACCCTGCTATTTACAGTGACGCTGTTTCCACAGGACCTGGAGCTCTGTGCCTGTGCAGATGGAGATAAATGTCCCTCTGTATTTAGGACGAAGTGTGCTCTGCTAGTGTTTATGCTAATTGTCCTGTAATTGGATGTGGGACTCAAGGGGGAGGGGCACACCTGCACCTGGCCTGCTGCTGACCCATTAAGACAAGCAAGTTTAAAGAGTTCACAGTGAAGATAAATGGATTGTTCAAATACAGCTGTCAGGTGAATTTGGGCTGTTTTCAATAGGAGAGGACTTTTAATGATTCAGATTAAGTTTCTTTTCATGTTTGAATAGATGGTTTAGCTCGATGTAGAGGATTTGTATTGTAAAAATATGAGCGTAATTACATGCAATACAGCAATCATTACAAAGTCAAAGTGTGCAGCTCTTCTCGTCATGTCTGTGGCTTACACGAGAACTGTACATTTTAGGAGTGAGTACTGGGTTGAGTTATCCAAGAAGAATAACAGGATACTAATCAAACCTCATTGGTGCTGGAATCGACCTTTCCTGTATAGCTTTCGAATCATCTCGATCTTTATCAGAACTAGTAAAAGACCATGAAATAGAACACCGTTATTTTTTATTTGGGTTACATAAAAAAAAGAAAAAAAGAAAAATCTAAAATATCTAAATCACATTTTTTCTATTAGAATCGAGTTTGAAATTTGAGTACACTTTTTTACAGCATTAGTCCCCATGGCTGTATTAGCAGATCAATTATTCCTCATATTTCAAAGATTTAATCCTTCTAAAAAGTTTTAAAAAGGCGCTCATTGTAACTTTTTGGTTAGGGGTCTGTCACCTGCTTGTTTCTATGGAGACTAGAACAACAGGCATTCTGACTGTAACTTTGTGTGGTTTGATCTCCGTGAAGAAGAAAAGTTTAATGCCATACTGTGTTACAGTCAAAGCAATGACATCTCCACGGTGAAAAACATCTGAGAGACAATCCACCAGAAAAGTCATACAATGCACCTTTAAATCAGTAGCTCCCAATACAGTGGTCCCTCGTTTATCGCGGGGGTTAGGTTCCAGAAATAACCCGTAATAAGTGAAATCCGCGAAGTATGACAACTTTATATTTTACAATTATTCTACATGTTTTAAGGCTGTAAACACCTCACCACACACATTCTACACTTTTCTCAGACTGGTATTAACATTTTCTCACATTTCTCTCTTGTTTAAACACTCAAACTTTTGTAGATTTTCAAAAAAATGTATTAATAGTGAAGCGCGGACACATGCACCCGTTCATCGTGGTCACGATGAGCGTGGTCACGAAACAAGGCAAAGAGCCACATGCGGTGGTTTAATCCTGGTTTAGACCTGGTCTAGTCCTGGGACCGGAGAAGTGTGCGCGCGGACACGTGCACCCGCTCATCGTGGTCAAATCCGTGAGCAGCATGACCGGCGCGAGGCCGTGCGTCCCACCCGGGGCTGTGAGCATGAGACCGAGGCCGGCAGTGCCCGGACCGTGCCTCCCCCTCGGAACCGCGTCCAACGACGCAGTCGAAGCGAACATGCACAAGGGGCGCATGAAACGCATGCAGTGGTTTACTCCTGGTTTAGACCTGGTCTAGTCCTGGTTTAGACCTGGTTTAGACCTGGTTTAGACCTGGTTTAGTCCACGTTTAGTCCACGTTTAATCCTGGTCTAGTCCTGGTCTAGTTCCGGTCTAGTTCCGGTCTGGACCCGGTCTGGTCCCAGTCTGGTCCTCATGTCTTAGTCCCGGTCTGGACTTCCTACGGATCCAGTGTCTCCGCTCCTCGTGCATCACTCCTCGTGCAAGAAAATTTTTTTAAAAATCAGCGAAACAGCGAGGAAAGGTGAACCGCGATAGAGCGAGGGACCACTGTATATATTTTAAACACAACTCTCCTGCATTTTCAATTGAACAGTGAAAACACAAAATGAGAGTGAACCTAACTACCCTAAGTATAATATAAATGTGTTCACAGCTGATGGAAAATGCCAAGAAAATGACTCTGGCTGCATAATTAAAGGTACTACATGGCTGCAATTTAACATCAGTAAATAAGAGAGGTGTTGATTTGCTCTGTCACCATAAATATGAATAACTCCGACAATGAATAGCTGCAACACAATAATTATTAAGGAGGGGCTGTGAGAGCTGTGATGTGGCTCTATACAAGGGAACAGTGGTGTAGCATTGCACTAACAAGGCGTTCTGTGCTCAGACAAATGTAGCAACAGCAGAGACCAATACTGTAAGTAAGGAGTCCCAAATCAATAAAACAGCAGCTATGTGTCTCTATAAGCAACTAAACCTGCTAACTCTGGACATCCCTTTGTGCCGTATTAGAACGAGAGCTCTCAAGTGATGTTTTAGCCTTGTAAAACATTCCCCTCTGTCTAAATAAGCTCCTATGCAATTTATCTAATACAGATTTGCCATTTAGTTAGTGGCTAAGAATATAGCAATTATGGTAAAAGACAACAAAGGAGGTTAGAAAAGGTGATTTATACCTAATGGCAAGTCCAATGCATTAATCCAGCCTTTTTCCTATCAATATGCTGATATACAATTTATGGCCCCAATTAAAGGTCCTTTATTATGTGAAACTGTGCTTTAAGCCATGTTATACTGTTATTTCCTAATCAAAAACATACCTGGAGTTGTGTTTTGTTTCATTCATCAACAGCTATAGTTCAGTAGAGACTGGCAATTCCAAGACTGAAATGATCCAAATGATTCTAGTGAATGTGTATGGAGTTTAGAAACTTCACAGAAACACACAAACTTCCTGTATTACCATATGACATCACAAGATGGAACAGAGTGCTTTCTTTTTGAAAGAAGAACTCAGCCTTAATATGCAGGGAATGAAACAAAAATAACTCCAGATGTGTTTTTAATGAGGAAACAACATTTTGACATACACTATATTACACTATTCAGAAAATAGTGTAATATAGTGTAGTGTAATCCTTCAAAGAGGTACGTCTGGTCTGCAAAGATAATTTATCAAACACATTTTCTATTAAACAGACCAGTGTGATGTTTTCTCATCAGTTTTCCTGTGATATTATGTTTCCTGTGATATTACGGTGCTGTAAATGCCGACCTAAAATGGCAAATCAAACTCATCCACATCTGTAAACTGTTTTCAATTCCGTAGATTTGTTACAGTGTGAAGACTTTACCTTTCTTCTACCTTTCTATATATACAGTGGTACCTCACCTTACGAATGACCCAACAAACGAAAATTTCAAGTTACGAAACGCCTTCACGGTAAATTTTTGTCTCTAGATACGAAAGAAAATTCAAGTTACAAAACGCGAAATCTCAAAAATTCAAATAATGCGCGCTCAGTCACAGATTATACGCTTTTCTCAGACTGGATTTAAACTTTTCTCACATTTGTCTCTCGTTTAAACACTCAAATTTTCATAGATTTTCAACAAAATTATTAATAGTGAAGCGTGTGGGGGGAAGGAGGAGGGGGGAGAAAACTGCGCGTGGACACGTGTGTGATAGCGCACATGACCCGGCGCGGAGCTGACAGCAGGTCTAGACCAAGGTCTAAACCAGGACTAAACCAGGACTAAACCAGGACTAAACCAGGACTAGCCCAGGTGGATTAAAGCGCCGCACGTGGGTCTATTTCCTGGTTCCGGCGCGGAGCTGACAGCAGGTTTAGACCAAGGTCTAAACCAGGTCTAGACCAAGGTCTAAACCAGGACTAAACCAGGACTAAACTAGGACTAAACCAGGACTAAACCAGGACTAGCCCAGGTGGATTAAAGCGCCGTGCGTGGGTCTATTTCCTGGTATCGTTTCGAGTCACAGCTGAGGCGAGCCGCTCTCCAGGGCCACTCCAGGCACGGAGCCCCAGACATCCAGGGACCCAGGGGGACACTGCCAGCCCGCCTTAAGAGCTCCCTAAGCGGGCATGGGTCCGGGGATTGTCCCGGTCACCGGCCTGGAGGTCTTGAAGAGGCCGACCTCACGGTTCTGTCATGCCGCTCTGTGAGCACCTTACGCGGGCAGGTTTAGAGCAGCGGCTCGCCTCAGCTGTGACTCGAAACGAAACCAGGAAATAGAGCCACGCGCGGCGCTTTAATCCACCTGGTTTAGTCCTGGTTTAGTCCTGGTTTAGTCCTGGTTTAGTCCTGGTTTAGACCTTGGTCTAGACCTGGTTTAGACCTTGGTCTAGACCTGCTGTCAGCTCCGCGCCAGGTCATGCTGCGCTATCACAGGTGTCAGAGCGCACTCTTCTACCCCCTCCTCCTTCCCCCCACACGCTTCACTATTAATAATTTTGTTGAAAATCTATGAAAATTTGAGTGTTTAAACGAGAGACAAATGTGAGAAAAGGACGCAGGATGCAGAACACAATGTTACACTACAAAAACACTATAAAAAAAAACGAATCAGGCTTTTTCCATTGAAATAGCTACTCAACTTACAAATTTTTCACATTACGAAACCACTTCTGGAACGAATTAATTTCGTAAGGTGAGGTACCACTGTATATATATATATATATATATATATACGTAGTTTAGTTTAATACTTTTTCTTTGACGCACTCTGACTACTTTGTTAAAAGAATCCAATCACTTCCATTTGAGACTGAGTGACAATATAAAATCACTCAAACTGACTCAAAGTTGATAATAGGGCTCTTGGTTTTCAACTTGACTGCAAGAAGTTAATAGTGACTGTGGTGTGCCAACAGAAAGTGAAAGTGTTCTGGAGAGTGGCAGAAAAAGCACATCGAGGGTTCTTAGCGGTGAAGGAGGCAGTGAAGGAGCCAGGAGAGATCTAGCACATCGTGAACAATAGGAGGACCTTGGTGAGGAGCTGTAATAAGAGATGTGATCAGAGAAATAACAAAGAAGGAACAAAAATGTGTCATGTTCTCAGCACAGTATGCAGTAGTGTCTTATTCACTTGAGGTCACATAAGGCCACCCGAGATGACGAAAACATGCTAAAGGTTTTCAATATTAATTTAACTCTTTTTCATTTATGTTTCTTATTATTTCCATGATTATTTGCATTGTAGATTTTCACTGAAGGCATCAAAACTATGAATGAACATACTGTATATGGAATGTAGTCAGTAAAAGACCAACTCAAAATATCTCAAAAATTGTTATTTGCTTTGATCACTGCTTTGCACTTTTGGCACTTTGGGCATTTCTTGACACAACCATTTCATGCGAATTCATCCAGAAGCTCAGTGAGAGAAGGCCAAGGGTTTGCAGCACTGTCAACAAAGCAAAGGGTGGATACTTAGAAGATTTGAATTAAAACTACATTTGAAAAAATAATTAGTAGAGAAATAGAACTTTTTTTTCTTTGCTACATGATTCAACATCATATATGTAATGCCTTCTGTAGAAAGTGGTCAATTTTACTATGTTAGAAAATGCCTTATAAAAGGTGTGTCCAAACTTTTGACTGGTCGTGTAAACTTCACAGACGTTTAATCATTTACTTTTACCACAAAAATCTCTTCTTCCAAAGTCTGAACTCGGCACAATTAACTGAAGATTGGCTTCATTAAAAGCTCATCATTGACGGAATCTTGAACCTGAAAACGAATTGTACACCCGTAGAAATTGTGTTTTTGTAGTTCTTTAGAATGCAGTCTATGAGTATTATCTGACCACAGTATGGGCCAGGGGTCAGCAATGCATAGGAAAACAAGACATAGGCCTACTGAAAAATGTAAGAATAACCTTGAAAAAAAAGTTAAAAGACAGTAATGGCCAGAAAAATAAAAATCCTTGTTGTAATAACAGTTTTACAGTCACAATGTGTGATGCACATGACTGTGTATGAGTTCAAACACACACATTTAAACTCCCAAAACATCATAGAAGTATGTTAGCAAACCGTTGGCATTGTACACTTACTGCTTTGTTTAAAGATCCCATGACATGGTACTTCTTGATGCTTTTATATGGCTCCTTAATGGTTCTCTAATACTGTAAATGAATCCTTCTTCAAAATCAACACTCAGTGCATGAGAAACAGAGATAAGATGAGAAAGAGTCATAAATATCTCTCTCAAACACTTTATTCTGGGCGTTGTTGCTTGAATGCAAATGAGGAGAAAAGAGCTGGCCTATAGTAGAGGGTGGGGGCGTGGCCAAACTCTCCGCTCTCCGCTGTAGCTCTCAGCTGATCCATTTCCGTGTTTTTGCACGGGGGGAGAGATTTGAAGCGTTCCATTGAAAAATAAACACATTTCCACATGCGTGAAAAGTCCCTCAGTCGTCCAGGTAGAATCCATGATCAAAGGAGAAGTTCAATTTGTCAACTGGACAAAGTTTGTTTGGTTGAAAACGTTTCGCCGCTCATCCGAGTGGCTTCATCAGCTCTGACGAAGCCTCTTTCAACCAAACAAACTTTGTCCAGTTGACAAATTGAACTTCTCCTTTGATCACATTTCCACATAAAATAAAATTAAACCACTGCTGTTCAAAGGTCCAGAGGCTCAGATAAAGGACTTCCGAGCCTAGAAACACTCGGACGTGCCTCCAGGCAAATAAAAAAACGCATTTCACATTGCCTAGCGCATTCGCAGTCCAAACTCTCTGGGCGTGATTTACAGAGACGCTGAGTTCAGACAGACGGGGTGGAACTGCATTTGCATTTATTTTTTCGATCTGACGTCAATAAGGTGCCTTGTTCAAAATCGCCCGTTTGAGCTCCGATTTTTTGTAACTCAGAAAAGGATCGCAAATGTTCAGTTTAGACATTTCACAACTTTTAACCATGGGGGGGGGGCTAAACAGGGTAGGGGAGCTCACATTAACGTTCAAAAACCTCAGAAAGTGAAAATTTCATGCCATGGGACCTTTAAAATCCAAGGCTTTTTTCACAAAATGTTTCTATCTCTCGCGTTTGCGGTGATTTGTTCAAAATTCGTGTCACAGAGGCGCATTAATGCCCCAGTTCACCTCTGCACCTTGATTCAGTCACCGGAGTTGTGTTTACATAACCTGCAGCTGTATTTTACCTGCACACGCTGTTCTCATCTGGCATCAGCAGCGCTCAGACCCGACCATTCACCACAAATATCAAACATGTGTGATCTCCCTGTGACCGCACCATTAGGCCTGTGAAGATAACGCATTTTGAAGCACAATATATCGCTTTAGAAAAATATAACAATAAAAAATAATATTCAAACAAAGCAGGATAATCCCAGTAAAACCTTTTTTTTTTTTTTCTTTTTTTTTTAAATAAATAGTATCATTAAAAAGCCGGAGCTGAAACAATAAATAGCAGAATTAACCAATAGCCACAGAAGTGATTTATTCTACCCTCTACAGCTGTAATTTTGCTTTATTAAATTAAAATGGAAAAATCTCCACATTATTTCAAAGATGTTGTACACATAATAAATACTGAGACACAAAATATACTGTTGCAGCTTTCGTATATTGCACAAAAAGTCAATTAAGTAATTATCATTCTGTCCTATTTAAAATTGTTATGTAGTTAAAGGTCCCATGACATGGTACTTCTTGATGCTTTTATATGGCTCCTTAATGGTTCCCTAATACTGTAAATGAATCCTTCTTCAAAATCAACACTCAGTGCATGAGAAAGCCCCATGAACACAGTTAGAGTCATAAATATCTCTCTCAAACACTTTATTATGGGCGTTGTTGCTTGAATGCAAATGAGGAGGACAGAGATAGGCCAGTGCAGCGGGTGGGGGTGTGGCCAAACTCTCCGCTCTTTCCTCTTTAGCGGTGCGGTGTGCGCTGGCCCCACTTCTGTGTTTTTGCACGGAGGAAGAGATGAGAAGTGTTCCATTGAAAAATAAACACATTTCCACAGAAAATAAAATTAAACCACTGCTGTTTCAGAGGTTCAGAGGGTCGGATAAAGGACATCCGAGCCTGGAAACATTCTCACGTGCCTCCAGGGAAATAAAAAAACGCATCTCGCATTGCGTAGCTCCTTCGCGGTCCAAACTCTCTGGGCGTGATTTACAGAGAGTGTGGGTAGAAACACAGGCGGGCGGTGGAACTGCATTTGCATTTTTGCTTCTGTGTGACGACACATAGTTTCCTTGTTCAGAATCGCCCGTTTGAGCTGTCTTTTTTTCAAACGCAGAAAAGGACCGCAAATGCTCAGTTTACACATTTCACAACTTTTAGCCATGGGGGGGTTCAAAAACCTCAGAAAGTGAAAATTTCATGCCATGGGACCTTTAAACCCTTTCTTAAAGCTTTTAAATAAAATACAACTCATTATTTCTATTACCAAACAGGTAATAGCACCTTTAAACTTATCCACTGAATCAGTAAACCCTGGGGGTATTCCATCAACGCCGCTAAACATAGCGGCGCTTAAGTGATGAAGCCTCGTTTGAAGAAGCATCACCTTAAACTTAAGGCTGAAGTCTTTCCACTAACACAGTTCAGCTGCGCCTCAGCGGAGTTCACTTCAGCCAGGCTTATCCAGTCTTGTGCTCGGCGCATGCACAGGGGACGTAGAACAAGCAGCTGTTGAAAATGTGATCATGTTGACGATTCAACATTATTTAATAAATATATAAATATAAAGCCACAATTACAAAGAAAGGCAACACACTTGGAATAACCAAGGCAAGAGATATGGCGTGGCAGAAGATCGTTTTTTTACAATCTGAGCCTTCTTTCGGCAATAAAACAAGTAGTTTTACTCACCCATAGCAGTTTGGTGTCAATTGGAGCAGTATCGCAGAACTTATGTTGAGCCATTCTGTTCTACTAATGATCCCGTATCTGTTAGTGTGAGTGCTCGGGGCATTACTTTGCGCTCTCCAAATAACACAAACTTTAGCACTTTTCAAATCACAGAAGATCGCTGTGTCAGGGTAGACTTTTAGTGGATTCCAAAACGGCCTGAAACCCGATATCCAGCTATAGTTTCATTTGATGACGTCATCAGAGAGGACAGTGCGCATGCGTGAACTCAGCTGTTTTGTAAACACCGCTAGTCCGAAAGAAGCTAACAACGCTCTGAACTTTACTTTTCTGTTGCGATATCGGGTTTCAGGCCGTTTTGGAATCTACTAAAAGTCTACCCTGACACAGCAATCTTCTGTGATTTGAAAAGTGCTAAAGTTTGTGTTATTTGGACACCGCAAATCAGTGCCCCGAGCACTCACGCTAACAGATACGGGATCATTAGTAGAACAGACCGGCTCAACATAAGTTCTGTGATACTGCTCCAATTGACACCAAACTGCTATGGGTGAGTAAAACTACTTGTTTTATTGCCGAAAGAAGGCTCAGATTGTAAAAAAAAATTTACTTTTCCTTTAAGTTCTATAACAGTGCTGAATGTTGAGTTTTTTTTAAAGTATGTTTTCACCATCGGTATCAAGACAAGTCCGTGGGGGAGAGGACTAGCTATGGTTTGTCACGTGGGATTTCATTAAAGAGGCTTGCACAGCATCTCTGAAGCAAATTTGTTGAATAATTGAAATGTTGCACCATGGAGTGTGTAAAAGAATATTTTAAATTACTGGAAATTCACCAAAACTGACCAAGAATGTAAGGTAAATATTTTTTGCTGATATTGTCACCCTTGTTTTCAGACAACACAGACAGCCAGGCAGGAAGAGTGTGGAACTGTTTGTTTGACACTGTTTACTTCAGGTACGTATTCTTTGCAACACCGATTTCTTAAGCCTGATCGCTAACTTGCTCTAGAGCAGGTTATGTCAGAGGTCTATGTTACCCCAGTATCTCAGCTGAGATGTTAGCGAGAGTCATGGAACCGAATGCTCACTAAAACTAGCGCGGCTTATCGAATTAGCCAGAATTTGTGGTTAGTGGCATTAATTACATTCTTTTGCATAAAGCATCAACTTAAAATCACATTTCACCATAAAACAGTGCCAAAATGAAATACAAGTGCAGTCACCTTTGTTTTTAACTTAAATCTTGCTTTAGAATACCATAAAACAAGTACAATTGTTTCTGCATTGACTTTAAGCAGTAGTCTATCACTCGCGATTAGCATTAGCTTCGCACTAGCATGTTTTTCCACCATGTTACACATGTTAAGCACATGTGGACTCACCAAGACGAGTTTTAGCATGAACACAGGACAGAACATCATCTCAGCCCATCAGGTTCATGCATGGGATCAACTTAAAATAGCCTATAAATGTTTCTCGATTAGCATTATGATCTTGTACCAATTTTACATCGAATTACATGAACGTGCACTCACCGAGACAATCTTTAACTAAGCAAAAGTAAAAAGGATCTTCAACACAGCATCTTGCATATGTATCCAGAGCGTAAAACAATGAAAACTAAAGTGAATCTGAGATCCCGGTCTCGAGAAGGCGGGTCTTAACTACTTTTGACAAATAATAAGGTCGTTATCGCCCAACATGACTGACAAAACAGGAAGTCAACATAGAGAGAGAGTGTAGAATCCCTCAGTCGTCCAGGTAGAATCCATGGCAAAAGGAGAAATTCAATTTGTCAACTGGACATGTTTAGTTGGTCGAATACGTTTCGCAGCTCATCCGAGCTGCTTCTTCAGTTCTGGCTAGAATGCTGGTGGACACTGCTTAAAACTGTCTGAAGGGAGGAGCTAACTATAATGAAATTACTATGAAACTATCACACCTATTTGTTTTCAGTTCCTGTTAGTTAAGTAAGCCGACCTAGAAGCCACGGGCCACTCCTTTGAGGACAGTGAGGTTCAGATCTTGGCCAGAGAAAAGAACTGGTTTGAGAGGGGAGTTAAAGAGGCTATTTTTTGTCAAGAAAGAGAATCCTTCCTTGAACAAAAATGGAGGTCTCAGACATCATTTGTCTCCCATCTATAACTCTATGCTCAAACCTAAATCAAAACAAACAAAGAAAACAATAGGTTAGCCAGGTCAGGTCCAGATGTGTGAAAACACCCATTATGGCCCTGCATAGCTATGCTAACTAGACCCCACACTCCCATTGCATATTGAATAGGCTTACTTAAAGGTCCCATGGCATGAAATTTTCACTTTCTGAGGTTTTTGAACGTTAATGTGAGCTCCCCTACCCTGTTTAGGGCCCCCATGGTTAAAAGTTGTGAAATGTCTAAACTGAGCATTTGCGATCCTTTTCTGCGTTAGAAAAAAACACAGCTGAAACGGGCGATTCTGAACAAGGCACCTTATTGACGTCAGATCGAAAAAAGAAATGCAAATGCAGTTCCACCCCCGTCTGTCTGAACTCAGCGTCTCTGTAAATCACACCCAGAGAGTTTGGACTGCGAATGCGCTAGGCAATGCGAAATGCGTTTTTTTATTTGCCTGGAGGCACGTCCGAGTGTTTCTAGGCTCGGAAGTCCTTTATCTGAGCCTCTGGACCTTTGAACAGCAGTGGTTTAATTTTTTTTTTATGTGGAAATGTGTTTATTTTTTAATGGAACGCTTCAAATCTCTCCCCCCGTGCAAAAACAAGGAAATGGATCAGCTGTGGGTTCTGAGCTCTGAGCGGAGAGTTTGGCCACGCCCCCACCCTCTACTATTGGCCATCTCTTTTCTCCTCATTTGCATTCAAGCAACAACGCCCAGAATAAAGAGTTTGAGAGAGATATTTATGACTCTTTCTCATCTTATCTCTGTTTCTCATGCACTGAGTGTTTTTGAAGAAGGATTCATTTACAGTATTAGGGAACCATTAAGGAGCCATATAAAAGCATCAAGAAGTACCATGTCATGGGATCTTTAATCAACAGAAACTGAAAACAAATAGCTGTCGTAGTTTCATAGTAATTTCACTGTAGCTAGCTCCTCTCTTCAGACAGTTTTAAGCAGTGTCCACCAGTGTCTGACCAGAACTGAAGAAGCAGCTTGGATGAGCTTTGAAACGTAGTCGACCAAATAAACTTTTGTCCAGTTGACAAACTGAATTTCTCCTTTTGCCATAGAGAGAGAGAGATGATCACACTTCCTCTTACCAACATAAACATTTTTCAAAATAAAATTAGTGCATTTAAATAAGGCACATTCTCTCTACTGGGTTACACATAGATCAGAACACTTTATGAACCATGACATAATATTGATATTTGACACATTTTATTGAAATACTCCTTTGCTCTATACATGAGGTCACTGTAGAACTGTTTACAAGCGTCATCTGACTCTTGTACCAGTGGGAACTGAGTCCAATGTGTATACAACAGATCGTGCAATAGCTGGAGTAGAGCTGGGAGTTTATAATTGTCAGAGAGAACACAGTAGCAGGAAGGTTAAGGAAAAAGGTGAAGAATTCCATGATCTTTGTCCTTTTTTGAACGTGCGTTGGATTTGTCACCACAGCGATATGTGGTTTGTATGTTTGTGGTGTCCCTTAGGCTACAGAGGGTCACCTTCTTGGGATAATGAAGTCCCGCTCGATATCCACAAGT
This sequence comes from Paratrypauchen microcephalus, assembly GCA_036785185.1. Taxonomy (NCBI): domain Eukaryota; kingdom Metazoa; phylum Chordata; class Actinopteri; order Gobiiformes; family Gobiidae; genus Paratrypauchen; species Paratrypauchen microcephalus. Next base: position 2,587,587 of record JAVJIX010000010.1, read on the forward strand.
GCCACAAGAGCCCAGTGGGTTTTGGGGGCAGGGCATCAGGGAGAACAGCAGAGGAGAGCAGTTTAAGAAGAGTGTTGTAAAGAAAGCTTATAATTGATTTTAAAATAGAGGAAGGAATAACAACAAAATAGAGGAAGGAATAATAATGCTGTTGTTGTTGTTGCTGTCGTTGTTGCTGTTGTTGTTGCTGCTGTTGTTCCTGTTGTTGTTGCTGCTGTTGTTGCTGTTGTTGTTACTGCTGTTCCTGTGGCTGCTGTTGTTGTTGTTGTTGCTGTTTTTTGTTTTTTTTTTCCTGGCTAGCACTCATGCTTCACAGCAAGAAGGTTCGGGTTGCCCGGGCCTTTCTGTGCGGAGACTGCATGTTCTCCCCGTGTCTGGGTGGGTTTCCTCCGGGCACTCTGGTTTCCCCCACCAACCTAAACATGCGCCATAGGTAAAATCCTCCAGCTTAGGGCCTGACCAAAGCCTAAATAACAAAACAAAATCATGGGGATGGTCCCCGGGTCAAATATAGAAACAACTTCTCCTGTGCGAGATCAATAAAGGTCAATCTTCTAATCCTTAACCACTGTAAGGCGCTTTGTGTTACAATTTTGTATGAAAAGCGCCTTATAAATATTGTTTGATTGATTGATTGATTGAACAAAACAGGGAGCTATTGAAAATGTGCTGTTTAAATCCGGTTTGTATTTTTGTTAGAGTTTAATAGCTTAAATAGCCTACTTGACTAAGAGCCGATTTTAGATTTTATTATATCTGTGTTGGGACAAAACAGCCACTTTAAAGGCAATGCAAAGTTAGTTAAGTGTGAATGACTTTGTAACAGAAAGGACTGATCATGATTTAACCCATAGTACCTGTACCACAATTTGAGAAGCTCAGCATGAATTCATTCAACCACAAAACCATCTGTAGAATCCAGAGACACTAATGCAACGGTGGAGAAGGAGTAGCCTGTTCTTTAAGGTCTATGGCTCGGAGACTGGGTAGCATATAATTGGCCCGACCAGTGAAAAGGCAGCAGAATAACAGATCTGGTAGTTATTGGGCTTACAGGATAAAGGGATTTGGGCAAAGTGAGATGAACGAGGCGCAAGATGGAGATAGAGTAGAAATAAAAAGTCTTAGACGGACCAGAGGCAGACAGAGAGTTGCTCCTATTACGGGCCCTGTCTACGAGGAGGAGAGCCAGTGGAACAAATGCACAGTAATTGCACACAATCTGTCTTCAGAGCTCAAGCACGGTGGCCTGGGGGACCATCGAAACCCCCGCGCACACAGACACATGTTATCTAACCCAGGTCTCTAGAGGATCCTTTCACCTTCAACATGGGACAAGGCCACAGGTCATTAGCTAAACAAAAACATCCCTGTTCCTGGAATATTAATTGATACTTTGCAGTGACACCACTCTGGGGGTGTTGTAAATGTATTTGTATCGGCCGAATATTCACCAGTCACTGTGGAGACACAATGCACACATTAGCAACCCTATACAATACCAAAAAAAAACAAAAAAAACAAAAAAATGTATTTAAACAACTACTTTTCAGGAGCCTATGATCATGGTCCTGTTTAGGTATTTGAGATGACTGACATATGAACGGCTAAACTTTTACAGCAATCAAACACATTTCACAAGTTTGTAGGTTACAGGGTTCACAGGGTTTACCATAAAACAGAATATTTGGTTGTTTGCAAAAGAGATTATGTTAATAATCTGGGACTGCGGATGGAAATTAGCACTGTGCTAAATCCGGCATATTTACGTCGGTTTGTGTGATCTTATACAAATTGTGCGTTCATTAAAGGTCCCATGGCATGAAATTTTCACTTTCTGAGGTTTTTGAACGTTAATGTGAGCTCCCCTACCCTGTTTAGCCCCCCCCCCACCCATGGTTAAAAGTTGTGAAATGTCTAAACTGAGCATTTGCGATCCTTTTCTGGGTTACAAAAAATCGGAGCTCAAACGGGCGATTTTGAACAAGGCACCTTATTGACGTCAAATCAAAAAAAGAAATGCAAATGCAGTTCCACCCCCTCTGTCTGTACTCAGCGTCTCTGTAAATCACGTCCAGAGAGTTTGGACCGCGAATGCGCTAGGCAATGCGAAATGCGTTTTTTTAGGCATGAGTGTTTCTAGGCTCCGAAGTCCTTTATCTGAGCCTCTGGACCTTTGAACAGCAGTGGTTTAATTTTATTTTCTGTGGAAATGTGTTTATTTTTCAATGGAATGCTTCAAATCTCTCCCCTGTGCAAAAACAAGGAAATGGATCAGCTGTCGGCTCTGAGCGGAGAGTTTGGCCACGCCCCCACCCTCTACTATTGGCCATCTCTTTTCTCCTCATTTGCATTCAAGCAACAACGCCCAGAATAAAGAGTTTGAGAGAGATATTTATGACTCTTTCTCATCTTATCTCTGTTTCTCATGCACTGAGTGTTGATTTTGAAGAAGGATTCATTTACAGTATTAGGGAACCATTAAGGAGCCATATAAAAGCATCAAGAAGTACCATGTCATGGGATCTTTAATATGCATTGTCCCTTCCAAATAACAAATAAATAATAAAAAAAGTAATGGTCTGCGATTTGCAATCATTGAAATGACCATTTACCATGGCGGTCTTTAGTATCAAACATTGTATGTTGAGGTACAATTGAGCTATGTTGATGTTACTGTATAATATTTTTGGATAAATATTTGATTATTATGCCTCCTTCAGATCCATATGTCAGGAGAACCTAGCTAGTTCTAATTAACCCTAATGTGTTTTTTTTTAAGTTGATGGGAGAGAAATAGAAAAAGATCATCCATGACAAATACAAAGAGTATGTTAACACTGCAACTGTAACTTTTCTGGTGGAGGGCCCACCACCTGTTTTTCTCCTTGAAGATGTCTTTGTCTGAAATGTTTCACAGTATGACATTAAAAATTTCTATCAGGGAGACCAAACGAGGTCAGATAACAGGTCAGATCTGTGGAGAGGCAGCCCCGCTCACAGTCAGAATACCTGTTTTTCCAGTTATGTTTGAGCTATAAATTGAATAAATGTAAGGAAATCTGTTTAAAGGTCCCATGGCATGAAATTTTCACTTTCTGAGGTTTTTGAACGTTAATATGAGCTCCCCTACCCTGTTTAGCCCCCCCCCATGGTTAAAAGTTGTGAAATATCTAAACTGAGCATTTGCGATCCTTTTCTGCATTACAAAAAATCGGAGCTCAAACGGGCGATTTTGAACAAGGCACCTTATTGACGTCAGATCGAAAAAAGAAATGCAAATGCAGTTCCACCCCCGTCTGTCTGTACTCAGCGTCTCTGTAAATCACGCCCAGAGAGTTTGGACTGCGAATGCGCTAGGCAATGCGAAATGCGTTTTTTTATTTGCCTGGAGGCACGTCCGAGTGTTTCTAGGCTCGGAAGTCCTTTATCTGAGCCTCTGGACCTTTGAACAGCAGTGGTTTAATTTTATTTTCTGTGGAAATGTATTTATTTTTCAATGGAACGCTTCAAATCTCTCCCCCGTGCAAAAACAAGGAAATGGATCAGCTGTGGGCTCTGAGCTCTGAGCGGAGAGTCTGGCCACGCCCCCACCCTCTACTATTGGCCAGCTTTTTTCTCCTCATTTACATTCAAGCAACAACGCCCAGAATAAAGAGTTTGAGAGAGATATTTATGACTCTTTCTCATCTTATCTCTGTTTCTCATGCACTGAGTGTTGATTTTGAAGAAGGATTCATTTACAGTATTAGGGAACCATTAAGGAGCCATATAAAAGCATCAAGAAGTACCATGTCATGGGATCTTTAATGTCAAGATCAATGACATATCCATAGAAACAAGGTGATGGACCCCCAACCGAAAGTTACATAGTGCACCTTTAAAAGCAGACAACTTGTGTGCAGGAATTTAAGAAGCAATTGCATTTTTATGTGTCTTTCTTTTTCCACAATAGCTCCATTTTCATTAGCTATAGCAGCAAGTGTCTGTTTCATAACTATTAGATCACAAGGACGTAAACAGTGTTTTTCACCACAGGATCCATCGACTTCTCACACTGATGATCACAATGAGGCTGGATGTGTCAGATCAACACTGAAATATGCTCCGCTCTCGTTTGTAAAGTGAGACAGTAATGTTTAGACAACTGTTTAATCAAATAAGGACTGTGTGCAGAGGAGAGCAATTTGTACTTTGGTTCTCTTATTTAACATCAGGAAATTTAGTTTGTACTGAGGAAGTATAGAAACCAGGCACTTTTTTTATTGCTACAACTTTTCACTTATATATAACTTTCTATTTTCTTAGCTCAAGGCAAGTGTATATAGTGATGCCCTATATACTGCTTGCTTGGAATGTCCCAAAGTATGGCATTAATAAGATAAGATAAGATAAGATAAGACTTTATTGATCTCACACAGGAGAAATTCCCTGTTAATTGATGATATTGGGCGGTGTCCATCACGATTAAAAGCTGGTTGCTGGAGATGGTCGCTCTCTTCTCTCCTCTTCACCATGCGGCCACAACTTTACACCTTGTTTTTAGTAAATGTGTATTTTTGTTCCCTTTTTAAACATGTGTGGACTCCATCTTGTCCGAACCCTGAGCCAGTGTGTGACTCATGCAAAGACAAAATAACGGTCCACATCTGTACACATCTTGGTAATTGTGCGTGCGTGTAGCTGTGTTAGCTATAAAATGCATCATAATAAAAAAGTCAAACAAGAGAATCCTTCTCTAAACAGAAATGGTGGAGTCAGACATTATTTGTCTCCCATCTATAATTCCATTCTTAAACCTAGATCAAACAAACAAAAGAAACAATAGAGCTAGCCAGGTCAGGGCCAGAGGTGTGAAAAACAGTCGTGTAGGGATGAATAGGCATGCTAATCTAGACGCCAGAGAAACAAAAGACAGAAACCAATAGGCGAGATAGTTTCGGAAAGTCGTTAGCTAGTTAGCTCCTCCCTGCAGCGAGATATAAGCAAGTCTCTTACCAGCACTCTAACCAGAACTGACGAAGCCTCTTGGATGAGCGGCGAAACAACCAAACAAACTTTGTCCAGTTGACAAATTGAATTCAGGGCTCTCAAGTTTTGAGCGGGGTCGTGCGTGAGACTGCGTAATTTCAGAGGAGCGGGGGGGGGGAGTGAACAATTTTTCCCGTCGTGCTCTGAGTGCCTTTAAACAAATAAAACATTCTATTATTTTTACATACGTGAAAAGTCCATGAGGAACTTTAATAAATGTGTCAATTTAAACAGGAAATATCCGTTATTGGCTACAGCTGTAGGCCAAATATCGGATACCTATTGATTACAAAAATTCATCTACATAGAATACCAAGACTAAGCCAGGACTAAACCAAGACTAAACCAGGACTAAACAAAGACTAAACCAGGACTAAACCAAGACTAAACCAGGACTAAACAAAGACTAAACCAGGACTAAACCAAACCAAGACTAAACCAGGACTAGACCAAGACTAAACCAGGACTAAACAAGGACTAAACCAGGACTAGATCAGGACCAAATCAGGACCGGTCCGGGGAGTGACTCACCTGTTCGGAGGTGTGTCCGCAGCACAGCCGGTACAGTACACCGGGCTCTGAGCGCCTTTCCCGGCTCACCGCGGGCTGAGGGTCCGCTGACAGACCGGGGGAGAGGAGGAGACAGCGGGGGAGACAGAGGAGGAGACACAGGGACACCCGCTAACTGAGATTTTTTTCCGGGGAGCGGGGCGAGGAGGGGGGGGGGGGGGGGGGTGGTTCGCTGCATAAACTGAGCCACACAGACCGATTTTCTGGGCACCAAAAAAAATAAAAAAATCAGCGTGAGAAATGTCATGTGTGGCATGTGAGCGTGTGAACACGTCGAATTGCGTGTGTCACACTCTCAATGTGTGAGACTTGAGAGCCCTGTGAATTTCTTCTTTTATCTACCTGGACGACTGAGGGACTCTTCACGCATATAAAATGCATCGTTTTCTGATTCCATCTCAACAGAAATGAGCAACAAGGGAGGAGACAGGACCCAGCAAAAAACGTAGGAAATACGATCCTGATTATTTAAAGTTCGGCTTCACCTGGTCGGGTTCTGAGACTGCACCTCTGCCACAGTGTGTGGTCTGTGAAGAGGTGTTTGTGAATAACAGCATGAGACCATGAAAACTTCAGCGTCACATTGAGACAAAGCAGGAGAATTTAGTGAACAAGCCAGTTGAATTTTTTGAGAGGAAGCGTGATGATTTGCATTCACAGAAAAGCATTATGCATGATTTCAGCCATCAGGTGTCGTCAGCGGTAGTTTGGGCACTGATTACAAATGTTAAGCATGTTCTGTTGATTTGGATAGACCTCCTGATGTTCAGTGATGTGAAAAGTAGCCTCAATTAGGCCTGCATGAAGTTGGAAATTATTTGCTGTTGCTGTTACAATATTTTAAAAATATAATATTATCAGTTGTTATTGAAAGTCATCATTGCAGGAACACAAAAGATGCATTTACTTCAAAGGCCTGGGTGTGGTATCATTTCAGACCTAGAATGGCCAATTTTTACTAAACTAAAGCTAAAACAGTAGCTGTTAATGTAAACTACCACTACATGAAAAAAAAAATAAAAACAGTGTGACATCACCTGAAACCCAGCTACTAGTGCTCTTGACGTGGGGCAGGTGGCAGGAATAGTGTGCCACAATACAAACCTCCCTCGAGCATGAATAATATATACAGTATTATGCTATGTAGGCTGGAGCGTGTGCAGTCGCTCATCAGACGTTAGGTAATCATTAACATATGCTTGCATTTAAATTTTTAAAAATGGGCGGCACGGTGGCTGAGTGGATAGCACTCACACCTCACAGGAAGAAGGTTCTGGATTTGATCCCCGGGTTGCCCGGCCCTATCTGTGTGGAATTTGCATGTTATTCCTGTGTCTGGGTTTCCTCTGGGCACTCCAGTTTGCCCCATCAACCCAAAAACATACTCAGGTAAAAAATCCTACAGCTGAGGTCCTGACCAAGCCTAACAATAAGATCATAGAGCCTCATGTGCTGCCCACTGCTCCTGAAGGATGGGTGAAATGTAGAGGATAATTTCCCTACAGGAATAAATAAAACTAGAAAATGACATTTTGAGCTTTGGAGATGTAGACAGACTAATAAAGAATTTCTCAAATGTGTGAATGAAACAAAACACAACTCCAGGTATGTTTTTGATGGGGTGACAACACTGTAACATGCCCCATGACCAGTGTTGGGCACGTTACTTTGAAAAAGTAATTCGTTACAGTTACTAGTTACTAACACAAAAAAGTAACTGAGTTAGTAACTGAGTTACTACACTATAAAAGAAACTAGTTACCTGGTAAAGTAACAAATGCATTACTTTTTTTTAGTTAAAAAATGTTAAATAATTTTGATTTTTTTTACAGTGCATTATACAGCTTTTGCTGCTTGGCTGGCGTGGCTCCGTCACCGTGGACTTCATTGTTAACGGCACCGAGCATGCGATTATCATCATGGGGCCTGCTGGGGGGCCACTAGTTTAACAGAAGCGTGCACCGTCCAGAGATGCTTCATTAAATTCGAGTTGCTTATATTGGACGTGGACAAAGTCTTTGGTCTTTGACACAATGTGCACGTAACATGTACGTTTTTACCTTTTACCTCGACGAGGTTCAAATACTGCCTATACTTCTGTCTTCGACTCGGGACTCGCCGTCTGACATGGGGTGTGTGTATTGTGTGTGCGCTACTACTGTGTGCTGGGATTGTGTGTAGAACCCGCCCACCGCCCACTGGGTGTCTCTGATTGGCTCAACATGAAATCTTACTCTGCTTTAGCCAATCATCATTACTTATCCCGCCCTTACCAAAGGGAGAGAAAAATTCCCCTGTGCCTATGCAAGTCACGCACATGACGCCAGTTTCAAAATGAGTAGGTTCAGTAACGCGCGGTAACGGCGTGTTGGTGCCGGTAACGGCGTTATAACGATAGATAAAGTAACTCGTTAGATTACCCGTTACTGAAAAAAGTAACGCCGTTAGTAACAGCGTTTATTTTAACGCCGTTATTCCCATCACTGCCCATGACACAAGGACATCAAGGCTGGCTGCATCAAGCTATGTGGGGTCGTCCTCCTGTGGACCCACCACACGCAGGGGAATCCATGGGGGCCAGTGCGCTCTAATCTAGGCAGCGGATCTGTCTGGACCGTTGCCCCCACAACCCGAAATAATGGAGAAAGCGGAAGAAAATGGAAAAAAAATGGAACCTTTAAGGAAAATGTAAAAAATATATATATATATTTAAATGTGCAAATTGCCAACTTATATATTACTTTTAAAAAAAAACTTAGCACTGCACTTATTCCTTAAAATGCAAATCATTGTTTTGTTTAAAATGTGAATATTCATCTCCTCCACCTTTATGCATTTAAATATCTCTCCTTACGAGACCCATTGTGTCTGCAGTGCTCAACTCCCCATTCCAACCTATTCAAACCTATAGAGCATGTTGTTTGCTTAAAAAATACTTGTACGCTGAGAAGTAATCACCCAAACAGTATTTAGAGGAGTTAATTTGACAGTCAGGAGTCTTCCATCTTCTCAGCAGCTGTACACACCACTCTCATGCATCATAATGAGCATGTTTTAGAGCAGTAACCGTAGAAACAAAAGTCCACACGATTTTCATTTGTACTTGTGCTCAGCTCTGATTTGCTCCCGTGATCGTGAGAGGCTCATGAATATTCCTTATTATTGTATCAGTGTAATCAGTAGTTTAAAGGGTTGGGGAGAGAGTCTTTCATGAGTAAAAGAGATCAAGGGTGTAGTATTGAGGTGGGTAGTTTACAGTGTAGTTCTCTTATCAGTAAAAATGTTGGTTACCTTAACTGATTTAAGTGACAAAAGTTTTATGTTGACAATATTCAATTGTTTCAACATGTGTGTTTCTCAGAGGTGGGGAGGTGGGGCTCGTGACTTGGACTTGAGTCACCATTTTGACGACTTGGACTTGACTTGAGAAAATGGACTAAGACTTGGGACGTGACTTGGACTTGAGTCCTTTGACTTGGGAGGACTTGATGACACTTTCCTCTTCAAAGTTAACACTATCTGTGGTTAAATATACAGAAACAAACATGAACATGTCCCTCCCTATTTGCATGTTTATTACTAGGGATGTAACAATAACTGAAATACTGTGATATCATATCAGCAAATGTCTTAAAATAATATCGGAAGCTTCTTTGCTTAAATGCATTATTTTTTGGTGCAGCAACAGTTAAAACAGGGAATTACATAGAGCATGATGCTTTGCTTTGTTTCGGTGCAGACAATCTCACTGTTTAAATATTAATTCTTTGTATTATGACATAATTCACATTAAGGTTTTGTCAAAGAAGAAAGTAGATGAAGATAATTTTGTTCACCTGTCCAAATATTCTTGTACCAGGAGATTTGTATAGGCCTATTGTTACATCCATATTTGTTGCATCATGACTTTTTAAAGTTACAGTTTAGTTTAAAAATAATATACATTACAAAAATGCAAATTCAAAAATGAATATATTAGATGACTTTTGATGAAATTAAAAAATAATTATAATACAAAGTCCTGATTGGATGCCCAGTAGCCAATCAGAAAGCAGAGAATTTGAATCAAAATTCCATCACCATGGATACACATGTGACATCATCACCTGAACATCTTGATCTTGGAAGATGGCAGCGCAGACGCATGCAGCAGCCCCTGTCCCAGCCAATAGCGTAGCGTTTTCACCGTTTTCGCCGCCTTTGTCTAGTCTGTCTTGTTCGTCTTCCTTGTTTTTTAACAAGTACAGTAGGCAGTTCTTTTTGGAGATCGGCAGAACTGCCCAGCACAACTCCCTGGACACTGCACTAGAGGAGAAACTAGAGTGGTTTGGACTACTCCGCCGGCCTGCTGCTACTGCTGCTACACCGGACTCGCCTGCTGCCCCCTGCCTGGAGAGGAGACACCGCAAGCTGTGTGCGAGGAAGCAGAAGCGCGGAAAGCGTGGAGGTATCAGAGCTAGGCTAGCAGCTAGCCCGCACCGGCCGGCTATTCCATCCATTCTTCTCGCCAACGTGCAGTCTCTAGACAATAAAGTGGACTATCTCACACTGCGGTCTGCCCAGAGCGACGTGAGGGAGTGCTGTGTTTATGTTTTTACGGAAACATGGTTACAAGGAAATATCCTGGACTCAGCGGTGCGCTTGGACGAGCAAACATGCTACGGCTCGGACCGAACAAGCAGTGTCCCCGGAGTTAAATGCCGTGGAGGAAGTTTAATCATCTTTCTTCGGGATGCTTATTGCCAGGATGCTGTGGTGGTATGTAGACACTGTTCACCTCTGGTGGAGTTTATGATTCTAAAGTGCCAGCCTTTTTATCTCCCGAGGGAATTCACAGCGATCATGCTAGTCGCTGTTTACACCCCCCCCACACCGAACAACGCTGATAGAAGGGAGGCACTGTACGAGAATAACTCCATTAGTGAACAACAGACGGCTCACCCGGACAGATGTTTTTATCCTCGCCGGAGATTTCAATCATGCAGACCTCAGGACTGTCATTCCACAAATGCATGAGTATGTTGATTTTCCAACCAGAGGAAACAACATTTTGGACATGGTTTATACACCACACAAAGGAGCATACAAGGCGTCTTCCCTCCCCACATAGGCCTCTCTGACCACATCTCTGTTATGCTCAGACCGGCATACAGGCCCCGGGTGAAAGTCTCCAAATCGGTTCTGAAGCAGATCCAGGTGTGGCCAGAGGGGGCCTCGCCTGCACTACAGGACTGCTTTGGCACAACAGACTGGACAGTGTTCAAACAGGCTGCCACACACAACAACCAGACGAACATTGAGGAATACACAGACACTGTAACTTCCTACATTACCAAATGCACTGATGATGTCACACACTCCAAGACCATCACCACCAGGGCTAACCAGAAGCCATGGCTGACAGGGGAGGTTCACAGACTGTTGAGAGCCAGGAATGCTGCCTTCAGAGCCGGGGATGTCGCACATCTGAAGGCAGCAAGAACCAACCTGTCCCGTGGCATCAGGGAAGCAAAACACAATTACACACAGAAAATAACCAGACATTTTAAAGACAGCAGGGATACACGAAGTCTGTGGCAGGGCATCCAGAACATCACGGAGTACAAACCCTCACCACAGATCTGTGACACCAACACCACCCTGCTCAACGACCTCAACAGCTTCTTTGCACGTTTTGAGGCACAAATCGACACCCGGCCACAGAAAACTCCACCACCTCCCCACGACCAGCCCCTGTGTGTAGAATTTGAACCTTAAATGTTTTCTTTTTGTAACTTTTTTGAATAAATTAGGCTGCTGGTTAATAAGCTGTATTCGGTACTTCGGTTTAAGGACTTGAAATGACTTGAAACTCAAAACAGTCTTCACTACACTGAATTAAGGCTGGGCAAAATTGCTGAAATCTGTGTTTCATATTGGTTGGTATCAATAATTATTGAAACATTGTATGACCTAGTGGAGTCTCTGTGAAGTCTCTTTGAAGAGTGATGTCACAAAGGTTGTCGACCTTATAAGAATCTTGTAAACATTCCGTTGCTATGGTTATGTTTACATTCAAAATTTCTTACAGTAACATGAGACAGTATTGAGCTGACTTTGATCTTTTGATCGTTGATCTTTGATCTGAACAGTCTTGGTGAAACGGAACGTCTCAGTCCTCATTCCTCAACAGTATCTCAAACTGAACGCCTGCACACAACAGAGCTCAGCACTCAACGTATAAAACTATGGAAATCGTAATTCAGTCTTCATGGGACCAGCACATTTGTGCCCTGCACAGAATAAACCAGTGTCTCATAGAGGGCCAATCAGTGCAGCCTAAATCTATGAAGGCTCAAAAGACTAAACACAGGAGCTCCTCTACTGAGCCAAACACTTGGGATTGGAGACCAAAACCAAGAAGATCAGCAAGTCCAGGAGGAGATTCTGGACACACAATAATCTATGTGGGCAAACCTGAAGCCAAAGTCCAGGAGATAGAGCCATCCTTCAACCCTGACTCTGCCTTCCCTGCTCTCAAGAAGAGAGAGGATGAACTTCAACCTCAGGAGAAAAGGATCCTAGACCTCTTCATCAGAAAGACCAGTTGTACCAGAGAATTACACCTGGTCCAAGGAGGAAATCTTTCTAATGTGATTCAGGTTCATCCTTCCACAGTGAAGACGCCTCAGGCAAAAACTGCTGCAGCTGTTCAGTCCATAATAAGAGAGAGGTACACGCTCCCTGACTACTCTCGCAAGGAGGCCATTGAGATCTTCATAAAACAGAGCAAACCAACACCGGTCAGTTTTGTTCAGGATGATGAAATGGCAACACCTGCTGCACCTGTGTGGCCTAAGCTCATCTTTCCCAAGAGAAAGCTCTACACCATCTCTGAGAAAGAGGGTAAGACAGACCACAGCAAGGAGGAGGTCCTGGAGATGTTCATGAGGCAAACAAAGCCTGCCACAGCACTCAGGTTTGTTCAGGGAGGCAACATGGCTGACATAGTCTTAGTCCAGCCGCCGAACACTGAGGAGATCATCTAAAGAGGGCCACACACACACGGGACCTCTGCAAGCAGGATTCCCAGTTCTGTACAAATAAATATACAGTGGTCCCTCGCTCTATCGCGGTTTACTTTTCGCGGCCTCGCTGTTTCGCAGATTTTTTTTTTTTCCCCCAATTTTTTTTTTTTAATAGTGTATCAGCGGAGACATGAGTCACTGGATCCGTAGGAAGTCCGGACCGGGACTAAGACATGAGGATCAGACCGGGACTAGACCGGAACTAGACCAGGATTAAATGTGGGCTAAACCAGGTCTAAACCAGGTCTAAACCTGGACTAAACCAGGACTAGACCAGGTCTAAACCTGGGATGGTCACACAGGGTGGTAGGGACAGAGTCTATGATGTCCTTTACGAGAGCGCCTGGGTGACAGGAGGTGTTGCCTTTGTTTACTTGCACGTGCAGGACCATGGAAGAGCCAAGAATCAACACGGATGGGCCTGGCCCGGACGCCATGGCTGAGGGAGCCACAGTGGGGGGGACAGTGGGTCTTCCCCCGTCACGCCTAGCGGACGAACCTGGCATGTGCAAGTGCACGGGGCGGCACCGGGGCCATAGTTGGGGAAGTCCTAGAGAGCAGTGGAGTATCGCTCTTGTGTAAGTTACCCAAGGCTGGTGGCGATGGCCATGCCTCCGAACTCCGGGGTGGAGCCGGGGTGAAATGCAACCAACCCTTGTGAGCGCGGGTTAGTGGGGGAAAATCCTCATGGTCCAGGATATTGAATTTATTTGACAAAGCTACATTCATAGTGGAAGAGGAGCGCTTATCATGTCCGCAGCCATCACGGGAGGAGGAGCAGGACAAGAGGTTTATTCGCTTACCTTGTCTGCAGTCATTACGGGCTACAACAATCCAGGGGTCTGCCCGGACTGGAGTAGAGCTGATCGGGGCTTTAGGCCTAGCCCCTCGCTGAAGCCAATAATGTTCGCCTGTACCTGGAGCACCAGAGTCGGGTGGTGAGGACTGGTGCTCAGAGGCATCTTCGGAGCAGTGAACCGTGTCAGCCAGTTCGGCACTGTTAGCGGTGGCCTGAGTCTTGCCCAAAATGATATCCAGGTCGCTTTCCACTCGGCTTTCGCACATGGATATGTGTTGTTCCAAAACAGCGCATATCCATGTGCATGTGTCCGTGCGCACCCCCCTGTCTGAGAAAAGTGTATAATGTGTGTGCTGAGGCGTTTACAGCCTTAAAACATGTATAATAATTGTAAAATATAAAGTTGTCCTACTTCGCAGATTTCACTTATTACGGGTTATTTCTGGAACCTAACCCCCGTGATAAACGAGGGACCACTGTAGTGCATACTGCAAGCATATCGTCAGGACCATCATTTTATTATTGATGATAATTATAACTATGGATGTGTCGATAATGTGATAATCAGTGCCTAAGTTTGACTAAATTGATAATAAAAGGGAAAGGAGGCTTAGAGCGAGAGGGGAGGGATTCAGGGGGATCAGACTTTTAGTCTAAATAACTAAAAGTATGGATTAGTGACACGTGGGGTTTTGCACTGTGTTATTGGGCTCATAATTAGAAGAAGAAGAAGAAAAAGACATGCTTTATTCATCCCCGTAGGAAATTATTTCTCTGCATTTGACCCATCCTTCAGGAGCAGTGGGCAGCTCCTCTTTCATCTCCATGATCTTGTTGCTTAGGCTTGGTCAGGACCTCAGCTGGAGGATTTTACCTGGAGCATGTTTTGTTTTGGTGGTAGGGTGACCACTGGCATGAAACAGGAAAGGAGGACACTTGTGTCCAAAAAGGAGGACAAAGGCCCTAAAGTGAGGACACCTTGGTTTTTTTTTTTTTGTTTTCCCTCGGATGGGGGGGGGTGGTCGGTCAAGGAAAAAATGAATAATGTATGAAGTCAACATATATTTATTAACATGGAACACCCATCAAAAACAAAAATGTGGCAAATTACGGTCAAGATGATATGAACAAAAAACAATATCATCACCAATTCACTGAAAAAACACAGTCAGCCATGCCATCATATGGCGCTAAAAAGCAAAAAAACATGAAAAATTGAAAAAAGTTGTAGGCCTCTGTCATTTAGCCTACTGGTCTTGTCCACACGAACTTCTCCAACAAAAAATATCAAAAAGATAAACATGAAAAATGAGAACAGTCTTCCTTCCTTCACAGCCAAAAGTCTTCATTCATTCTGCTGACAGCAGCTTTCAGACAATCAGGGGCTGCAGGGGCGAATGTTTGCATACGACACAACATCGCAGAGTAGCAAGTGTAAATAATGGGTGGGGATTTATGACGATTTATGCAACAGTGGCAGACGAGGGTCCGAAAGGAGAACATAATGTAAAAAAGGAGGACACGTGACAGACGGCCGGACAGACAGCTCTAAAACCGGACTGTCCGGACGAAATCCGGACGAATGGTCACCCTAGTTGGTGGGGGAAACCAGAGTGCCTGGAGGAAACAGACACGGGAAGAACTCCACACAGAATGGCCCGGGCAACCCGGAGCATTTCAGGTCATTTCGGTGAAGTCAAACATTTTACTTCCCGAGTATTAAAACACAAACAGGTACGGCTGTCCAGCTGGGGGCAGCGCGCAGTGATAGGAATCAAGAGAAAATAGCACCAAGCGATTATAACTTCTGACTTTTTCGTGGACAACTGTTTTGTGACGCAAATATATCACTTTTTGGACAAATATTTTTCTGTACATGCAATATACTAATATCAGGCTCAAATATTTAACATTGCTTTAAAAAAAACATTAAAATACCTTAAAGGAATAGTAACGTTTTTACAATCTGAACCTTATTTCGTTAATAAAACAACGTCATGTACTAACCCATTGTACTTTGGTGTCATTTGGAGCATGTCCGGAAAATTTGTAGTTTAGCGATATCTGTAACATGAGTGCTCGGGGCATATGGTTGCGGTCACCAAATAACACAAACTTTAGCACTTTTCAAATCACAGAAGCTTGATGTGTCAGTCTATAGTTTTGCTGGACTCAAAAGCGGCCTGAAACCCGATACCCAGCTATAGTTTCATTAGATTACGTCATCATCGAGGACAGCGCGCATTCACAGCTGATTCACAGATAAACAACGCTCTGAACTTTTCTGTTGCAAGTGAGACATGGCTGAAGATGCATCTGCAGAATGAATTGAGATCTAATTCAGTGCACTTATGAATATATACAATGAAAATCACAATACAACACAACAATAGCAGCAGCAATGGTTACAAACTCCCAAACAAAAAAAGGAATAGTCTAGTGATTTCACCACAATTCTCAGTAATAGCTTTTGCCACTGTGATATGGGCTTAATGTCCAAAATCCAGAAACACAATGTCCATGTGATAATTGTCCATTTGCGTGTAACAGAGGTTGTGTGAGTTGTGAACAGTGTGGGGAGTAGGGTTGCCAACTCCCTGAAAAATAAATACAGGACATCTCACTGGCAGGACCGGCCGGCCCAATTGCCTTTACCGGCTGGTTAGCGCAACTCAGGGTTCTCAATTCTCACGCTTTGAGAGTGTGACACATGCAATTCGACGTGTTCACACGCTCACACGCCACACATGGTATTTCTCACGCTGAAATTTAGTTACGCAATTCAAGCACAGCGCACAGCACTTCTGTGCCCAGAAAACCGGTAAGATAATGCAGGCACCGCGCGTTTTCAGTGAAAAAAAGTCTTGCAGTCTCACGCACCACCCCGCTCAAAACTTGAGAGCCCAACTGGTAAGTCACTGACTTTCCCCAGGGGGCAAGACCCTAGTCATGTCAATAATAATCGATTCGTATCGATGCATCGATCCTACAGCTGACGATCCAAATACATCGATGCGTCCACAAGAGAATCGAATTTTTCTGTAATAAAATTTATTCAAAACATCATTAATACATAAAGTGAAAACTATGCACCATTGAATCAAATCGTATCAAATCGTATCGAATCGTGGGGAATTCTCAAGTATCGAAAATAATCGAATCGTTGGCTTAAGAAATCGATATCGTATCGAATCGGCATGAAGTGTCTGACTTACACCCCTACCCTTCACGGTACTGCCCCCCCGGGCGCCGAAAGATGGCTGCTCACTGCTCCTGAAAAAGGATGGGTCAAATGCAGAAGTCAGATTTCTCCCACGTGTCATTGTGTGAGACCAAATAAAGACTTAATCTTAATCTTAACCCTTTGTGGTGTAGTGAATCTTTTTTGTATGTGTGAGGCGATTTTTTAACTATTTGACTCAAAGCTCAATTGAATTAGATGCATATTTGACTCAAATATGCATCTAATTCAATTGAGGTTTGAGGCCGTCAGATAGTCCTCCTCCATGGCCTCTCCGAACTCCTCCCAAACCCGAGTTTTTGCCTCTGCGACCACCCGGGCTGCAGCACGCTTGGCCCGCCGGTACCTGTCAGCTGCCTCAGGAGTCCCATGAGCCAACAAGGCCCGATAAGACTCCTTCTTCAGCCTGACGGCATCCCTTACTTCCGGTGTCCACCACCGGGTTCGGGGATTGCCGCCGCGACAGGCACCACAGACCTTACGACCACAGCTACGGGCGGCCGCATCGGCAATAGAGGCCGAGAACAGAGCCCATTCGGACTCTATGTCCCCAGCCTCCCCCGGAATCCAGGAGAAGCTCTCCCGGAGGTGTGAGTTGAAGGTGCCCCTGACAGAGGGCTCTGCCAGACGTTCCCAACAGACTTTCACAATACGCTTGGGCCTGCCAGGTCTCTCCGGCTTCCTCCCCCCCCAGCGGACCCAACTCACAACCAGGTGGTGATCAGTTGACAGCTCTCCCCCTCTCTTTACCCGAGTGTCCAAGACACGCGGCCGGAGGTCAGATGACACGACAACAAAGTCGATCATTGACCTCCGTCGTGGCCAGCACAGACGTCAATAACAGAACACCGCTCGGGTTCAGATCAGGGAGGCCGTTCCTTCCAATCTCTCCAGGTGCCACTGTCGTTGCCCACGAGGGCGTTGAAGTCCTCCAGGAGAACAACGGAGTCCCCTGTCGGTGCACTGTCCAGTACCCCTCCCAGGCACTCCAAGAAGGCCGGGTACTCTGCACTGCTGGCCCGTAGGCTGACACAACAGTGAGAGACCTGTCCCCGACCCGAAGGCGCAGGGACGCGACCCTCTCATTCACCGGGGTGAACTCCAACACTCGGCGGCTGAGCTGTGGGGCAATGAGCAGGCCCACACCAGCCCGCCGCCGTTCCCCGCGGGCAACGCCAGAGAAATGGAGGGTCCAGCCCCCCTCAAGGAGTTGGGTTCCAGAGCCCAAGCTGTGCGTGGAGGTGAGGCCGACTATATCTAGTCGGTAACGCTCAACCTCCCGCACAAGCTCAGGCTCCTTCCCCCCCAGCGAGGTGACATTCCATGTCCCCAGAGCTAGTCTCCATGTCCGGAGATCCGGCCGTCGAGGCCCCCGCCTTCGACTGCCGCCCAGATCTCTCTGCACCCGGCCCCTATGGATCCTCCTGCGGGTGGTGGGTCCACAGGAGGTGATATGGGCTTAATGTCCAAAATCCAGAAACACAATGTCCATGTGATAATTGTCCATTTGCATGTAACAGAGGTTGTGTGAGTTGTGAACAGTGTGGGGGGAGTAGGGTTGCCAACTCCCTGAAAAATAAATACGGGACACCTCATTGGCAGGACCGGCCGGCCCAATTGCCTTCACCCTTCGTGGTGTAGAGAATCTTTTTAGCCCTTTTTTTTATGTGTGAAGCGATTTTTTAACTATTTGACTCAAAGTAAATTTGCACGTGATATGTTTAAGTACAGATGATATAATACAAAACAAAAATAGTTAGGTCGATACCTGTGCAGCAGTTCTGTATCGTCTCACTCCCGTGTATGAATGGAGGGAGGGGAGCAGGTACTGCATATGAAGCACTACTGTACAGCTGATTGTCCGTCTCGTTCGTGGCGTGAACCAGTGGTTTGACATGTTCTTTCCACCTTGTCTTTTGTTTGTGCTCCAGTGTGCCCAGCATTGCTAACAACGTCCGATTGAAACGCTCCACAGGATTTCCTCTTGGATGGTATGGCGTTGTGGGACTCTTCTGAATGCCAGCAACTTCACAAAGTTCCTTGATTAACTCTGATTCAAAATCTTGCCCTTGGTCCGTGTGAATTCAGTCTGGAATGCCATAGTAGATGATGAAGTTCTCCCAAAATGTTAAAAACATCACTATCACAATATATTTTGGGGATTTTTATTGGACTTGCTATAATATGCAATAGATTAGAATAAACACACATACCATACCATACAAAAATGCAGTAGGGTAGAAGTGTATTCAAGTATTTATCTTATTAGAGCAATAGACAGAATGTACAAATGTTTAAACTGCTACAGTATTGGACTTGAATGTGACTAGTTGTAAGTTTTGGGACATATGATAAAATATGATTAATTCAATTGCAGTGTTACTCAAGGATTCCTTATGGGTAACATGAGTAACCATTTCAACTTGTTAAACTTATCGCATGGCCCAAAAGTTTCATGAACCTCTCCAATCAAGTTATAGGTTTTGCCTTTAAAAAAATCTCCCGCATCTGTTTATCGGATTTACAGTAACAGAAAGCTCAGTGTGGCGTTTAAGGGGAGACTGCTCTGTCAGGGAAACAACATCAAGGGATTATCAAGGAGCAGAGAAGATACCTTATATAGAACTGCTGTGTGCATGTTTGTTTATGTGTGTGTGTGTGTGTATACGCATGAGCTACCTCCCTGGTTCACTGGCCCCAATATCTCCAATACCTGACATTGTGTACCTCGGACTTCTCCTCTGGCAAAGATCACAAATGACAAAACCAAACCCACAACAGATGATAGCGCATGTGGACCAAAACTCCCAAGTATAACGTTTTCCCTGCTGTAGACAAGCAGGAATAAAAGTGGACATGTGTATGATAAAATGGAATCCAGGACAACTGAATGCTTCACTAGGGATGGAAAATAACATTGGAAAAACACTGACACACTTAAAACTAAAACAAAACAAAAAAATCTAGCTTTATTGTCTGCTAAAAACAGCAGGTGGTCTGTCTGAACCACCTTGAATTGAGCAAGAAGCTGCTATCATCTTTTACAGAATTTATCAGGGGAAATTAAACGAAACTAAAAACATGATGAATGAGGAAACCACTGCCGAGGTAACAGATGGACAATCTGTGGATGTGGTTTTGTGTTTTGTGAAATTAAACATTGGATTTGTGTGTTGATTTAAGTTTTAACTGCAAATCTAACGTGATTTAAAAAACATTCATTTTCAGTTTGGTCTGACAAAACAATCGTAAAAATGAGCAACCTTTATGGCCCACAGTGAGTTGACTTTTGAGTGGAAAGAACTATTTATACACTAACTTTTCCTGTGGTGAATCTGCCACCAGCTTGTCTCCATGGATATGTTATTTGCTTTGGCTAGAATGTACAGTATGCTATTAAACATATTACAAGTGGTCACAGATGATACAGATTAGCACCTGGGGTTGGATAGTCTCAAGTTTGGATGGAGGATTTTCACCCTCTGTTGTCCAGTTCCAGTCTCTTCTGTATACAAATAGAATGTAGAAGTGTTAGGGGCCAGGCCCATATGGGCTTAAAGGAAAATTAATGTTTTTTTACAATCTGAGCCTTCTTTCGGCAATAAAACAAGTAGTTTTACTCACCCATAGCAGTTTGGTGTCAATTGGAGCAGTATCACAGAACTTATGTTGAGCCGTTCTGTTCTACCAATGATCCCGTATCCGTTAGCGTGAGTGCTCGGGGCACTGATTTGCGGTGTCCAAATAACACAAACATTAGCACTTTTCAAATCACAGAAGATCGCTGTGTCAGGGTAGACTTTTAGTGGATTCCAAAACGGCCTGAAACCCGATATCGCAACAGAAAAGTAAAGTTCAGAGCGGTGTTAGCTTCTTTCGGACTAGCGGTGTTTACAAAACAGCTGAGTTCACGCATGCGCACTGTCCTCTCTGATGACGTTATCAAATGAAACTATAGCTGGATATCGGGTTTCAGGCTGTTTTGGAATCCACTAAAAGTCTACCCTGACACAGCAATCTTCTGTGATTTGAAAAGTGCTAAAGTTTGTGTTATTTGGAGAGCGCAAAGTAATGCCCCGAGCATATGATACGAGCACCATGTTAACGGATACGGGATCATTATTAGAACAGAACGGCTCAACATAACTTCTGCGATACCACTCCAATTGACACCAAACTGCTATGGGTGAGTAAAACTACTTGTTTTATTGCCGAAAGAAGGCTCAGATTGTAAAAAAAAACGTTACTTTTCCTTTAAGGGAAGGGCTTGTTGCCCCTGTGCGCTGTGTGAAAATAGTCTGTATAATATCAAATCGTTCGATACTGGTTTCACGATTTGATACATGTGTCCCGTCGATATGCACGTGTCCCTTTATGCGCTCTGTGTTGTCATTTATTTTGGTCTGAAAGGAAAGCAGTTATCGCAGCGTTCTCAGATGCAGGAAGAAAACAGCTCTGACTGTTGCAGGGCTGTGTGGGAGGAGCTACTGCCTGTCTCTGCTGGAGGGACACAGTGAGTCTGTACCAAGTACCACTCTATATTAAAGGTTGTATGGAGGATTTTTTGTTTTTGCAAATTGTCAATTTTGAATGACATTTTGAAACAAAATGCACCCTATCAGTCTTGTAATTATGATGACCAAAAAAAAAAAAAGAATGAAAATCCATCAACTGTGGATGTGGTGGGGCCAGATAAACATTAGACAACCTAACAGCCAATAGATAACGAGGTAGCCTTGTTATCTATTGGCTGTTAGGTTGTCAGTCAAACTCCCTATGCTTCTAGTGTAACCGACTTGCCGGCGCACTGGGATTACGTGGTTTACATACCCCTCTTACGCATTCCACAGATGCAAGGCGCTGTTTACTCAAACAACGCAGCGGTTCTTAGCGGCTTTTTCCAACTGTAGCTTTCTAGCACAAAGTTTGTTGCGATGGCAGACAAGAATCCACTACGAGTTAACTGCAACAGAAAGTCTGTTTTTGAGGTCGTTGAAAGAAGAAAAGAAGGGAATAGGAGCAAAGCTAAACTAAGGCGAGTCTCTGAGATTCCTTCCAGCGATGGCGTACACTGAAGCAGAGGGTCTAAAGTCTGATGCATTGGTCGCTAAGTTACGTATGGACAGGAAACTTCTGCTTATCATTTGAAAATGTACAGTATAGTTACAGCAGTAACAGTGATTCTGAAGGCGCACTGGCTATAAACAAACAGTGTAAGGAGGAGGAGGCGGGAGGAGGTGGGAGGAGGCGGGAGGAGGCATTTCTACTTAGGGAGATGTGGGGGAGGGAGGGTGGTTTCACGCATGTGCAACATTTGAAAAAAGGACAAACAGTCGTTGGATTTCTCCTTCCTTGGAAAACTTCTAAGAGTAGAGAAAGCACTATTCTTTTTTTCACTGAATAAAAATTCTGAGCTGTAAATCACTGAACCAAAACACATAAACTACAACCTTACAGTAGTTGTAATGTAATGTATTGTATGTAATGTATGTATTGTTTCATTAACATCATAGTGTTATTATATTTTTAAAAAATGTATCCGTGTATTGAGATATGTATTGAACCGTGGGAAAATCGTATCATTGCATCCCTACAGGTCATCCCACCTGCACCCGTGTGCCTGCTCGGCCTCCTCTTCTCTCGGTGCAGGCTACTGCACGTGCTGCTGTTGCTCTGCTGCTCCACGTACCTGTTGGGCTCCGGGCTCCCTCCAGGCCTACCGGGCCTTGCTGCTGCTCTCCATTTGAGTTTGTCTTTTGTTTTATGCACTACACTCAAATCACATACACACTGTTTTTATTCACATAACATACACCACAATACACTACTGATACTTACGTATCCACAACCCCATACATTTGTTTTTGGAAATATCCTCGGCTATCTTCCTTTTTTAAATTACAACCTAATTTTGAATGTTAAACCAGGTGCTGTCACCTCTCTTTACTGTGCACCTGAGCCACGCACAACAGAAGGAACTGGCTGGTCAGGCCAATTATACTCAGCTATCTCCATGAATACAAGCAGATGACCCCACCAGAGCAAGTTACAGTTAAGATCCTTGGAGAGGCATCCCTGTATTTTATTTTATTTTAGCGATTTGGGTTAAATACCACACCATGGAATATTTCAGGCAAGGCAATTACATCATCTTGGAAACAACCAGGTAGCATACTCACTTCCTGAAAAGATACAGAGAGCACCTTTAAGAATAGTTAGAATAGTTTTTACTTTTTCACATTTCAAGTGAGTCTAATTAACAAGCATTCACTCAAAACAGGCTGAAGTACAATGACTAATTGTAATTTTAAAATTCAGAGTTATTTAAAATTCAGAGTTATTCAAATTAGTATTATTATAATTCATGTGATTGCTGCAAGCAGTAGTCAGTTTTGAATTAAAAATGTTGTGTTTGTACAGCTTATTTTCTAAAAAAGAAAAAAAAGAAAAAGAAAAAAATGAAGTGAATGAAATGAAATTGCACACAGCTTGAAGCACATTCAAGTATTCTTGGTAACTTCACTTTTAAAGGGCCTACTGTATATTATGCTATTTTCTGAACTATGTTATAATTTTGTTTCCTCATCAAACACATACCCACACAAACCCTGCCTATTTAGACAGAAAACACTCTGTTCCACCTTGTGATGGCTTGTGATAATACAGGAAGTGCTCCACTTTGGACCTTTAATCATTGAGTTAGCAAACAAGCCAACCAATAAACCACCCACCATATTAAAATTCTTACAGATTTCTGTGCTAAATGAACATAACTTTTTTTAATGGCCTTGGCTGAACTCATTCATAAAAGAGAAACTAATTACATCCATATCGAATCACAAAAAAGTAAAAGTCCCATTTTTCAAACTTTGTAAAGAAACGATATATTAATATTCAACAATCCATAATGGGGACTCCAAACTTTTGTCTGACTAAAAGGATTGAAATGTTTAAGTTTATAATGAACAGCTAAGCCTTATTATTTGAGGAATATGTAGGTACGTCCCAGTGGTTAGTCTCTTCTGCTGCCCGTCCATAATAGAATTCATTGAAAAAGCCTTGCAGACAATAAAAACACATCAATAGATAAAAAATAAAATCCACAACCGAAGAGGAGTAAATTAGCTTCAGGCACATATATAGTGAGGTCCTGTGGGAGAGCAGAGACTAGATGGTTCTGACTGATCATATGTAAATATATTCTGTGTTCATTATTCAAAAAAGCAGGTTAATGGTGAAACAAAACAAGCAATTAGAAACAACAGGCTGGAAAAATACAGTATACTGGCTTTGGAGATCAGTTAGATTAAGATCAATACTTTGTTATGTAAAGTTGTGCAACTTTTGTACATGGAACTTATTTTTACATAATTAAATAATAATATTATTATATTAAATAATAAATAAATAAATAAATTCTGAAACCTGCGTTGTGACACTGCAATTTCCCCATTGTGGGACAAATAAAGGGTTATCTTATCTTATCTTATCTTATCTTTAAATAATAATAATAAAATTGACTGTAAACACATCTGATAGACTCTTGACTGGCTGGGATGGGCTTGTTTTTCTCTTTTTATTTTTAGTGCTTTTCGACATAGTTCAACAACAAGGAACTCGGACCAAACTTCTGACTAGGGATGTCAACAATTAATCGATTAACGATTAATTGTCGATTAAGACGTTAGTCGAACAAAATGCATTAATTGTAATTAATCGCTAATCGCGGACACGCGCATGGTCACGAAACAAGGCAACCGTTCACCGCACTGCGCCAAGCTCGACTCACAGCCGGCCGCAGGCGCCAACAGCACTGCTCAGCAGCCCCGGGTGTACGCGCAAGGCGAGATCGAACCGCGGCGCCCAGGAATGCGCCGCAAGGTGCCGCTACTGGTCCCCCGCGGCCGGCCCGCGGCCTGGGCCCCGGGCTTCGCGCGGCTGGCCTGCGGCCCGGGCCCCGAGCCACAAACCAGCCGCACGAAACCAGCAGCGGCATGCAGCGGCCCAATCCTGGTTCAGTCCAGGTCCAGACCCGGTCGAGTCCCGGTCCAGTCCCGGTCCAGTCCAGGTCCAGACCTGGTCCAGACCTGGTTTAGTTCTGGTCTAAAGCTGGTTTAGTCCACGTTTAGTCCTGGTCTAGTCTCTTATTCAATCAGGACAGAACACAATGTTACACTATAAAAAAATGTTACACTATAAAAATAAAAAAAAAATCTGCGAACCGCGATAGAGCGAGGGATTACTGTATTTTGTTATTCAGCATCAATACATTTGTCTGCTTTTTACTAAGGAATAATTAATTGAGGAATATACAATATAATAATACTATGATATATTTATGACTCAGTGTTATGTTACTATAGCTTATATTCTTAACGACCCTATTGAAACACTAAAACTCAGGTGGAAAAACGCCGCTTATCAGTTAATCGATCGATAAGGTCAATCAACTATCAATTAATGAATTAATCGATAATTTGCATCCCTACTTCTGACCTTTGGGTCCATGGGTCCAGCGGGTAAACTGGGTAAACTCGATGTCAGCTCTGCTTTGTCCAACTAGAGAATGTAGCAAGTTATTAGCTAGCTATAAATCTTAGTGGCCATACTGTCTTATCAAAGCCTGATCTCATCAGATCTCAGAAGCTAAGCAGGGCTGGGCCTGGGTAGTACTTGAATGGGAGAAAATCAGGTTGTGTCCTTAGGCAAGACACTTCACCCACATTGCCTTGTATGAAAGTGAAGTGTGCATGAGTGACTGTGGTGGTCGGAGGGACGGATGGTGCAGATTGGCAGCCTCGCTTCCGTCAGTCTGCCCCAGTCTTACCACCACCAATGTGGAATGAATTAATAATGCTCTGTAAAGCATCTTTGACTGTCCAGAAAAGTGCTATATAAAACCGATCCATCATTATTTAAAAAAAAAAAAAAAAACTTTTCTGGTGGGGGGGGTCTGCCACCTGCTTGTCTCCGTCGAGGTGTTATGACATTACCTTGACTGTTCCACAGTGTAGCATTAACCTTATCTCACATTTAATTAATTACACGAATTCTACTCCGCAGATCTCACCCGTAACTTGGTCTTGTGGCGTCACTGCTTAAGCATCATCTGTCTTCATAGAGGTTTTACAAGAGCTTTCTTTTACTAATAGCTCACGGAGATACATGTCAGCTGGTTGTCAATTTTGCCTATTTAAAACATATTGTGTTACAAATTAGAAAAAGCCCCGGGGAAGGCAGCGGACACACTGGAGGAACAATGTTTCTTGACTGGTCTGGGAACGCTTTGGGGTCCCAACAGAGGAGTTGGAGGAAGTGTCTGGGGTGAGGGAAGTCTGGGAGTCACTTTCAAAAACACAATACCTAAAATAACCTAACCCTAATAAAAATAGTCAAAAGGTTGAATTTATTGAAGCTGTAGTTTCTTTCTATTCTTCTCTCTTTCTCAACTACCAAAATTAGTTCAAACCAGTGTTCACTTTTTTAGTTAAAGATGCATGAAATCTGAATACGGTCTGTCCTGCCCCCTGTGGCACACACACGCACACACACACACACACACACTGCACTGGGAGGTGTTGACTGTTACATAGCGTCTCCGGAGTATTTCTCAGACTAATGGAAAACACTCAAAGTGCCTTGGCTCTCCATCATTGCGCCGCTGAAGGAGGGATTCAGTCCACATATTGCTTCTGTAAGGAAAACCAAGCTGCACAAACCCGGTACTTTATCATGTAACTCTGGGCACTTTGAAACTTATTTTCTGCTTTTTTTCATCCCCTGCAGGGTCTGAAAAACACATCATGCAGTAATGTTCAATCTTGATTAAAAGTTCTCCAACATTTCATTCAGTTATGTTAACTGCACAAGGACATTGTATTCAGTGGCGGCTGGTGGTATAACTTTTTAAGAGGCGTTTAGGCCGGAATTATTATAAATATATGTATGATATATAGGCTTTATAGTATTATTATTACGAATGCCAGAAATAGAGTCATTTGGTCACTATTGTCTGAACTATATCTTGAATGAATATAAATAATTTTTCTCATATTTCATTAGTCCCCTGTCCTATGTTGCACTGTTTGGTTATCACAACCTGATCCACTGCTCACAACCATCCCCAACAACATCAGCAAAACTACAATAAGAGGCTACGGTCACAACACAAACACATGGCATCAGCGCCACTCCTACACACAGCAGAACACTGGAGCAGCTCCATCGCACCCACAAGATCATTTACGCACTATTTAACTATTAACACTATTTATCTGCGATGCTCCATCCTGAGATTTGCCCAAAACGAACAAAAACAAGTCTCTTACCTTCTCCAGAGGACTGAGGCAGAGTGTAGATCCTCTATTGGTCCTGTTGGTCTCCAAAGTGTTTTACTGAAGCCAAGCCAAGATGGCTGCCGTGGTGAAGTGTTTTCATCCACTCCTTTTGAGGACCATGATTACACACCTCCAGGTAACAAACTGTACACCCACATGTGTTCTCCAGACTATATCGCCATGCCCACATCAATGTAGGCATGATCAAACAAATCCTTGCTCCTAATAAGCATAAAAAAGCCTGTTGTTTCAAACTGTAAACCATGCAAAAATTCTATGGGACTCTGCTGTAAAACCCAAAGGAATATTCAGAGGATATTTAAATGTTAGAAGCAACTTTATTAGAAGCATTTTATCAAAAACTGAACAAAATTATGACTACTTGGGGGGTCTCTGAAACCTGGTTAAATAATACAGTTCAAAGAAATATTGTTTTCATCTCAGGATATGATGTATATAGAAATGCCCGCACACATGTTCAAGGAGGAGGGGTAATGATCTTTGTCAAAAATACACTGACGAGTAAACTATTGGTTTTGCCTGATAGTGATATTGAATGTACTGATGTGATTATAACTCTATAAGGAACTAACTAAAATCCTAAAATATTGTAATAGTAAAGAGTGTATATTGATGGGAGACTTTAAATGTCAATTGGTTAAACAAAAAGTGTAGAAAAAGGCTAATGAAAAATGACTAATCGCTTTCAAATATCACAAATGGTAAAAGATCCAACTAGAATTTCAAGCTCAACACAAACCCAGTTGGATCTAATTTTTGTAAATAAAAGTCACCAAATAATGAAGACGTAAAATCTTATTACAAGCATTTCTGATCATAATCTAACTCTGGTCTCTAGGAAATCGTCCACGAGTTGTTATAAGAAACAAAATAGTGTTGATGTAAAGACATTTATTGCATTCATCCCAAAACGTAACAGGGAAAAACTGGAAAATGAGATAGAATTCAAATAGATTCAGGGGAAAAGGGATTCAGTGCTAATAAAAAGTCTGATCACTTAAATTATAAGAGTTTACGAAATAAAGTCGGATCACTCTTAAGAAAGGCAAGCGCCAATTCATTTTAAGAGCATCTTCAACAGGCAAAATGGGAATCCCCAAAAGTTGTAGAGAACTATTGATAAACCGATGGGCAAGGAACAGTGTAAACAGGGAAAGATAGAGATTATACTGCATGGGGAAATCAAACAAGACTGCTTAGAGGTAGCAAATTGTTTTAATGGTTATTTTATTCATTCATGCCTGGAACTCCAAAAGAAATTTGATCTGACTGTGATCCCAAATGTTGTGTTGTCGGAATCCCAAGGCCTTAAACTTACTGTAGCTGTGTTAATGAGGCAAAGGTTCATAGTTATTTCATTTCTATCAAACTCTAAGGCAAAAGACAATTGGGGACTGAATAATGCCATGCTAAAATAATATAAAAGTCACCTTACTTATCCTATCACCTTCATTATCAATCAAGACAGTATATTCCCTATAGTGATCTAATCCATAAAAGTGGCTGAAAAAAAGAGATCAGCAACTACAGCCAGTAAGTATTTTGCCTGCAGCCTCTAAAGTCATTGAAAAGATAGCAGCAGAACAACTCGTGGCGCATCTGAAGTGAAAATCTAGTCCACCCAATGCAATTCGGATTTAGGAGCAACTATTCAACAGAGACTCCTGGCTGTTATTTTATTGAAAAGATCAAAACTGAATTGGATAAAGAGCAAGTGCTTGCAGCCATATTCCTGGTCCATAAAAAAAGCATTCGATACTGTGAATCATGTAGTATTGTTGTCAAAACTTACTAAATTTAATCTGTCTGGAAATGTATTCATATGGATGCAGTTATATCTTTCAGATCGGTCACAGAGTATCCATATTAATAACAAACTCTTGTCCTTAAAGCCCTGTACAATGGGAAATCCACAGGGTTCTATCCTGGGGCCATTGTTGTTCTGCCTTTACATCAATGACATACCCACGGTGCCGATGTGGAAATACAAATGTACGCTGATAGTATGGTCATTTATACTCATGGGACAAACGTGACAGAGGTGGCTGACAAGCTTGCACTAGCGCTCGATAGTATAGCCAAATGGTTACAAGCTTCATGCCTCACTCTAAACACTAAATAACTGTTACAGTATACTTTAACAAGAAGCAGATCTGTGGTTCGCAACTTAGTGTTCAAGGACAAATGATTAAAGGAGAATTAACGTTTTTTACAATCTGAGCCTTATTTCGGTAATAAAACAAATTGTTTTACTCACCCATAGCACTTTGGTGTCATATGGAGCACTTCCAGAGATGTTTTAGATTAGCGATAGCCGTAGTGTGAGTTTGCATATATTATATGCCCCGAGCGGTCTCCAAATAACACAAACTTTAGCACTTTTCAAATCATAGAAGCTCAATGTCTTATTATTCTACACTTTCGTTTGAGTCAAAAGTGGCCTGTAATCTGAGATTTATCCATAATTTACAGCTTTGCGTTTCATGTTTGGGTCCCGGGAGCTGAGAGTGAAATAAGCTGTGACTCCGCACATGCGCACTGGCGTCCTCATCTACTCAAAACTATGGATAAATCTCGGATTAGAGGCCATTTTTGACTCAAATGAAAGTGTAGACTAAGACATCGAGCTTCTATGATTTGAAAAGTGCTAAGGAAGAAGAAGAAGAAGAAGAAGACAGACTTTATTCATCCCAGTAGGGAAATTATTTCTCTGCATTTGACCCATCCTTCAGGAGCAGTGGGCAGCTCGTCTTTCAGGCGCCCGGGGACCCATCTCCATGATCTTATTGCTCGGTTTGGTCAGGACCTAAGCTGGAGGATTTTACCTGGAGCATGTTTTGGGTTGATAAGGGAAACCGGAGTGCCCGGAGGAAACCCATCCAGACACGGGGAGAACATGTAAACTCCACACAGAAAGGCTCGGTTTGTGTTATTTTGGTGACTGCAGCGTTGTGCCCCGACCACTCACGTTACGGAGAGCGCTAAACTAAAACATCTCCGAAAATGCTCCAAATGACATCAAAGTGCTATGGGTGAGTAAAACAACTTGTTTTATTACCGAAATAAGGCTCAGATTGTAAAAAAGTTAATTCTCCTTTAACAAGAAGCAGATCTGTGGTTCGCAACTTAGTGTTAAAGGACAAATTATTAATAAAATGTATAAGAAGGTCTCTATTTAGGAATGTATTTGGATTCGACCCTATCCTTTGATAAACAAATTAAACATATAAGTAAATTTAGGAAATTTACTATTGCAAACCTCACATATTCGTAACTCCCTAAACACTCAGACATCAATGGCTTTTCTTCATGCCATGAAGAAAATTATTATTGTTTAAAGGGATATTCCAGGATTTTTGACATGGGGGCTCATTTCCGAGTTAGCCAGAGTGCTGCAGAGATGTGGAGACACTTTTTTAGCGAATTTCATGCAGTCGTTCCAGCTGCACAGTTTTCAGATGCTAGGCTAGCGCAAGTCAACGGTAAATGGTAGCCGGATTTTAATCAGGCTTACCCACTCCATAGTGCACCCAGAACAAGTCAATTATAACGGCAGACTGTCGATGTAAATGTATGTTGATTGAGTAATTTTTGAAATAAAACTAACTGCGAATAGCATGAATCATTCCATATCTGAGGGACTAGCTTCGCAGCAGCAGCGGAATTTTACTTTACTCTAGTTGGTTGTGAAGTGACCAATCACGTAAACAGAGAAGCGAGAAAAGTTGTAGTAAGGAAGACCACAGAGTGAAGAGGTGAATTTTAAAAGAACTACCGGGCAAAATTGTGTTTTAGTGTGCATTTAGAAAATGTACAAATAAAGCCTGCAGGTGGGCACCACAAAGTTTTCACAGCTTTCCGGTGCACGATCGAGAAATGACGCGACTGTGGCTTGTAGCTGCTGGCTTAGACATCAACACACCGGTGGAGACGCTACATAAACAGAAGATTTGCAGTGATCATTTCGGACCAGACGACTACACCAAATCCCTTGGAAAGCCTAGTCTGACAACCACTGCAGTACCATCTGTCTTTCCAAGCGCAAGATCCCGTGATGAAGAACAGGTTTGTACCTTTTTTACCCAAGCTTGCTCCTGTCGTTATGTTAGCCTGCTGTTCGATTGATGAAGACTGTGCTAGAGCTTTTGCTTCACTCTTGTAGTCTACCCGGCTGACAGAAAAGGCATGCACGCTCATAAAGTTGTTGCTAGCCCGTGAACATTTGTCTGTTTATTCCAGCTCGTACAGGTACGGTTCAGTGGAGAAAGCAAATTGCTCAGCATCGCCTTCAAAAGCATCGGGGCGACCTCCAAACGTGGCCATGTCTGGATTGTAGAACAGGGCAGGCTACTGTACTCTACGGCTAACGATGACAGCTGAAGGTAAACAAAAAACAGCTGGAAACCTAACTGCAAGGTGATATCACTCCACCCATGCCTAGCTTGATCAGGAAAAAAACACGCTGTTGCATAAGGACATAAATCCTTTAAAGTACAAGGTTGATTATATTTCTAAAATTGTTCCATCAACACAGACATTTACATCGACAGTCTGGCGTTATAGTTGACTTGTTTTGGGTGCACTATGGAGTGGGTAAGCCTTATTTAAATCCAGCTACCATTTACCATTGACTTGCGCTAGCCTAGCAACTGAAAACTCTGCAGCTGGAAGGACTGCATGAAATTCGCTAAAAAGTGTCTCCACATCTCTGCAACACTCTGGCTAACTCGGAAATGAGCCCCCATGTCAAAAATCCTGGAATATCCCTTTAATCTGTTGGTCTCAGGCAGGAAAGACCTTTAAAAAAATCAGTCGAGACTCTTTTTAAGCAAGCCCTCAAAGTTTTTGACAAAAAAAAATCATGGACTTATTATTATTGTAACATACTGAACAGATACAACCTGTTAGACTTTTTATTCTGAGATGCGGCTGCTCCATAGAATTCTCCACAATGCTGCTCCCTCCTTTAAGCAGCTTCTTCCACTTAAGATCAGAACAGATGACTCGTTCATCTGTAACTTCTGATCTGACCATTCCCTTTAAACATACTGTGATGAGACCGTCGGCTTACTCATACACGGCAGCAAAAACCGGAATACGCCTATAGCTTATCTTAAAACTTGCACTAACTATCACACTTTCTCTCATGGGCTAAAACATTGGTTTCTGAGCAGCAGGCGTGTCAACATTAATCTTCTTGAAACATTTAAACGTTCTGACTGATTGTACTGTAGATGTATTGTGTAGATGTAAATGTGTTGTGTTTGACTAATGACATTTGTCTTGATGGTAATGTTGTTGATGAACTGTATTTTAGATGAATTTGGTAAATATATTTTAGAGGATATTGATGACATTGAAATTTTTAGATGATAATGATGAATTAAATTAGAATGAAAGAATTGTGATAGTTTTAAATGTTTAATGATGAATTGGATAGTGGTTACTTTTAGGAGACACTGTTAATGATGAAATGTTAGAGCTAGAGCTGGTCTAGTGTAAATAGTTTCTTTAATGTATTTTGTTCCTGACCGAGCACTGCAGATGGAAAGTAGCTTGTAGCTAAATCTGGAACAGAGCATCTTTCCTCAATGAGATTAACGTTTTCTGTGCACTGTCCTTGTATTAAATAAATAAAATAAATAAATAAATTGTCCAATATGAAGAGAGCAAACTGGTCCAAGTCCACACGTGGTTTTGTTTATAGATGTTGGTCCACTTGGGAAAAAACTGCAGTGTGAAAGCGAACCGCACCAAAATAAAAAAAATAAAAAAAAATTTGGTCCGGACCAAAGCAAGTGAACTATCGGACTTTCCTGGTGTGAAAATGACCTTAAAGGGATATGCCACCCCCAGGTCAAACTTGGGCATCTCCACACAGTCCAGAGACTAAAATAAGTGGTGGAAAGCGTTTTCCTGGTGACCTAGTCATTGTCCAGGTCTGTCAGCACTGACCGCCGCGGTATCTGCAGCTACTCCGCGTTAGACTGGAGTCTAACGTCGCCAGAGAAAGATTTCGGCCAAAAGGAATTAATTTGCTCGATGCGTTTCCCAATTACTTTCTGTGTAGTGCGCATTCATATCGAGTGCAAATAAATGTGCAAATCAACACGGAGAGCTTGACTTGGTCATTTTGGGTGGGAACTATTTTCCAGTGCGGAAAAAGACAGACGAAGCACACACCACGCTGCGTAACAGGGGAACTCCCTTCCTGGTGCGTAACAGGGATTCCCCTGTCAGCGTTATGTGTGCTTTGGCTGTCTTTTTCCACATTGAAAAATAGTTCCCACCCAAAATGACCAAGTCAAGCTCTCCGTGTTGATTTGCACATTTATTTGCACTCGATATGAATGTGCACTACACAGAAAGTAATTGGGAAAAGCATCGAGCAAATTAATTCCTTTTGGCCGAAATCTTTCTCTGGCGACGTTAGACTCCAGTCTAAGGCGGAGGAGCTGTAGATACCGCGGCGGTCAGTGCTGACAGACCTGGACAATGGCTGGGTCACCAGAAAAAAAGTAAGTAAGTGAAAGTAACTAGCCACTAGCCAGTGTGCGAATCAAAATAAGAGTCGTAGGATATCATCACATTCAGATGCACTCATTCCACCTTAATGCTTTTTTCTTGCTTGGGAAAAGGGTCCAGCTTGCCTGGTTTACACCTGACCATATCACAAGTGAGATATGGTCTGGAAGCCACCTTCGAAATATCTCGTACCAGAGGTGTGGTTTACAATCGCCAACGGACGTTTATTGCGTTACAAATGTCTATCATTTGGCGTATACGTAGCCCATAGCCAATCATGTCAGTTGTCAATTCAAACTACAATCTTCCGTTTGTCACGTAGTACGCGTCACCGTCTTGCCACCCCTCCCCGCTCTCTGATTGCTCGCTTGCCATAGTCGCCAGGCTGTCTTTCAGATCGGAACGAACGAAAGCAGCCTGGGATTTCCCAGGTTAGGGTCCAGCTGAAGAGAAGACACATTACTCCCTAAAAACTGTTCCTCGGATGCATTTTGACTTGAAGTTGAACTCGCCAAAACTGTGTAGCAGCGGCGTGTGGTCAGGGGACTCAAAGCACGCAGTGGTTGCCCAATAAAATCTAAAATCATCACGTGTCAAAAGTATAATTAAATTGTTTAAATGTATCCAAATATTCCTGTTTTCTCTTCACTTCTGTCTGTTTGAAACATAGCTGTAGTGGTGTCTCCAGACTGTAACATGTGGAGGCACATGTTGAGAGCATGGCTTACAGTCATTACAGTCATTTACAACCGTGGAGGCCAGCCGATGTTTTATAGGTTTGCGCATGCATACTGACGACCACAGCGGCTCACACAGCACTGAGTAAACATCATCACCATGGGAACCATATGGGAGATGTGCGATTCCAAGTGAGTGCGCATGTGCAGCAGGAGACAACAACAGCAGCGCTAATTTTCAACACAAGTGTATGGGGTCATTGTAACAAGTCATTGTTTGTAGTGTTTGTAACGATCTGATGTTAGTTTCAATACAGGCCTTCGTTTAATGAAACTGTGAGCTAGTTTCAGTGCTATTTCGTGTGAAATGGAGGATCTGGATGGAGCAGTGGAGTGAGAGCGGCTGGGGCAGTGATGAGTCTGCCTCACTCTGTGTGTTTATGAAGCAGCGACAGTGTCCGTGGAATAACAGCACTATTATACATGTCTTACACACATGTGGAGGAACATGTGTGTGTTCTGGACCCACTCCGCTTCAGGGAAATACAGGACGCTTCTTCAGGAAAGACGTGATTTTACGTCTATAAGAGGTGAGTGTGAGAGCTCTGTGCCATCATGTTATAGATCCATGGTTCTAACGCAGGACTGTGTTTAAGGGGATGTTTGTGACACATCAGGCTGTATTATAAGTGCACCTGTCTGACCAGTGCACCTGTCTGACCAGTGCACTGTTGTTGTTAGTATCTCTTCATGATCTTCATGAATGTACATGTTAGTAAGTAAGTGCATTACACATCTGTACACAGTCATATGTCATTCATATGGTTTCTACTAGATGCATTATAATAATTACTTACAGTAGAGTTGGGACTAGGGAACAGAAAGCTAGCACGCTGAATCACAATAGTTCTGGAGTGTAAATAAATGTTTATGAAGACCAATCACTTGATTTGAGTTCGCCCAACCTACGCCCCCAACACGTATTTCAGGACTGCAATGTAAAGTAATGGGCAGAAGAAACGTAATGATGTCAAATTTTCTCCAAACTTCCATACACCTCCATTGACTTTGCTCTGACCCAGCTAATACAAAATAACAACTTTATACATTTTTATCTAGGTCAAGTTTGGAAGTGTGGCACACTTGGGCCCCCTTGCTACCCGCCACTGATATTAGCAAAAACATGGTCAATATTTTTTTTTTATTTCTACTGCAGTTTTTATTGCTACTGTCAGTGAAGAAAATTCACAAATTAGGAATGATCAAAGGAGAAGTTCAATTTGTCAACTGGACAAAGTTTGTTTGGTTGAAAACGTTTCGCCGCTCATCCGAGAGGCTTCGTCAGCTCTGGTTATTGTACTGGTTAGACCCTGCTTATATCTAGCTGCCGGGAGGCGCGTCCTACAATGACAAAAGCTCTGAAAACGATCCCCCCTAATCTGTCTCTTTGTTTTTCAAATTACTCTGACGGCTGTTTCGACCCCCTATTCAACGTCTAACGACCCTCTCCACCCCTCTGCCCTGGCTCTGTTTGACTGGTCTATGAATCGCATTATAAATGGGAGACAAGTTATGTCTCACTCCCCCATTTCTGTTTAATGACGGATTCTCTTTTTTGACAAAAATAGCCTCTTTAACTCCCCTCTCAAACCAGTTCTTTTCCCTGGCTAAGATCTGAACCTCACTGTCCTCAAAAGAATGGCCCGTGGCTTCTAGGTGAAGATGTACGGCAGATGAAGGTCCACTCTGGTACATCCTCTTGTGAAGTGGCTGTTTTGTTTCCCCAATATAGCGCTCACTGCAGTCTTCACTACACTGAATGGAGTAGACCACATTGCTTTGTTTGTGGCTCGGTGTTCTGTCCTTTAGGTGGACCAGTTTTTGTCTTAAAGTGTTTGTGGGTTTGAAATAAACTGGAATTTCATATTGTCTGAAAATCCTCTGTAGTTTTTCCGAAACGCCGGCCAGGTACGGAATCGCTACCCCTTTCCTCCTGGGTTCGGATTCTCTGTTGTCTTGTTTCTTGCCCTTGTCTCTCTTGGTTTTGTTGACAGCCCATTTAGGATATCCACAAACAGAGAGGGCTTCCTGCACATGTTGCTCTTCTTTCTCCTTGCCCTCTGTGCTTGTGGGAACCACTTGGGCCCTGTGTTGTAATGTCCGAATAACACCCTGGACGACTGAGGGACTTTTCACGCACAAATTAGGAATGTTCTATGGAGATTTGGAACAGACAGCAAATAGCATAGTCAAATTATATCTGCATAGTAAAGACCTAAACAACACCCAAAAAGTGTTAAAAATGTGCATGCTTCAGGTAACACTTAAACTACAATATACATCATTAGTTTTAATAATTTTGATTTAGTATTTTAATTAGTATTAATAAAATACTAATACAGTGGTACCTCACCTTACGAAATTAATTCGTTCCAGAAGTGGTTTCGTAATGTGAAAAATTCGTAAGTTGAGTAGCTATTTCAATGGAAAAAGCCTGATTCGCTCCAAGGCCCCGATCCAAGTTTTTTTTTTTTATAGTGTAACTTTTTTTATAGTGTAACATTGTGTTCTGCGTCCTGATTGGTTTCTCAGACTGGATTTAAACTTTTCTCACGTTTGTCTCTCGTTTAAACACTCAAACTTTCATAGATTTTCAACAAAACGTATCAATATTGAAGTGTGGGGGGAAGCGGGAGGGGGGAGAAGACTGCGTGGACACGTGTGCGCAGCATGACCCCGCGCAGAGCTGACAGCAGGACTAGACCAAGATCTAAACCTGAACTGGACCAGGACTAAACCAGGACTAAACCTGGACTAGACCAGGTGGATTAAAGCGCCACGTGCGGGTCTATTTCCTGGTTTCTCACGAGTCACAGCTGAGGCGAGCAGCGAGGAGAAGACCGCAGGGAGGAGGGGACCGCACACAGTCTGAGCGCATGTGAGTGCGGCTCCTCCTGGTTTAGTCCAGGTTTAGTCCTGGTTTAGTCCAGACCACCGCGGCTCCTCTGGTCAGGTCTAGAGGAGGTCTAGACCACCGGCTCTTGCATGGCTCTCGCTCACATGCGCTCAGACTGCCTGCGGTCTCCTCCTCGCTGCTCGCCTCAGCTGTGACTCGTGAGAAACCAGGAAATAGACCCGCACGTGGCACTTTAACCCCCTGGTCTAGCCCTGGTTTAGTCCTGGTTTAGTCCAGGTTTAGTCCTGGTCCAGTCCAGGTTTAGACCTTGGTCTAGTCCTGCTGTCAGCTCTGCGCGGGGTCATGCTGCCCACATGTGTCCGCGCAGTCTTCTCCCCCCTCCCGCTTCCCCCCACACTTCAATATTGATACGTTTTGTTGAAAATCTATGAAAGTTTGAGTGTTTAAACGAGAGACAAACGTGAGAAAAGTTTAAATCCAGTCTGAGAAAAGCATATAATGTGTGTGGCTGAGCGCGCATTATTTGAATTTTTGAGATTTCGCGTTTCGTAACTTGAAATTTCTTTCGTATCTAGAGACAAAAATTTACCGTGAAGGCGTTTCGTAACTTGAAATTTTCGTTTGTTGGGTCATTCGTAAGGTGAGGTACCACTGTACTAATTAATTAAAGTTGTGTCCTTGGTCTGCGGGCACTGGTAGCCCCCATGGCAGAAGATACATCAAGGCCTGTTGTGACGTGAGCCGTCCTCCTGTGGACCCACCACTCGTGGGAGGATTCATGGGGGCTGGTGCATTGTGTTGTGGGCAGCAGATCTGCTTGGATTGCTGCCCCCGCGACCCAGAAAATGGAAAAGCGGAAGAAGATGAATGAATGAATGAATAAAATATGCACAAGGACCCTAACTCCTAACTTAAATGGCCAATATGCTATTTTCTGAGGTTATAATGTTGTTTCCTCATCATAAATATACGTGGAGTTGTGTTTTGTTTCATACACACATGTTTAACACACAAGCCCTGTATATTTAGGATGAATTCTTCTCTTAAGCTGATACACTTGTGATGCCATGTGGTAATAGAGGAAGTACATGAAACTGGCTCCAAATTCGCCCCTGTCGTGAGCTTCATTTGCCTGGAGTTGAACGCTATTTGTGACGTCAGACTTCTTAGTCCACTTCTTTATACGGTTTATGATCTTATTCAGTGATCCAACAATAAAAGACATATTATCTGAGCTTGTTGTCACCGGCAGTAGACTCAGGTCTGTACTGGCTGACCCAGTGGAGTTCGCATGTTCTCACACTGAAGCTCTCTACACCTCTACATGATTTTCCCATTAAACCATACAACCATACTCAGAGAACATCACAAACAGACCAGAGTTAGATCAGGACAAACACAATCACACATATGAAGTGTTTTATAGGTTACACGTGTCCCTTTAACCTGCCCATAACCCCTGCTGCGAAGGACTTTTCATACTAATTAGACTTTAAACCGACAAGCGGCGCATATAGGCCAGCTTCCCTACGGAGATCATTACTGTAAATTCAAACATGTATTAGATTCTTAGGGGAAGATATTAAAAGATTAAACAACTGGGTTCTTATATAAAACACACAAACTGGGGCCAAATAGCTTGAAGAACTTTACTGCAAACAAGACCATTTGCAGAGGGAAATAGACTAGGAATAATGCAATTACTGGGATAAAAAGCAGTGATACTGGGAGTTATTCGATATGATCAGCTATAACATACT
Organism: Paratrypauchen microcephalus; assembly: GCA_036785185.1. NCBI lineage: Eukaryota > Metazoa > Chordata > Actinopteri > Gobiiformes > Gobiidae > Paratrypauchen > Paratrypauchen microcephalus. The sequence continues at coordinate 2,626,532 of JAVJIX010000010.1, forward strand.
TGGGCTAGTGGGTAAATGTGGTGCAGTGAGTTAAGTCTTCACCCACCAACCAAAGGGTCAGACCGCAATGTATTGTCACCAAAGCCATTTAAAGATCCCATGACATGGTACTTCTTGATGCTTTTATATGGCTCCTTAATGGTTCCCTAATACTGTAAATGAATCCTTCTTCAAAATCAACACTCAGTGCATGAGAAACAGAGATAAGATGAGAAAGAGTCATAAATATCTCTCTCAAACACTTTATTCTGGGCGTTGTTGTTTGAATGCAAATGAGGAGAAAAGAGCCGGGCTATAGTAGAGGGTGGGGGTGTGGCCAAACTCTCCGCTCTCCGCTGTAGCTCTCAGCTGATCCATTTCCGTGTTTTTGCACAGGGGGAGAGATTTGAAGCGTTCCATTGAAAAATAAACACATTTACACAGAAAATAAAATTAAACCACTGCTGTTCAAAGGTCCAGAGGCTCAGATAAAGGACTTCCGAGCCTAGAAACACTCGGACGTGCCTCCAGGCAAATAAAAAAACGCATTTCGCGTTGCCTAGCGCATTCGCAGTCCAAACTCTCTGGGCGTGATTTACAGAGACGCTGAGTACAGACAGACGGGGGTGGAACTGCATTTGCATTTCTTTTTTCGATCTGACGTCAATAAGGTGCCTTGTTCAAAATCGCCCGTTTGAGCTCTGATTTTTTGTAACCCAGAAAAGGATCGCAAATGCTCAGTTTAGACATTTCGCAACTTTTAACCATGGGGGGGCTAAACAGGGTAGGGGAGCTCACATTAACGTTCAAAAACCTCAGAAAGTGAAAATTTCATGCCATGGGACCTTTAAGTGACCATTTTCTTCATTATTTCAGCCTTGGTACTCAAACAGTCTGACTCCATGTCTGTTTTTGAGGAGGCAACAGTGTTCTAACATGGCTTAAACCTCACAAGAATCAATTTTGTGTAATATAGAACCTTTATCATTCATGGGCCAGACTCTCTCATGAATAATCTGGACTATACTGTAGATTTTAACATAAGGTCTGGGGACATGTCTAAAAATCCCGCTCACACAAAACAGCTCCATGGACATGAGCCAGACTCAGAAGACGCCTCAGTGCATCCCTTTGAAGATTACGTTCGACACTAAGGCCGTTGCTACTGAGAGGGGAAAAGAGGCTGTTATCAGGGAGATAAAAGACAGCCCTCCACACTGACTTTGATAAGTGAAATATTCCAGTGAAGGAGGCATGCAGATTAGACATGTTTGTAGTTGTCACTCTTGTAATTCTGTAAATGTGGTGACAGATTTTCCAATTTTTTGAAATGCATCTTTTTAAAGGTCCTAGATTACACAAAATTAACTCCTGTGAGCTTTAAGCCATGTTATAATGTTGTTACCGCCTCCAAAACATACAGTGTTTTGTTTCATTCACACATTTGAGTAATCCTAAATACCAAAATGCTCATTTCCACCTTGTGATGTCATGAAGCGGTAGTTTTAATAGAGATTAGCAATTCCAGATCTGAAATTGGAGCATTTTGAACTTTAGAGATGTAGATAGATTAATAATTAAAGATGACTCAAATATGTGTAAATGAAACTCCAGATATGTTTTTGAAGAGGTAACAGCATTAAAACATGACAAGCTGACACTACAGGGCTTTAGAGAAAGAGAAAGATAAACACAAAAGCTGCGTAGTTGCTATTTTAATAAACCCACTCACTACTAAAGTTTTCTGGCATACAGTTTTGTAAGGCATTAATTATTGCATCTAAGCTCAGGTTCAAAAGTTCAACACATGAAACACTATTGCTTTAAAAACCTGTGCGCACTTCTCCTGTGGGTCCAGATAATGATGCCTGGGTGCTCTTGTGGTGAGTCTGTTTTTGCATTTAGCTCCTACTTCCAAAAACATGAATACGAAAAACAACAAAATAATAGAAATAATGGTGATAAAATTCAAGGGAGACCAACTTGACCTGAGAACAGGGCCAGAGAACATCACAGACCAGTTAATGATCGAAGTGAGAAAAAGCCTGATTCATTCATTTATAGGAATATGGACTTAACATACAAGTGCTTGATAACATATGAATAAGGAATAGACTGTATATATAAATGGACATAGCTAACCCGCTAGCCACCGCGTTCCAAAGAGGAGGTGGGCATGGGGGGGCGATTCCAGCTCCATCGACTCTGGCTCAAATTGACTTTACATTGAAGAACTGTCACCCCTCTCTCTGCTTCAGTGAGCCTCTGTTCTGTTGGTTTTCTTAGCTATTTTTCCTGTAAATAAATTCCTATTCCTAATATGGAACTCGGCTCCAAATTCACCCCTATTACTGCTAGCCTTGTGAGCTTCATTTTACTGGAGACAAAAGCCATTATGACACACTCGCTTAGTCCACTTCTTTGCACAGTCTAGGCTGGCAGTGCTTGTATCAACAGAAAGAGGTCAGACATTGTGGAGAGTTTTGCAGGGTGCTAAAATGGTGAATGAAGAAAAAAAAGTCATCATTATGAATTTATGATCACAATTAGACTGTTCAAATAGGTCAAGGGCAGTATAGAATATCACTGGTTATAATGAACTGTGATAATCCAGTTGTTTTCTACACATCTAAGACACATTTCAGGCAAAGCAATAGCATCTCCATGGAAACAAGAAAGTTTTGGAGTTAAATAGTGCAAAAATCAACTCTTAGAGATTAATGCATATCCAAATCCTTTGTTTCCGTGTGTTCTGCTCCTTGCTAAGCAGGGACGTGCACAGGAATTTTGATGGGCAGTTGCTCTGACCTGAAGAAAGAGCAACCCAACCCCCCCACGCGGGGGGAAAAAAATCACAGGCTATATGAAGCATCTGGAGGAGGCTTGTGTATTGTAATTATGAAAAAAAAAATTGCCAGTAGTAGGCCAAAATATGAGTCTGATTAATTAATCAATTAGCCTACACACATCTTTATCACAATGCAACATTTCTGTCTCACCTGCTGGTTGGCTTTTTCCCTGCAGTGATGTGCTCCCCTGTGCTGCCTCCCGAAGGTTTTCTCTCTCTCCTGCAACCGCCTCTTTTCCGTGGGCATCACTTAACATAACACACATTACCCAAAATAATGATAAGATTTAGTCATTTAACCATTTTGAATGAACAAATCCATGTGATGCATTACTTCCATCATTCATTCTGCTTGCTAAAACGAAATGTTAGAAACTGCAGACATGTAGCTTAGTCATTTGGTATACATCTCAATCTCACCTTTTACAACAACCACGACAATCTCTTTCCACATGCAGGCTCAGTCACGTGTATCAGCAGTGGGCACTGATCCCGGGAAGCGGTGAAGAGGCAAAGTCTGGGCAGGAGGCGCTGTGAAGCATGCAGTCGAGGCGGCGTGCCACCTTTGCCTCGAGCCTTTCCTGGCCAACCCAGAGTCGGTCGTGGCACACCGCTGCGGAGGAAGTGCGCTCGGCGGGGGCCGGTGAAACCCAGGGAGAGGTCCCGCGAGGGGATTCTCCCCCAACAGGCGGCCGTCCCTTGCCCACCGAATCCCCTGGGCGGACCGCGTGGACCCCACCCGTTTACCTCTAAACGATTTTACGTCCTCTTGAACTCTCTCTTCAAAGTTCTTTTCAACTTTCCCTTATGGTACTTGTCGACTATCGGTCTCTTGTCAGTATTTAGCCTTAGACGGAGTTTACCATCCGCTTTGGGCTGCATTCCCAAAGTACCCGACTCCGAGAAGGACCCCGGCGCGACAGGGGCCGTTACTGGCCTCACACCGTCCACGGGCTGAGCCTCTATCAGAAGGACTCAGGCCCCCGATCGACACCGGGCAAGTGGACTTCCGTACGCCACATTTCCCGCGCCCGGCAGTCAGACGGGGATTCGGCGCTGGGCTCTTCCCTCTTCGCTTGTCGCTACTGAGGGAATCCTGGTTAGTTTATTTTCCTCCACTTAGTAATATGCTTAAATTTAGTGGGTAGTGAAGCTCACGGAGCTCCGGTGACCGCCGGCTCGCGAGTGAATGTGGCTGGTTTTATTTTAGGAAATATGTTTTGAGCGGTGATTTTTTGTTTTCATTTTCAAATCTAGGCCTAGGCCTAGATGAAATTCTGTATCGATTGAACAATTTATTATTATTATTTTTTATTTTATTTTTTTTCGACTCGGAAGGGAAACGTCAGTCCAGGAGGCCACAGGGGCAACCTGAGCAACCCCCCTGTGCACGTCCCTGTTGCTAAGGATGACTTATGCAAAGTAGAGCTGCGTTTAAGGTCACAAACATACTGTGTGATTGTAAAAATAAACTCCTTGTAAATCAAAAATTCATGCAGTTGAATTTTTTAAATGCATTTGTTTGTTTTCCTGGTGTGAACTTGATGTATGCTGATACTGTACAGACAACAGAGACTAAGAACAATGGATCAATGTCAAAATAAAATCTAAATATTACTAAAACATAAACAAAAGGCTTTTTGTGTTTTCAAGCATTCATATCAGCCAGCCCAGTAGTTTAGACCTCTACAAACATGTTCTGAAATAAGTCCTACTTAAGCAGTTAAGTTAATAAAGCAATTAATTATGCAAATTGACCTTTTTGTGTCTTTAACCATGTTATATTACTTAAACATACCTGGAATTGTATTTTTGCTTCATTCATGCTTGTTTCATTAATCCATTAACTCAAAGTGTTCTTTTGAGCACCAAAAATGCTCAGTTTGCATTTTTCCCAGATTGTTGCGTCACAGATAAATTCTGGACTTCTTCTGTGTACTTTTTATGGCCATAAATTCGTTTAGTGGTCTTGTGTTCACAACAAATGCATGGCTCTTTTAGCACAGCAGTCATATGGCCTAAGATCTGCACTTATTTATTTTCTAATTGTTCATTCCTGTTACTGATGAAAGAGGGAGTGTAATTCCTATTATTTTAATTTAGAAAATTTCAAATACTTTCCCCAAGGTGACCAAGAGCATGTTTCAAATTGAAATAATCCACTAGAAGTGTCACAGTGCAACTTTAACATTTCTGAAAACAAATTATTTACCTGGACGTTAAAACTGAATCGTGAACTAAATATTGATCCTAATCCTAACACGGATTTAACCATACTCACTCCACAAGTCACAAAATTATTCAGACCTGCACTGCTGAAATACTCAAACTTTGGCACACTCCCCTGAAGGAGACAGTTTCTCTTACTCAAATAAACATCTCCAGAGATTTATCCATCCTCTGTTAAGTGCACGGATCTCTCTTCCTGAGGCCAGGTCAGGAGATTGCACTATCACAGTTAAAAAGCTCAGGTCAATGTGTTCTGCTTCGGAGCCTTTTATTCCTCCAGCAGCTTCTGAAGTCCTGTAGCCTGGCCTCTCTCATCACATCCAGTGGACACTCAGCACTGGCAGCCATTAGGCCAGAGCCAGGAGCTGTATTATACTCATAAATATTGACTCTGATTCTTCATGTCCTAGAGGAAGTGTTGGAAACAGTGGACAAAGCACTAACTCAACAGAAGAGTCACAATGGTTAACTTAATACTGTCAGTGTGTGGTCTGTGAGGGCCGAGCTAAGGGCCTGTGGGATGTGTATGAATAAGACAGGTGTAAAGGTCCCATACTATGAAAATTTTACTCTTGTGAGCTTTACTGTTGTTACCTCATCAAAAGCATACCCAAAGCTGTGTTTTGTTTCGTTCACACATTTGAGTACAGTGGTCCCTCGTTTATCGCGGGGGTTAGGTTCCAGAAATAACCCGTAATGAGTGACATCCGCAAAGTAGGACAACTTTATATTTTACAATTATTATACATGTTTTAAGGCTGTAAACGCCTTATAACACTAACACTAACATTTTCTCACATTTCTCTCTCATTTAAACACTCAAACTTTTGTAGATTTTCAACAAAATGTATTAATAGTGAAGCGTGGGGGCTCCGCCGGGAGGGGAGTGGAGACATGACTCACTGGATCCGCAGGAAGCACCGCGCTCATCCAACGGCACTGCCACATCCCGGGACGCGACACGCACCAACCCCTTGGAGAAGTGCGCGTGGTCAAATCCATGACTGAACAGCATGACCGGCGCAAGGCCGGGGCTGCGAGCACGAGATCGAACCGTGGCGCCCGGACCATGCCTCCCCCTCAGGGCCGCGTCCTCGCAGCCCGAGCCACAAACCAAACAGGCACAAACGAACGCAAGAGCCGCACGAAACCAGCAAAGAGCCGCACGGGGTGATTTAATCCTGGTTTAGACCTGGTCTAGTCCCGGTTTAGTCCAGGTCTAGACCTGGTCCAGTCCTGGTTTAGTTCAGGACCAGTCCAGGTTTAGACCTGGTCTAGACCTGGTCTAGACCTGGTTTAGTTCTGGTCTAGACCTGGTTTAGTCCACGTTTAGTCCTGGTCTAGTCCTGGTCTAGTCCCGGTCCCCCCTGCATCCCCCATCTATCAATCGGCAAAAGTCTACAGTCTCTTATCCAATCAGGACGCAGAACACAATTTTACACTATAAAAAAAATGTTACACTATTTTAAAAAAATCAAAAAAATCTGTGAAACAGCGAGGCCGCGAACAGTGAACTGCGATAGAGCGAGGGACCACTGTAATTGAGTTGAATTGCATTACTGAGCTGTCTACATCTCCAAAGCTCAAAATGCTCTGTGAATGATGTCATGAAGTGGTAGTTTTTAAGTTAACATTTTTACCGTTAGCGCATTAGAGATTGACAATTCCAGGGCGGAAATTATCCAAATGACTGTAGTAAAGGTGTATGGCGTTTAAAAGGCACTTCCTGTATTAATATACGTAAATATGCAGGGTTTGTGTGTTAAAACATGTGTGAATGAAACAAAACACAACTCCAGGTATGTTTGTGATAAAGAAACAGCATAATAACAGATAAAAATCTAACCTGCATCTATTTTAGGCTCAAAGTGTGCATTTTTGCATTTATTAGTTGTTGCTTTTTTGTTTGTTTGTTTAAATGAGCATTTTAGTGGGTCACCTGAGGCCTATATGAATCGCCTCTTCATAAGAAATGACCAAATCGGGAACAGTTGATTTTATATTCTTTGTACAAATCTGTAAAAAAGAAATGATCAGATATCTCAGCTCAGTGTCTACTCAGAACACATACAATAACACCCACACATTCTCACATCAGCGCAAGCAGATACTTAAGCTAAGAGCATGTGCAGCGTTTTGCACAAGGACACAACAACATTAACGCATTCAGTCAGATGAGCTCAACTGTGGGAGGTACAGGTCTACATTTATACCATACTCCATACAACTGTACAAAAACTTACCCTTATGTAACAGATAACCCTATATCCTGTCAATCATTATTTCATATTTGCACTGTTTCTCCTTATACGACCTCTTGTATATAGCTGAGATATGTATTACTATATTTCTGTATTTTTTATTTTTTACTAGTACATATACTGTACACCTATAATCAGTAGTCAAGTTGTAAAATGAAACCAGGGGGGATGGTGAATTTTTTCACCACCGGGCAGGGCAGAATTAGAAGGTACTTTGTTAAATGGAAATGCTTTTATAACAAAAAGTCCATATAATCATTCAATAAATCAATAATACACAGGATATATGTTATCACACACATACACACACACACACACACGTACACACACCTTAGTCCTGGTTTAGTCCCGGTTTAGTCCTGGTTTAGTCCCAGTTTAGTCCTGGCTTAGTCCTGGTTTAGACCTGGTTTAGACCTGTTTTAGTCCTGGCTTAGTCTTGGTTTGGACCTGGTTTAGTTTTGGTTTAGTCCCGGTTTAGTCCTGGTTTAGTCTTGGTTTAGACCCGGTTTAGATCTGGTTTAGTCTTGGCTTAGTCCTGGTTTGGACCTGGTTTAGTCCTGGTTTAGACCTGGTTTAGTCTTGGTTTAGTCCTGGTTTAGTCCTGGTTTAGTCCTGGTTTAGTGCCGAAATAGATACAGAAATAATCTGATAATATGACTCACCCATAAGAATGCGGTCAGATCCATTCTAACAGTTTGCCGTGTTGTCTTTAATAATCTGGAGCTCCGGAGAAAAGGACATAATCCCGAACGTATCCCGTGTCCCGAGGTGAGAGTTCCTTCTTACGTAGCATTAACGTAGCAAGTTAAGGATTCTTCTTCTCTTGGAAATGCCGCGTAAATATCAGGCTCACAGCTGATCGGCGAACAGGCGCAAACACAACAGCGGCAATCGTCATGATTGGCGGGAGCGCGTATCGGTGCGTAATTATGCTGCAACATGATTGGAAGCTGGAGCGCACTGGCCATTTTGACTTAAAAACTGCGAAATTCGCCAAAAGTTTAGGGATTTTCATGCCTGATTGATAAAATGCCATAAGGGATGGAAGAAGGGATGCCCGTTTTAGAAGAGGGATGATTTTGACTATCCCCCCCCCCATCCCCCCTCAACTCGAGTACTGCCTATAATCATTTTGAATGTATTATTGCCATTTATATTTTTGTTCTTTGTTATTATAATATATTGGGATGTGTGAGCTATTGTGTCCAAATAATTTCCCTTGTGGATCAATAAAGTTTGTCTAATGTCTAATGTCTTGCTGGCTGTGGGAATTGAACCACCAGATAAGTGCACTGCATCAGCACATTACCTGCACTCTGTCTACAATGATTCATAGAGTTTTCATAATGGGACTACACAGGGATATTCATTTCAATGGCACAGGAAGAGAACGCAGGATTATCTGAGCAGCAGCTGGCTCCTTGGAGAAGACAAGCAGAACAGTATCAACTAAAACCCAATTATTCTACCCCAGACACCTGAAACTTTCCAGCAGGTACTCTTAATTACAAAAAAGCAACTGCACATCGTACCAGGCTCTTTTAATCTACCAGAGCAGTCTCTCAGTTTGAGCCTGTTAATCAATCTTATTTGGTGTTAACTAATTACATTCTCCTATTGCGTGGAGAGCAGAGCAGATTTCTGTGACTGTGCAGACCTGCTGAAACAATTAATCTATTTACTAATGAGAAATGTGCTGCTTGTATCTGCGCTCCGGTGACTAAGAGGCGCTCAGGAGTCTGGCTCTGAGTGAGGAGGTGATGAGGAGCGTACAGACTGGGGCCAACCTGGATTAAAGGCGAACTATGTCAAAATGTGGAATAGGATTATAATGGTGCACGTCATTCAACTGAAATAACTCATTTGTTTGGCTTTTGTGCTTCACTGTGATATGGTTCCAATTTGTCGTCACTGCAACACCGTACCTAATCTTTTATTTTTTCCCAATTTAATAATGCATTGGATACCTTTACCGTGCATTATTCATTCACTCCACACTCTGTGGGGGTAAAATACTATAGTAGCCACAGCTGTCCTGGGGCAGACTGATGGAAGCAAAGTCTACGCCACCCACCCCTTCGACCTCCACCAGTCACTCAGGCAAACACCACATTCATACTAGACAGTGTGGGTGAAGTGTCTTGTCTAACCAAACAGCCACTTCACAAGAGGATGTACCAACACAGGCGGGCGTGCCAGAGTGGACCGTCATCTGCCGTACATCTTCACCTAGAAGCCACGGGCCATTCATTTGAGGACAGTGAGGTTCAGATCTTAGCCAGGGAACAAAACTGGTTTGAGAGGGGAGTTAAAGAGGCAATTTATGTCAAAAAAGAGAATCCTTCGTTAAACAGAAATGGGGGAGTTAGACACAACTTGTCTCCCATTTATAATTCGATCCTTAAACCAAGTCAAAAACAGACAAAGAAACATTAGGGCAGACAATCCAGGGCAGAGGGGTGGAGAGGGTCGTTAGGCTTGAATAGGGAGGCTAAACTAGTCGCCAGAGTAATTTGAAAAACAAAGAGACAGATTAGTGGAGATAGTTTCAGAGCTATTTCAGTGTAGGGAGCTCCTCCCTGCAGCTAGATATAAACAGTGTCTAACCAGCACTAGAACCAGAGCTGACGAAGCCTCTCGGATGAGCGGCGAAACATTTTCGACCAAACAAACTTTGTCCAGTTGACAAATTGAATTTCTCCTTTTATCATGGATTCTACCTGGACGACTGAGGGACTCTTCACGTGTCCTGTCTAAGGACATAACAGTTTTGCCACTGAATCCTGATAAGATCAGGCTTTGACCGCCAGTGTGGCCATGGTTTGAATTCTGTTGATCTTTCTGTTTCTGAGTCGGTGTTCCTTGCACACTGGTACAAGTGACATGTATTCCATTTGCCATTGACGAGGTTTTAGGTCTTTCCAAAATGTTAAAACTTAGTAAAGTAAATTATCTACAGAGAATCAATGTAAAACTTACTGTTTAAAATGTGATCATTTATATTAACGGAGCATTGTGTAATCTTTTTCTGATGGGAGGTTGCAACATTTTCGTTTCCATGGAGATGATTTTGCTTTGCCTGGAATATTCCACATTATGGCATTAAAGGTCTATCTAGCACTATTTTGTTAATTACAGGTGGTTTTATTGCATAAAAATACCTGCATTCTTACTGTGCGTGAGCTTAAAGGAAAAGTAACGTTTTTTTTTTACAATCTGAGCCTTCTTTCGGCAATAAAACAAGTAGTTTTACTCACCCATAGCAGTTTGGTATCAATTGGAGCAGTATCGCAGAACTTATGTTGAGCCGTTCTGTTCTACCAATGATCCCGTATCTGTTAGCGTGAGTGCTCGGGGCATTACTTGGCGGTGTCCAAATAACACAAACTTTAGCACTTTTCAAATCACAGAAGATCGCTGTGTCAGGGTAGACTTTTAGTAGATTCCAAAACGTCCTGAAACCCGATATCCAGCTATAGTTTCATTTGATGACGTCATCAGAGAGGACAGTGCGCATGCGTGAACTCAGCTGTTTTGTAAACACAGCTAGTCCGAAAGAAGCTAACACCGCTCTGAACTTTACTTTTCTGTTGCGATATCGGGTTTCATTTTGGAATCTACTAAAAGTCTACCCTGACACAGCGATCTTCTGTGATTTGAAAAGTGCTAAAGTTTGTGTTATTTGGACACCGCAAATCAGTGCCCCGAGCACTCACGCTAACGGATACGGGATCATTAGTAGAACAGAACGGCTCAACATAAGTTCTACGATACTGCTCCAATTGACACCAAACTGCTATGGGTGAGTAAAACTACTTGTTTTATTGCCGAAAGAAGGCTCAGATTGTAAAAAAAACCGTTAATTTTCCTTTAACTTTCCGCAGATCTGATCATATCAGATAAAAAAAAAAACTTGGCCTGGCAGCTCCACCTGCTCGGCTTAATGCCATACTGTGGAACATTCAAGGCAAAGCAATAGCATCTTCATGGCACACACAGCACCAGCAAAGTTACATAATGCATTTAAAATAAGTAAAAATAAGTAATGTTCAATTATCCCCATCAGTGCATTATATAATATCACCATGAATAAAAGCTACCATCACAGAACAGAGCCAGAATCCACACCAACAAACACAAAGTATTTTATTGTTTTTCTGCACCTTTGTCTACATTTTGACAAGTTAATAATGTTCTTTGTTTTGAGGAGCCCAGCAGAAACTCCCATAAGCTTCTCCTTCATTTATTTAAATATCCCTTAATCCCTGACAGCACGTACTAAATAAATAAACGTATCAGGGAGTCGTCCAAGAGAAAGCGGAGAAAATGTGACAGTAGCTATTAGCGCTGGCTCCATTCAGATGAATTGTGTGATTTCACTAGCTAGCAATTCCTTTAATATATGTAAAATTACAAACACATATTAGGCCAGTGGCAGAGCACATTAAAAGTGTCTTATTGGGAGGAAATAGGCTGAAAGAACTAAATGTTTCATGAATTTAGATCATGTGGAATTTAAGTGAGTTTGTTTTCAGTTTTAACATAGTTTTGTACACTGATGATGAGAAAGGGAATATCCAACAGCACATTTAAAATGAAATAATCATTTATTCAAATGTAATTGGTATGTTAGCCTTGTTTTTCACATCTTGTAGTGCAGCAACATTCATTTTAGATGTTAAAGGTGTGCTATGTGACATTTCTGGTGGAGGATCTGTCACCAGCTTGTCTCCATGGAGATGTTATTGCTTTACCTAGAATATCCACAATATGGCATTCAACTCGTCTATCGCGCATTCATTATGAAATGTCTTTGTGAGGCCTCTCCACACCTCTAACTTGTAAATTATCAGGCCTGGACTGGTAATTGGGCATACCGGGCATTTTCCCGGTGGGCCGACAGTCCTACCACAATTTAGGACTGAACCAGGACCAGTCCTAAACCAGGACTAAACCAGGACTATCAGGTCTGAACCAGGACTAAACAGGTCTGAACCAGGACTATCAGGTCTGAACCAGGACTATCAGGTCTGAACCAGGACTATCAGGTCTGAACCAGGACTAAACAGGTCTGAACCAGGACTATCAGGTCTGAACCAGGACTATCAGGTCTGAACCAGGACTAAACAGGTCTGAACCAGGACTATCAGGTCTGAACCAGGACTAAACAGGTCTGAACCAGGACTATCAGGTCTGAACCAGGACTAAACAGGTCTGAACCAGGACTATCAGGTCTGAACCAGGACTAAACAGGTCTGAACCAGGACTATCAGGTCTGAACCAGGACTAAACAGGTCTGAACCAGGACTATCAGGTCTGAACCAGGACTAAACAGGTCTGAACCAGGACTATCAGGTCTGAACCAGGACTATCAGGTCTGAACCAGGACTAAACAGGTCTGAACCAGGACTAAACAGGTCTGAACCAGGACTATCAGGTCTGAACCAGGACTAAACAGGTCTGAACCAGGACTAAACCAGGACTAAATCAGGATTGAACCAGGACTAAACCAGGACTAATTATGAGGGGGCGGTCTAAGCCAAAAATGCCAGGGCCATTTTTTTGTCCCAGTCCAGACCTGCCTGTTTGTGTAACCTGCCTGTGTTGCTGGAGATAGAAAAGTTTAATACCAAGATTGTTTGTGTTCTTAATGCATGTTATGTCCTATTTTTGTAATGGACACTACGTCCAGTGAGTCCATTCAAATCTGGAAAAAGGTAGATAATAAATGATAAATATTGGACAAATTGTGATAAACGTTTTAAAAAGTAAACTGATTATGGTAATAAAATATTGAAATCACTAGTTCGCTGTTCAGAAACCATGCTTGTTACACATGAAGCGGAATCTAAAACCACTGAGGAGTACCATTATGCATAAAAATACTATGGACAGTTCAGGTTAAAGGGTCTGTAAACTTTTTTCCTTGTGTAATCAAGTTAAATCTGTTTGGATCCAGATACATTATAGAAGAAGCAGCTGTATGAAAACCAGTGTCTGCTGTTTCCATCTATTATTGACATTTTTATTCTCTGTGAAACAGGAAGTGCACTGATAGTAGTAGAATTATGAAAATATGCACTTAAAGGAGAATTAACGTTTATTACAATCTACAAATATTTCGGTAATAAAACAAGTTGTTTTACTCACCCATAGCACTTTGGTGTCATATGGAGCACTTCCGGAGATGTTTTAGGTTTGCGATCTCCATAATGTGAGTTCTCGGGGCACATGTTTGCTGTCTCCAAATAACACAAACTTTAGCACTTTTCAAATCATAGAAGCTCAATGTCTTAGTCTACGCTTTCATTTGAGTCAAAAGTGGCCTGTAATCCGAGATTTAGCCATAGTTTCGAGTAGATGAGGACGCCAGTGCACATGTGCGGAGTCACAGCTTATTTCGCGCTCAACTCCCGGGACCCAAACATGAAACGCAAAGCTGGAAATTATGGATAAATCTCAGATTACAGGCCACTTTTGACTCAATCGAAAGTGTAGACTAAGACATTGAGCTTCTATGATTTGAAAAGTGCTAAAGTTTGTGTTATTTGGAGACTGCGCGGGGCACTCCGAGAACTCGCGTTACGGAGATCGCAAATCTAAAACATCTCTGGAAGTGCTCCATATGACACCAAAGTTCTATGGGTGAGTAAAACAACTTGTTATATTACCGAAATAAGGCTCAGATTGTAAAAAAATGTTAATTCTCCTTTAAAATGACTTGATATTTTTGTACACACTTGGTCACTTTTAAGAAAAAAAAAAAAAAAGTGCACTGACAGCGTGTTAGTTGTTATTAGCTTTATCATGGTGGCTGAACTCCATTCTGGCCTGTGAAAAGTGCTTAAAAACACATTGGGGTGAATAATTACAGGATGTTAATGCATTAGGTAAATGAGGAATAACTTTGGACTGCTGCAAACAGTTTAATATTGAATATTTATTAAGTGTATTTAAAAACACACTTTTACTCACTGGCTTTTAACATGGCGTGAGAATTGTGAGGTCCCCTGACTTTTATTGATTTTACTTGCTATTTTTCTACTTTTTAAAAAATGATTATTATTTTATGCTTTAATTTATATTGTGTCTACTCTTGGCAGCACTTTGGAGACTTTGTGTTGGTAAAATGTGCTGTACAAATAAAGTTGGATTGGATTATTATGTTATTATATTGTGTTTTTCACATTTTCCAGACAGTAAAAAATACCACAAAGTAGAGAGAGATGGCAAGTAAGTTAGGTTAAAACCCAACTTTTCACCTTTACACTTTTATCAATGTGCCATTAAACATTATAAATGGCCTCTACACTTCCTTTATGCTGAGTTTGAAAAATCCCTTTGAAATCAGACTCCAGCAGATCAGACTTGTGCACCGATAACTCATTGTACTATGACAGGAATGTGAGGCAGAGCTCTCTAATCAAGGCCTTTATGAATATTCCCTTTGACAAGACTAAAAATCCTCATCCACAGAAGATGAGATAAAACGCAGGAGAGGCAGCGTGCAGTCATCATTACCAGTGAAGTGTGCATCTCTCTGTCGTAAAAAGTCTAATATGTCATTGTTGTGAGTCCCCTTCCGCAGACGCGCTTCAGCTGCTGCATAATTGAATGTGAAAACAGTCGTATTTGTGAAAGAGGAGACAAAAACAACACAAAGCTGAAGGGAGAAATGGGATAATATTTATGTCTGGACCAAAAGCACAGTGAAGCAGGGGGCTGTCTTCATTTGTCTCTGTTATCTTATTTGCTATACTTGGCTGTAGAATTTGTTCTAACTAAGTGTCTTCTTATATGACTTAAAGAGCTTATATTACGCAATCCTGTGTGCTTTAAACCATATTATAATACTGTTACCTCCTCAAAAACATACATGGAGTTATGTTTTGTTTCACTGACATGTTTGAGTAATCTATTATTAGTCTGTCTACATCTCCAAAGCTAAAAATGCTCTGTTCCACCTTGTGATGTCATATAGTGGTAGTTTTCAAGTTAACAGCTACTACTACACACCTTTATCTATAGAGCAATAAAAGGATGGAACATTTTGCCATTGAGGTTCAGTGAAACAGAAACAGAAGTTGGACTTTAAAAGAAAACTAAAAAATTACATCAGGATTGGCTACTTGTAACATGAAATGTTGTACAGTGGTACCTCACCTTACGAAATTAATTCGTTCCAGAAGTAGTTTCGTAACGTGAATTTTTCGTAAGTTGAGTAGCTATTTCAATGGAAAAAGCCTGATTCGTTCCAAGGCCTCGATCCAAGTTTTTTTTTATAGTGTAACATTTTTTTATAGTGTAACATTGTGTTCTGCGTAGAGACTGTAAACCCAGGACTAAACGTGGACTATACCAGGTCTAGACCAAGGTCTAAACCTGGACTAAACCTGGACTAAACCAGGACTAAACCAGGTGGATTAAAGCGCCGCGTGCGGGTCTATTTCCTGGTTTCGTTTCGAGTCACGGCTGAGGCGAGCAGCGAGGGGGACCGCACGCAGTCTGAGCGCATGAACGAGACCCGTGCTCAAACCGTGCCTCCTCTAGACCTGGTCTAGACCTGGTCTAGACCTGGTCTAGACCACCACGGCTCTTGCATGCATTTGTTCATGCGCTCAGACTGCGTGCGGTCCCCCTCGCTGCTCGCCTCAGCCGTGACTCGAAACGAAACCAGGAAATAGACCCGCACGCAGCGCTTTAATCCACCTGGTCTAGTCCTGGTTTAGTCCTGGTTTAGTCCAAGTTTAGTCCTGGTTTAGTCCAGGTTTAGTTCTGGTTTAGTCCAGGTCTAGACCTGCTAGCAGCCCCGCGCCGGGTCATGCTGCGCTATCACACGTGTCCGCGCAGTTTTCTCCCCTCTCCCCCTTCCCCCCACACTTCACTATTAATACATTTTGTTGAAAATCTATGAAAGTTTGAGTGTTTAAACGAGAGACAAATGTGAGAAAAGTTTAAATCCAGTCTGAGAAAAGCGTATAATGTGTGTGGCTGAGCGCGCATTATTTGAATTTTTGAGATTTCGCGTTTCGTAACTTGAATTTTCTTTCGTATCTAGAGACCAAAATTTACCGTGAAGGCGTTTCGTAACTTGGAATTTTCGTTTGTTGGGTCTTTCGTAAGGTGAGGTACCACTGTATATCAACAAATTGCAGACTTTGATTTTTGCTGTCTTTTTTTTAAAGATTTTTATAGAAATTAAATGTATTGATGTGTGATATTTATTGAAATGTATCGATGTGTGTTTTGTACCTTTTTCACTTTGTGCTTTTTAACAAGGACCCCAGGAAGACTAGCTGGCTGTAAAGCACAGCTAATGGAGATCCTAATAATAAACTAAACTAAACTAAACTAAATTAAACTAAACTACAGTGGAGCACTTTCTGTATTACCACATCACAAGAGAACTCAACCAAAATATGCAACATTATTGTGTTAAACATGTACATGTTCTGGAGCTGACGAAAGTAGATGCGGCAAGTTAATAAAGGGTTTTTTTTTCTTCTCAAAACAATATTTGTCCAAAAAGTGCGTCACAAAACAGTTGCACACGAAAAAGTTAGAAGTCTAAATCGCTAAATTAGCCTGTTCACTTGTAAACATCGCCACTTACACAACACTGCTGAAGGGGATGCCATACAGATTCACATAAAAAAACTAAAAAAACCGAACTATCCCTTTAAGCTGAGCTCTTCTCTCAAAATGAAAGCACACAGTTTCACCTTGTGATGTTATGTGGTAATACAGGATGTGCTGCGGTTTTAAACTCCAGGCACCTTGACTAGAATCATTTGGATCATTTCAGCCTTGACATTTCCAATCTCTACTAAATAAAAGGTAAAAGGTAGCTGTTAACTTGAAAACTACCGCTTCATGACATCACAAGATGGAACAGAGCATTTTGAGCTTTAGAGATGTAGACAGACTAATAAATAGGGTTTCTCAAACGTGTGAATGAAACAAAACACAGCTCCAGGTATGTTTTAGGGGAGATAACATTCTAACAAGGCACAAGAGTCAGTCTTGTTTAATAGAGGACCTTAAATTAGTTTCTGGTCTTTGTGTGTTTACTGTATGTGTAAAATATGTCATTAATCCACATGAGTCCTATTCTCTGGCATGGCGCCACTCAAGCCATTGTGCCTTCTCCCTCTCACCAGACCACTTTGAGCTGCTGAATAATTGAATAAGAAAACGTATTTGTGCACAGAGAGAAAGAGATAGAAAAACATCTCAGAGCTGAAGGGATGAAATAAGGTTTGGGTGGCCGGGGCATGACTGAACAAATGTGACCTAGAGATTTAAAGGTCTGTGTACCAGGGCGCGCTGTCCTCTCCTGTCTCCTCTGTGCTGAAACCTAAGTCTGATTTATGTCCTTCACTGTAAACCGCCGTTCCAACATGAGTATCAAATCAGGAAGAGGGAACAGGCAGACTACAGCAAAGGTTTAGTTTCAAAGAGGAAACAACGAAAATACACAACTTCCTACAAAAGGTGCACTATGGAACCTTTCTGGTAAAGGGTCTACCACCTGCTTGTTTTGACTGCTGTGCCTGTAATGTTACACACTATGGCTTTAACAGGGCTCTCAAGTCTCACGCATTGAGAGTGTGACACACGCAATTCGACGTGTTCACACGCTCACACGCCACACATGGCATTTCTCACGCTGAATTTTTTTTTTTTTTTTTTTGTGCCCAGAAAATTAGTCTGTGTGGCTCAGTTTATGCAGGCACCGCGCGTTTTCAGCGAAAAAAAATCAGCCAATCAGAAAATAGATTGTTCTGTTGTTGGGCAGACTGTAGAGTGTAGTTTCAGCTGCTAAGCGCACACTGCGGTGATGATAAAACAAACTGAGAACCAGACATGGGGACTTGAGACTTAGTGACTTGGACTCGAGTCGACTCGAGTCGCTGTTTTTATGACTTGTGACTTGACTCGACAAAAAATGAAATACTTGAGACTTGACTCGGACTTGGAAGTCTAGGACTCGGGACTTGACTTGACTTGAGACACGATGACTTGAATGACTTGCGTGGTCACATAATGTTTTCGTGCTCATTCAACGGCACTGCCATGTCCTGGGACGCAACGCGTGCACCACGTGCACCACCACCGGCACGAGGCCGCGCGTACACCGGGGCTGCGAGCACGAAAACGATCCGCGGCGCCCGGACCGCGCACTCTCAGTCCGAGCCACAAACCAGCTGCACGAAATCAGCAAAGAGTGGCCCGTGGTGGTTTAATCCCGGTTTAGTCCAGGTCTAGACCGGGTCCAGTCCTGGTTTCGTCCCCTCAGATGTGAGAGTTGCGCTGTGTTTGCGCTTGTGGTGGAGGACTATGTGGCGTTAATGTCTCTTGGCGTTGCTCAGATCAGTTGTTGGCTTGGTTTTGTGGTATGCAGGAGATCACTTGACCGAGGGTCTACGTTCAAATAATAATAATAAAAAACTCTCATCACTTTTTACTCTTACTCAGTCAGTCTCTTACAAAGGTGTAGTCTAAATACACGAGCTCTCGAGGAGCGCGCCTGACCCATTACGCACGCGAGGAGTGGTGTGTGTGTGTGAGTGTGAGTGAGTGAGAGGAGAAATGTAACAAAGTTTAATATTAATAAGCTAATTGTTTTAGCTATTATTTGTTTCCTCACAAAAAGGGAATGACTTATGGATATACTGTGTGAGTGTGAGTGACAGAAAGTGTGAGAGGGAGAAATGTGACAGTTTAATTTACTGTAAGTTAGTATTTGTTTTAGCTGTTATTGTTACTTTGTAAAAGGATAGCTACTTGTGGATATTCTGTGTGTGTGTGCGTGTGCGTGTGTGCGTGTGTGTGTGTGTGTGTGTGTGTGTGTGTGTGTGTGTGTGTGTGTGTGTGTGTGTGTGTGTGTGTGTGTTAGAAAGTGTGTGTGGGACAGAGTGAGTTAGGGAGTGTAACAAAGTTTAATACAAGTTTGTTTTAGCTGTTACTGGTTTCAACTCAATGCTGAAACAATGTTGAAAACATTTGAAACAGTTTGGTTTTCGATGTACAGATCACTTTTGCCAATAAATAACCAATAATTACATTATCACTGTTTTGTTTGAGTCTATGATGTATTTTACTGAACATGAGTATTTACAATACAAATATTTTATAACAGGTTGGGCACATTAGCCAGTGATGATTACTTACACTTTCTTATATATTGCCTTTTACTTTATTAAAGGAAAAGTAACGTTATTTTACAATCTGAGCCTTCTTTCGGTAATAAAACAAGTCGTTTGACTCACCCATATCACGTTCGTGTCATTTGGAGCCGTTTGGTAAAAGTTATGTTGTAGCGTATCTGTTAGCGTGAGTACTCGGGGCATTACTTTGCGGTCTCCAAATAACACAAACTTTAGCACTTTTCAAATCATAGAAGCCCGATGTCTTAATGTAAGATTTCGTTTGAAGCAAAAGTGGCCTGTAATCCGAGATTTAGCCATAGTTTTCAGCTTTGCGTTTCATGTTTGGGTCCCGGGAGCTGAGAGCACAGTCCGCGCATGCGCACTGGCCTCCTCATCTACTCAAAACTATGGCTAAATCTCGGATTACAGGCCACTTTTGCTTCAAACGAAATCTTACATTAAGACATCGGGCTTCTATGATTTGAAAAGTGCTAAAGTTTGTGTTATTTGGAGACCGCAAAGTAATGCCCCGAATACTCATGTTAACGGATATGCTACAACATAACTTTCTTCAAACAGCTCCAAATGACACGAACGTGCTATGGGTGAGTCAAACGACTTGTTTTATTACCGAAAGAAGGCTCAGATTGTAAAATAACGTTACTTTTCCTTTAAGATCAGATTCTGCAGCTAAAATTACAACAATACGCCAAAGGTGACTTGACTTGGACTTGACTTGACCTATTACAGGACTTGACTTGACTTGACTTGACATAGCCTGTGACTTGACTTGACTTGACTTGCCCAAGAAAAAAATACTTGAGACTTACTTGTGACTTGAAGGTGAAGACTTGAGACTTACTTGAGACTTGCACATGTGTGACTTGGTCCCATGTCTGCTGAGAACCATCAGGTAATAACTTCATTTATATAACTCTCATTAGTTGCTTTGTAGTTTAAGTTTGCTCTTTAGACAAACATTTACAGCAGGGCTCTCAAGTCTCACACACTGAGAGAGACAATTTAACGCGTTCACACGCTCACACGGCATTTCTCACGCAATTCAAGCCCCTCCCCGCTCCTCGGGAAAAATTGTTCACTCGCACCCCCTTCCCGCTCCTCGGAAATTACGCAGTCTCACGCACGACCCCGCTCAAAACTTGAGAGCCCTGCTTTAAACTCACCGGAGATGAGCAAAACAGAATTGTGGAGAGGTGATCCAACTCACAAGATTGCATGTTTATTTCTTAGCTATTAACACGGTAATTGAATGAATGCATAATAGATATGCTTGATGGCATTCTGTGGAACATTTCAGTCAAAGCAATAACATCTCCATGGAGACAATGTGGCATTCCCTCTCTCGGAAAAGTTACATAGTGCACCTTTAAGTTTAAATGTGCATCTGTTCTTGTAAATGACCAAAACAAGGTAAGACACCATAAATAAGTTGCTTTCTAGGGCAATTTATGTTTTTATTTCCATTTTAAGTTCTTCAGGATGAACCCATTATGATAATATCCCATTTCTGGTCAGTCACCAGCTTCACTGTACGGAGATGTTGCCTGAAATGCTCCACAATATGGCATTAGTGTATATTTATTTATCCCTAGCAGTTGATGTCATAGTTATGTGTCATATTTGTGGAGAGGCAAGCCCAATTACAGTCAGAATTATTGTCAAGTAAATGCAGGATGAATACGTTTGATGAGTCACTACTTTGCCCTGTTGAAGCTTTTTCATTTCTTGGCCAGGACACTTGAGTATGTTGCCGACAACCTTTCCTCTCATCTCTACAACGCCGGCTGAATGCCCCTGGTATCAATATTTTAAGAATGATCTGAATCTGATGTTATCTGAATATTGTATTAAGGACTGGAGCATCTAAGGGTCCTGCCAAATGGGGCAAATGTTAAAGTTCAGTGTTTTGATCTTAGACAAGACTCTGTGAAGCAACTGTCAGTCAGAGCTTCCCTTCAGCTAAAGAAACTTATAAAAACATTATGAAAAACTAGATACGAAGTTTAAGCTAAGAATACTGTATATGAATGTGAAAAAATAGTCCCAAGGTCTTTCTATTCTATGCTCTTCTATTGTATTCTCTTCTTGATTCTAATCAGCACAGTGGCGAGTGGATAGCACTCACGCCTCACAGCTAGAAGGTTCCAGGTTTGATCCTGTGTGGAGTTTGCATATTCTTCCTGTGTCTGGGTTTCCTCCAGGCACTCCGGTTTCCCCCATCAACCCAAAAAACATGCTCCATAGGTTAAAAAAAAAGTCCTCCAGCTGAGGTCCTGACCAAGCCTAACAATAAGATCATGGAGATGGGTCCCCGGGCGTCTTAATGTGCAGCCCACTGCTCCGGAAGGATAGGTGAAATGCAGAGGATTTCCCTACAGGGATAAATAAAGGATATTTTTTTAAAAAGCAATTCACTTCTATTTATTCCAATTTAGGTAACATTTATTATTATATATACTTGTAGGAGCCGTTTCGTGCATTCTGTGGGTGCGGGAGCCATTTTGTTTTTGTTTCTGTTTTCTGTTCTCAAGATGGCTTCCTGTCCCGCCTTGATGTTCAGGAAATGCATTCTGATTGGTCCACTTTGATCCTTTATTCTTTGATCTTTTATCATTGATCTGGCCTGGTATACAACCACTCACAGCTAACATCTCCACACACAGTCACACAGATAGGACACAAGACTGAAGACACAAGACAAGACACACCACATAACACACACACGAAGAAAGAGACCACGCTACATAGGTAGTGTGGATAGAAGCCGCGGTCTGGTGGCCAGGAGTTACCTCGAGTCAAGGGTTGACGGGGTATTAGGACGTCCTGGACCACAGAAGCTACACAGTCTTTTGACCGTCATGTAAACATCACGTGAAACGTCACGTAAACGTCACGTGAGGACGTCACGTAGGGAAGTTAAGAACGACGTTAGGTAGCGCATGAGGACGTCATGAGGTCATCATGTAACGCCGCGTAATAGTCACGTAAGAGTGTAACATCGGACGTCTCCCGTGTGGGGATACGCACCGCTACAAGGCACATACGGACAGCAAGGAAGGACATCGAATAGCATCGTCAGCAACGCAACATAGGGTGAGTCCTGTCGGGAGCCACGGAGTACAAGGAAGCCCGGGCTCCCAGTGACAGGCAGGAGCTCACCGCTACACGACACGCAAAGACGTCAAGAAGGACATCACAACACACACAGAGCCTAACACATCACGCATAGGAAAACCACAAGCCTCAGAAATTCATCTTTCCATTTCCCTCTTTATTCACCTTATTTGTATTCACTCTGTATGACCTTCGTTTAGTAAAGATAGAAAAGACAAACTCTTTGATTCAAGACTCTTTATTTACATTACGTGACGCGTCGGAAAGAAACTTCAAGAAACACCGAGGCCGAGGCTAGTGAGGCGGTTCGCTGCACTCACTATACTATTTACGTATCTGTTATTTACCATAGCAATTCATTTGGGACAGATTACAACTATAAAAAATAAGAATAAGAATTGTTAGAATCTTGAATTTGTATTGTATATGAACTTTGGATACTGTTTGACTTTGAGATTAATTTTAAGACAACTACATACAACTACACGGGCATGGGTTCGTTTTACTTATCCACCCACTTTTGTACTTTACACACAAATGTTTGTTTTTCTGCTGATATTACTAAACCGAGGTAAGATTATTTCTTGCTAAGAGAAGAGTTAAAAAGTGCAGGACCATCTGGCTCACACACTTTTAAAGGAAAAGTAACGTTATTTTACAATCTGAGCCTTCTTTTGGTAATAAAACAAGTCGTTTCACTCACCCATATCACGTTCGTGTCATTTGGAGCTGTTTGGTAAAAGTTATGTTGTAGCGTATCCGTTAGCGTGAGTACTCGGGGCATTACTTTGCGGTCTCCAAATAACACAAACTTTAGCACTTTTCAAATCATAGAAGCCCGATATCTTAATCTACGATTTTTTCGTTTGAAGCAAAAGTGGCCTGTAATCCGAGATTTATCCATAGTTTTCAGCTTTGCGTTTCATGTTTGGGTCCCGGGAGCTGAGAGCACAGTCCGCACATGTGCACTGGTGTCCTCATCTACTCGAAACCATGGCTAAATCTCGGATTACAGGCCACTTTTGCTTCAAACGAAATCGTAGATTAAGACATCGGGCTTCTATGATTTGAAAAGTGCTAAAGTTTGTGTTATTTGGAGACCGCAAAGTAATGCCCCGAGTACTCACGCTAACGGATATGCTACAACATAACTTTTACCAAACAGCTCCAAATGACACCAACGTGCTATGGGTGAGTCAAACGACTTGTTTTATTACCGAAAGAAGGCTCAGATTGTAAAATAATGTTACTTTTCCCTTTAATTACTTATTATACATTTTTTATTTTTTTTTGGAGGGATGTGCACTGGGCTTTCATACTTATTTTACCTTTTAACATGTGACTGCTGAAGGTGACTTATACCTTACTTGTGTATTTGGAGAGCTATGTTATAATTTAAAGATGCACTATGTAACATTTTGACATTGACATTAAACAGATCTACCTTACGTTTATTTAATTACATGAGGTTTTATTGCTCAAAAATGCCTAGATTCTGACTCTGAGCAGTTTTGCCTCTCCACAGATCTAACCTGTACCTTGGTCTGGTTTGGTGAGCATGATAATGGAAAGACAAAGCAATAACATCTCCATGGAGATATTTTTATTGCGTTGTTTTGAAACATGGTCTTGATTACTGAAAGAGGGGACAGTCCACATGCTATATTTCATGCATGCACAAGTATTGTATGTGCCATAGTTATCTCTTAATGGTGGACGGTTCGTTTCTTTAAAGGAAAAGTAACATTTTTTACAATTTGAGCCTTATTTCGGTAATAAAACAAGTTGTTTTACTCACCCATCACTTTGGTGTCATATGGAGAATTTCCAGAGATGTTTTAGATTGTCTTTAGTCTTTAGTCTACGATTTCGTTTGAATCAAAAGTGGCCTGTAATCCGAGATTTATCCATAGTTTACAGTTATGCGTTCCATGGTTGGGTTATGCGCCAGTGCGCACACTCCGCGCATGCGCACTGGCGTCCTCATCTACTCGAAACTATGGCTAAATCTCGGATTACAGGCCACTTTTGACCAAACGAAATCATAGACTAAAGACATCGAGCTTCTATGATTTGAAAAGTGCTAAAGTTTGTGTTATTTGGAGCCTGCACGGGGCATATTACATGCTCGGGGAATGCCCCGAGCTATGGCTATAAGCTATGGCTAGGCTAACGGCGTTAGCCTAACGCTAATCTAAAACATCTCCGGAAATGCTCCATATGACACCAAAGTGATATGGGTGAGTAAAACAACTTGTTTTATTACCGAAATAAGGCTAGTAAAAACCTTTAACTCCAAGATGTTATTTGTCTAGAATGTTCCACAGTAACCTCACCTATCTCCATGGACACAAGCAGATCTGTGCACCAAGATCTGTGGAGAGTCAAGCTCACTCACAGTCATTTTCAAGGTATTTTTGAGCAATGAAAACAATATTTGAATAAATGCAAGATTGATCTGTTTAATGCCATTCTACCAAACATTCCAGACAAAGCAATAACACTGAGACAAGCAGTTGGTGGATTCCCCATCAGAAAAGTTATATTTTAATATCAGAAAGAAAAAACAGCAACAACGTATATATTTTTCTTTTTACAAACATATTGTCTACATGTCTGCGATCATGGCAGAACTCACATGCCACCAGGGACTGACGGGCAGTGAAGGCACGGAGACAGAGTATAGAAGGGGGAATGGAAAAGATAATGAAAATTGTCATTCATATACACGGCATGCACAGTCGTGATAGGAGCAAATACACACACATTGTTTTAAAAAAGTATCCCTTAAAGCATATACCTAAAGAATAATCCTAGCAATAAAGAGTGAAATGAAAGATCAAGAATATCAAGCACTCGACTGCCATGAATACAACCAAGAGTGTGTCTATTATGAAAGGTATTTTGTGGTAAAGCTGGTACATTATTGTAAATGGGTAAATTTAGCTTGTTTTCCTCCACTGGCGCCGCAGCACATCACTGATCTTTTAACCCCACACACACTGCTCCTCGGTCTCTCCAGTTAAACACATTTGAAATTATGTGCCTAAAAGGAAAAGAAATAAAAATTAACTGTCTGAAAATGTGGCCATTTATTCACATACAAAAAAATGCATACATGTGAATAGTCGTGATGTGTCAGAGGGTTTGTGAGAGTTAAGAACAGATACAGATAGATACAAACTTCCTTTTAAAGCCCCAGTGTGTAGGATTCGTGGCGCATAGGTGGATGGTGCTATTGCACTTTCTGTTTTAGCTACGGCAGACCTCGAGGTCACCCGGACGCGCGCACGAGCCGCACTCCTACTGTATAAATAAAACACGGTCCCGTTTTTTGTTTTGTTTTTTTTCTCATGAAAACACACATTCCCGATCATGTACCATGACACTCTACACACCAAATGAAACCTTACAGTCTCCTCTTTTTGACTATGTAATAATCACTCCCTGAGCACATGGGGCTTTTATACGGAAAAGCACAAAACGAGGTTAGCTTACCTTAGAATGCTTTGCACAGGTCAAACTCTGTATTTCACCATAAACTTGCTCTCAATTTGTCCGTAAGGATCCAGCGAATAAAATCCAGTAAAACAATTTAGTCCAAAACACGTGTTAGATCCATAACGACATCTGATCCGGCAGCATGCTTGTGTTGTTTACCCAAAACCACGAGCCTTGCCGAAGGCGAAGGCGGAGCCCAAATGTCCTTCTGCGGCTCTCGTATTCAAAATGGCTGCCTCTGCATGGGGAAGATCCCCCTTTTATGTGACTATATCTAAGTCCAAAAGAATATTTTGATTTCATGATGGAAGTGAAAAGGCTTGGAAAACAATGTATTTTTGAATGGGTATCTTCAATTTCAGTAATTAACGGGTAAAAATCTTACACACTGTCCCTTTAAGGACATTAGGTAAATTATCATAAAAATTCAGTCACGAAATATACAATCACAAAATGTTTATTTTATTTATTTATTTATTTATTTATTTGATAGGGACAATGCACATTAATGAACATACGTATAAAACAAATGTAAATATGCCAAATTTTAGCAACAAATCTAGTTTTCATCCGTAGTCCCTCGGCAGGCAAATACATAAAAATACAACATACAAAACAAACAGCACAAACAAAAGTCTAGTGGTCACATGAGTGGTTGGTTTTCAGCCATAGTTTCAGTTGTGTTTTAAAAGTGATCAGTGTAGGGCTCTCCTGTATGTGCAGAGGAAGACTGTTCCAGATGTTAGTGGCCCTCGAGAGTGTTCTGACCAAAGGCGGTTCTTCTGTGAGGGACCTCACAGTCTCCTCTGGAGGAGGCCTTGTTTGTACTTCATGTCTTAGGTTTGAAAAAG
Source organism: Paratrypauchen microcephalus (assembly GCA_036785185.1). Classification (NCBI taxonomy): domain Eukaryota; kingdom Metazoa; phylum Chordata; class Actinopteri; order Gobiiformes; family Gobiidae; genus Paratrypauchen; species Paratrypauchen microcephalus. The sequence goes on from JAVJIX010000010.1 coordinate 2,653,488, forward strand.
ACAGACATGGGGGGTGGGGTTCATCCATGTAGCGCTTTGTAAATGAAGCATACATACTTAAAACAGGGCTCTCAAGGCTCACGCTTTGAGAGTGTGACACACGCAATTCAACTCACACGCCACACATGATTTCTCACGCTGAAATTTTTTTAAAGGTCCCATGACATGGTACTTCTTGATGCTTTTATATGGCTCCTTAATGGTTCCCTAATACTGTAAATGAATCCTTCTTCAAAATCAACACTCAGTGCATGAGAAACAGAGATAAGATGAGAAAGAGTCATAAATCTCTCTCTCAAACACTTTATTCTGGGCGTTGTTGCTTGAATGCAAATGAGGAGAAAAGAGCTGGCCTATAGTAGAGGGTGGGGGCGTGGCCAAACTCTCCGCTCTCCGCTGTCAGCTCTCAGCTGATCCATTTCCGTGTTTTTGCACGGGGGGAGAGATTTGAAGCGTTCCATTGAAAAATAAACACATTTCCACATAAAATAAAATTAAACCACTGCTGTTCAAAGGTCCAGAGGCTCAGATAAAGGACTTCCGAGCCTAGAAACACTCGGACGTGCCTCCAGACAAATAAAAAAACGCATTTCGCATTGCCTAGCGCATTCGCAGTCCAAACTCTCTGGGCGTGATTTACAGAGACGCTGAGTACAGACAGACGGGGTGGAACTGCATTTGCATTTCTTTTTTTGATCTGACGTCAATAAGGTGCCTTGTTCAAAATCGCCCGTTTGAGCTCCGATTTTTTGTAACGCAGAAAAGGATCGCAAATGCTCAGTTTAGACATTTCACAACTTTTAACCATGGGGGGGGGGGGCTAAACAGGGTAGTGGAGCTCACATTAACGTTCAAAAACCTCAGAAAGTGAAAATTACATGCCATGGGACCTTTAAGCAATTCAAAACTGTAGCCACTGTTCACAGCACTTCTGTGCCCAGAAAATCGGTTAGTTAATGCAGGCACCGTGCCGTTTTCAGCGAAAAAAAGCCCCCCCCCCCAATCTTCAAAACTTGAGAGCCCTGCTTAAAATGTATAAAATTTTCAGAATTTAAAAGATTGTACTTATTTAAAATACTACAAAATGTAGTCACAATTTCAGACAAAAATATATGCAACTCTGAGGTTTCATGGTTTTGAATATGAATTTGATTCTTTACAGCTCCGTTATGCCAGCTATCCAAAATCCTTCAAATATTCATGGTAAATTTTAACATCACCCGAAAATTGATCATTGCGCCACATGAAGAATTATAGTCTGTATAGAATTAAATATACTGTTTGCTATTCAAAAAATGACAGGGCATTTAAATAAGATTAAGTAATAAGATTAAACTTGAATGAAAAAGCATGGTTAAAATATAGGAGAGGCCTAGTTATATTATAATGAAGATATTTGTAACTGTCTATTTTTTACAGTGGAATAACCTTGTGTGTCCAGGGACCTCTTTTACAACACCTCGTGCTTTATTATTCATGAGTACTTTAATACATGAAAACACCAATTTTACTGCCCAGTGAATATAGGTTCAAAATTATGATGTAAATGTGATGTTTATGCATTCAAACTAGCCTTATTCCCATTGCTTCCACTTGGCTAACTTTCCGTAAGGTTTTCCAGAGGTGAATGAAATCTCCAAGGTTTAGTTTTGATCAGTATTAATTATTCAGAACCTGATTTGTGCTTTAAATGAAAACACATTATATATTATAATTGAAAAATTGAGGCGCTGCAGTGATGAATGACTCAAGGGGAAGAGCAAGGAAGCTCAAGAATATTGTTTTGGAATATTTTAAATGAGCAAACTGTATGTTTTTCCTCTTAAAATGTGTCAGTCATATACAGCACAGTTTTATATGACTGGTAATGATAGCGACCTAATGGAATAATATCAATTCCAAAGCCTAAGTATGATTTAGTTGCGCTGTTAAAATCAGGTTTCGCTTTTTGATGAGAACCAGAAAGAAACCGGTACCCATTCATCTTCATCTGCTGTTACACCATCAGGACCCAGGCTTCCCTCACCCCAGACATTTCCTCTGACTCTTCTTAAGTAATGACTTTCCCAGGACAGCCAAAAGACATCGCTGTACCCTGTGTCTTTAGGGAAGCTTTCGAAACAGATGCTTGAACTGGCTCGTCCCGATGTCGTGGGTCGTGGAGCAGGACTTTTCACCATTCAAAAGATTTCAGTGTTTTGAACTTGTCTACAACAGGACTAAACCAAATCTACAACTTTACTAGACAGGTATCAAACTAGGACTAAACCAGGACAAATATAAACATAGCCAAAGACACAGGCAGAACACGCAAACTTCACCAAGCCCGGAAATCAAACCCAAAACCACCACAAGAGACCTAAATCCAAAAAAATAAATAAAAACGATTCAAGCAGTTAAATTATACAGTTGCAAAATGAAAATGAGCCAGTGGGACGAAGCTTGCAGATGTTTTTTTATGATTATTTTCCCCATTAACATATCCATGACTCACAGATGATTCTCGGCTCTGCACCAGCTGTGCCTAACATGACCTGATCTTAATTAAGGGATATTTTTTGTTCCAGACAACAAATGCTTCATGTAAAATGTTTTTCTGTGTTTATAAACATTGAGTGAAAGATCAGGAGCAGAACAGCCTATTAGCTTGAATCAGGTCAATTGGATAAACTGCTACTCAACATTAATATGCACCAGTTATTAGAACAAGTGCAGATCCTATTATGAATTACATTAAAACATAATCTGGGTAATTATCTCTTAAGCAGAGACTTTTATTCCATGGATTTTTCAGAACGTTTTCAAGATACTTTGTGTCATATGAGGTCTATCTTAATCTACGGTAGCCTCAAGGGACAAATCAAAGCTACAGGTGTGTGTGAGGGTTAAACTGAGTCCACTCAATGCTTAAACTATACTCAACAAAAATATAAACGCAACACTTTTGTTTTTGCTCCCATTTTTCCTGAGATGGACCCAAAGATCCAAAATTCACTCCAGATACACAACACTACCATTTCTCTCAAACATTGTTCACAAATCTGTCCAAATGTGTGACAGCTAGCACCTCTGCCCCGCCGAGACAATCCACCCCACCTCACAGGTGCGCCACATCAAGATGCTGATCTGACATCATGACCAGTGCACAGGTGCGCCCCAGACTGCCCACAATAAAAGGCCACCCCGAAATGTGCATTTGTTTTGCTTTATTGGGGGTCTGGGAACTCAGAACCAGTCAGTATTTGGTGTGACCACCATTTGCCTCATGCAGTGCTGTTGCACTTCGCATAGAGTTTATCAGATTGTCAATTGTGGCTTGTGGAATGTTGGTCCACTCCTCTTCAATGGCTGTGCGAAGTTGCTGGATATTAGTGGGAGCTGGTACACGCTGTCGTATATGCCGGTCAAGCACATCCCAAACATGCTCAATGGGTGACATGTCCGGTGAGTATGCTGGCCGTGCAAGAACTGGGACATTTTCAGCTTCCAAAAATTTTGTACAGATCCTTGCAACATGGGGCCGTGCATTATCTTGCTGAAACATGAGGTGATGTTCATGGATGTATGGCACAACAATGGGCCTCAGGATCTCATCACGGTATCTCTGTGCATTCAAAATGCCATCAATAAAATGCACCTGTGTTCTTCGTCCATAACAGCCTTTGAAGAGGAGTGGACCAACATTCCACAGGCCACAATTGACAATCTGATAAACTATGCGAAGAAGATGTGTTGCACTGCATGAGGCAAATGGTGGTCACACCAAATACTGACTGGTTCTGAGTTCCCAGACCCCCAATAAAGCAAAACAAATGCACATTTCGGGGTGGCCTTTTATTGTGGGCAGTCTGGGGCGCACCTGTGCACTGGTCATGATGTCAGATCGGCATCTTGATGTGGCGCACCTGTGAGGTGGGGGGGATTGTCTCGGTGGGGCAGAGATGCTCGCTGTCACACATTTGGACAGATTTGTGAACAATGTTTGAGAGAAATGGTAGTGTTGTGTATCTGGAGTGAATTTTGGATCTTTGGGTCCATCTCAGGAAAAATGGGAGCAAAAACAAAAGTGTTGCGTTTATATTTTTGTTGAGTGTATATGCTGGTATTTAAAATTGGTACTTTGCAGTGACATCTCGCTGGGGGTGTTCTACAGTGGTCCCTCGTTTATCGCAGGGGTTACGTTCTAAAAATAACCCATGATAAGCGAAATCCGCTTTTCTCAGACTGGAATTAATGTTTTCTTACATTTCTCTCTCGTTTAAACACTCAATCGTTCATAGATTTTCAACAAAAATATGCATTAATAGTGACGAGTGGGGGAAGGGCACGGCTCCGGGAGTCCGGCTGGATACGCGAGGGGCGCGGAGACATGAGTCACTGGATCCGTAGGAAGCGGCTCTTTTTGGGTCTGCTGAAGCCAGTGTTGAGTCTGTTCCTGGTCTTTGCATCCTTCCTCATGCTCCACCGGCTCGCGGAGAAGGACGCACCGGGGCTGAAAGTGGGCGGCCCCAGAGCCTGGTGCGACTCGGACTGTTTCTCATTCAAGCACCGTGTGAGCACAGAGGGACCCACGGAGCAGGGCGCACCGCGCTTGTCCAACGGCAGTGCCACGTCTTGGGATGCAATGCGCATTAACCTCCCGGAGAAGTGTGCGCACAGACACGTGCACCTGCTCATCATGGTCAAATCCGTGATAGAGCAGCATGACCGGCACGAGGCCGTGCGTCTCACCTGGGGCTGCAAGTACAAGACCAAGGTCGGCATTGTCCAGACCATGTTTCTTCTCGGGACCACGTCCACAGCTAACGACCGAATACCTAGCGGGTGGGCCGTGGCAATGCAGTTGCGGGGCCGCTCTCGAGCTGCATGCGGCTCTTTGCCCGGTTTCATGCAGCTCTTACGTTCATATCAAAGTTTATGTTTATGGTGTGCGTGTTTCAGACCCTCCAGGAATTCGCAATGTTGCGATTTGCAACTTCAACGCAACTTCAGCCAATCCCCGCGAATTCAGGGCGGTGTTGCAATTTTGACCAATCACCGCAACTTTCCCGCAATTTTTACTAATTTTGACCAATCATCGGCGACGTATTGAACGCCGATCAACTTCCTTCTGTGTAGGAGACATAACTGAGATGAGGTGCACGGTGCGTTTGTGTGTGTGTGTGCGGCAGAGGCGGTGGGTCACGTGAGTGTGGGTGCGTGCACGTACGGAAGTGTGTGCGTGTAAAAGCGCGCGCTCACCTGTCACACAGAGGAGAGAGTCAGGGTTGGGGTGTAGCCGTATTTTTTGTTGACCGCAAACCATTCATTCATCTTTCACGTTAATCTGTTCATCCTGCTGGTTTTCATGAGTTCCATTTCATCCTGCTGCGCTGTCATAGCTGTGTGCGCTCTTTTTGTAATAAATGCACAAAACATATCTGGATCTCAGTGTATCTGTCACCACAGCCTCCTCTTTGCGCGTCACAAATCTGCGAGCCATAGGACCCAACCTCATATTCTCGGCGGCTAAAAAGTTTGAGTTTGGAAGCCGCAACATTCTGCTTTACTTCCGTGTGACAAAACAAAACTGCGGCCGTGTCCCAGTTCCCAGAGCGCACAGCTCGGAGCGCGGCCCGAAGGGGGCTCAGACTGCAGTCAAGGCGGTGCACACTTGCTCAGCCCCGACTGCAGTCCGCGGACCGCTTAACGACTGCGGTCTTCGGACCGCGTGTTAACTGCGCATGGGACAAAAAAGAAGTAGGACAGCAGTCGTCGCGCCGGTGTTCTGGCGAAATGTGTGACGCACATGCTCTTCGGGCCACACTCCGAGCCGCGCGCTCTGGGAATTGAGACACGGCTTCTAATGGCAAAGAAACATGTGCGGCGCCATTTGCCCACAAAAATAACAGCAAAAGACCGAAACAGTTCCCCTCCTAGTAGTAAGGTTGTTTTAGGACCATATCTGTGATCTCTGTGTCTTTGTTTTATTCTTTGTCAGTAATAACTCAGTATTCAAAATATTACTCAATTTTAATTACAAAAAGCGAAAATCGCAACTATTTGTCGCAACTTTCACTTCCTCACGCAACAAAATCGCAACAAAAACCTTAAAAGCACCGCAACTTTCATCGCAACTTTTTGGAAAAGCTCCCGCAAATTCAGGCATTTTAGCCCGCAACAATCACAAAAAATGCCCGCGAAATCCTGGGGGGTCTGGTGTTTGCTTCGCGGCTCGGACTGCGTCGTTAGCCGTGGACTTGGTCCTGAGAAGAAACACAGTCCAGACACTGCCGGCCTCGGTACTCGTACTCGCGGCCCCAGGTGAGGCGCACGAACATGGCCCCTCTGGCATGTGCCCAAATGCCAGACCGCCCAGTCCGTCACTGATCAGGACGCAGACCACAATGCCCGTTGATACACTATTAAAAAAATTTGAATTAAAAAAAATCTGCAAAACAGTGAGGCTGCAAAAAGTGAACCGCGCTATAGCGAGGGACCACTGTATCTCTATTAGCGGAAATGTTCATCAGTTACCATGGTGACACAATACACACATTAGCAAAAACTGATGAGAATGTTTTAATATAGTGTGAAAACTAAAGAAAAAACACAAACTGGATTTAAACAACACGTTTTCAGGAGCCTGTGATCAATACGAGTTCATGGTTCTGTTTAGGTGAAAAGGACTGTTGGCTAATGCTAGTTAGCTTGTGAATGTAATTTTATGTGTGAGAGACTTGTTTATGTGCACAAATCATCCCACCAACTCCTTCTGGTCAGACTGATTTAAAATAAAGATAAGGTTAAAGTCTAACTTGAGCAACAGAGCTTCTAACAGAGTAGTGCTTTCAGTTAGCTTCACACCCCCAGAGAATATTGATGATAGAATAATATTCTATCTATTCTATTAAATTATCTGTATTAACACATATCATATTTTTTATATTATAAAAATATGATATGTGGTAATACAAATAATTTAAAGTTATATACAGGAAGAAGTCAAACCTGCCACCTTCTCGTTTCCATCAGTTTCTGTCTTTTGTGAAGCCGAGGTGAAAATAGGCTAGAGTGGAGGAGCTTTGACACTAGTGTCAGAAAGACCTGTCACAACTGAAGACTTCACAAGAGCTGCACTTTAACAAACTACAAAATCATGTTTTTTTTTGTTTTTTGGGGGGGGTTTTAGACTGACTTTAACTACATCTTTCCGTTTTTTCAATGCATTTTCAGCTATTATTTTAATAGACAGTTTCCCAAGGTCAAAGGTCCAATATAGGTCTATAAAATGTCCTATATTACACACAATTGACTCATGAGCTTTAAGTAGTAGTCATAGTAGTAGTTGTAGTTGTAGTAGTAGTAGTAGTAGTAGTAGTAGTAGTAGGCTGTTAAAGTTATTGTCATGGTAATAGCAGCAGAAACTGCACATGTAGAGGCAGTGGGTCATTTTTGAAGTAGCATTATTGATTTTTATTTATTGTACCATGGGTTGTTTGGTAGAGCGCGCAGGCATTATACATGTGGAGTTAGGTCTATGTCATTATGCAACACAGCAAATTCCAGATCATTGTTATTGAATTGGTGGATGTGGTTATTGTGCATGGGAGGACACAGGCTGTTGGTCATGTCACAGTCCAGTCCTAGTACTGCACTTTTCTGGACTGAGATATCTGATGAATACATAAAGTTAAAATTGTTATAACTATAAAATGTCTGGTGGTTCTGGCCAGTATTGACCTTCTATCCGAGGGGAGCAGGTGGAGCACGTGATGAGCAGGGTGGTGCCAAGGGTCATGTATGGCATTGATCTCTAGAGTATAGTCCCGCTCTGTTTTTCCATTCATTATAGCGTGGGCTGCCTGGCCTTCATGCAGCTGGAGAACCACACTAAAAATCCATACATCAGAACTCAACTGATGCGGCAGTTGTTAAAGTTCAGTTCTTTGGGGATGTTGGTAGGCCACGATAACAAATTTTGAGGTTTGATATATTGCTGTAGAAAATATAGATGAGATTTTTTAATGTAATTTTTTCCTGTGGAAGGTCCGTTAAATGCTTTTCTTTATGGAGATGTTATTGCTTTGCCCAGAACGTTTCACAGCATGGCATTAAACCTTTCTGTCTTCATGGACACCAAACCAGACCAAATTACAGGTCAGATCCGTGGAGAGGTCACAGTCAGAATGGCTGTTTTTCTAGGTATTTTTGAGTTATAAAACTGCATGGTAGATCTGTTTAATGTCATACTGTGAAACATTCTTAGCAGAGCAATGATATACTGTATGCATAGAAACAAGAAAGTGACGGACCCTAACCGAAAAGTTGCACAGTGCACCTACTACTTTACTACTTAAACTACTTTATACCAGTTTCCTCAATAACATAACAGGACACATTACATATATTGACTATATTTAGTCCTATAGTTTTCACTGTAAGCCTGTGTAAACCCTCCTGTGTGTATACGACCCACTGAATTCACATTCATAAGTTGTAGATTCTATTGTACTGGAGTTTCAGGGGGTTGTCTCTCTGATAATAAGTGTCTTTTTGGTCTGAAAACAACTAAAATAGACCAGATGGAGTTTCCAACATGGTCCACTGGGCAAACCGCTCGCAGCATCTCTATGTGAAAATGTAGGCCGCAAAGCACTATGGGAAATCTCATGTTTCCTGTCTTTGTTTGAGGATGGAGAAGCAACAGAAATAAGAAAGACCTCAGTCCGAGTAAGCTGCGCCCCGATGGAGAAATTATTGCATAATGCAGTAAAATGATAATTCATAATGTTCGTTTAAAGGCTTGTAAGCACAGTGTTTGACTGTTCTGAAGGAAATGGCTCCACAGAGGGATAGTGGTGATAATCATTTTAGATCAGGTTAGATCTAAAAAGTATATGAATATGACTCCAGTTATATATTAGAAAACAAAGATAAAGCTGAAGGCAGGTCAGACGTACACAGACTAAAATACTGGTACAATCTCACTGTATTTTCCAAAAACATGCAACACACACTTCATTGTTAGAGATATACTGGGCTCTGCAGGAGTGCTTTCTGAACTTCAAAGTCCTTTGGCTTGAACCCAAAACTAGTGCACTCTTTGGTCTATCTTCTGGAATAGTTTAGGGAATGGTCAAATCCAGCAGTTGGAAAAGTTCAAAACTTGTAGGCTAAAACATGCCTAGCATACTACATAAAGCCACTGTATGTAACATGTTGGCCAAAACACAGACTAAAATAAAAGCATGTTTTTGTTTTTGTTTTGTTTTTTGTTTTCATTTTAGTTGCATTTATTGCAATGAAATGCATAGAAAAACATGCATCCTTAATGTGAGTTGGGTTGCATCTCCACAAACCCGACTCTTATTTGATCTGAACGAGGGCCTCTTCTGCTTGTTTCCGTGGAAATGTTGTCATTTTCCACACTATCACACTAACATAAACCTCAGTTATCTCAAAGGAATGTTCGGAGAAGTATGATTTTAAATGTATGTATGTGGCTCTGAAAATTCACACAAGATGACGTGCTCATGCATAGAGGAAACACAAAGGGGTAAAAAGCCCTGTAAAGAGCAGTGCCATCACTATTCCATCCCCTGTAGACCACTGCAGGCCTCTCACTGCCACTTAACCACAGGATAGACATATAGAGCATGTAATGCATGTTATATTACTGTGGGGTCTCATCACAAGGACAGACACATTCAAACTGGGCTTTTTTCACTTTACATAACACTCTTTAAGCTTCAGCTGCTACTTTACGCCTTCACTCCCTGCTGTTCCCGTGAGGGCTGGAAATTATATGAAACATTCTTGGAAGTTTTACATATTTTAAATGTTCTGAGAAAATAAAGACATTGAAAGGTTTGACTGTTGCACGTTTCAATGCTCTACATAGGGATACATCAACTTCGCTTTTTCTGGTCCAATACCAATGCCGATACCTGATATCAACTGATACTAAAGACTGAAAATATAATGTATTTATATATAACGTATGACGAAACAGATCCAAATGTGTTTATTATTATTGTTATGTATCATTTCAGAACTACAAAACAGCTCTGTAAAAGCAAATAAGTAAATTAATTTAACCATTATGAAGTAACTAGGCTAATACTGACCACAACATTGTCTTAATACGCAAATTTTAGACAAACATGGGCTGAAAATATTGGCTGAATCGATAAATGATCCAGCTATTTTTTTCAGTATCGATGCGGTGTGTCCGGATGGTACTTTTGCTGCTGGATATGCGAGGGACTCGTGCGTGGCAAGTCGTATGTTTGGCACCAATGTACCTGGAGGATGTGGAGGATATTTACGTATTTGGATTTCTGATAGCTGGACATCTGTTAATTGGCCTGGGATTTTCCATGATCTATCGCATAATTTGTAAGCTGGCAGCAAGTAAAGAATCCCCTAAGCTGTCTGCCGAAATTTCGAGCCATTGTGAAGGTGTTGGAGATCTTGTGAAAGGGTTACATCAGAAAGTGGGACAGCTTGAGGTCCTTTTGGAAGGATTTCAACCGAAGGAAACATCTCGACGTTTGGATATCATCACGGGGATGGTGACAGAACTGTGTAAAGCCAACGCAGCGCAGTCTGTGCGCCAAGAGGAACTAATGAGATCTCTCATGAATCTTCATGGCGATATGAAGATGGGGGTCTGGCACCCGAGCTCAGTCTAAATTATCTACCTGGGTCTCTAAAAATGTATTTCTAAATTAACCCCCCTGGATTATTATGTCTTCCTGTGAAAATCTGGCTCCAATGGTTATCTGTGTTTTGACTTCGCCTCCCTGCATCAACACTTCCAAGGCCACAGATGTGGTTTGCTATCTGGACTCTACATAAACATGGCACTCACTCTTACACTGTCACTGAAAACAGAAATAATAGTAGAAATTCCTGTCTTTAGAAAGGTCTGACCTCTGCTCTCGGTTCAATCAACTTCATTGATTTCCAATCTGACCCCCCCCACATCCTTCCTTATGTTACCAACAAAAAAGATCACCTTATGTTATATCTCCAATTGTTTTTCTGTCATTACATGTTGTTAAATTGTCACTGATTGTACTTGTATTGCATCTTTTCTACTCTGCATCTCCCAGTCGGCGGCGCGCGCAAGTGCAGCGGCCCCTCCCCTTGCCCACTCTATCACTGTCCTGCCTGGTTAGTGGGGAAACGAAATTTCGAATTCATTCTATGTACATGTACATGATTGTTTTTCGACAATAAAGCAAACTATGACTATGACTATGATATTCCAGTACCAGTATTGTATTGGTGCATCACTACTATATAGTCTGTTAGTCAATCCATGTGATAAAAAGTACATATAGTAGTCTTTTAGCCATTACCATAAGCAGTGTTTGAATAATACTGACTGCTAACTGGAGTGTAATAAAAAAAATGACATAAAAATATTACTAAAGCCATATTACTTGAACCATTGCAGGTTTTTCTAGCTGGGGTAGTTCATCATGACAGCTTAAAGGTTGTATGGAAGATTTTGTGTTTTTGTTTTAAATTGTCAATGATTGCATTATAAAGATGCAGCAGCCTTGTAATTATGATGACCAAAAAAAAAAGAAGAATGAAAATCCATCAACTGTGGACGTGGTGGGGGCAGATAAACATTAGCCAAAAGATAACGAGGCTACCTTGTTATCTATTGCGATTCTGAAGGTGCACTGGCTATAAACAAGCAGCGTAAGCGTAAGGAGGAGGCGGGAGGAGGCGCTTCTACTTAGGGAGATGTAGGGGTGGGGTGGGGTGGGGGGGTACACGCATGTGCAACATTCGAAAAAGGACAAACAGTTGCTGGATTTCTCCTTCCTTGGAAAATCCTCTATACAACCTGTAAGCATAAAATCAATCCTTAAATTACTTTGAGTTCTACGTTACGTTCCTTCTTCAGTGCTAATATAAACAGGTTGATAAGAGGAATAGCCGTAGTGTAGTCGTGTAGTGAGTTAAACATTCACCTAGATACCAGAGTGTAGCCAGTTTGATTCCCAGCCCAAGCACATTGCCTTCTAGGATATTACAGTTCAACCCAATTCCCCACGACAACCACATAGTATGTGGCTGGTTGCAACAGTTAAGGCAGGGCTCTCAAGTTTTGAGCGGTGGGGTGCGAGTGACTTTTTTTCGCTGAAAATGCCTGCATTAACTAATAGATTTTCTGGGCACAGAAGCGCTGTGAACAGTGGCTACAGTTTTGAATTGCTTTTTAAAAATTTCAGCGTGAGAATTACCATGTGTGGCGTGTGAGCGTTGAATTGCGTGTGTCACACTCTCAAAGCGTGACACTTGAGAGCCCTGAGTTAAGGCATCTGACTTAAAATTTGCTATAAGCAAAAGCAAAAAATGAAACAAAGACTTATTACTTTCTTCACTTATTCTAGCAGTATTTGAGCTGAATTCCCTACTGTCTAAAACAACATGGCTGCTAACCATTTTGAACTGCATACATACAAAAGAATACCAGATTAGCATTACCACTGAGCATACGGCAGGCCTGCAGGGACAAACTATGAATAAGCTCTTGGGAAATATGTCAGATAAAGTCAATTGAGTTCATGATGTCCTGTAGACTGCTTGGAGGAGAGGAGTAATACAGGATCATAGAGGGTCTGCCCCTGACTCTAACTGTCCCCTCTGGGATCATAAAAGAAAGGTATAGGGGGGGTTAGCTTCCACCAATAGACTTTTAACGGCTGCAGTGAGGTTTGTGATGGTACAATAATGCACTATTAAAACTACATTCATTTGAGAGACTTGTTAGAAGATATTCAAGTTTTCTAGAGTATTATGCGCTTCTAACTGCAACTAACCCATGTCCATATTTCACCAGATCTTATTTTCGGTTGTCTGTATGATCTCAGGTTTCTTCTATTAATGTACTCACAGTCCCTCTTCTGCATCATGTCCGAAACATCTGGCCTTTCTAACAGTAACGACTAAAGTGCAGCTGTTTCTCTGCTCCTCTACTTAATCATGAACAAAGCCAAACTCAGTCTCCTCAGTTTTTCAAAATCATTCACTGCTTTCATCAGTGGCTAGGGTTACATGCACTCAAAATCTGATCAGTATTTCTGGAGTTATAAGGCTATAAAAAAAGACATGTAAAAAGCAAAACTGTTTCTTTCCGATCATGGTCCCTCTGGTTACTAACATCAGATATTGCTGTTTGCATTTAAAGGGACAGTGTATAAGATTTTTACCTGTTAATTACTGAAATTGAAGATACCCATTCAAAAATACAGTGTTTTCCAAGCCTTTTTACTTCCATCATGAAATCAAAGTATTCTTTTGGACTTAGATATAGTCACATAAAAGGGGGATCTTCCCCATGCAGAGGCAGCCATTTTGAATACGAGAGCCGCAGAAGGACATTTGGGCTCCGCCTTCGCCTTCGGCAAGGCTCGTGGTTTTAGGTAAACAACACAAGCATGCTGCCGGATCAGACGTCGTAATGGATCTAACACGTGTTTTGGACTAAATTGTTTTACTGGATTTTATTCGCTGGATCCTTACGGACAAATTGAGAGCAAGTTTATGGTGAAATACAGAGTTTGACCTGTGCAAAGCATTCTAAGGTAAGCTAACCTCGTTTTGTGCTTTTCCGTATAAAAGCCCCATGTGCTCGGGGAGGGATTGTGCAGGGAAATGAATTGCATAGTCAAAAAGAGGAGACTGTAAAGTTTCATTTGATGTGTAGAGTGTCATGGTACATGATCGGGAATGTGTGTTTTCATGAGAAAAGAAAAAAAAAAAACGGGACCGCGTTTTATTTATACAGTAGCGGCGTGCGGCTCGTGCACGGGTACGAGAGCTGTCCGTGCTACGGCGTGCCCGGGTGACCCTCGAGGTCTGCCGTAGCTAAAACAGAAAGTGCAATAGCACTATCCACCTATGCGCCACGAATCCTACACACTGGGGCTTTAAATAATCCTAAAGGTCCTAAAACACAAGATCAGATTTTGGTGCGATAGTAAACATAGCCACCGTCCTCTGTCATCACACTACGAGTTCTGCTCTTTTTTAGACAAACAATTATGGAACATTGATCTAGGAACTTTTCAGGTGGAGACCGGAAAAGTTCCTAGATCAGTGTTCCAAAATTGTCAACTGCTTGTCTTCACGGAGAAGTTATTGCTTTGCCTAGAATTTTTCGCATTAAACTTAGCAGGTGTATTAAACCCTTAAAAACATTCAATGAGCGGGGTTGCCTTTCCACAGATCTGACCTGTGACTTGTCCTGGTGGCATTCGTTATCTGCTTATCTGCTTGTTGTTTTCGAGATTCTTACATTTAATGCCACACTGTGAAACATTCTTGACAAAGAAACAAGCAGACACGAGACTTTTTAGGTTCAGGTTAAGAACTGTAAACAGTCTTAAAGGAGAATTAACGTTTTTTTTTACAATCTGAGCCTTATTTCGGTAATAAAACAAGTTGTTTTACTCACCCATAGCACTTTGGTGTCATATGGAGCAGTTCCGGAGATGTTTTAGATTTGCGATCTCCATAATGTGAGTTCTCGGGGCAAATGTTTGCAGTCTCCAAATAACACAAACTTTAGCACTTTTCAAATCATAGAAGCTCGATGTCTTAGTCTACGCTTTCGTTTGAGTCAAAAGTGGCCTGTAATCCGAGATTTATTCATAGTTTCGAGTACAGGGGGTCCTCGGGTTACGACGATCCGTTCTTAAGACGCGTCGTAACCCGAATTTCGTCGTAAGTCGAAATTTGATTTTGATCTTCCAACCAAAGCACCAATAACCTTTCCATCTCAATAATTAGACCACTACGCTGCTTGGTTATCACTGCCGCTTTCATAGGAGCAGATCAGAGCCCACATCAGGTACTTCCGCCCACATTGGGCACGCACACGAGGCCGTCTTCTCCGCCCTACAACCACAACAGAGCCTATTCTTCCGCCGTGCGCTGCGCGCCGTTCGCGTTTGTTTACGTCGCTTACCACACTAAACCGCGTAAGACGGAATGATGCATAATTATTTATTTATTTATTTTTTATAGGGGCGCGTTCGTAACCACAAAACGGCGTAAGTCGAGACCGTCGTAACCCGAGGGCCCCCTGTAGATGAGGAGGCCAGTGCGCATGTGCGGAGTCACAGCTTATTTCGCTCTCAGCTCCCGGGACCCAAACATGAAACGCAAAGCTGTAAATTATGGATAAATCTCGGATTACAGGCCACTTTTGACTCAAACGAAAGCGTAGACTAAGACATTGAGCTTTTATGATTTGAAAAGCACTAAAGTTTGTGTTATTTGGAGACCGCTCGGGGCATACATTATACTCGCGTTACGGATATCGCTAATCTAAAACATCTCCAGAAGTGCTCCATATGACACCAAAGTGCTATGGGTGAGTAAAACAACTTGTTTTATTACCGAAATAAGGCTCAGATTGTAAAAAACGTTAATTCTCCTTTAATTTGAGCCTTGTTTGAGTTAGATCTTAGATTTGATTATCTGGTGAGAAATACTCTGTAGAACACTCACAATCCTACTGTAATCAGGTCTATCCAAACGCTGACCACTGCATACTGTTGTTGTGTCTTTGGGCAAAACACGTCATCCATATTCCATGTATTAATGTTGTGAATGAGTAGTAGTGATTAGAAATGCCAGTTGGTAGCCTCACTTTTGTTAATCTACGCCCAGACAGGTGTGACTAGAAGATGTATACGAAACAAAACAAATACACCTTTTTTCTGTGATCTTCAAAGCATTTATTTGTTTAGGCCTGTCTCTATTTGGGTTCATTTTATCACAATGCTAATGCAAAAAATGTTTCTTCTTCTTTGGTGTAAAATAAAACCCCGATAAACAACGTGTCACTCTCTGTATTATCCCTCAGTATCTCCATCGTTTCAAGTGAGCCGTAAAACCAAAAGCGCTGCCTAATGAACCTTTACAGATGGGAAGCACTTATTGAGCTGAGTATTTATCTCTGCCAAAGTGCCCTTGAGCAACGCATGAACCTCTAACTCCGTGCTTGTAAAAATTTGCTCAGATCTGATTGGTGACTCCGGGTTAATTTATATTTTCATTTTAGATTCAGCCCTGGGTTTTAACTCATTCAGTTCGAAATGAATTGTGCCATCTCTGGAAGCCATTTGGGTGTTGTTTGCCCGGCAGGCTGCTCAAACACAGACGCCGATCAGAGACGTGGGCCATGTGCTGAAGCTTTCTCCGCATCTGTGGCGCTTCCTGTGTTGTGTTTACAGGGAATTACTGTTAAACTCTGCAAATAACAGGGAAATTATCATGCAATTACACTCCTATGTGGAAGCCAGTGCAAAAGGGATAGCCATCTCCCATGACCCTGAGTAAAGATAGATGATGAAACCGGAGCATTTAGTCATTTTGGGGTAGCATTTTGAACTTCTTTGACGATAGGGAGTTCAAAAGTGGTCGGAAGCATACAAAATCATGCAGAAAAAGATAAAAAGGTTAAAGGAAAAGTAACGTTTTTTTACAATCTGAGCCTTCTTTCGGCAATAAAACAAGTAGTTTTACTCACCCATAGCATTTTGGTGTCAATTGCAGTGGTATCGCAGAACTTATGTTGGAGCCGTTCTGTTCTACTAATGATCCCGTATCCGTTAGCGTGAGTGCTCGGGGCATTACTTTGCGGTGTCCAAATAACACAAACTTTAGCACTTTTCAAATCACAGAAGATCGCTGTGTCAGGGTAGACTTTTAGTGGATTCCAAAACGGCCTGAAACCCGATATGCAGCTATAGTTTCATTTGATGACGTCATCAGAGAGGACAGTGCGCATGCGTGAACTCAGCTGTTTTGTAAACACCGCTAGTCCGAAAGAAGCTAACACCGCTCTGAACTTTACTTTTCTGTTGCGATATCGGGTTTCAGGCCGTTTTGAAATCTACTAAAAGTCTACCCTGACACAGCGATCTTCTGTGATTTGAAAAGTGCTAAAGTTTGTGTTATTTGGAGACCGCAAATCAGTGCCCCGAGCACTCACGCTAACAGATACGGGATCATTAATAGAACAGAACGGCTCAAAATAAGTTCTGCGATACTGCTCCAATTGACACCAAACTGCTATGGGTGAGTAAAACTACTTGTTTTATTGCCGAAAGAAGGCTCAGATTGTAAAAAAACGTTACTTTTCCTTTAATTACAGGGATAGTGATAGTGCAGTGGTCTAGTGGGTTAAGCATTCACCTAGGCAAACAAAGGGTAGCCACTTTGACTCCCAACCCAAGCACAGTTCAACCCAATTCCCCAACAGGTAGGACATCTGGCTTAAAATCCTCATGCAGTTCCACTCTAATGTGGAAGCGAATCAAAAGGGATAGCAGTCTCCCATGACCCTCAGTAAGGATAGATGATGAAACAGGAGGTTTTATTAATTTGGGGGTAAGTTTAGCGATTTTACTTCTTTGACTATAAGCTGGGAAGTTAAAAAGGGGTAGGACGCATACTAAATCATGCACAAAAAGATAAAGCTCCACAGATACTCCAGATATTTGCTCAAAGCCTGAATAAAGGCCCAGTATGGCTACAAGGTTACACTACAGCACTTTATCATAGCGCAAAAGTGGAGAGTAAGTACTCTTTCATATTTAAAGCACATCTTGTCATTGAGTAATCTAATAATAAGCATTATAATTTTATACTTTTTCTGCCTCTCCCTGTGGTCCCATGTAGAGGGTTTACATATGTTATAATGTTTCCTCATCAAAAACATTTGGCAAAACGTCAGGGTTTTGTTTCATACAAATCCCGCATATTTAGGCTGAGTTCCACCTTGTGATGTCATGTGTGTTTTGTTTGTGTTGTGGGTTCTTCAATAACGACACTGGTACTTGAAGAGAACAAACTTTATCTACCTCGTTGCGCTGACACACACATACATACTTCATGCACCGTGTCTCACTCTGGGACCCCCGCGCATAACTATATCCGCTTCCGTATATACATGCGTCATGTATCCAATCACATTGGTCATATCACTACATCTCCCTTCTTTAAATGAAAATATTAAACCTTTATGATAACAACTCATGCACATTTAAACATTGTGAACTTACATTAAGCTTACAGTAACTTTAATCTCCTTAACATCCAGTAAACAATGCTTGACTATATTTCAGAAAGTTTACCACATCCTGACAACAACATAGCTTATGCAACTATTATTCTAAATCTGTTCAATCAGTCTTTCAGGTGGTTTTACATTCCTTGAGGATCTCTTGAGGGGCTGTTCTTGCACATGAACTGATGTATTAGATGATGGATTCTCTGAGTGTTGAAGTTGCTCAGCAGCTTCATCTGACCGCTGATCTGCTTTAACTGGCCCCAAGATGTCACGGCGATTCCTTCTCAGCACAGCGCCATCTTCAGTCTGAATGTTGTATGATCTTGGTTGAATTTCATTCATGACAGTTGCTTTCTGTGCCCATGTATTGGTTTTGTCTTTAAGTCTCACCTTGTCACCAGCATGCAGTTCAGGTAAGTTCTGTGTTCCTCTATCATAGTAAAACTTCTGTTTTGCTTTTTCCTGTTCCTTGTACCTCTTTACTTTCCACCCTTCCTTTGTTTTCAGAAGCTTTTCCTGAATAGGCAGATTTGATCTTAATCTACGTCCCATGAGAAGTCTTGCAGGTGACATACCACACTCCAGCGGTGTCGTGCGGTATACCAGTAGGCTTTGGTAGTAGTCTGTTCTACTGTCCTTAGCTTTGTACAGCAGCCTCTTCACAGTCTGAACTGATTTTTCTACTAGTCCATTCGACTGTGGGTAATGAGGACTTAATGTTGTGTGTACAAAGTTCCATTCTTCAGCAAAGCGTCTAAAGTTCTCACTGGAAAATTGCGGTCCATTATCTGAAAAGACCTCACTTGGTATTCCATGTCTCGCAAAGATGGCTTTCATAGACGTTATAATTGCCTCTGTTGTTGTAGTGTGCAATCTACTAACTTCTGGATACAATGAGTAGTAGTCTGTTACCACGATGTAGTCATTCCCAGCACACACAAACAGGTCAGCACCCACTTTTTGATATGGTCTGTCAGGCACTGAGTGCGGCTTAAGTGGTTCAGCCGGGTTGCTTGAGTGATATCTCAGACATGTTGAGCAATCAGACACCTCATTTGCTATGTCCTGATTGATTCTTGGCCAGTACATCACCTCACGAGCTCTTTTCCTACATTTTTCAATTCCAAGATGCCCTGCATGTATCTTCTTAAGCATGTCATGTCGTAGAGTCTTTGGAATAACTATCTTGCTGCCTTTGTAGATGATGTCGCCAACTACAGACAACTCTGCTCTGCAATTCCAATATTCTGTGATATCAGATGGACAATCTTGCTTTGTATTCGGCCATCCATCTGTGATAATATGACGCAGCTTTTTCAAGGTGTCATCTTTGCTCGTCTCTGTTTTTATCAACTGCATTTTGACGTCAGCAACAGGTAGAGCTCTTGTGATCATGTCCACATAAGCATTTACATCATCATTTATGCTACTGCTCACCGGCTCCTTTGGGTTCACTGCTCTTGACAGGGTGTCTGCTGTGTACATCAGTTTCCCTGGTGTATATGTCACTGTCAAAGAGTAGCGTTGTAGGCGAATCATCATTCTTTGGATTCTCAATGGACAGTCATTGAGTGGTTTTTGAAACAATGTAATCAATGGTTTATGGTCAGTCTCTACACTAATTTCCTGTCCTGACACAAACTGGTGGAATCTCTCACAGGCATATGTTATGCTCAGCAGTTCTTTTTCGATTTGTGCATAACGTGTCTCTGCATCTGTCATTGAGCGTGATGCATATGCGATTGGCTGCCACTCATCATACAGCTGCAAAAGAACAGCTCCAAGTCCACTCTGTGATGCATCGGATGAGATCTTAATTGGCTTGGCTGGATCATAAAATCTCAGTACCGGTTCACATGTAAGCTGTGTCTTCAGATCTTTCCACGCTTTTTCATGTTCATGACTCCATTCCCATTCTGTTTTCTTTTCTGTTAGTTGTCTCAGCGGTGCCATGCGTTCAGAGAGATTGGGTATGAACTTTCCCATGTAGTTTATCATTCCATTGAATCTCTGTACATCTTTCTTGCATTGTGGCCTTGGCATGTTTTCAATTGCTGATACTTTTCTGGGATCAGGTCTAATGCCCTCACTGCTCACAATATCTCCAACAAATATCAGTTCTTTCACACCTAGCTGGCATTTCTCTTTGTTCAGCTTCAAGTTTGCTTTTCTTGTCGCTTCTAAGACACTTTTCAGTCTTTTGTCATGTTCAGCTTTCGTACTTCCCCATACAATTATGTCATCCATAGACGTGTCTACACCTTCCAGATGCTCATAGATCATGTGAATCGTCTTGTGATACACTTCTGGTGCTGAGGCTATACCAAATGGTAACCTCAAAAATCGGTATCTGCCAAATGGGCTGTTAAACGTGCACAGTTTTGAGCTTGCACCGTCCAACTTCAGCTGCCAAAATCCAGATGATGCATCTAATTTGCTAAAGTACTTTGCATTAGCGAACTGTGACATTATCTCTTCTCTAGTGGGTAGTTTAAAATGTTCTCGCTTTATGGCTCTGTTCAAGTTTCTTGGATCCATACATACTCTAGGCTTGCCATTCTTTTTATTCACAATGACCAGAGAACTCACCCAGTCGGTTGGTTTGTCAATTCTCTCGATCACCCTCAGTCTCTCCATTCTGTCCAATTCTTCTTTCATGGGCTTTAGAAGAGCAAATGGCACTTTTCGACATGGATTGATAACTGGTGGCACTTTCTTGTCAACTTGGATTGTATGCTCTCCAGGAAGACAGCCTAGACCCTGAAACAGATCCTTGTACTCTTCCATCATTTCATCATAGTCTGTATCTTCCTTTTCTACTGCTAGCACTCTCTTAACCAGGTTCAGTCTCTCACAAGCAGATAACCCCAAAATGGTCTGCACTTTCACTGGCACTACTATGAACGCAAGTGTATATTCTCTTTCTTTGTGTGTCACTTTGACCATGCATTTTCCTTTAACTGGTATTGATGCTCCTGAGTATCCCGTTACCTTCACTTTTGTTGCATGTAATTTAGGTCTGGGTATAATTTTGTTAAACACTGTCTCTGAAATTACATTTGCTTGAGCTCCAGTGTCTAATTTCATCATAATGTGTGTGTCATTCACTTTCAAGTTCAGCATCCAATCTTTCTTATCTGTATTTAGTTCTGTTACTACATCTACATAAAATTGTTCAGAGTCACTCTCATTTAATGTGTGCACCTTGCTTTGTTGTGCCTGACTCTTGCACTGTCGCGCATAGTGGTTCTTTTTGTTGCAATTATTACACACTTTACCATACGCAGGACATTTTCTCGGAGGATGCTGTGTGCCACATCGGCTACATGCTTTTCCTCGCACGTCTCTCTGCGCTGATTTCGTTTCACTCTTAACATCGGGAGCGGTGCTCTTCTTCCTAACTGCTCCTCGTTCATCTCTTCTCAATGCATCCACATTGCAACTCTCACTGCCCAACTCCTTCGCCTGTGTTTTCACTGTTTCTGCTGCTCTGCATATGTTAATAGCTTTTTCTAGATTCAGATCTTGTTCTCTCAATAGCCTTTCACGTAGACTATTATCTGGAATTCCGCAAACAAGTCTGTCTTTTATTAACGAGTCAGTCAGTTCTCCAAACTCACATGTCTTGCTTCTGTTCCTCAACTCTGTCACGTACTGATCAACTGTTTCTCCCGTTTTCTGAACACACGTGAAAAATCTGTGCCTCTCAAACGTGACGTTTCTTTTCGGGATACAGTATAACTCAAACTGCTCAAGTATTTTATCCAATTTCATTTTGTCCTCTTGTGCTTGAAACTGAAAGTTGTTATAGACTTCCAGCGCTTCGTCACCCACCACATGCAAGAACACTGAGGCTTTCGTTTTAGCATTTTTTTCGTCAGCACCAATAGCTGCTAAATACAAGTGGAAACGTTGCTTAAACTTTCTCCAATTCTCGGCCACGTTACCGGTCAACTGAAGATTGGGTGGTGGTTGTAGCGCTTGCATCTCTTTTTTAAATTCTTTGTTATGCTCTTTCTCTCCCTCGGAAAACAGGCTAACAAATCTTCCGGTTTTATGCTAACTCGCTGGGCTCTCAATACGCTAGCATCCGTCGTTTCGGTGAGTAATTTTCAATTCGCTCTTAAGGTTTTACTGTCTCTTCAAGTCCATCTTCTGACACCATGTTTTGTTTGTGTTGTGGGTTCTTCAATAACGACACTGGTACTTGAAGAGAACAAATTTTATCTACCTCGTTGCGCTGACACACACATACATACTTCATGCACCGTGTCTCACTCTGGGACCCCCGCGCATAACTATATCCGCTTCCGTATATACATGCGTCATGTATCCAATCACATTGGTCATATCACTACAATGTGCTAATACAGGAAGTGCTCCACTCTGTTTTCAAAACTCCATACACCTTCACTAGAATCATTTGGACAATTTCAGCCCTGGAACTGCTAATCTCCACTGAACAAAAGGGAGCTGTTAACTTAAACTACCGCCTCATGACATCAGACAGACTATTAATAAAGGGTTAGTCAAACATGTGTGAATGAAACAAATGTGTGAATGTTGTTGAGGAGGTAACAACATTCGGACCTGGCTTAACACAGCTCACAAGAGTCAAGTTTTGTGTTGTATAGGACCTTTAATATTAATATGTTTATACAGGTCCTCATTTGTTATAAGTACAGTCAATCATCCTATCTACAAAGGACAATAAACAATATTTAAAACAAAACTGTGTAAATGTAAAATTAGAAATAATAACATTAGTGTGAATGCATATAAGTATATACAGTACTACTAGTGTATTTGAATGTTCCTGTCCACTGCACAGGTACATCCCCATTTTAGGCTTAAGAGAATTAACATTTTTTACAATCTGAGTCTTATTTTGGTAATAAACCAAGTTGTTTTGCTCACCCATAGCACTTTGGTGTCATATGGAGCAATTCCGGAGATGTTTTAGATTTGCGATCTCCGTAATGTGAGTTCTCGGGGCACATGTTTGCGGAAAATGTAACATATGCCCCGAGCGGTCTCCAAATAACACAAACTTTAGCACTTTTCAAATCATAGATGCTCGATGTCTTAGTCTACGCTTTCCTTTGAGTAAAAAGTGGCCTGTAATCCGAGATTTATCCATAGTTTCGAGTAGATGAGGAGGCCAGTGCGCATGTGCGGAGTCACAGCTTATTTCGCTCTCAGCTCTCGGGACCCAAACATGAAACGCAAAGCTGTAAATTATGGATAAATCTCGGATTACAGGCCACTTTTGACTCAAACGAAAGCGTAGACTAAGACATTGAGCTTCTATGATTTGAAAAGTGCTAAAGTTTGTGTTATTTGGAGACCGCTTGGGGCATATATTACATTTTCAGAGATGTTTTAGATTAGCGATATTCGTAACGCGAGTTCTCGGGGCATACGGATATCGCTAATGTAAAACATCTCCGGAAGTGCTCCATATGACACCAAAGTGCTATGGGTGAGTAAAACAACTTGATTTATTACCGAAATAAGGCGCAGATTGTAAAAAACGTTAATTCTCCTTTAAGTTATCAGGTTAAAGTCATAGACTGTATATATAAATGGACATAGCTAACCCGCTAGCTGCCCTTTTCCAAATAGGAAGTGAGCATAGGGGCACTTTCGGCTCAATCGACTCCAATTCACTTTACATTCAAAAATCATCACCCCTCTCTCTGCAACTGCTGCTGTGAACTTCATCATTGTGGTCTTACGATGTTCGTATTAACCCTTTTTACATGATCTTGGTGTTTTTATTTGGCTAAAAACTCCAAGATTAATTTCATTTAGTCCACTTCTTTACACAGTCTGTGGTTAAACTCTAGCACACCTCCTGTAGATTTTGGGTAACACACTATGACGACCATCTGTTCAACCTTAAAAATCACCTTTTAAAATACTTTTCCATTTTGCTCACTTCAGTCACTTCTTCCATATTAGCTCCTCTTTTTCACAATGCTGCCTGCTTCACCCGCACAGAAGCCACTAGAGTGTAAGCACAGGATTAGAATATAATCTCCCCACTCCTTGCGACTTCTATGGCTCGCTATCATCTCAGGAAAGGATTCTTATTTTTCCCTTTTTTTCCGGAAAGTACTTGGTGGCAGGCCAAATCTATAGCGTTTCCATTTTTCAACTTCTCCCGCTGCCCTTATCCAATTCAGGGCTTATGATTGTAATACTAAAACAGTGCCAGTTGTCAAAGCAGCCCCGCCGATGATGAATGCCCCATTGCATTCTGGGTTGTTTGTTTTTGGTTCAGCGTGGGAGGGGGTCACAATTGAATTTTATGCGTATACTGCTCTGGGTCTATAGCGTTGATTAAATTGAATAGTTGTGTTATCTGGATTAAAAGGAAAGGAAATATATATGGAGTATGATATTGGGCAATAGAAAATAATGAGTTCTTTCATATTTGGCAGGCAGGGCATCAGGAGCAGTCAGATTTCACAGGGAGACGTACACAGCTTAAGGGAAACTATAATTAGAAAATGTCAAACGTGTGTCTGGGTGCGATGCATGTGGAATAGTAACATCTGTGACATAGGTTGGGCTGGAACAAGATGTTTTATCATGCAGTAAATAGGGAGGGTATGATGTAAAATGTTAGTGTTGTGATTAGGGCTGGGAATAACAGATACTCCAAAAATGACTCACAATATGATATTATCAGGATATGGCGATACATGCGATAATCGATATATTGCACATGATAGTCTGTGAAGAAAATAAGAGACCACTGCATTTTTTTCCTGAAATCAGCATCTCTACATGTATTACAGCCATTCCATTCCAGCGTCTGTTGAATTCCAACACAAACACAAAGCTGAGCTACTTCAGTTCTTGCACCAGGAGTGGAATAAAGTCACCCAAGAGCAATGTAAAAGACTTGTGGAGAGCATGCCAAGACGCATGAAAGCTGTGATTAAAAATAAGTAGGGATGCACAATATATCAGCATTAACATCGGTATCAGCCGATATTGCCAAATTTTTGACATATCGGTATCGGACCGATGTGTAAAAGTGGGCCGATATTAACGACCGATATTTGTCAGTACAGTAATCCCTCGAATTAACATTTTCTCACATTTCTCTCTCGTTTAAACACTCAAACTTTCGTAGATTTTCAACAAAATGTATGGGCGGAGAAGTGTGCGTGCAGACATGAACGAACGCAAGAGCTGCACAAAACCAGGCAAAGAGCCGCACCCGGTGGTTTAATCCTGGTTTAGACCTGGTCTAGTCCTGGTTTAGTCCAGGTCTAGACCTGGTCCAGTCCTGATTTAGTCCAGGTTTAGTCCTGGCCCATTCCAGGTTTAGACCTTGTTTAGACCTGGTCTAGACCTGGTTTAGTCCACGTTTAGTCCTGGTCTGATCCTGGTCTGGTCCTGGTCTAGTTCCAGTCTGGTCACCCCCCCGCGTCCCCCATCTATAACATCAATCGGCAAAAGTCCCTTAGCCAATCAGGAAGCAGAACACAATGTTATGTAACCGGCGTGCTCAAACCGACGGATTATCAAACATCTGCGTTGTGTTGTGTAGATGAAGTGAGCCACACACAGGGGTTTGCCATTCAGGATCTGATTTACTGGGTGAAACACAAAAATATTCTAATACAGCCACTCCAAGCTTCACAGCTCCACACACATCTCGTAAGGGGACTGTCCAGCATCAGATTCCATCTCTGTGCGGTCGGACGAATTGTTCGACGAATTGTTCGACGAATTGTTCGACGAATTGTTGGACGAATTGGCCTGCATCTCTTTCAGCCAGGATGGATTCCTCCAGACAGTAAAGGACCTGGACTGGGTGAAACACAAAAATATTCTAATACAGCCACTCCAAGCTTCACAGCTCCACACACATCTCCCCTCTGCTTTCCTCACAGCAACTGATGTGTTATAACAATATTACTAATTACAATTACAATATGTTTCCAATGTGATCGTATAGTTTTACACATGTACAGGTAAATCCCCCCAATAATGGCTATTTTATATTTTTAAAGGAACAATCAATTATGTACAAAAGATACACGTCATCCGAATTACAATATAATAAACACATATCTGGGTGAAACACAAAAATATTCTAATACAGCCACTCCAAGCTTCACAGCTCCACACACATCTGCAGAAAGAGTGCCACAGACACATGTGAGACCATGCTGCTAGTGTAACCAAGAAGAAAATGTACTTTTGTTTTTATTTGTGAACTTCACCAAATCCTTCACCTGAATTAATATTCTATGGTTATTTCATGTTTAAGGCAGGTTTTGCCTATTTCCCAGCGTTGTTATGAGTTGCACATTTGGCCTGTACTGTCTCTTTAAGACCAAGGTGCTTTGCGTGTTGCGCTGCTGCGCCTCCTCAGTCTGCGCAATGATACTGAGGAGGTAAGCACGAGTGTATCTTCGTCTCAATATAATTATATTATTTTGGCATTTAGGCACTAAAAAGTATAAAAATTCCTGATATAACAGCAGTATTAATCGTTTGACAAATCCACATGTATAACTTGAACCATGTAGACACATTTCCATGTCTGTAGCGAGTTTAGTGTAATCACATGTGACTGAGAGCTAGCTTCAGTGTTCTCCATGTGCTTTCCTGCTAACAGGGGACTGATGAGCTGTGTGCATGGGGAGACATGACGAGGATTTGTATTTTCTTTTAATTTGTGCAGGTATGTGCATATGTTGTTATTTCATGGTTTATGCCCAGGATATTTAAAAATGTTATAATTCATATGGTTTATTTTACATTTAAAAAGTTTAAATATGTCAATTGCACTTTATAAGAGTGTCAGTCTGCGCAATGATACTGAGGAGGGGACTGATGAGCTGTGTGCATGGGGAGACATGACGAGGATTTGTAATTTTCTTTTAATTTGTGCAGAACCAGCAGTAAAAGTGATATCCAGTGGTCTCCAATGTCTCGTGGTCCCTCCTTCAGCCGGTGCAGCACTCACAGAACACAACGCAGATAAACTAAGGGTTAACGGATGTGCACCAAGACATTAGACTTTTAATGAACAGATCCACACCCGTTACAATGGTGCCGTGACCTTTCAAGGACTGATTCAAGGTTCGACGTCAGCTCGTTCACCGTGGGAAGCTGCTGTCACGCCCTTAATGATATTTGGGTATCACTCGACAGTGCCTGGTATGTTTCTTTACATGGACTGAGTTGCAGAGGTGTCCAGCAATTTTATTTGATACTATACATTTTTCACAACCCTGTATTTTATTTCTACAAGTGTGCATCTGTGTGAATCATGGCAGAGGGTACCACTTACACCGTTGAGCGAGAAGATCATGGTACAGACAGTGTCCCTTTTCACTTCCAGTTTGGTGTGGGTAGGGGGTTAAGACATCAGAACACTGATGCCAGGTCACCGGGACATAGTGATACTGTTTTAGATAGTCCACAATTCTCCTCAACACGTTTTGTGAGACATGATATGCCTGGTCAAGTTGAGCAGAGTGCTGACCTAAGTGCACTTATTACACAGTTAGCTGACAAGATTGGTGAATCTATCACTGCAAAGCTACAGTCTGACAAAAGCATACAAAACACGACTCGTGACACTAACCTTGCTGCCCAAATACCTGACATGACTCATTCTAACGTCAGTTTTGTTATGCACTCGGATGTCAAGGAACCCCCCATCTTTAGAGGCGACGGTTCGGACAAGTTTTCTGTGCATGAATGGGAAAATCTTGTTACTCTCTATTTGAAAAAACGAAGTGTTCCCCTATATGAACAATCACAGGAGATTCTGGCTAAACTTATGGGCAAAGCTGGCGATGTAGTCCACATAAAATTGCGTAATGACAAGTCTATTAACCATGCTGCCAATCCACAAGTGATTTTTGACATTTTAAAACAACACTTCAGTGAGATGACCTACTCAAGCATGCCACTAGCGGATTTTTACAACACCCTACCAGTGCCAGGCGAGGATGCTATGGAGTATTGGATAAGGCTGAACAAGACGGTGGATGTGGCAAATGAATGTTTGCAGAGACAGGGCCGTAGTATCGATGATCCTTCCCATGAAGTCAGTATGATGTTTGTCAAACACTGCCCTGACCAGTCTCTTTCTAATGTGTTTAAGTTCAAATCAGCAGATAAGTGGACTGCCAATGAGATTCAGGAGCGGCTGAAATCCCGTACTGCCACAGTGAGACCGCAAAAGCCTGGATCTGTTGGTTACAAAGCCCAGTCCCAGTGTGTGCCTATGGTGCCTATGGTCGATGGTCTCAGTGCAGGTGATGTTAAGGCACTAATGCAGTCTCCTCCCTCTACCGTGCCACCCAGTGTAACTGGTATTGATGCGGACTGCATGAGAAGTTTGGTGAGTGTGCTGGACAGACTAATTACACAGCAAACACAGACCTCAGCCAACTCGAACACTCGCTCTGCCCTGCCCCAACATCCTAAGAGAGCATGTAGAGTATGTGGCACCACTGAACATTCCACTCTGTCCCACTGTAAAAGAGAAAACAGATGCCTCAAATGTTTGTCTCCTGGTCATTGGAAAAAGGACTGTTCTGTCCCTGGCAACCAGCATCGCTCTAAAATGTCCAACACCACTGGACCACAAAGTCATCCGTTAAACTGGAGAACCCACATCTGATGAGGGGTGGTGTGGGTGAAATGGACAATTCCCTCCAAACCAATCTGGCCGAACTTTACAATGATGCTTGTACTGCAGCACCAAAGGGAACTCAGATAGTGGTTCATTGTACTCAAAGGGTCGAGGCATTTGGTGAGCTGTTTTACACACCAGTCCTAGTCAACAACAGCGTTAAACTTAGTGGCATGCTGGACTCTGGCTCAATGGCGTGTAGCATGAGTGAAGGTGCTGTTGAGAAGCTCAGAGCTGCTGGTGTGTTACCTGAAAAGCAGACACCCGCTGAGAATGTTGTGCTAATTGGATGTGGTGGTTTACAAACAAGACCTGAGGGTTTTTATGACTTAGAAATGCAGCTGTATGGGATACACGTTGTAGTGCCCACGCTGTTTGTGCCTGGCCAGCAAGATGACCTCATTTTGGGCTCCAATGTCATAAAGCATTTCATACATGTCATGAAAGGGTTTGGTGATTATTGGGAGATTGCATCAAAACTTAGTCCACAGTCTGACCCTGAGATTGATCAGTTTCTGTCAATGTTTACCAACGTCGAGCGCTGGAAAGGTAGTGCTGTCCCTGACAAGATAGGTACCGTCAAGCTCACTCAAGCTGTGGCCTTGCTACCCAAACATGAGCACTTAGTCTGGGGTAGGCTTCCTGCTAATGCACCTATGTCCCCCGGCAGTACCGTTATAGTTGAGCCAACCTCCTCTAAAGTCATGCCAAGAAATGTAATAGTGGGTCGCCTGGTTACACCTCTCTGGGGTGATAGGTGGGTGCCTATGACCATTGTTAATCCTACTGACAAATCGATCACACTAAGAAGAAACAGCGTAATCGCTGATGTTTTCCCTTGTTTAGCGATTGAGGATTTTGATGTTTTTCAAGGCTTGCATGTAGCTGCGAATGATCAACAAAGTGACTCTGAAAGGAAAAGTGAGGCCTCTCAACCCCCTTGTGACATGACTACTTCTGCCAAACGCCTGTCAGATCTAGGTCTTGGAGATATTGATATTGACTCATGCCAAGTCACTGATACTTGCAAGTTTGAACTCGCTCAGCTGCTAATTGAGTATAATGACATATTCTCCAGACATTCATTGGATTGTGGGGAGGTTCAAGGCTACACGCATCGTATCCGTCTCACTGATGATCGGCCTTTTCGTTTGGCATATAGGAGAGTTCCCCCTGCACATTATCAGAAGTTGAGGCTAGGGCTGGGCGATATGGAGAAAAAAACTTATCTCGATATGTTTTTGCTATATCTCGATATACGATATATATCTCGATATCTATGCAGGGGGGAAAAAAAAAAACAAACGCGCCAAATTCAGCAAGGTTTTTTTTTTTTTATTGAAGTGCAAACAGGCAGCCAAGTGCCTAAACGTAGACAGGTACTAGTAACAAAGTGCTTGTGCACCATTTTTAACATTACCAAACCAAGGAAGTAGTATATTGCCTTATTTTAATTGTAAACATAAAACCTGAGAGTAGACAGTTCTTATGACGTGCTTCTTTAACATTTAAGATAAAAGAGAAAAAAGTCCCTCATTTCGTAGCCAAGTGAAAAAGCACACATTAAATTAATTGTTTTTAAATATAGATTAATAGAGCCTCAATCCATGAATTCTCGTGTGTTTTGTGACTGTAGTACATTTTATATTTGTGTGTGTATTTGCTTTAACTTAGCACATTATTCTGCATCTTTTTTTTTTCTAGAAATACTATATTAATTTATTGCAACCATTAAAACGCAAGTGTGCTTTAGAATCAACGCCACATACCCGACCCACCCAAATATTTCACTCACTGGCAACACCCACCCACACACAGAGAGAGAGATTAAAACTCACCAAATGCAACCTTGCTCTGTACCGCACTGACAAGAAAGTGGCGACTAGGGTCAAGCGTTTTTAGCATTCGTATGAAGCCCGGTCGCTCAACAACCGCTATGGGCGTCATGTCTTTTGCGATATGAAAGGCAATGGACTCCGTAATGCTGACCCACCTTGCACTTGTTTTTCCATATGGTAGACACCGGGGTAAAGATGTTTGGAGCGTTGTTTGTTGTGTGTTAGAAGAAGTGGTGGTGGGTTTGCCCTCGATGATTTTGATGGCACCAGTTTCTTGCATTCTCTGCAAAATGCCTCTTTCTGCTCCTCATCGGACGTTTTAAATCCGAAACACCGCCATATAATGGAGCCGTTTGTTCTTTTCTTTGGTATGAATTCTCTCGTGCTTCTGTGGGCGCCGCCATGTTAAGTTAATAAGTTAATAAGTTATCAACAAACACACGCAGTGTGCGCACGGGGAGGAGAGGGGAGGGGAGGGAGAGGGAGAGGGGGAAACACGAGACGCAGTGAAACACAAACGCAAGAAGGAGGCGGGGCGGACAGCTCCACAACACAGTTAAGGAAAATAAGCGGCGAAATCTTATTCATCTCGAGTTTTTCGATATGCCAAAATCTTTCTCGATTTCATAAAACATCTCGAGATATCGCAAATCTCGATTAATCGCCCAGCCCTAGTTGAGGCAGGTGCTCAGTGATATGGAGGAAAGAGGGATAATCAGGAAATCCACTAGCGAGTATGCTTCACCTCTGGTCATGGTATGGAAAAAGGATGGTGGATTGCGGATTTGCACCGACTTCAGGTGGTTAAATGCCCGTACCCTGAACGATGCTAACCCTCTCCCTCACCAGGCCGATTGTTTGGCTGCACTTGGTGGCAATTGCCTGTTCAGTACAATGGACCTGACTTCTGGCTTTTTCAATGTCCCACTGCAGGAAGAGGACAAGAAATTCACCGCTTTCACCACTCCTCTGGGACTGCATGAATATAATCGCATGCCACAGGGCTTGTGCAACAGCCCTGCGTCCTTCATGAGGATGATGATTGGAATATTTGGCGACATGAACTTTTCGAAACTCCTCTGCTACCTTGACGATCTTCTAATTTTTGCCCCTTCCGAAAGCGAGGCCCTTTCAAGACTCCAAACCGTGTTCCACAGACTCAGGGAGAACAATCTTAAATTGGCCCCCAAGAAGTGCCATTTTCTGAGAGAAAAAGTGGGGTTCCTTGGCCATGTTATTGACGGTGAAGGTGTCTCGGTGGACCCCTCAAAAGTTGAGGTAATTACAAACATGAATGTCAGCGATCTCATGGATGAGGATGGCAGCACACCTTCGGTCCGGCGCATCAAATCATTCCTAGGCATGGTGTTCTATTACCAACACTTCATTCCCAACTGCTCTTCCATCGCAAAACCCTTGTTCGCACTAACTGCTGGTCAGAAGAGGAAAGGCAAATTTGCAAAGACCAAAAAGTCACAGGGCACATTTCGTAAACTTACCTCTGCAGACTGGAACAATGAGTGCGTTAAAGCCTTTGAGCAGTTAAAGTCAATGCTTTTGGAGTGTGTTGTGCTTGCCCACCCCGATTTTGAAGAACCATTTGTCCTGTCAACAGATGCATCTCTGGATGGTCTTGGCGCTGTACTTTCTCAAGTGCCCAAGGGTGAAACTAAAGCCAAGCCTGTTGCTTTTGCGAGCAAGACCCTGAGTGCATCACAGCGGAGATACCCGGCCCACAGACTTGAACTGTTAGCTCTCAAGTGGAGTGTTTGCGAGAAGTTTAGCCACTGGCTGAAGGGGCGGAATTTCACTGTATGGACGGATAATAATCCACTTACGTATCTCCTAACAAAACCAAAACTCGATGCTTGTGAGATCCGCTGGGTGTCAAAGCTCGCTTCGTTTTCCTTAGAGCTCAGACATTTGCCAGGAAAGGGCAATGTAGTTGCGGACGCACTTAGTCATGACCCCTTTGCAAAATCTGTTGGTCAGAGACTCTTATCAGAGCCCTACTCTTTGCTCGTTCAGGAGGCAAATGAGATAAGAGAGCAGTCTGTGCAAGATGTTTTCAGAGTTAGCTGCCAGTTTCAGACCCTCGGTCCCAATGCTCTTTCAGAAAAAGTCGCGTGCAATGCAGCTGAGGTTAAGGCCCTTTGTCAGTGCCATAGTGAGTGGGTTTGTGCAGCCGAGTCCCGAGCAGTCAGCCTAGCTCAGCATGTGCAGCAGCTGTCATGTGGTCAAGACGCTCCCCCTGTATTGTCCACCTCAGATCTTCAGTTAGGCCAACAGCAGGATCAGGCTATTGCTACAGTATTGCCTTTTGTCACCGCTAAGAGAAGACCTACTAGGCGTGACTAGTTGTTAGAGACAATGCACTATACAGAGTAGCTCGTGATCCTATGTCCGGAAACAAACGATTCCAGTACGTTTTGCCACACAATCTGAAAGACAAGGCACTGTCAGGCCTCCATGATATGGCTGGTCACCAGGGCCAGGACCGCACCCTTTCACTGGCAAGGCTACGTTTTTACTGGCCTGGCATGGAAAAAGATGTCCGCGAATATGTGAAATGTTGCCCCAGATGTGTGGTTGGAAAATCCCCAGAACCTTCTGCTCGAGCTCCTCTTGAGAGTATCAAAAGCTCTGCTCCCATGGAACTGGTTTGCATAGATTTTTGGTCCGCAGAAGACAACAAGCAGAGGTCTGTAGATGTCTTAGTGGTTACTGACCATTTTACAAAACTAGCCCATGCTTTCCCTTGTGCCAATCAGACAGCTAAACAGGTTGCTAGGAAACTGTGGGATAACATCTTTTGTGTTTACGGCTTTCCTGAAAGGATTCATTTGGACCAGGGCACAAATTTTGAGAGCAACCTGATGGCAGAGCTTCTCAGATTGGCTGGTGTTGCTAAGTCGCATACCACTGCTTATCACCCTATGGGGAATGGAGGTACAGAGCGTTTTAATCGCACCTTGGGTAACATGCTTCGGACGCTTCCCCTGAAGGAGAAACAACAGTGGCCACAACAGATTCAAACCCTCACGTTTGCTTATAATGCTACTGTTCATGAAACCACTGGCTACGCACCATTTTTCTTGATGTTTGGCCGTGTCCCAAGATTGCCAGTTGACATTATGTTTAAGCAAGTTTTGAGTGACCCCACTGTTACTGACTATGACTCCTATGCAACTGCCTTGATTACCTCTCTTAAATGTGCCATGGGCATTGCCCAAAAGCATACATCATCTGAGCAACAACACCAAGCCGCCCAATACAACAAGCGTGTCAAGGGCACTTTTCTGGCTGTGGGGGATCGTGTGTTGGTCGCAAATAAAGGAGAAAGAGGGAAACGGAAACTTGCTGATAAGTGGGAAGACAAAGTGTACACTGTTGTTGATGCGAATCCCAACATTCATGTTTATAAAATCAGTGATGCAGATGGCCATTCAAAAGTTGTCCACAGGAATCTTTTGCTGAATGTAAGCTTCCTGCCATTCCTGGTCCTACCTGACCATTCCCTACTTGGTGACATTTCCCTTGTGGACAATTCAAACAATGACTCTGTTGAATCCATGTCCAGTGACACTTTTACTGCTTTGCCTGACTCAGGACAGTCAGTTTGTGTTGATTTGATCCTTCCCAGTTCTCCACATGACTGTCCAGCTGACCAGATTTTGCCTGACAATGACTCTGCTTTAGTTTCCACTGACCCTGACACAAGCACAGGAGATGACGCCCAAAGGAGGACTCGTGCAGGGAGATTAGTGAAATCAGTGAACAGGTTGATTGAGTCTATGGCCCAAGTACCATATTTCAGAAACCGACTAGCCCAGTGATTAGCCTCAGTCTGTTTTGTGGCCTGAGTGATTTTTGGTTGTACTATTAATTTCTGTTTATATTATTGGCTGCATTTTCTTTGGCAATGGTCTATGAGATGCATTTATGGGTCCAAGCACTGTGTGGTGTACACGGCACTGCATTTACCTAAGGGAATATTGAGACTTGATCACCCTTTTTATTTCCTGAACCTCGTATGTGAGGTAGCTTTTCAGTTGGGTTATGGACTTGGTCTATTGGTTGCTTGTGACGGATTATAGTAATAGACATTCCCCTTGAGATCCTGTAGAGACTATGTTCAGGATGTTGGTGAATTTCAGGAGGGGTGAATGTAACCAAGAAGACCGGACCGATGTGTAAAAGTGGGCCGATATTAACGACCGATATTTGTCAGTACAGTAATCCCTCGAATTAACATTTTCTCACATTTCTCTCTCGTTTAAACACTCAAACTTTCGTAGATTTTCAACAAAATGTATGGGCGGAGAAGTGTGCGCGCAGACACGAACGAACACAAGAGCTGCACAAAACCAGGTAAAGAGCCGCACGCGGTGGTTTAATCTTGGTTTAGACCTGGTCTAGTCCTGGTTTAGTCCAGGTCTAGACCTGGTCCAGTCCTGGTTTAGTCCAGGTTTAGTCCTGGCCCATTCCAGGTTTAGACCTTGTTTAGACCTGGTCTAGACCTGGTTTAGTCCACGTTTAGTCCTGGTCTAGTCCTGGTCTAGTCCTGGTCTAGTCCTGGTCTAGTCCTGGTCTAGTCCTGGTCTGATCCTGGTCTGGTCCTGGTCTAGTTCCAGTCTGGTCACCCCCCCGCGTCCCCCATCTATAACATCAATCGGCAAAAGTCCCTTAGCCAATCAGGAAGCAGAACACAATGTTATGTAACCGGCGTGCTCAAACCGACGGATTATCAAACATCTGCGTTGTGTTGTGTAGATGAAGTGAGCCACACACAGGGGTTTGCCATTCAGGATCTGATTTACTGGGTGAAACACAAAAATATTCTAATACAGCCACTCCAAGCTTCACAGCTCCACACACATCTGCAGAAAGAGTGCCACAGACACATGTGAGACCATGCTGCTAGTGTAACCAAGAAGAAAATGTACTTTTGTTTTTATTTGTGAACTTCACCAAATCCTTCACCTGAATTAATATTCTATGGTTATTTCATGTTTAAGGCAGGTTTTGCCTATTTCCCAGCGTTGTTATGAGTTGCACATTTGGCCTGTACTGTCTCTTTAAGACCAAGGTGCTTTGCGTGTTGCGCTGCTGCGCCTCCTCAGTCTGCGCAATGATACTGAGGAGGTAAGCACGAGTGTATCTTCGTCTCAATATAATTATATTATTTTGGCATTTAGGCACTAAAAAGTAAAAAAATTCCTGATATAACAGCAGTATTAATCGTTTGACAAATCCACATGTATAACTTGAACCATGTAGACACATTTCCATGTCTGTAGCGAGTTTAGTGTAATCACATGTGACTGAGAGCTAGCTTCAGTGTTCTCCATGTGCTTTCCTGCTAACAGGGGACTGATGAGCTGTGTGTGTGGGGAGACATGACGAGGATTTGTATTTTCTTTTAATTTGTGCAGGTATGTGCATATGTTGTTATTTCATGGTTTATGCCTGTGAGGAAAATAATCTTTGTTATGAAATACGTCAAAGGTCGCTGATGTCCTGTTCTTGTGTTATCAGTCAATAGTTACCAATACATTGAGGTTTACGACAACTATGGCTGATTTATGCTGATTCAGTTAAAAACCTAGAAGACGTGGTCTTTTAAACTGGACTTTGCCTGTGTTTTACTACCATGTTATGTATGTTATGTTTGCATAAGTTCCTTCCTGAGGGTCCTAGTTTGAGTTAATGGTTAACTACTCTGTAGGTTAAATTTAGCTCAGTTCTGTACCAAGACTATGGGAGACGACAGGACATCTGAAGAATCATGTCTGTATCCTCTGCTGATCAACATTAAAGTGCCTGCATTTTTCCTACGAGGTCTTGAGAATTTCTCCACATGCCCTGGATATTTAAAAATGTTATAATTCATATGTTTTATTTTACATTTAAAAAGTTTAAATGTCAATTGCACTTTATAAGATTGTCAGTCTGCGCAATGATACTGAGGAGGGGACTGATGAGCTGTGTGCATGGGAAGACATGATGAGGATTTGTAATTTTCTTTTAATTTGTGCAGAACCAGCAGTAAAAGTGATATCCAGTGGTCTCCAATGTCTCGTGGTCCCTCCTTCAGCCGGTGCAGCACTCACAGAACACAACGCAGATAAACTAAGAGTTAACGGATGTGCACCAAGACATTAGACTTTTAATGAACAGATCCACACCCGTTACACTAGCTTAAATGCACTGGCTACCAGTACATTTTCAAAGTGCTGCATTTAAATAAAAAAACACTACTTCACACAGGTTTTACTAACAGGAACAATGACAAAGGCTTTATAAGTTATGAACAATGTCTAGATGTAGTCAGCATGAATTTTCTGTTTAACATGTCACTTATATGTCAAGAAAGCAAATCTGCTGCTTACCTCCCCTCTGCTTTCCTCACAGCAACTGAGGGGAACACGCGCTTCCACAGGAAGTGTGGCAACAGTGACACCACCAAAATAAAAGTGTCTGGCATAACCAGTCCAAAATAATCTTAAGTACAAACTTATAAGCAAATAAAAAAAAGATTTTGGTGAAATCAATATAATAGCAACACCACATGGGCTACATCCACCCCTCCCAGATTTCAGCAAAATCCATACAACAGATACAGAGCAAGGACTTAAATAAAGCTCTAAGCTTTACATTCAGCTAGAAAGCTACCCATAGCATAGGTTCAGAGCAGAAAAAAGGGTGATCAGGCCTTTGTCTCTCCCGGACTAATATGGTGACTTGTACACCATATGAACACCTTGCTACTAAAGCACTTGAAATGACTGGATGTAAGGGTGGTTACATACAGCACCATGTCTCTTAGAAACAAAACACAAAAAAGTCTCTTCATCTGCTTAGAATAGAGTCATAAGTGACTGAGATTTCTTACTGAGTGAACTTGCAACACCCTTTAAACTTAAAGGCCTCTGAACCATAGATTCAATGAGACGGTTGACCCTTTTACTCACTCTACCCACCCTAGTTGTGACTACCCGTTCCCCATTAACCTCCGGGTTGGTACGAATCAACATGTCAGGGGTGTCTTGGTCACAGCTTGGGTCAGTTTGTGGCAGAGTCTCTGGTGTGACAGGGGCAGAGGACGACTGAATCTGAGGTGAGTACGAGTCTTTTTCTACTGCTAGGCTATCAAGATCACCCTGGTCAAAAGAGTGAATCAGTTCATATTGGGACTGCTCCTCACATTCTGTTTCCAAGGAACACTGACTTGACCCGCCCTCTTGGAATATATTGCCACTTTGGTCCTGTTGACCATAGGAATACTCTGATCTGTCCGACACCCATGAGCTAGTCCGATCCATACTACTCTCCACATCTAAAGAATCAGGTGTGCACGACCCGTCCTCTGCATCACTTGTTTGTACGACAGGCAGAAAACTGATGTCTAAAAGCAAGTTCCTGTGCACAACCTTTGTGGCACCCTCTGGATCCTCCAGTTTGTAAGTGTGGTTCTGTGGGTTCCGCTCCTTTATTGTGTACACTGTCTTGTCAGCTAACTTTTTCTTTCCTCTTTCGCCCTTGTTTGCAATGAGAACATGATCTCCAATATTCAGGTGAGTGCCTTTGACCTTTTTGTTATAGCCCAATGCCTGCTTGTCTTGTTCTCTGATACTGTGCCTTTGAGCAATCCTGGCTGCCTCATGCAGATGTGACATGAGTGTTTTAACATAGCTTTTGTGATCTACCACCACAGGATCATTCAACACTTGTTTGAACATAACATCAACAGGGAGCCTTGGAATCCTCCCAAACATCAGCTGAAAAGGAGCATATCCGGTTGTTTCATGCACTGTTGAATTGTAAGCAAATGTCAAAGTCTGTATTTGCTGAGGCCATTTTTGCTTTTGTCTCAGAGGCAAAGAGCGGAGCATGTTTCCAAGGGTGCGATTAAATCTCTCTGTCCCACCATTTCCCATGGGGTGATACGCTGTTGTGTGAGATTTGGAAACACCAGACAACCTGAGAAGCTCTGCTATCAGTTCACTTTCAAAGTTTGCTCCCTGATCTGAGTGAATACGCTCAGGGAAGCCGTACACACAGAACACATGATCCCACAACTTCTTGGCCACTTGTTTAGCTGTTTGGTTTGGGCATGGAAAGGCATGGGCAAGCTTGGTAAAATGATCTGTTACTACAAGAACATCCACCGAATGCTGTTTACTGTCCTCTGCACTCCAGAAGTCTATGCAAACTAGCTCCATAGGTGCAGAAGTTTGAATACTCTCTAGGGGAGCACGAGCAGATGGATCTGGGGTCTTAGCCAAAATACACCTCTGACAGCACTTCACATATTCCTTTACGTCAGTGTCCATTTTTGGCCAAAAAAATCTTTGTCGAGTGAGATGCATTGTCCTTGCCTGCCCCTGGTGTCCCGCTATATCATGAACAGCATACAGAGCTGTCTCTTTCAGGCTTTCAGGGAGGACAAACTGGTGTCTTTTGTGTTTACTGATGGGATCTTTTGTGATTCTATAAAGAACTCCATTTTGCAACTTAAGCTTCTCAAACTGTTTTAATAGGACCATGGTTTTTGGATCAAATAGTGCTCTATCCCGTCTAGATGGGCGTTTCTTGTGACTGACGAAAGGGGCCAGCGCTGAAATGACGGGGTAATTTTCCTGATTGCGTTGCAGCTCTGCTAGTGTAAATACAGGGAGTGGATCTTGTCCTGAGGGTATCAGGTCCTGAACAGCCTGGATAAACTGCACGGCTCGTGTTTCTGCTGCAGTCTCCCACCAATTGTGAGTGTCCAACAGTGCACCAATATCAGCAGCACAGATGGGCTTTAACTGAGAGACCATGGCTCTTTTTACTCTGTGGCACTGAACTTTAAGGCGGAATGTGTCTTGAATACTGTCTGGAGCAACACCTTCGGCCTCTGCCATGAGCTGGTCATACTGCTCAGTTATGAGTCTCTGACTAACAGTTTTAGCGAACGGGTCCCTACTAAGAGTGTCTGCCACAATATTTTTAGTCCCTGGGATGTGTTTTAGGTCAAAGGAGTAAGGAGCGAGTTTGGACACCCAACGCTGTTCGCAGGCATCTAACTTGGGTTTTGTCATGATGTAGGTTAAAGGGTTGTTATCAGTCCATACGGTGAATGAATTGCCTCTCAACCAGTGACTGAATTTCTCACACACGCTCCATTTCAAGGCTAAAAATTCCAGGCGGTGAGCAGGATATTTCTTTTGGGAGGCGCTTAGAGTTTTGCTTGCAAATGCAATGGGACGGGCTTTCCTTTCACCTGGAGGGACCTGTGACAACACAGCACCAAGCCCATCTAACGATGCATCAATGGATAGAATCAAGGGCTGCGTGAAATCTGGGTGTGAAAGTACCACACAGTTCAAAAGACTGTCTTTAAGTTTGGACAACGAAACCTCACACCCCTCTGTCCAATCTGAGGGCTTTAACTTGCGGAACAAGCCTGGGTTGGAGTTCTGTTTGGCCCTGCCACGTTTCTTTTGGCCAGATGTAAGGGCAAACAATGGCTTCACCAAACTAGAACAGCTCGGGATAAAGTGCTGATAATATAGTACCATGTCCAAGAATGACTTTATTCTTTTCACTGAGGGTGTACACCCATCATCTTCCATGAGGTCAGCTTTTGTCATTTTGGAGATAACCTCTACTTTGTCTGGGTCCACTGCAACACCATTTCTGTCTATTACGTGGCCCAAGAACTTGACTGATGACCTCATTAAATGACACTTTTTGGGACTCAGTTTGAGATTGTGTAGCCTTAGCCGTTGAAACACTACTTCCAACCTGTCTAAAGCCTCTTGCTCTGTTGGCGCAAATACTAAAACATCATCAAGGTAACCTAAGAGGTTAGTAAAGTTTAAATCACCAAAAATACTGAGCATCATTCTCATAAAAGAGGCGGGGCT
Source organism: Paratrypauchen microcephalus (assembly GCA_036785185.1). Taxonomy (NCBI): domain Eukaryota; kingdom Metazoa; phylum Chordata; class Actinopteri; order Gobiiformes; family Gobiidae; genus Paratrypauchen; species Paratrypauchen microcephalus. The sequence goes on from JAVJIX010000010.1 coordinate 2,694,009, forward strand.
GTTACAGAGCCCTTGTGGCATACGGTTATACTCATACAGTCCCATCGGAGTCGTGAACGCTGTGTATTTTCTGTCTTCCTTCGCCATCGGAATGTTATAAAATCCGGAGGTCAAATCCATAGTGCTAAAATAGGCATTTCCACCTAAAGCAGCTAGGCAGTCGGACTGGTGTGGGAGAGGATGTGCATCTTTGAATGTTCTAGCATTTAACCACCGGAAATCAGTACATAGCCTTAGACTCCCGTCCTTTTTCCAAACAAGTACAAGTGGGGATGCATACTCGCTGACTGACTTCCTAATGAGATCCTGCTCCTCCATTTCAGATAGAACTTGTCGTAGTTTCTGGTAGTGCGCAGGTGGGACGCGGCGATAGGGCAAACGGAACGGCTTTTCGTCGCTAAGTCTGATACGATGCACAAAATCTTTAGCCTCACCACAATCTAGGGGATGTTTGGAAAAGATGTCATTGTACTTCTCTAGTAGAGAGACAAGTTTTCCCCTTCCGCTCTGGCTTGCATGACACTGGTCAAGGTCTATATCAGAAAGCCCCACACGGTGCAGTTTTTCTTTCAGATCTAAAGGACAACTGCCACAGCTCTCTGTGCTTATGTGTTTTTCAGGCTGACACAACCCTTGGGAAACCTCAAACTCCTCTACACTGACACATGAGGATACATCTGCAAGTTTGGCATTACTCTTTAGAGTAATGGGTTTGTCAGACAAGTTGGTCACTTTCATTGGCACCCAACGGTCGCCCCATAGTGGCGGAACTATGCGACCAACCATAATATTACGTGGCATTGCCTTGGATGTGGTGGGCTCGACAATGACGGTACTGCCAGGGGAAGTAGGCGTGTTTTTTGGCAGCTTACCCCAAACAAGATGTTCTTGCCTGGCCATCAGCGTGACAGACTGTCGCAGTTTAACTGTTCCAAGTTTATCTGGAATTTCATCTCCTTGCCACAGGGTTGAGTTCGCCATGAGATCCAAAAACTGCTCACACTCCGGGGTCAGGCTGCCACTAGAAACAAGGTGCGCATGGTCACTGGTTACTTTGAGCTGTCGCATCAAATATCTGAGAACATTGGTGCCTATTATCAAATCATCCCGCTGCCCAGGAACTACAAGGACTGGCACAATACAGCTTTGCCCATACAGCTGCATCTCAATGTCATACATGCACTTAGGCTTACTCAATGTCCCACCACAACCCACAAGCACAATCTCACGGCCCAAGGGAACAGGGTCTGAAAGTGCCATTTTGCTCAACATCTCTGACTCTGCTTTTTCACTGAGAGTACATGCCATTGAACCCGAATCTAGCATCCCCTTCATTTCCAGAGTGTTACTGACTTTAACAGGAGTGTAAAACAGCTCATCATATGGGCCCACTCTTTGAGTATTTTGTATTATGACTTTAGCACCAGCCGGTGCTGCAGCGCATGCTTTGGCATAGTGTTCTTGCAGTTCACGACTGAGGGTATCATCTTCAGAGCCCACACATCCCCTCTCCCAATGCGAGCCAGTTAGTTTAACGGCTGGGTGTTCTGCTAAGAGGATGTGCCCGTTTTTTTATTGGGCTTAACATTAGGGCAGTCTTTCTTAAAGTGACTTGGCTGGAAACATGCTAAACACAAGCGCTTTTGTCTGCAATGTGCGAGAGTGGAGTGCTCAAGGGACTGACAAACTCTGCATGAACGTCTCTGGAAGTGGTCAGATTTGATAGTATCAGACACTACATGGTTATTTTGGGACAGGGCACGGTCGAAAAGGCTCACCAACGTTTTTAGACATTCATTGTTACAAGATGACTTTGAACTCTCATTTTGTTTGACTGGCTGTGCAGAACTCATAGGTTCTAGAGGGCTGGCCTCAGGTGTTTGTTCATGAACAGTGACAGGCTGAGAGTGTTTAGGCTTAGAGAGAGTAAGCTCTTTTCTCTCTGTCTGGTAACGGTCAATGTGCTCCTGCACCTCACTGGCAGTCCATTTGTTGGGAGCTTTGAATCTGAAAATGGCAGCAAGCGTGGGATCAGGGCAATACTTTACAAACATCATGGCTGCTTCATGACAGGGGTCAGCCATATTTCTTCCCAGTCTTCTCAGGTCCTCCTCAGTGGCATCTACAGCTTTATTTAACCGTAGCCAGTACTCGACAGGAGCCTCACCTGGCATTGGGACAGTACGGTAAAAATCCGCCATTGGCATGCACGAATATGTTACATCACTGAAATGCTGCCTGAGAATGTCAAATATTACATTTGGATTTTCCTTAGGGGTCAGCGAGGGACTGTTTCGCAAAGTTATTCTGACAACATCCTTGGCTTTGCCCATTAACCTTGACATTATCTCAGAATGTTGTTCATTAACGGGTATGGCTCGTTTCTTGAAATACACTTGCATCATCTCTCGCCATTCACACACTGTATTTTTGTCCAAACCATCTCCTCTGAAAACTGGAGGCTCTCTCACATCTGACTGCAGGACAAACTTTGGACCTGACAAGTTCAAGTAAGTGGGTTCACTGGACAACTGCCCCACACTGCCCTGAGCTGGCGTGTCATTTGAGCTTTGTCCCATTTCACTTCTTAACTGATCTTTTATAGCAGGGCTCTCAAGGCTCACGCATTGAGAGTGTGACACACGCAATTCGACGTATTCACACGCGCACACGCCACACATGGCATTTCTCACGCTGATTAGTGTGTTTTTTTTTTTTTGTTTTTTTTTGTGTGCCCAGAAAATCGGTCTGTGTGGCTTAGTTTATGCAGGCTCCGCGCGTTTTCAGCGCCGCCCCCTCCCCCTGCTCCCCCGAGCAGGGGGAACAGGGGGAGGGGGGGGGCGGCGCGTCTGCTCGCCGTCCCCCGGGCACGTCCTGAGCCTCAGTCCCGGTGCCACGTCTCCTCTGAGACGCACCGACTCCGGTCCCGGTGTCTCCGTCTGTGCGTAACGTGTCCCCCCCGACGGCTTACGCGCGGAATACGCGCGGCCCAGAGCCGAACTGCCCATGGTGAGTCGCGGTAAGACGCGATGAAAAGCGGTGAGACGCGGGCCCGGTACATTGACCTGACTCTTACATGAATCCGTTAAAAATGTCCCGCTCCCCCCCGCCCCTCTCAGCGCGCACTGACAAAGTGCGGTGATGATAAAACAAACTGAGAACCATCAGGTAATAACTTCATTTATACAACTCTCATTAGTTGCTTTGTAGTTTAAGTTTGCTCTTTAGACAAACAGGGCTCTCAACACGCAATACGACGTGTTCACACGCTCACACGGCATTTCTCACGCAATTCAAGCGCCCCCCCCCCGTCCTCGGAAATTACAGTCACACGCACGACCCCGCTCAAAACTTGAGAGCCCTGTTTATAGTCTGTCCTACTTGTTGAGCAATGTGAGTTATCAGGGTGTTTAGATTTGAGTCTGTTACAGCAGAAGCACCTAACACATTTTCATTTTGACTAGCATCAGCAGATACATTCTCCATTAAACGGGTAGAACAAAAAGCAGGTGACAAAAAGCATTGTCTTTACCTCGCACTGGAGTTTGGGATAACTCAACCCTGGGCCTACCCCTACCCATAGCAAAAGGAAATACATCAGTGGGAATCTTTTGTTTTTCCCCCTCATCAATAAGGAAGGTCATTTTGTTTTACAATGTTTGTTAGATCACCAAAAAAAACAATCTTGAGTGAACACCTTTTAACGAGAATGGCAAACGTTTCAACTATGTACATAAATGTTTTTTTTCACATAAGATCTATCTTAAATGCTAAACCCCTTGTTGACTCTTGATGTGACGGCTGCAACCTCCGGCGACCAATATGGCGTTGATCCACAGCTCCAGGAACCGCGCTGGACCAGACTGAGCGATGTGGATCCGGGTCACGGCACCACTGTAACCGGCGTGCTCAAACCGACGGATTATCAAACATCTGCGTTGTGTTGTGTAGATGAAGTGAGCCACACACAGGGGTTTGCCATTCAGGATCTGATTTACTGGGTGAAACACAAAAATATTCTAATACAGCCACTCCAAGCTTCACAGCTCCACACACATCTCGTAAGGGGACTGTCCAGCATCAGATTCCATCTCTGTGCGGTCGGACGAATTGTTGGACGAATTGTTGGACAAATTGGCCTGCATCTCTTTCAGCCAGGATGGATTCCTCCAGACAGTAAAGGACCTGGACTGGGTGAAACACAAAAATATTCTAATACAGCCACTCCAAGCTTCACAGCTCCACACACATCTCCCCTCTGCTTTCCTCACAGCAACTGATGTGTTATAACAATGTTACTAATTACAATTACAATATTTTTCCAATGTGATCGTATAGTTTTACACATGTACAGGTAAATCCCCCAATAATGGCTATTTTATATTTTTAAAGGAACAATCAATTATGTACAAAAGATACACGTCATCCGAATTACAATATAATAAACACATACCTGGGTGAAACACAAAAATATTCTAATACAGCCACTCCAAGCTTCACAGCTCCACACACATCTGCAGAAAGAGTGCCACAGACACATGTGAGACCATGCTGCTAGCTTAACTCTTTCACTACCAGCCTGTTTTCAAAATCTAAGCCCCTGACTACCAGAGATTTAGAGCATTTTCACTGATTTTTCAAGACTCACAGAATACGGAGTTCTTTCACTATATAAACGTAGCACACATCAAAATAAAGTGTTGACTCTCATCTTTCACCTGGAAAAAAAATTATGTTTCTAACCTTTTCGGTTCTCAAGTAATTGATAGTAGAACATAGCAAAGTTTCAGCAAAAACACTGTTTTTTGACAACAAATTTGAGAAAATGAGCTTTTTGTGAAAGGAGGTATTACAAGCAGATAAGTGACTTTGACATCAATACTTATTGATTTAGTGACACCTCAAACATCTAAAATAACAGAGAAAGATTTTGGATTGCAATTTTTTTTTAATTTTATTTACAAATATAAGAAATAACTATATACAAATTGACAAAGAGAACAATCTTGAGAGAATAACAACAGTTACAATAACAACAGAACAATGTGTGCACGCGCGTGAACAATGTGTGCATGTGCGTGAACAATGTGTGCACGTGCGTGAACAATGTGTGCACGTGCATGTATGCGTGTGTGTGTGTGTGTGTGTGTTGTTGGCCTTCAGGGAGAGCAGCAAAGTACTGGCGAGCATAAAGGTTTGTCTGCTCAGTAATGTGTGCCAGCAGCTCATTCGTGATGAGGAGCTCAAAGAAGTCTGCTGGCACGTCAGACTTCAGCTCCGCTGCAGCGCTCCGGAGTCCAGGGGTGGCCGTGAAGGGAATCATGTTGGGTTCCCAACCTTTTTGTTGCCACTCCACACTTTGTGTGGCAGATGCACCACCTGTAAAATAACAGAAATGTACAACATTACCTAATGTAATTTTTTTGTATTGCTGCAATGTAATGGGGAGAATATTTTTTTTTTTTTACCTTTCTTCTCCGCTTTGCGAGCAGAGGTCCCCACCCCTGCTCGCAAAGTAGGTCCTCTGCTGGATGAAGGCTCTGTAAATGGGAAATTCCTTCACATCAATAGTGGCATTTTACATATACAATTTTACATATACACACACACATACCCAAGCATAAACCTTTACACACACATACACACCTACACACACACACACGCATAAACCTTTATACACATAGCTACGCACGCGCACACACGCGCACGCACGCACGCACAGACACGCACACACACACACGCACGCCTGCATTCATTCACACAGTAGCTCCCGGACATTTGGACAAGAGGGAAAAAGTGCATGCAGGCAGGGAGGGGATAAAGTAAGTTCATTCATTGATTCACCACACAGCACGTAAACTTAGTTCTTACCCATCTCTTCCTCTGGAGAGGGGGATCTGCTTCTCCCAGAGGATCCCGACGGCAGCCGCTCATGGGCGGGTCGGGGTCTGGCTCGCTGGACTCAAATTCGCTGTCCTCCGGGTCTGAGACCCGAATAGACATGGCCCCTGCCTCGGACAGACGAGATCTCTTTCTTGCCGTCCTTGCCTGATCCGGCGTGTCTCCGCGGTCCTGTGGTCCGGGACCTTGGGTCCCAAGACCACTCCGACCGCTCGGATCACTCCGTAAAAACCGATCGACTGTTAGCTGCCGCTAGGCAGCTAACGCCATATTGCTCCACTACTCAGTACACACGGTGAGCGCTTCTGGGCTCTCCGCCCCCGATCGCCAAACTAACACACACACGATCACCACCTAGGGGTTGGATGTGTGAATTACACCTTGAACTATGAATTACAAGTTGCTCCCGGACGTATCCTAGCAACCCCCGCTGAAAAACGGCTTTGACGTCAATCGACGTCTCGGTAGACTACGTCTGGAATCGCTCTGACGTCAAACGACGTCTCCGGTAGAGAAAGAGTTAAATGCACTGGCTACCAGTACATTTTCAAAGTGCTGCATTTAAATAAAAAAAACACTACTTCACACAGGTTTTACTAACAGGAACAATGACAAAGGCTTTATAAGTTATGAACAATGTCTAGATGTAGTCAGCATGAATTTTCTGTTTAACATGTCACTTATATGTCAAGAAAGCAAATCTGCTGCTTACCTCCCCTCTGCTTTCCTCACAGCAACAGAGGGGAACACGCGCTTCCACAGGAAGTGTGGCAACAGTGACACCAACAAAATAAAAGTGTCTGGCATAATCAGTCCAAAATAATCTTAAAGGGATATGCCACCCCCAGGTCAAATTTGGGCATCTCCCCACAGTCCAGAGACTAAAATAAGTGGTGGAAAGCGTTTTCCTGCTCACCCAGCCATTGTCCGAGTCTGTCGCCACTGACCACCGCGGTATCTGCAGCTCCTCCGCCTTAGACTGGAGTCTAACATCGCCAGAGAAAGATTTCGGCCAAAAGGAATTAATTTGCTCGATGCGTTTCCCAATTACTTTGTGTGTAGTGCGCATTCATATCGAGTGCAAATAAATGTGCAAATCAACACGGAGAGCTTGCCTTGGTCATTTTGGGTGGGAACTATTTTCCAGTGCGTAAGAATACAGCCGTATCACGCAGCACGCTGCCAGGGGAATCCCAGTTACGCACCGGGAAGGGAGTTCCCCTGTTGCACAACGTGGTGCGTGATACGGCTGTATTCTTACGCACTGGAAAATAGTTCCCACCCAAAATGACCAAGGCAAGCTCTCCGTGTTGATTTGCACATTTATTTGCACTTGATATGAATGCGCACTACACAGAAAGTAATTGGGAAACGCATCGAGCAAATTAATTCCTTTTGGCCGAAATCTTTCTCTGGCGACGTTAGACTCCAGTCTAAGGCGGAGGAGCACCAGATACCGCGGCGGTCAGTGGCGACAGACTCGGACAATGGCTGGGTGAGCAGGAAAACGCTTTCCACCACTTATTTTAGTCTCTGGACTGTGGGGAGATGCCCAAATTTGACCTGGGGGTGGCATATCCCTTTAAGTACAAACTTATAAGCAAATAAAAAAAAGATTTTGGTGAAATCAATATAATAGCAAGACCACATGGGCTACAGTTACACTATTTAAAAAAAATTGAAATTGAAAAAAAAAAAAAAAAAATCAGGAGTCAAAACACGTTTGAAAATAAAAGACGACATTCAAAAATTCATTTTGCATGATTTTCAGTCTGTATAAAATGTTATCTCAGAATTAAAAATAAATAAATATCAGTATCGGCTAATATTGGTATAGGCCGATAACGGCAACATTAATATCGGATATCAGTATCGGCTAAAATTTTCACATCGGTGCATCCCTAAAAATAAGGGTTAATGCACCAAATATTGATTTCTGAACTCTTCTTAAGTGTAAACATTGGTATTATGTTGTTTTAAAATGAATTTGATCTTGTTTCTTTGTATTGAGGTCTGAAAACATGTATCTTTTTTGTTATTTTGACCATTTGTCATTTTCTGCAAATAAATGCTCTAAACGATAATATTTCTATTTGGAATTTGGGGGAAATGCTGTCAGTAGTTTATAGACTCAAACAATAATTTTCTTTTTGCCCAAACACATACCTATAAGTAGTAAAATCAGAAAAATTGATAATTTTGCAGTGGTCTCTCTTTTTTTTCCCCAGATCTGTATTGCTGTTTTCTATGTAACTTTTCTGATAGAGCATCTGTCTACATTTGTTTCTCCATGACAATGTAATTGCTTTGCTTGGAATGTTTCACAGTACGGTATTGAACGTAACCATATCCACTGAGATATCACCAGATATCAAAACAAAGCAATAAAAACACCTATAACTGAATGAATGGAAAATGTATACATTAATGCCACAGTGTGAAACGTTTCAGACAAAGTAATACATCTCCACGGACACAAGCATGTGGTGGACCCACTACCTGAAAAGTTACGCAAAACAGAACCAAATACATTTTAGCAACAATATTCCTTTGTTAAAGGTCCCATGGCATGAAATTTTCACTTTCTGAGGTTTTTGAACGTTAATGTGAGCTCCCCTACCCTGTTTAGCCCCCCCCCCCATGGTTAAAAGTTGCGAAATGTCTAAACTGAGCATTTGCGATCCTTTTCTGCGTTACAAAAAATCGGAGCTCAAACGGGCGATTTTGAACAAGGCACCTTATTGACGTCAGATCGAAAAAAGAAATGCAAATGCAGTTCCACCCCCGTCTGTCTGTACTCAGCGTCTCTGTAAATCACGCCCAGAGAGTTTGGACTGCGAATGCGCTAGGCAATGCGAAATGCGTTTTTTTATTTGCCTGGAGGCACGTCCGAGTGTTTTTAGGCTCGGAAGTCCTTTATCTGAGCCTCTGGACCTTTGAACAGCAGTGGTTTAATTTTATTTTCTGTGGAAATGTGTTTATTTTTCAATGGAACGCTTCAAATCTCTCCCCCCTGCAAAAACAAGGAAATGGATCAGCTGAGGGCTCAGAGCGAGAGCGGAGAGTTTGGCCACGCCCCCACCCTCTACTATAGGCCAGCTCTTTTCTCCTCATTTGCATTCAAGCAACAACGCCCAGAATAAAGTGTTTGAGAGAGATATTTATGACTCTTTCTCATCTTAGCTCTGTTTCTCATGCACTGAGTGTTGATTTTGAAGAAGGATTCATTTACAGCAGGGGTCTTCAACGTTTTTCAGGCCAGGGACCCCCAAACAGATGGCAAACTGGGCCAGGGACCTCCTGCTATATATACGGCATAGAATTGTGTTTTATATTAAATTGAGCTTAGTGTCATGTATAAACATTGCTACTCTGTTATGGTACATCCAATACAAGGAAATAATACACAGGTTAATACTGTATTTTACACCATAAAATATAAAATTATATTATTTTAAAGTGAAATCAAAAGATTTCGCGACCCCCCTGCAGTACCTCTGCGACCCCCCTAGGGGTCGCGACCCCTCTGTTGAAGACCTCTGATTTACAGTATTAGGGAACCATTAAGGAGCCATATAAAAGCATCAAGAAGTACCATGTCATAGGATCTTTAAACCACCACTTATGCAAAGTTAATATGAAACCCATCTATTTTAATCATCAAAATGAAAAAAAAAGAAAATGTCAATTGAATAAACAACTTTCCTTTCACTAAACAAGCAACAAAATTGTCACGCGGATGCACAAAATTTGAGAAAAGATACAAAAGAATTCTGACACAGCAGCACATAATAACAATACTGTATCACTAAATTTAGAATCACGATATATTGATATTTCAATATTCTTGCACAATCCTAGCGGTGAAGAGCTGCAAGTTTATTCATGATTATTGATATCAAACAACAGGGAAATCCTTATACAGTGTCTAATAAATTACCATTGTTCCATGTATGTATGTATCAAATCAGCCTTTCTGTATGATAAAGGAAGGTTAATGTGACAGAAATAGTCTGATGATGAATTAAATGAGTTAATATTGGTGCTGAAGTTTTTAGTTCATGGTATTTCGACGCAAATAATCACAATTATTGATTAACTGAATAATTGGCAACAAACAACAGCTAAAAAGTATGTAGCGTTTTATTGTCTGTGTAGGAAAATGTCTTGTCAGGAGGTGGGTGGCTGTTCAGCACTTATGGTAGCTGTGAGGTTTGGTTAGGATTACATATCTGAAGGATGCGCATGTTCATGTTCATCAGGAAATCACTCTGGGAATTGAACTCGGGCCAGTCATGCTTGGAGAATACAAGCCACTAAGTCCACATAATAATAATAATAATGTGGACTTTGTGGCTTATTGTATATGTTTTAATGGGGACATAATTGGCAAAAACACATTATAAAATATTCACATGGAAATACATACTTACTGCAACCAACCACATAGTTTTACAATTCAGTTTCTTTGTTTTCATAAGATGTAGTTCAATGTTCAGGTCAGTGATCTCAAATCTGACAAAACAGACAACGCGAAAGATGTTTTTTTGTTCCTTTACTAGAGCCAAGTCTTGAGTTTGAGTAGTTACAAATCCATCTCCAATTGCTTACAACATGAAGGGTCCATTTAAATATATATATATAATACAAATGCAACAATGAGTATTTAAAAACAGTTTTCAGCTCGGTTCAGACTATTTAAGGAAACATTTAAGGGGCTTATATTACTCTATTTCCTGATCTGTTATAATGTTTAATCATCAAAAAATACCCAGAAAAACCTACATATTTTGGCTGAGTTCTTTAAAGGGATATGCCACCCCCAGGTCAAACTTGGGCATCTCCCCACAGTCCAGAGACTAAAATAAGTGGTGGAAAGCGTTTTTCTGGTGACGCAGCCATTGTCCAGGTCTGTCAGCACTGACCGCCGCGGTATCTGCAGCTACTCCGCGTTAGACTGGAGTCTAACGTCGCCAGAGAAAGATTTCGGCCAAAAGGAATTAATTTGCTCGATGCTTTTCCCAATTACTTTCTGTGTAGTGCGCATTCATATCGAGTGCAAATAAATGTGCAAATCAACACGGAGAGCTTGCTTTGGTCATTTTGGGTGGGAACTATTTTCCAGTGCGGAAGAATACAGCCGAAGCACACACCACACGCTGCGTAACAGGGGAACTGCCTTCCTGGTGCGTAACAGGGATTCCCCTGTCAGCGTGGTGTGTGCTTCGGCTGTGTTTTTCTGCACTGAAAAATAGTTCCCACCCAAAATGACCAAGTCAAGCTCTCCGTGTTGATTTGCACATTTATTTGCACTCGATATGAATGCGCACTACACAGAAAGTAATTGGGAAAAGCATCGAGCAAATTAATTCCTTTTGGCCGAAATCTTTCTCTGGCGACGTTAGACTCCAGTCTAACGTGGAGTAGCTGCAGATACCGCGGCGGTCAGTGGCGACAGACTCGGACAATGGCTGGGTCACCAGAAAAACGCTTTCCACCACTTATTTTAGTCTCTGGACTGTGGGGAGATGCCCAAGTTTGACCTGGGGGTGGCATATCCCTTTAATAAAGGATTGAAATGAAACAAAACACAACTCCATGTATGTTTTGGAGGAGGTTACATACGTTATAACATGGTTAAAAGTCCACAAGTCAATTTTGCGTAATATAGTAGCGTTAATTATAAAATATCTGGTGTTCTGAGCAGGATATGACAGCGCATTTTATTTCACCTGCCTTCAAAAGATTCATCGATTCTTGAAAAGGAAGAGAAAATAATTGCCCTCCTACAAAACTGCCACAGCTCCTGTCAAGATCAGGGGTTGCTAATGATTGTATGGGAACGGGGCTTTTGTATTCTCCATGTTAGAAGTAGAGACACTGACAGGCTGCTAAACCTAAACTGGACATATGCGAGTGGGTGAGACAGGTGCATGATGGGAAAAGTTAGACTAAAGTTGTGAGTCATTTTGGATCATGGTGAGGTTTTTAAATAGGCCTCTCTTCAGACATGATAAACATGAGGGGCAGAAACACAGGCAGCTTTTTTAATTAAGATTGTGAATCAAATGAGAGAGAAAATAAGTGGAATATCAAAATGAATGAAACAGGGAATTTTGTGTTCAAAAACATCCACTGAATATTATAATTGGAAAATAGTATATTTGGCCAAAAGGATGGATTGTTCAGAGAATTACATGTACTTTTTTTTTTTTTTTAAAGACAGAATTTCCTCTGCTCAATCCATATTAAAGGAATATTAACGTTTTTTACAATCTGAACCTTATTTCGGTAATAAAACACATTGATTTACTCACCCATATGACTTTAGTGACATTTGGAGCAGTTCCGTAGATTTGGTAGGTTAGGATATTCGCACATGCGCGCTGTCCTTTATGATGACGTCATCAGATGAAAATATAGCTTGATATTGGGTTTTAGGCCGCTTTGGACTCCACTTAAAGTCTACACTGACACAGCGAGCTTCTGTGATTGGAAAAGTGCTAAAGTTTGTGTTATTTGTTGACCCCAACATTGTGCCCTGAGCACTCACGTTACCCGGATATATCCTAACCTACCAAATCTACGGAACTGCTCCAAATGTTACTAAAGTGATATGGGTGAGTAAATCAACGTGTTTTATTACCGAAATAAGGTTCAGATTGTAAAAAACGTGAATATTCCTACAGTGGTCCCTCGTTTATCACAGTGGTTACGTTGTAAAAATAACCCGCAATAGGCGAAATCCGTAAAGTGGTCAGCTTTATATTTTACAATTATTCTACATGCACACGCACATTCTATCATCATTCATGGGAATCAGGCATGTGCGCCAATTCCTAGACAGTGCACATGTGCGGCAGGAGACGACAACAGCAGTGCTAACTTTCAACACAAGTGTCTAAAAATAACTCGCTTTCAGCAAAAAGTTAGAAGAAGAAGAAGAAGTGACTTTTATTGATCTCACACAGAAGAAATTCTTCTCTGTATTTAACCCGGGGCTCTCAAGTCTCACGCTTTGAGAGTGTGACACACGCAATTCGACGTGTTCACACGCTCACACGCCACACATGGTATTTCTCACGCTGAATTTTTTTTAAGCAATTCAAAACTGTAGTCACTGTTCACAGCGCTTCTGTGCCCAGAAAATCGGTAAGTTAATGCAGGCACCGCGCGATTTCAGCGAAAAAAAGTCACCTGCACACCAGTACTCGAGTTGAGCGATCAGCTGTGAGGCCGATCGCGCACAGCTGATCAGCCTGTTCGCCCATCAGCTGTGCGCGAGCCGCGTGATATTTACGCGGCATTTCCAAGAGAATAAGGATCCTTAACTTGCTACGTTAATGCTACGTAAGAAGGAACTCTCGCCTCGGGACATGGGATAAGTTCGGGATATGTCCTTTTCTCCGGAGCTCCGGATTATTAAAGACCGTGACACGAGCACATGGATACGAGTGACCGCGTTTTTATGGGAGAGTCATATCAGATTATTTCTGCATTTATTTCGGCACTAAACCAGAACTAAACCAGGACTAAACCAGGACTAAACCAGAACTAAACCAGGACTAAACCAGGACTAAACCAGGACTAAACCAAGACTAAACCAGAACTAAACCAGGACTAAACCAGGACTAAACCAAGACTAAACCAGAACTAAACCAGGACTAGACCAGGACCTAGCCAGGACTAAACCAGAACTAAACCAGGACTAAACCAGGACTAAACCAAGACTAAACCAGGTCTAAACCAGGTCTAAACCAGGTCTAAACCAGGATTCAACTGGGACTAAACCAGGACTAAACCAGAACTAAACCAGGACTAAACCAGGACTAAACCAGGACTAAACCAGAACTAAACCAGGACTAGACCAGGACTAAACCAGGACCTAGCCAGGACTAAACCAGAACTAAACCAGGACTAAACCAGAACTAAACCAGGACTAAACCAGAACTAAACCAGAACTAAACCAGGACTAAACCAGGACTAAACCAAGACTAAACCAGGTCTAAACCAGGACTAAACCAGAACTAAACCAGGACTAGACCAGGACCTAGCCAGGACTAAACCAGAACTAAACCAGGACTAAACCAGAACTAAACCAAGACTAAACCAAGACTAAACCGGGTCTAAACCAGGATTCAACTGGGACTAAACCAGGATTAAACCAAGACTAAACCAGGTCTAAACCGGCACTAAACCAGGACTAAACCAGGTCTAAACCAGATCTAAACCGGGTCTAAACCAGGACTAAACCGGGACTAAACCAGGACTTAACCAAAACTAAACCAGGTCTAAACCAAGACTAAGCCAGGACTAAACCAGGTCTAAACCAGGACTAAACCAAGACTAAACCAGATCTAAACCGTGTCTAAACCAGGACTAAACCAGGTCTAAACTAGGACTAAACCAGGTCTAAACCAGGACTAAGCCAAGACTAAACCAGATCTAAACCGGGACTAACCCGGCACTAAACCAGGACTAAACCAGGTCTAAACCAGATCTAAACCGGGTCTAAACCAGGACTAAACCGGGACTAAAGCAAAACTAAACCAGGTCTAAACCAAGACTAAGCCAGGTCTAAACCAAGACTAAAACAGGTCTAAAACAGGTCTAAAACAGGTCTAAACCAGGACTAAACCAGGACTAAACCAAGACTGTGTGTGATAACATATTATCCTGTGCATTATTGAATGAATCTTCAAAACTTGAGAGCCCTGATTTAACCCATCCATTAGGAGCAGTGAGCAGCACATTACTGCGCCCGGGGACCATCTCCATGATCTTCTTGCTTCGGTTTGGTCAGGACCTAAGCTGGAGGATTTTACCTGGAGCATGTTTTGGGTTGGTGGGGGAAACCAGAGTGCCCGGAGGAAACCCACCCAGACACGGGGAGAACATGCAAACTCCACACAGAAAGGCTCGGGTGACCCGGGGATCGAACCCAGACCATGCATACAAACTCCACACAGTTATTGTTATTGTAAGTTATTGTTTGTAGCTTTGCATTTGTAATGACTAGATGTTAGTCAGAAATTTTGGCCGTCATTTAATGAAACTGTGAGCAAGTTTCAGGGCTGGTTTGTGTGAAATAGAGGATCTGGAAGGAGCAGAGGAGTTAGAGTAGCTGGGGCAGAGAGGAGTCCGCCTCGTCTGTGTGTTTATGAAGGAGCAATAGTGTCAGTGGACAGTAACAGCACAATTACACAAGTGTGGAGAAATGTGTCTGTTCTGGACTTACTCAGGGAAATACAGGACGTTTTTTCAGACGTGATTTTGATTTGCATCTGTGAGAGGTGAATGATAAAGCTCTGTCCTAACGCAGGGCTGTGTTTAACAGGATGTTTGGGACACATCAGGCTTAATTATTACAAGTGCACCTGTCTGACCAGTGCACTGTTTGTTAGTATCTCTTCATGCGTGTACATTTTGTGTAGTAAGTGCATTACACTTGTGTAGAACTGTCATATATCTCTCATATGAATTCAAGATGCATAATAATAATCACAGATAACAATAGTACTGAAGGCTAAAGGCTAGACTGTACAAAGAGGGTGTCAAATACAGTCAAATTAATAAACTGTATGATCTAGGTTTCTCTAATTGGACTGCAGAATGGCTCAGCATACATGCAATTAATGTGAATAAAAATAAATATACTAATTTGCAATGTAGTTTGCACAAAAAGGGGTGTTATTAAATTGTTATCGACTAAATATTGATGTCCATCCCAAGTCTGCTTGCCTACCGATAAAAGTCACCAGACGCTATTGGTATTAGTATTATTATTAGTAGTATTAGTAGCAGAAGTAGTAGCAGTAGTAGTAGAAGTAAGCTGCGGCTGTAGTAGTGCTCCATCTCTGCAATTTAAACAGCCTGTAGCCATGACCCTTATAAACTCTCCTCTTTTAGACACTCATGTTTACTCTGTCCTCACACAGAGGTTTGATCTTGGGGAATATGGCAAATTGTGCCGGGGGGACACACATAAGGACTTATTTCTTACTTTGTCAGTAGTGTAGGTGGAAATTGTAACTTAAACATCTGCGTAGAGCCCGAAGGTGTGATACAAGAGCAGGAGCATATATTTAAATGTGTAGTGTGCTTACAGAGGCAGAAATTGGTAAGGAGTATGCAGACGTTTTGAAGGTATTGCAAAATCAATATTTACCTATTTATTTAAGTTATGAAATAAAAATTTTGTAGATATAACTTTACTTTATTTTTGCTGTAGGATGTAAAACAAGTGGCACAATACAGGTGAATATCAGACATCTGAACTTGTTAAAGATCCCATGACATGGTACTTCTTGATGCTTTTATATGGCTCCTTAATGGTTCCCTAATACTGTAAATGAATCCTTCTTCAAAATCAACACTCAGTGCATGAGAAAGCCTCATGAACACAGTCAGAGTCATAAATAAGTCTCTGAAACGATTTATTCTGGGCGTTGTTGCTTGAATGCAAATAAGGAGGACAGAGACAGGCCTGTGCAGCGGGTGGAGCTCACATTAACGTTCAAAAACATCAGAAAGTGAAAGTTTCATGCCATGGGACCTTTAATTTATGTTGTGTTCTCTATATTGTCCACAAACAAACAAACTTTTCCACATTCATGGCACTCAACGAACCACTCACCCATTCACCCACTCACACACCAGTGTACGCAGACACTGGGGGCAATGTGTGCTTAAGGGTCTTGCCCAAGAACGCAACAACAGTGATCAATCAGTGATATTTTATATCGAGAGTAGGATTTGAACCGCTAACCTTTGGATCAGTGGGCACCGAGCAATTCATAATGTTACTTGGTCTATTATGTAACCTTTAAAGTTGAAAAGGATGTTTTTCGAGGTATTTCTAGAAATTAATTCATTTGTAATTGTAAAATAAATAATAAATGCAGATATGTTTATTGCCATATCGCGGACACCCTCCACCAGAAAAGTTACATACTGCACCTTTAAAGTTCCCATGGCATGACATTTTCACTTTCTGAGGTTTTTGAACGTTAATGTGAGCTCCCCTACCCTGTTTAGCCCCCCCATGGTTAAAAGTTGCGAAATGTCTAAACTGAGCATTTGCGATCCTTTTCTGCGTTACAAAAAATCGGAGCTCAAACGGGCGATTTTGAACAAGGCACCTTATTGACGTCAGATCGGGGAAAAAAATGCAAATGCAGTTCCACCCCCGTCTGTCTGTACTCAGCGTCTCTGTAAATCACGCCCAGAGAGTTTGGACTGCGAATGCGCTAGGCAATGCGAAATGCCTTTTTTGATTTGCCTGGAGGCACGTCTGAGTGTTTCTAGGCTCGGAAGTCCTTTATCTGAGCCTCTGGACCTTTGAACAGCAGTGGTTTAATTTTATTTTATGTGGAAATGTGTTTATTTTTCAATGGAACGCTTCAAATCTCTCCCCCCGTGCAAAAACACGGAAATGGATCAACTGAGGGCTCAGAGCCGAGAGCGGAGCGTTTGACCACACCCCCACCCTCTACTATTGGCCAGCTTTTTTCTCCTCATTTGCATTCAAGCAACAACGCCCATTATAGAGTGTTCAGAGTGAGAAAAATTACTCTTTCTCAGCTTATCTCTGTTTCTCATGCACTGAGTGTTGATTTTGAAGAAGGATTCATTTACAGTATTAGGGAACCATTAAGGAGCCATATAAAAGCATCAAGAAGTACCATGTCATGAGATCTTTAACTTTGAAATTCCTTAGTCGTCAAATTGTGGCGTAGTTTGATTTTAAAGGTCCTATATTATGCTAAATTGACTTCTGTGAGCTTTAACCTGTTATAATGTTGTTACCTCAGCAAAAACATACCTGGAGCTGTGTTTTGTTTCATTCATACGTTTGAGTAATCCTTTATTATTAATCTGTCTACATCTCCAAAGCTCAAAATGTTCTGTTCCACTTAGTGATGTCATGAGGCAGTAGTTTTTGAGTTAACAGCTACCCTTTACCTTCAGTAAAAATGGGCAATTCCAAGGCTAAAATCATCCAAATGATTCTATAATACTTCCTGTATTACCACATGACATCACAAGGTGGAACAGAGTGTTTGACAGAGGAGCTCCAGGTATGTTTGTGATGAGGAAACAACATTATGACAGATCAGAAAATAGAATAATTTGGGCCGTTTAATTAGGTGGTGTATCCCCGGGATCACAGCAAACAGTTTCCTCCCTCGTCAGCTGTTTCATGAGGACAGAAACTCTGCTGGATCCTGTTTTTTTTTAAGCCGGTCTCAGTGTAGTCCCAAGAGAACTCTTCAAAGATCTACAAAAACAATCGGCCTGAGCTGCTTCAAAGAGCTCTGAGTCTGACTGTGACTGAGAAAGAGTCAAGATATGTTTGATCTAAGCACAATGTCAAAAGAAACCGAGAAATCAATACAAAGCTGACCTCCGAGTTATTTTTATAGATTCATTTAAATACAGTGAGTTTGATGTTGGCCACTGTACACTGTTAGTTATATAATACTCATGCGATTTATCTGTTTGATGAAATATTTAAATGTGAATTAATATTGAACAAAGTGACGTTTATAAAAGTTTGTAGAAGAAAGGACTGAAGCTGAGGGCAGAACTTTAATCAGTGGGCTTGGGCTTGCTACGGGCTCGCTCCAAAACAACAATTACAAGTCTAGTTTCTGCCAGTTGTCTCTAATGTAAGAGAAAACTGAGGCAAAATCTTTAATCTACAAAGAAAAATAAATATAAAAAAGATAAAAGTTAACTCAAATAAATATTAAAGCATAAATGATTTAGCATAAAGAAGCAGTTTTCTCTTTTCAGGAGCTAATACAACTATTGTATTGTAAGAAATTACTTTTTATTTTGCAGTAACAAGAATAATGCCTAGACCTGAATTTGAATAAGGAAACTCTCAACTTGCTATCTGCTGCATGATCTTGACTATTAATTCATTTTAGCAGAAGTTTGTAACAATCCCATAGAGATGTGAGAGGAGCAGGAGTGGTGACTATAACATAAAGATTAGGTAACCCCAACCTAGGGACTATATCTCATTTTTCATGTAATGAAAAAGGAAGTGAGCATGGGCACATTTCAGGCTCCATTGACTCCATTTTGTATTGAAAAAACATCACCCCTCTCTGCATAACTGCTGCTGTCAGACTCGTCATTTTGGTCTTAGAATTAGCCCAATTTAATTAATTTAGGTCGTTTTCACAACAGGAAAGTCTGATAGTTCACTTGCTTTGGTCCGGACCAAATTTTGTATTTATTTTTTTATTTTGGTGCGATTCGCTTTCACACTGCAGTTTTTCCCCAAGCGAACTAACATCTATAAACAAAAGCACATGTGCTGAGGTCGCTCAGACATTGGACAGAAATGAGCCGTGTCAAAACGCCGTGTCCAAACACGGAAGGAGGAGAATAACGGTGTTATGTGCTGTTTTCAATCTTTTACAGTTCGCACAGATGTTTGAGCAGCATCGTGAGGTTTACACTATTTTACAATCAATTTCCAAACGACGAAGTCACAGGGCGAGACAACTACGGAGGACAGAGCTCATGTGCGCATCAAGTTCTGACTTCATGCAAAACGTAAGTAAGTTTAATTTCGTTTCGTTTCGTTTCGTCAGCCTCGGTTTCCCATAATGCTCGACATACGACGGGAGCTCGTTAAGTACAAAAAGCCAACTTGTGTCGGATCGAGTCCGGTCTGCATTCTCACCTCAAACAAACCGCACCAGGGTTCGAATGGAACCGTGCCGAGACCAAGCTTTTTAGGTGGTCTCGGTCCGCTTGTTTGCTCCGGATCGAGATTTTTGGTTTTTATTCACACCAGCCCAAAAGGTCCGAATCAAAGGAGCAAATGAACTCTGGTTCGTTTCAAACGAACCAAACAAGGCAGGTGTGAAAACGACCTTAAGCTCAATTTGCCCCATAACTGCTAGCCTCGGTGTGCTTCATTTGACTGGAACTGAACGCTGCTGGTGACGTCACACTTCCTTAATCCACTTGTTTATAGTCTATGGTCAAAATGAGATTGCTTTGTTAGGATGCTAGTTGCTGATAGTTTTACTGTGACAACGAAACTCCACTCTGGTCTCTGAAAGTAAAAAGTCCCTATAATTACGTTGTGGTGAATAATTAGGATGTTAGGAACACCAAAGTGAGAAATAACTCTGGACCACTGCAAACCATTTAAATGAACTAGTTCAGCAGTAGTAGTTTTTCACCTTTTCAAATGAGGTGCAGTGTCTTTAAGCTTCAGTTAATCAAACAAACACCATGGCTGTGGGAAACCGATAATACTGTTTTAGACACATTTCCACTGGAATGAATGCATTTTTTTAGACACACCCGATCAATACGCACCCATATAATCCATTGAACATGGCCTCCTCTCCCAATGCTATCAAGCCCTTTATCACCTTGTTCCTTGTAGCTCATTTTCAGCCCTTTGATGAACTTTGTGCTTTGTAAAACATGATGTATCCAACGCCA
This sequence comes from Paratrypauchen microcephalus, assembly GCA_036785185.1. Classification (NCBI taxonomy): domain Eukaryota; kingdom Metazoa; phylum Chordata; class Actinopteri; order Gobiiformes; family Gobiidae; genus Paratrypauchen; species Paratrypauchen microcephalus. The sequence continues at coordinate 2,714,388 of JAVJIX010000010.1, forward strand.
CCATCTCCATTGGCCTTTAAAACCAAGTTAAACACTGAGGCAGCCCCGGGTTATTTATTAGCCCCATAAAAGTGTGCGCAAGGGGAGAAGAGAGGCTGGGGAGGCAGGAAGATGGAGCACTGGGCATCTGCAGGGCGTGCGGAGAGCAGAGTCTGTTATCGGGAGAGGATCAGCAGACTCACACAAATCAAGAGAAGAGGCTGAGGAGTGCAATCGATGCAGGTGGACACACACATGAGCCACTGCACGGAGCTTATGGGACTGAAGGACTGAGCACCTGCAAGGTCAGTGTCATGTTAAGTACTGTAATCACCGGACAGCTGCAAGAGAGGCTGGAGTTTAGGTTTAGGTAGTGGGACGGGAGATGGGGTTGGAGAGTAGAGGAGTATGTAGAATATTTAAATATTCAGATAAAAATTGCTGATGGGAGAACAAAATTTTGAGCTGGGTCAGTTTAAATCTTAGGTTTAGGTTTATTTTATTTTAAAGGAAAAGTAACGTTGTTTACAATTTGAGCCTTGTTTCGGTAATAAAACAAGTTGTTTTACTCACCCATAGCACTTTGGTGTCATATGGAGCATTTCCGGAGATGTTTTAGATTAGCGTTAAGCTAACGCCGTTAGCCTAGCGCGACTTATAGCCATAGCTCGGGGCATTCCCTGAGTATGTAATATGCCCCGTGTGGGCTCCAAATAACATAAACTTTAGCACTTTTCAAATCATAGAAGCTTGATGTCTTTAGTCTACGATTTCGTTTGGTCAAAAGTGGCCTGTAATTCGAGATTTAGCCATAGTTTCAAGTAGATGAGGACACCAGTGCGCATGTGCGGACTGTGCTCTCAGCTCCCGGGACCCAAACATGGAACGCATAGCTGTAAACTATGGATAAATCTCGGATTACAGGCCACTTTTGATTCAAACGAAATCGTAGACTAAAGACATCGAGCTTCTATGATTTGAAAAGTGCTAAAGTTTGTGTTATTTGGAGCCCGCACGGGGCATATTACATGTTTAGGGAATGCCCCGAACTATGGCTATAAGTCGCGCTAGGCTAACGGCGTTAGCCTAACGCTAATCTAAAACATCTCCGGAAATGCTCCATATGACACCAAAGTGATATGGGTGAGTAAAACAACGTGTTTTATTACCAAAATAAGGCTCAAATTGTAAAAAAGTTACTTTTCCTTTAAAGGAGACGGTGCAGTTTCATAAAACACATGATTACACATAGTTAAAAAAAAAAAAAAGTCAGAAGGCTAGTTTTCATCTGTAGTCCCCTGGCTATGATGTAAAAAGGCAAAGAGCACACATTACATATCCTCCTGGGACCTGAAGAAAAAAAGTCCATCTGAATTATTATTATTTTAATTTTCTATTTGGAGGTAAATGAGCACCTTAGCATTTACATTTTGCTAATTTTATTTGTATTTATAATAATAATATTCGTAACGTGCCCCGCGTAATGACGTCAGGGACATTTTGGTGTTAAATCCACGTGAAGTTAACAACCTCACAAAAACTTTTTTTTTTTCATGACCAACATCTCTGACAAGCTTCTACAGTCACGTCAAATAGTTTTTAGTCTCCCTTTTAATTTCTTATTTATGTATTTATTCATTTTAGGTTTTTTTTATGTATTATTTATATTGTATTCATTTATTTATTTATTTGTTTTAGTATTTTTTTGTATTTATTTTTATGTACTGTATTATTTATTTTCTATTTATTTATTTCAATTGTTTTATTATTATTTTTATATATTATTTATTTTCTATTTATTTCTATTTATTTAGTTATTTATTTTTAGTATTTTTTGTATTTATTGTTATTTATTGTTTATGTATTATTTATTTCGACAGACTGGTTAACTCAATGGCCACTCTAAAGGACACAAATGAATGGCGGGTCTCAGGAGGATATACAATATTCAAAATACATATACAGACACTATACAATTTAAAAAAGCATATGACAACGCAGCATATCACAACATAACATTTGATCATAACATCACAGCAGGCTTATCTTTTAGTGTTGGCAGCTGTAGGTGTTGATAAGCCACATTTTCAATTTTTTGGAGTTCCACATACTCGCACTCCGTACTGACCAGGCCGACTTACTAAAAGTGGTCCTGTGCTTTGTCTTCTTAATCTTCTTTAATCTTCTGTTGTTTAATTCCATTGGTGGTTAAAGGGTATAGTTAAATGTTCTATATTACACAAAATGGATTCTTGAGTGCTGTAAGCCGTGTTATAATGTTGTTATCTCATCAAAAACATACCCAGAGTTGTGTTTTGTTTCATTCACACATGAGTAATCCTTCATTATTAATCTGTCTACATCTCCGCAGCTCAAAATGCTCTGTTCCACCTTGTGATGTCATGAAGTGGTAGTTTTAATGTTAACAGATGCATTTACGTTTAGTTTCGTAGAGATTTTTATTATCCAAATGATTCTAGTGAAGGTGTATGGAGTTTAAAATCAGAGTGGAGCACTTCCTGTACTGCCACATGACATCACAATGTGTTTTCCATCTGAGGGAAAAACACAACTTTTGATGCGATGAGGAAACAACATTATAACATAAATAAAACATAAATAAAACAGAAAATAGTGTAATATGGGTCCTTAAAGGGATATGCCACCCCCAGGTCAAACTTGGGCATCTCCCCACAGTCCAGGGACTAAAATAAGTGGTGGAAAGCGTTTTCCTGCTCACCCAGCCATTGTCCGAGTCTGTCGCCACTGACCGCCGCGGTAGCTGCAGCTCCTCCGCGTATTTGCTGGAGGCTAACGGCGCCAGAGAAAGATTTCGGCCAAAAGGAATTAATTTGCTCGATGCGTTTCCCAATTACTTTGTGTGTAGTGCGCATTCATATCGAGTGCAAATAAATGTGCAAATCAACACGGAGAGCTTGACTTGGTCATTTTGGGTGGGAACTATTTTTCAGTGCGGAAATACACAGCCGAAGCACACATAACGCTGCCAGGGGAATCCCTGTTACGCACCAGGAAGGGAGTTCCCCTGTTGCGCAGCGTGGTAAACAACAGTGTGGATCAAATCACTTATACAGCGCTAGCTAGCTGATAACACGAGTTGTAATGGAGATTGAAGACATTACATTACAGACGAAGATGATGACTTTGACTTCCGAAATCCCAGACCTTACCTTTTTGAACCAGTCTACACTGAAGAGGAGTTGCAGGAGTTGAAGACTGGATGTTACGACTACTGAAGGCGATGAACCAAGGAGAGCACATAGCAACTTTATCCGGCGCGATAAAGTGAACTGGAAAAGGAAAAATAAACCGAGCGGACCCAATGGACAGCTGTCTACAGAGTAAGTCGTATATCTAATATAATAGTAAATGATCAGACTACTCTCTGGTGATGTCGGTATGTTTTTCTTGCAGTAAAAGTTGTTGTTTCCACAGACAGTACAGGCTGGTGTCGTACCGTGTTGTGCTTTGTTTACGGAAGGTGGGGGCTGGGATTCCCCTGTTAGATTGCGTGCTTTGTGCTTCGGCTGTGTATTTCCGCACTGAAAAATAGTTCCCACCCAAAATGACCAAGGCAAGCTCTCCGTGTTGATTTGCACATTTATTTGCACTCGATATGAATGCGCACTACACAGAAAGTAATTGGGAAAAGCATCGAGCAAATTAATTCCTTTTGGCCGAAATCTTCCGTTGGCGCCGTTAGCCTCCAGCAAATACGCGGAGGAGCTGCAGCTACCGCGGCGGTCAGTGGCGACAGACTCGGACAATGGCTGGGTGACCAGGAAAACGCTTTCCACCACTTATTTTAGTCTCTGGACTGTGGGGAGATGCCCAAGTTTGACCTGGGGGTGGCATATCCCTTTAAAGCTTTCAGTCAAATCATTTATCTCATTTTTTAATACTCTTTAATACACACTAGCATTATTTTGAGTAGGCTATTTGTACCTGAAACTAATTACTAAAATCATTAAAGGGACAGTGTGTAGGATTCGTGGCGCATAGGTGGTTACTAGCTATTCCACTTCCTCTTTTGGCTATGGCAGACCTCGAGGGTCACCCGGACGCGACGTAGCGCCGAGATCGCGCGTGCCCGCGCACGAACCGCACACCGCTGTATACATAAAGCGCGGTCCCCCGTTCACTTTTTTTTTTTCTTTTCGCATGAAAACACACAATCCCGATCATGATTCATGACAATCTACACATCAAATGAAACCTTACAGTCTCCTCTTTTTGACTATGCAATTCATTTCCCTGCAAAACAATCACTCCCCGAGCACATGGGGCTTTTATACAGAAAAGCACAAAACTTAGCTTACTTAGCTTACCTTTGAAGGCTCTGCACAGGTCAAACTCTGTATTTCATCATAAACTTGGTCTCAATCTGTCCATAAGGATCCAGCGAATAAAATCCAGTAAAACAATTTAGTCCAAAATACGTGTTGTATCCATTACGATGTGTGATCCGGCAGCATGCTTCTTTACACAGGCTCCCCCCTTCCCCCCTCCCCTTCCCCTTCTCTCCTTCTGTCCTTCACTCCCAAACGCAGCGCGGCTAAGCAGCTGTTAGCAGGAGCCGAGGCGAAGGATGAGCCCAAATGTCCTTCTGTGGCTCTCGTATTCAAAATGGCTGCCTCTATATGGGGAAGATCCCCCTTTTATGTGACTATATCTAAGTCCAAAAGAATACTTTGATTTCATGATGGAAGTGAAAAGGCTTGGAAAACAATGTATTTTTGAATGGGTATCTTCAATTTCAGTAATTAACAGGTAAAAATCTTACACACTGTCCCTTTAAGTCAAAATAAAGTTAAAATTTGGAGTCTGTCTACACCAGTGGACACACAATATGTATTTCCTTTAACCAGGGCAGAGAATTAACAGCCGTTTCCTCATGGGGCTGCGACCTCCTGACGCCCACACACAGAGTCACGGTCAAACATGACAGCTCCAGGTCCTGTCACATGTACACACACACACAGACATGCACACACACACACAGACACACACAATATAAACTTTATCAATCCTTTGTTGCTTAGTCATTTCTCTGGCCGAGTTGTGCGTTGCCAAAAGCGCTGCTGTTGTGGAGGAGATAGGAGCAGAAGAGAGGCACAGAGCCACCTCCAGACAAGAGGGTTCAGTCCAGGTTATTGGATTACAGCTCCTTCTGTTTGTGGAGCCGGGCCCTCAACTTACAACAGTGTGGCGGAGGGACAAGGGACCAGCCTCTGTGAAAATGGTGTCAGATATTGAATATTTTGACATACAGAGGTACAGGCCTGTTTTCATTATGAAGATTTGGGCAGGAGTTTGTATATTTTACAGTGTCATGCAATTATATTTTTTTAAGTTTCTCTCGCTCTATCCTAATAACTGTGCAACAGCAAAAGAATGATTCAATTCCATCAACTGGACACATTTTTGGAGTGAAGATGTTTCTCACCTCTTCAGTTGTGGTCAGACTTCTGGTGGACACTGCTTTTTTATCTGCCTGAAGGAAGGAGCTAACTACACTGAATCTAACTTAATAAACATGATTTGTGGTGTTTTTGTGATGATCAGGTTTGTAATGAATTTAAAGAGTATTTAATCCTTACATGCAGCCAGGCCAGCTGACTACGCATGTATGTTTAAGTAGTTTTGTTAATTAAGTAAAATACAGACACAAAGGTAAAAAGTTAAACTAAAAGTATCACATGGAAAAATCTTCTTAAAAAGTGAAAATATTAAAGTACCTGTTTAAAAATGTGCTTAAAGAATAAAAAGTATTCTGCAGAGATTTTTATAACTATTAATGGATGGAATGCAGTGATTTTGGTAAAGAATTTAGCAAATTTTTAAGTGATTTAATTGATTTCTTACATTTTCTAGCTGTTTTTGCTCAAAGCTAATTTGCTAACTCAAATATTAAATGTGCTAAAAAAAAAAAAAAAACATAAAGTCTCCACCATTTCAGGTCTCACACCATAATGAATAGTACTTTTTTTACTTTCAGGCCAGATCTAAAATGGAGTGGAGTAGGAAGTACAGATACACGTTCTCAAATGTAGTGAAGTAAAAGTAAAAAGTATTCACTGTAAAATTTACTTTAGTAAAGTACAGATTTAAAGTAAAATTTGTACTTATTGTACTTTTACTTTTGTACCTTCCTTTTGTTACCTTCCACCACTGGGTATGTTTATCCAGGACCTGGGTGAGTAGCACTTTTTAAAGAAATTGTACTTTTTGCAGTTTTCCAACTCCACACTTTTACTCCTACTTTGCTGCCTTTTAATGATAAAGTTTATTTAAAATGGTTTATTGGTATTATCTTGCTTTATTGTCACTGAGTCAACTGAATGTACAGTAGTAGTTTCAATATTATCATTTATCAAAAATCTCTGTGTATCGAGCTTCAGAATTTGTTATCATGTCAGGCCTGTCCAAATCCTTTCTCAGATAGTAGAACAACAGGTGTGTTTGTTTAAGATATCTTGTTCAAATCATATAATTATCTTTTAAGCACTTTCTTCCTCTGGACATTTTTTCATTAAATGCCTTTTTGTTTTTCATCTTCTGCACAAATGATATTGTTTTGTCTCGTGCCAGGTGTCGTTTAAAGATATAATTTCATTTAGATTATTGAGGAGAGTCCCACAAACGCACATTGCAGCGGTGCTCAGAGGAACAAAGTGCCTATGGTGAGTGTGTGTTTACAGACAGAGCCTAATCTCAGCTGTATTCAGGCTCACTAGACGACTAATGTCCTGCTTTATCAGCGCCTGATAAAAATAGACAAATAACCTGCCTGTGGGACTGATCACCGAGAGGCTCCAGTCCACAGTCTGTCTCCGTTTTGACACAAAGTAGTTTTTTATGGCGGCAACACAACCAAAAATATACAAGTAAAGTTAGAAAACTGTTCATCTTTGGACAGAAAATGGTGGTTAAATCGATGAGTCATTGATTAAATAACAATGAATCATTCAGCTCCTCAAAGGTGGTGTCCATAACAGGGGAAAGTGGACAGAAACATAGGAATAAATGTATATGTTTGAATTGGATACTTCTAAATAAAAAAAAAAAACACTCTGTTCCACCTTGTCATGCGGTAATACAGGAAGTGCTCTACTCTGTTTTTTAATCACATATAACCACTAGAATAATCGTTTTGGTTATTTCAGCCCTGGAATCGACAATCCCTACTGAACAAAAGATAAAAGATAGTTGTGCTGGCAGTTTGATCTTTGAAGACGTAGACAGATTAATAATAAAAGGATTACTCAAACGTGTGTGAATGAAACAAAACACAAATCCGGGTACGTTTTTGGTGAGATAACAACATTCTAACATGGCTTAAAGCTCGCAAGAGTCAGTTTTGCGTAATATAGAACCTGCAACATCCAGTCGGCGCTGTCAGTGTCAGCCGCAACCACTTTACATTTCGCTCCTTTTTATATAATCGGCAAAAAAAAAAAACATAAATCAGTGTCTGTGTTTTTAAATTGTACTGTCATTTTAACTAACGCACTTTATCGCTTGTGTTTACAATTGTTTGCACCTTTTTAATATCATTTGCACTTAATTTACTGTTTACAACTATTGCACTTTACATTTGATATTTTACTGTTATTTTACTCTGGACGTGTGCTGCTGACCTCTTGGCCAGGTCACCCTTGTAAACGAGGTCTTGATCTCAATGGGTTTTTACCTGGTTAAATAAAGGTTAAAGGGACAGTGTGTAAGATTTTTACCCGTTAATTACTGAAATTGAAGATACCCATTCAAAAATACATTGTTTTCCAAGCCTTTTCACTTCCATCATGAAATCAAAGTATTCTTTTGGACTTAGATATAGTCACATAAAAGGGGGATCTTCCCCATGCAGAGGCAGCCATTTTGAATACGAGAGCCGCAGAAGGACATTTGGGCTCCGCCTTCGGCAAGGCTCGTGGTTTTGGGTAAACAACACAAGCATGCTGCCGGATCAGACATCGTAATGGATCTAACACGTGTTTTGGACTAAATTGTTTTACTGGATTTTATTCGCTGGATCCTTACGGACAAGTTGAGAGCAAGTTTATGGTGAAATACAGAGTTTGACCTGTGCAAAGCATTCTAAGGTAAGCTAACCTTGTTTTGTGCTTTTCCGTATAAAAGCCCCATGTGCTCGGGGAGTGATTGTTTTGCAGGGAAATGAATTGCATAGTCAAAAAGAGGAGACTGTAAGGTTTCATTTGATGTGTAGAGTGCCATGGTACATGATCGGGAATGTGTGTTTTCATGAGAAAAGAAAAAAAACAAAAAACGGGGCTGCGTTTTATTTATACAGTAGCGGCGCGCGGCTCGGGTGACCCTCGAGGTCTGCCGTAGCTAAAACAGAAAGTGCAATAGCACCATCCACCTATGTGCCATGAATCCTACACACTGGGGCTTTCAATTTAAAAAAATATATAAATTCTGTCTTTCTCCACTAGCACAACCCTCATCTGTTCAATGATCTCCTCAACCTCCATACCAGGCCAGCCAGAACCACACGCTTTGACAAAATTCGAATCGATCTAGAGCCGTATCCTTTCTGCCTGATTTTGGAGGCCATGATTGACAGGCGGATTAACCAATCAGAGAGAAACATGCTCCAATCGCGTCAAATGGAGCATATTTCCCCTTCTTTACCTTACAGTACAGAAGGGGAGGGGAAATGCATGGAATTTTACAGAATCAACAATCAAAGCACCAAACTATTATTTATCTCAGGTAAAAGTAGTTGTATATTTTGAATTTTGGAGAGGACATGTCTTTCGCATTTGAGAGACGTGATACAAATTAGCAGCTGTGGTTGGACCATCTGAAATTTGGACATAGGCTTTTCACCCTCTGGCTCCAGTCCAGTCCAGTTCTGGATTCAAACCTCCAGCCTTTCTGGTCACATAGATATAGACAACTGTGGTGTAGTCAGTCAGGTGCTACTTACAGAGACAGAATGAACGTTACTAGTGTTCTGAAGTCTGACATGAGTCTAACAGCTTTCTCAATGAGCCCAATAGAAGCAGTGAGTGAATATGCGCAGTGTCTAATGATGGGACTTTGTTTTCCAGTTGACAGGCTCACACAATTCCACACTTTCTGATGATAAATGAGATTTAATTTGTATTGCACCAGAGTTTGGAGAAGTTTAGAAACAGCGCTGGTGCCACTTCGACTTATACTTGACAGACAGTAATCAGCTGCAGGCCAGCCCTCATTATTAAAACAGGTGGGAACAGTCTGATTCATTTAGAGGACAGTTTACCGAGGGGCCTATCTCTGAGAAAATTGACAGTCAGTGATGTGACAACCTAATCAATAACTAAGTAGTAAGCTAAATTTGGCCAATTTAAAATGTAATTAAAAGTGTAATTAAAATGATACTTTTCGGGTTGTGGATCTGCAGCTTACCTGTCTCCATGGAGATGCTATTACTTGATTGAAATGTATTAAAGGAGAATTAACGGGGTTTTTTTTACAATCTGAGTCTTATTTCGGTAATAAATCAAGTTGTTTTACTCACCCATAGCACTTTGGTGTCATATGGAGCACTTCCGGAGATGTTTTAGTCATAGTTATAGTTAGTCATAGTTTGCTTTATTGTCGAAAAACAATCATGTACATGTACATAGAATGAATTCGAAATTTCGTTTCCCCACTAACCAGGCAGGACAGTGATAGAGTGGCTAGGGGAGGGGCCGCTGCACTTGCGCGCGCCGCCGACTGGGAGATGCAGAACAGAAAAGATGCAATACAAGTACAATCAGTGACAATTTAACAACATGTAATGACAGAAAAAACAATTGGAGATATAACATAAGGTGATCTTTTTTGTTGGTTACATAAGGAAGGGGTCAGATTGGAAATCAATGAAGTTGATTGAACCGAGAGCAGAGATCAGACCTTTCTAAAGACAGGAATTTCTACTATTGTTTCTGTTTCCAGTGACAGTGTAAGAGTGTGTGCTATGTTTATGTAGAGTCCAGATAACAAACCACATTCTGTGGCCTTGGCCTTGTTTATGCAGGGAGGCTAAGTCAAAACACAGATAACTGTTTTGGGACCGATTTTCACAGGAGAGAATAATCCAGGGGGGTTGATTAAGCATTGATGAGAATACATTTTTAGAGACCCAGGTAAATAATTTAGACTGAGATTAGCGATAGCCGTAACGCGAGTTCTCGGGGCATGTAATATATGCCCCGAGTGGTCTCCAAATAACACAAACTTTAGCACTTTTCAAATCATAGAAGCTCGATGTCTTAGTCTACACTTTCGTTTGAGTCAAAAGTGGCCTGTAAACCGAGATTTATCCATAATTTACAGCTTTGCGTTTCATGTTTGGGTCCCGAGAGCTGAGAGCGAAATAAGCTGCGACTCCACACATGCACACTGGTGTTCTCATCTACTCGAAACTATGAATAAATCTCGGTTTACAGGCCACTTTTGACTCAAACGAAAGCGTAGACTAAGACATTGAGCTTCTATGATTTGAAAAGTGCTAAAGTTTGTGTTATTTGGAGACCGCAAAGATGTGCCCCGAGAATTCAAATTACAGAGATCGCAAATCTAAAACATCTCTGGAAGTGCTCCATATGACACCAAAGTGCTATGGGTGAGTAAAACAACTTGTTTTATTACCGAAATAAGGCTCAGATCGTAAAAAACGTTAATTCTCTTTTAAGCCAGTCTCTTATGATTTAGTAAATGTTTCAATTGCTCAAAAACACTTTTCTAAGTAAGATAAGTGTCACAAATCTTACTGTGCCTTAATGACAGATCTGACCTGTAAATTTGGCTTGTGGCATCCATAGACTGTTGTGGCGTCAATGGACATAGCTAACCCGCTAGCCACCGCATTCCAAATAGGAAGTGTTCATGGGGGCACTTCCGGCTCCACTGACTCTGGTTCCAATTGACTTGACATTGAAAACTGTCAGCTCTCTCTGTAACTGCTGCAGTGAGCCTTGTTATTTTGGTCGTAAAATGTTCCTATTAACTCGCTCTACATGAATCTGGGTTTTTTATTTCACTCGGCTCCAAATTCACCCCTCTAACCGCTAGCATTGTGAGCTTCATTTGACTGGAGCCAAACACTATAGGCGACGTCACACTCACTTAGTCCACTTTATACAGTCGATGGTGGAGTCTCCTCCTTAGATAGTTACAATTAATACTGTGAAACATTCCAGGCAAGGCAATAACATCACCATGGAGATAAAAAAAAAAAAAAAAAGACAGATCCTCCAACAGAAGTAATTTCTAAGGAGCAATGGGGTCAATACCATATTTTGCATACATAAAATAGCTCTTCAGTTTGTTCTTTTCCAGTAAAAGTTTGTAGAAGTAGAAGTACAGTAGAAGTTTTTCCTCCCAACAACACAAGGTGACAAATTACTGGACTGTGGTTTTAATACTTGTGCACTTGTCAAGAGAATTTATAGCCAGTGGGGAAAACAAAAGCCTGTACAAAATGATAATTGCATTGTGAATTATGGAAAATATTTTCAAACACTTTTGAAGAATGGACTTTAGATCAGCACCTGGGAGGTAACTGATTTGTCAAACACGTTCAAATGACCAACAGCATTCAATGTATTGTATGCAGCTTATTATCGCATATGAAATTACAAATGATTAATGATCTGCTATTCAAGGACAGGACTGCATCTCATTTGAACAGTAAAGCTCGAACAGTGCAGTGAATGGTGTCGGTTGGTAGCCTATATAAAGTATGTATACGTATGTATTCACTGAGGGCCAATTACATTACTATATTATGCAAAGTTGACTGTTATGAGTCGTGTTATAATGCTGTCATCAAAAACATGCCTGCTGTTGGGTTTTGTTTCATTCATGTTTGAGTAATCCTTTATTATTAAACTGTCTACATCTCATGAAGTGGTACTTTTCAAGATAACAGCTATAGTTCAGTAGAGACTGCCAATTCCAGGGCTGAAATGATCCAAATGGTTCTAATGAAGGTGTATGGAGTTTAAAAACCCAATGGAGCACTTCCTGTATTGCTACATGACATCACAAGGTGAAACAGAGCCTAAATATACAGGGTTTTTGTGTTAAAGGTCCCATGGCATGAAATTTTCACTTTCTGAGGTTTTTGAACGTTAATGTGAGCTCCCCTACCCTGTTTACCCCCCCCCCATGGTTAAAAGTTGCGAAATGTCTAAACTGAGCATTTGCGATCCTTTTCTGCGTTAGAAAAAATCGGAGCTCAAACGGGCGATTTTGAACAAGGCACCTTATTGACATCAGATCGAAAAAAGAAATGCAAATGCAGTTCCACCCCCGTCTGTCTGTACTCAGCGTCTCTGTAAATCACGCCCAGAGAGTTTGGACTGCGAATGCGCTAGGCAATGCGAAATGCGTTTTTTTATTTGCCTGGAGGCACGTCCGAGTGTTTCTAGGCTCGGAAGTCCTTTATCTGAGCCTCTGGACCTTTGAACAGCAGTGGTTTAAATTTATTTTCTGTGGAAATTTGTTTATTTTTCAATGGAACGCTTCAAATCTCTCCCCCCGTGCAAAAACAAGGAAATGGATCAGCTGAGGGCTCAGAGCCGAGAGCGGAGAGTTTGGCCACGCCCCCACCCTCTACTATAGGCCAGCTCTTTTCTCCTCATTTGCATTCAAGCAACAACGCCCAGAATAAAGTGTTTGAGAGAGATATTTATGACTCTTTCTCATCTTATCTCTGTTTCTCATGCACTGAGTGTTGATTTTGAAGAAGGATTCATTTACAGTATTAGGGAACCATTAAGGAGCCATATAAAAGCATCAAGAAGTACCATGTCATGGGATCTTTAAACATGGGTGAATGAAACAAAACTCCATTGTTATCAACATTATATCAACATTATATCATTGATCAGAAATTAGAGTCATATGGACCCTTTAAATCCAGGCTCAAAATTGTTCTATTTAGCTGTGCATATGACTGAAAGGTTACTACGTATTTATTTTGTATTTATTTTGACCTCCATTAGCTGTGGAAGCACACTGGAGTCATTGACCTATGGTGCATGTTTTTTGGGTTGATGGGGAAACCAGAATGTCCGAAGGAAACCCACCCAGACACAGAGAGAACTTGCAAACTCCACACAGAAAGGCCCGGACAATCCCAGAACCTTCTTCCTGTGAAGCATAAGTGCTAGCCACTCAGCCACTGTGCCATGATTATATTTTGATTTGTTTGTATTGTGATTCTGTAAGGCACTTTGAATTACGAGTTGTGCTATACAAATAAACTTACCATAACACTCCTATTACAAAGGGAAGGCATAAAATTTTACTTCTGAAATTGAACAAAAGAACCATCACGATTTATCGATTATTCACGATTACTGATGTATAACAAAACAAAAGTGAAATCTTTCATTTTCTTTCCATCCATCCATCAATCCATCCATTTTCTTCCACTTTTCCGTATTTCGGGTCGCGGGGGCAAGAGTCCAGACAGATCTGCCGTCCAGATCACACAATGCACCGGCCCCCATGGATCCTCGGGGGGACGTTTTGACCTGAATAAACACAATTATTGATTAACTCAATAATTTTTACATCCCTACTCTGTAAATATGAAACATTTCAAACTCAACACTAAAGAATAGACTCGAAGCCCAGTAAGAGTCCAACACCACAATGATAATAAAAACACTTTCTAGAGATAATAGAATGTGATTTTCAACATTAAATCGTAGTACTTTCTTTTATATTCATATCTGCGTAATCCCTCAGGGGTCCAGGTAGGTTCCATACTGCTCCATGGGCATATACTCGTCTATGTGCTCTTATACTTCTTCTGATACAGGTCACGATCATTCTAAAGCTACATTTTTTAACGACATTTTAAGATTTTTTTGTATCGATAGCTGCTCAAATGAGTATCTTGCTATGACACAAATTTTTTCATAGAAGTGTTGTTTTATGTCTTTGTAACAAGTCTGGTACAATGTTTGGGCAGTCTAAAGTCAACTGAGACATCTGGGGTGATCTGCCAAGGCCAACTCATTAAAATTCCAAGTAACATTCCAAGTAACATTAAAATCTCACAGATGATTGATCAAAATAGACTCAATTATATTAAAGTGTAAAATATTTGTGAGTTTTTTATGATAGTAAATAGGGCTGTCAGTTTAACATGTTAATTAGATTAATTAATTACACTGCTAATTAACGCATTATAAAAATTAACGCAATTAATTATGAATGCAATTCAATGCGTGCACCTTATAAATTTGGCCTGCTGGGCCTCTGAATGGCAAGTTTATTTATAAAAATGTGATGGAGCAGGTCTGTTCCTAAGCCCGCTGTCCCCGGGGAGAGCACGTGAAGATGCGCGCGCCCGTTTCCGTATATGCTGCGCTCCGCGCGCTGAACCCTTTTCAATTCCCCATAACCTCTCCAGCGTGTTCTGCCGCGACTATGGGTGCACACTTAAGAAGCGTTAGTTTTGCCCATCTAAATCGCTAAACCCGATCATTACTCACCCCCGCGGTGCCGCCGCCTCCTCCCTCCTCCCGTGGTGCGATGATCCAGACACATCCGCGCCGGTAATCCAGTTTCGCGGGTTCCGGGGGTCATGTGAGTCATGAGTAATTTACACGGACAATTATTTGTATTCTCTGTATATTTGAAGCTGTGTATATTATTTATTGAGATTGCATGAAAGCTCCTGTACGTGCTCACGTGCACCAGAAATATTCGCCATTTAATAGGCTAGTGGAATGGTGTAAATGAGCTTTCAAATGAATGTTACGTAATGTGGTGGGTGAATGGGGGGGTGTAGCAGTCTTGTCTTGGTTACAGTGGAGGTAACGTGCACGGAGAGAAAGAGAGCGAGGGAAAGACTTAAAGACTTAAAGGGGAAGTCTGCAGTCTTTTCACTGTACCACTATAAATCACACGTTTGACACCTTTTTTGCACTGTGAGAGAGGACAATAAACCACCCAAAAAAAATATTTAAAAAAAAATGTGATTAATTAGATTAATTAATTACAAATCCTGTAGTTAATTAGATTATTTTTGTTAATCGCCTGACAGCACTAATAGTAAACCCGGCAGCTTCAGCAAGTGTCTTCATAGTCTAATTGCTCTATTAAAAGTGAAGGTACACCTCATTCCCTCTGGTCACCCGTCTGCTTCTGTCAGCCAGTCACAGTTTACAAACTCAGACCCTCATTTTTAAGCCTTTGAACTGTGTTATATATTACCATTTCAGCTATTTTCAGAATGATAAAGGGCTGTTGCCATAGTGATTGACTGATTAACTGAATGGGGAAAACATCCTTGAAATATTTCATATAACTGTAAGCTAAAACCCATGAATACAGTGCAGCATCTACATTGAAGCTGCTGAACCACTAGCCACCTCAGTCTCTCCAACTCCTCTTCTCCTACAGTCATGGCCCAAGCTTCAATTTTATCCTGGAAAAAAAAACATGGCACCTCACTCACACAACTTCAACAATATATAGTTGGCTTCTAAAGATGAAAACATTACCACTTCCTCTTCACCTCTTCTCTAACCACATTAGCATTAACTCCTCATTCTTATGGAGTGGACCATCTCTGCCATCACCAGTCTTTAAGGAGGATTCTGCCTGCTCCAGTGACGCAGGAAGAGCCTCGTCCCTCTGGGTTTGGGCGTTTCATTGGAGCTGTCTGTGGAGCCTTGGTGTGGAGATATAGGACAGCCTGCTTACATAAGGGAGAGGCCTCTATTAATTATACAGGTTAGAAAATGGTGGGAAGCTTCTGTGCTGCAATTAAAGAAGATATGTTATGTTGTTTTCAGGTATTTAGTATTCAATTATGATTATTATTCAATTATTTTTCATTGTGAACTAATATTGATCTAAAACGTATTTTTATTGTTGAAAAATGGCTACTGGATATTTTTAAAGATCCCATGACATGGTACTTCTTGATGCTTTTATATGGCTCCTTAATGGTTCCCTAATACTGTAAATGAATCCTTCTTCAAAATCAACACTCAGTGCATGAGAAACAGAGATAAGATGAGAAAGAGTAATTTTTCTCTCTCTGAACACTCCATAATGGGCGTTGTTGCTTGAATGCAAATGAGGAGAAAAGAGCTGGCCTATAGTAGAGGGTGGGGGCGTGGCCAAACTCTCCGCTCTGGCTCTGAGCTCTCAGCTGATCCATTTCCATGTTTTTGCACGGGGGGAGAGATTTGAAGCGTTCCATTGAAAAATAAACACATTTCCACAGAAAATAAAATTAATCCACTGCTGTTCAAAGGTCCAGAGGCTCAGATAAAGGACTTCCGAGCCTAGAAACACTCGGACGTGCCTCCAGGCAAATAAAAAAACGCATTTCGCATTGCCTAGCGCATTCGCAGTCCAAACTCTCTGGGCGTGATTTACAGAGACGCTGAGTACAGACAGACGGGGGTGGAACTGCATTTGCATTTATTTTTTCGATCTGACGTCAATAAGGTGCCTTGTTCAAACTCGCCCGTTTGAGCTCCGATTTTTTGTAATGCAGAAAAGGATCGCAAATGCTCAGTTTAGACATTTCGCAACTTTTAACCATGGGGGGGGGGGGCTAAACAGGGTAGGGGAGCTCACATTAACGTTCAAAAACCTCAGAAAGTGAAAATTTCATGCCACGGGACCTTTAACGCAACGTGTGTGCTTCAGAGTCTGTACTGAACAGTAGGTGGAGACAGTTGGTCAGTGAAAACAGAAATTTTCTCAGCACTCAATCCTCGAATGCAGCGATTACAGATTTTCATTTCTACTTAATTTTCATATGTTTATATAATATGCTCTTTTTAAAGACACAAGTAACTATTAACTATTATTAATTACATTCAAAATTGTTACATTTTATCATCTTTTTTCATTGATCATACACTAAAAGCTTCTCTTCTATTCCATCTTGTACGTGACAAACCAACGTCTAATGGAGTTGAATAGAATTTACAATCATACACTCTCAAATAGATGACCCCCATCTCAAATAGATGAAGTATTAGGTTAAAGGTCTGTCTTTTAAAACCCATTTAGAGGTGCTCATGAGCAGTCTGGAGATTTGTTCAAAAGCAGGTCTCAAATTCATTCTCTTGTTGTAGCCTTGAACCAAAGTTAAAAGTAGATGAAATTGCATTTTTCATAGCCCATCATGAAACATAAGTCCAGGACCAGTAAAAATGTTCTCCACTCTATATTTGTTTGACCAACTTCTAGTTTGAATGTATGACAATTAACATGTTGCAATATATTTGTTTCATGTCGTGCCCAATCTCCTTGAGGCCTATGGAAAAAGGTATGTTTTGGCAGAAAGTATATTTTGTAGGTAGACTTATTTCTAACATTGTGTAACATTGTGTTCTGCGTCCTGATTGGCTAAGAGACTGTAGACCTTTGCTGATTGATAGATGGGGGATGCAGGAGGGACCTAGGGAACTAGACCAGGACTAAACGTGGACTAAACCAGGTCTAGACCAGAACTAAACCAGGTCTAGACCAGGTCTAAACCAGGTCTAAACCTGGACTGGTCCTGGACTAAACCAGGACTGGACCAGGTCTAGACCTGGACTAAACTGGGACTAGACCAGGTCTAAACCAGGATTAAATCACCCCGTGCGGCTCTTTGCTGGTTTCGTGCGGCTCTTGCGTTCGTTTGTGCGTGTTCAGTTTGTGGCTCGGGCTGCGAGGACGCGGTCCTGAGGGGAAGGCATGGTCCGGGCGCCGCGGTTCGATCTCGTGCTCGCAGCCCCATTTTGTTGAAAATCTACGAAAGTTTGAGTGTTTAAAGATCCCATGACATGGTACTTCTTGATGTTTTATATGGCTCCTTAATGGTTCCCTAATACTGTAAATGAATCCTTCTTCAAAATCAACACTCAGTGCATGAGAAACAAAGATAAGCTGAAAAAGAGTCATTTTCCTCACTCAGAACACTCTATAATGGGCGTTGTTGCTTGAATGCAAATGAGGAGGAAAAAGCTGGCCAATTGTAGAAGGTGGGGGCGTGGCTAAACGCTCCGCTGTCTCTCTGTGCGCTCTCTGATCCCTTTCCTTGTTTTTGCACGGGGGGAGAGAGTTAGAGTGTTCCATTGAAAAATAAACACATTTCCACATAAAATAAAATTAAACCACTGCTGTTCAAAGGTCCAGAGGCTCAGATAAAGGACTTCCGAGCCTAGAAACACTCGCAGGTGCCTCCAGGCAAATAAAAAAACGCATTTCGCATTGCGTAGCGCATTCACAGTCCAAACTCTCTGGGCGGGATATACAGGGGCGCTGAGCGGAGACAGAGGGAGGGGTTGGAGCTGCATTTGCCGATCTGACGTCAATAAGGTGCCTTGTCCGAACTCGCCCGTTTCAACACTGGTTTTGTGTAACGCAGAAAAGGATCGCAAATGCTCAGTTTAGACATTTCGCAACTTTTAGCCATGGGGGGGGGGGCCTAAACAGGGTAGGGGAGCTCACATTAACGTTCAAAAACCTCAGAAAGTGAAAATTTCATGCCATGGGACCTTTAAACAAGAGAGAAATGTGAGAAAATGTTAATTCCAGTGTTTTAAGGCGTTTACAGCCTTAAAACATAATTGTAAAATATAAAGTTGTCCTACTTCATGGATTTCACTCATTAGGGGTTATTTCTGGAACCTAACCCCCGCGATAAACGAGGGACAACTGTACAGCACTTTCCATCAAGGAGCCACTCACCCATTCACACATATACCAATGTGCACAGACACTGGGGGCAAGGTGGGTTAAAGGCCTTGCTCAAGGATACAACGACAGTATTCATCAGTGGAAGCGCGAATTGCACCACCAACCTGGGGTCAGTCGATCTGACTGCCTTGAGAGGGACTTGAACCGCCTTCAAATCAGTGGACAAACACTCTGCCAACTGAGCTACGGTCACCCATATGATGACCAAATAAATGTCATTGTTTATATTTTTAAATGTAAAAAAAAGAGATACTTTGGTCAGTCAGTCATCACATCAAACTTTTTCATATTCTAAGATACCATGCACGTGACAAAACAGTAGACTGTATAAATGGACACAGCTAACGTGCTAGACATTCCGTATAGGAAGCTCACATGGGGGCACTTCCGGCTCCTTCTGACCCTGTCTCCCATTGACTTACAGTGGAATATTATCGCCCCCTCTCTCTGTAACTGCTGATGTGAGCCTTGCCATTTTGGTCAGTTTATGGACAAAACCTTAAATCCCCCTGTACCTGGGCTCTAGAGGACAGGCGTGAACAAACGTGTTACAGAAGGAAGCAGCTTCATACTGTGTGAATTGTGTATGTGTGTAGGTACTAGTACAGTATGTATATGTATGTGTGTGTGTATGTGTGTGTCGTGTGGGCTTGTGGCTCTTGTGTGATTCACCCGAACAGGCCGATGTTGATCAAAGCGAGGAGCGAGTGAGACAGACAAGCTGCAGCCGACACAAATGGATACACTCCACCCGCGCACTCACAGCCTCACGGTGTCAAATACTGGAATTATATCACTAACAGCGGCCAGCACAAGAAGAGGAGGACAGAGGGAGGGAGAGGGGGGTGAAAGTAGGAGAGGAAAAAGAAGAGAGGGAAGGGGTGAGAGGGGATGAGACAGTGAGAGAGAAAACGACAATAATGAAAGATATAGGGACAAAAAGATGACGAGAAAGAGGGAGGGAGGGAGAAAGCAAGAAAGAAAAAACATAGAGGGACTAAAAGAGATGAAAATGGGAGAGAGGGGACGAAAGTGAGTGATAGAGAGAAAGGGGATGGACAGTGAAGGAGGGGGGAGTAAAAGAGAGAAAGGACAAAATCAGGTAGAGGGAGAAAGAGGAGGCAGAGGCAGGGGAATAGAAGATGCAGGAGAGAAAATATAGAAGAGAAAAATAGTCAGGAGGGAGAAGGGGGTTTGAAGCAAGACAGAAAAAAAGATAATGGGAAGGAAAGAGGAAAGGAAAAATGGGAGAGAGCAGAATGGAGCAGCAGAGACAGCAGAGAGAGGACATAGCAGAGGAAGAAAGAAAAATGGAGGATGAAAAGAGAAGAAGGGAAGGTGAAAGAGAAAGGATAGAGCAGAAGAGAGAAGGAAAGAGGGAGAGTAAGAGAGAGAGAGTTAGCGAGAGAGATGGGTGTTAGGTGGTGGCTTACAGTGGAGAAACACAGTACATATGTGAAAATGTGTATGCTGAAATATTGAACACTGCACATTGTATTGTTGTTCTGTTGTATAAAGTGCACACACACAGAGGAGATGGATAAACTGCTAAAAATACATCACAATGCATTAGAATTCATGCAAGAAGAAGAGAATGTATTACATCAAAACGTTTGTGGGTAAAATCTCCAGGTTTAAAAACTATGGTCTGTCTATGGGTGTTTGCAACTGGAAAATGAAGATAAGCTCAACTAAAATGATGCAAAAGACAAAGATGAAATATTACAATTTAACTGGGAAAAAATAAGAAACCACTGCACCTTTTTTCTGAAATCAGCATCTCTACATGTATTACAGCCATTCCATTCCAGCGTCTGTTGAATTCCAACACAAACACAAAGCTGAGCTACTTCAGTTCTTGCACCAGCAGTGGAATAAAGTCACCCAAGAACAATGTGAAAGACTTGAGGAGAGCATGCCAAGACGCATGAAAGCTGTGATTAAAAATAAGGGTTATTGCACCAAATATTGATTTCTGAACTCTTCTTAAGTGTAAACATTAGTATTATGTTGTTTGAATTTGATCTTGTTTCTTTGCATTGTTTGAGATCTGAACATATGTATCTTTTTTGTTTCTGCAAATAATCTAAACAATATTTTTATTTGGAATTTGGGGGAAATGTTGGCAGTAGTTTATAGACTCAAACAAAAATGTTCTTTCCGCCTAAACACATACCTATAAGTAGTAAAATCAGAAAAACTGATAATTTTGCAATGGTCTCTTATTTTTTTCCAGAGCTGTATATGCAAAAAATATTCACAAACAACAAATTTAAGAATTAAAGAAGAAGAAAGTTAATTTGAACACCGACCATTTACCTTGACCGTTTACTTACACATGGACTCACTTCTCCAGAGACCACCATGCAACAGTAGGCGTGGTCAGTCTGATAGATCTGCCAGATCCGTCAATCTGACCACGCCCGGGAACAACAGCTGATAAGAGACGCCTCACAGCAGTCAGCTGATACATCTACTAGCCAAACATGTCAGTAGTAAGATATTAAGCTATTTGTCTTATTTGAAGAAAACATAAAGCTTCTCAAATAGAGGTGCTGTTTTTGTCAAATCATAACTTGGGTAAAATACCTCCAAGCATCTGCTGCTTGTGTCTAAGCAAAATTTTGGGGTCCCATGGCATGAAATTTTCACTTTCTGAGGTTTTTGAACGTTAATGTGAGCTCCCCTACCCTGTTTAGGGCCCCCCCCCATGGCTAAAAGTTGCGAAATGTTTAAACTGAGCATTTGTGGTCCTTTTCTGCGTTAGAAAAAAACACAGCTCAAACGGGCGATTCTGAACAAGGAAACTTTCTGACGTCACACGGAAAATGCAGTTCCACCCCCCGTCTGGATGTCTACCCACCGTCTCTGTAAATCACGCCCAGAGAGTTTGGATCGAGAATGAGCTACGCAATGCGAAATGCGTTTTTTGCCTGGAGGCACATGTGAGTGTTTCTAGGCTCGGAAGTCCTTTATCTGAGCCTCTGGACCTCTGAAACAGCAGTGGTTTAATTTTATTTTCTGTGAAAATGTGCTCTCCTTTCTTCCTTCGCGCATAAAACGTGGAAGTGGGACCAGCACACAGCGCACCGCTAAAACAAGGAACCAGCGGCGCATTTGCCCCCCCACCCCACCCGCTACTCTGACCTATCTCTGTCCTTCTCATTTGCATTCAAGCAACAACACCCAGAATGAGGTGTTCAGAGAGATATTCTTTGACCATGTCTGTGTAAATGGGTCTTTCTCATGCACTGAGTGTTGATTTTGAAGAAGGATTCATTTACAGTATTAGGGAACCATTAAGGAGCCATATAAAAGCATCAAGAAGTACCATGTCATGGGATCTTTAAATCTAATGATGAAGTTTCTTGTTTCATATGTACTTAAACATTCTATAACTCAAATATGCTCATGTTCCACTCCCTTTCCCAGGTAGTTAGTATATCAAACTCTATAGGTTCAGATACCAGCTGAAAGCCTCTCCCCTTCTCAATTCTTTGCAGGAAAAGTCCAGACCAATCTTACCAGCATGCATTCACCATTTTCTGCCAAGAGCTGCATTCCTTCCGCCACATGCCTTTGATTTCTGTGTCTTTAGTAGGCCACAATAACAATAATCACGTTTTAATTTGGGCTGTCAGCGGCGGCAGCCCTCGTCCAGGTGACTATTGTACCCTTTGTGAGCTGGTGAGTCAGACCGGGCTAAGAGCCACAAGCCTGGTCTCAACCGAAGCCTTGGACAAAACACATCATCAAATACAAGGGACCCCCACTGCGAAACTTCAGCTCTGCGCAATCATTTATTCTTGCTTCGTGAGTAATTACACTTTACACAGGAAAGCGCGTTTCAGCTTCAGTCGATTCCACTATTTGTGTTTTTGCAAGAAAGTAGGAAATAAATAAAACAACCCTGGTTTATTTCAACAACTCGTCTTTGATTAAAGCAGTAAGGTGCTGTGTAAAATATGTTAACAACGAAATAAGTCGACACGCTGGAATGTAAAAAGTCTGTCATTGTGTTGTAGTTTATGACCTTGAATGAGACAATTAAAGACAGAGGTGAGATAGTTTATCAGGTGAGATAGTTTATCAGTGTGATCACGTATAAGACGCATTATTAAAACTTAGAGTTACAAAGAATGAGGAGGAGACTAACAGGGACAGCTAAATGCCAAGTGAATTTGAAAAATGTTTTGTTTTTCCTTTCATAAAATTTGAGAGGATTTGTGCAGCTTTTGGAAAATTTGGTTTAAAGAGGAGGTTTTATGCTAAATTGATTTGTTGTTGATTTGCTTGTTCCCTCATCAAAAACATGTCTGAAGAGGTTTTAGGGCCTGTCCCCATGACAACGTTTTTTGGAGGAAGTTTGTGTGCGTTTGGGCCTGTCGTCCAGATGGTGCCGGCGTTTTTGGGGGTGAGAACGGTGTTTTTCAAAAATGGGTTCCAGAGTGGAGAAGTCGGAGAACGCCGGGGGTCGTGTTGCCATGTGGGCGGCGAAAAACGCGACTGTTGGGAAAATGATGACGTCGCGCTGCCGTAATCATCACGTGACCGGTGACCAGAAGGTAACCCTGCGCCTTCCGCAGGTAAAGACCAGATAACAACAACCATGGCGGACAATGGACTTCAGTATATTTTACAGACATTTGGAAGTTTATTTGCACTGCTGCATCAAACTCTGTTTATCTGCAATGCAGTGCGACAACAGCAGAGATACATGCACAATTACGCACGTCGGATTCTTTTCACCCCGCTGCCGCGGCCGAGAACAACAATAAGGGCCACCCGAAGAAGGTTTTGGGTGAGACCTGACAATGTTTGGGAGCGATCGATGGGACCCATGTTGAAATCAAGCAGCCATCCACCAACGCCATGGCCTTCATCAACAGAAAGGGCAAACATTCCCTCAACATACAAGCGGTGTGTGACTACAGGTACCGGTTTATGGACGTTACTGTTAAGTTCAATTCAAAGCTAAACAGGTATTTTAAAACTGGAAAAATCCCGTCAATAAAAAGGCAGATAGTGGATAATGAGGAGCCCATACCAATTTGAGGGTGTTGTGTGCTGTAAATAAAGAAATAGAGCAACCATTTCTTGTCTTTTTTATTGAATGAAAATTTACCTTTTATAAACAGGCACATGCTTACCTGGCCAGCCAAATGATATCTCTCTGTATTTCCTATACACCGCGATACCATCTGGACACCCTCCATCCACCCTCGCTCCTCCGGTTACAAACGGACTCCGCGATTCTGATTCGTTCAAAGATGGTGACGTCAGTGCCCCCGCCTTTGCCCGCAAAGTCACTCTTAGGCAGCGGAAGTTCCGCCTCAGTTTTGAATCAAGATGGCGCAATCTCTGATTGGTTCACTTAGCTGTCTGTCTACGCGCAACCGCAGCGCATTTTGGACCAAGCGTTACCAGACTCACTCGCTGGTACAGCGATGAGTCATGGATTCTTCCAGGCAAGGCACATGCAGTATCACACACAAAAATATATGAAAGCATTTCTGTTTTCTTTACACAAATTCACACAGCTATATAGCTACCTGTTGTGATGGTTCCCGGTTGTATATTCTCGCAGAAAAGCCAACATAATGTCTGAGTATGTTTAACATTCCCGTAGTAAGATCCAAACAAGCGTTTTGCGTAAATAACACGAGCAAGGTTAACGAGAGTTCTACTTGTTAATGTCTATCTAATAAAACGATAGCAAGTAATACTAACAAGGCAAAAACTCGCAAATCTTCGTTCTGTGGCGTCTGTCTATGTTAAGGACGGTCAGCATTTTCACATTACCGGAGTGAGTCCCTGCTACATTGGTGGAGCAGGGGGACAATTTAAATTTGCTTTTTTTGACGGTGCCTAAAGTACACGTGTTTGCTTGTTTACGAAAGAGAAAGAACTTTATGCGCATGTGCTCTTTGTAGTCTTGCGCTTCCGGCGGCTCTGGCTCTTTCCGGTTTACAGCGCCACTTATCGGTGTGACATATGTACTACATCGTTTTCACTCAGCACTCCGTGCTCATCTTGACACGAATGTTTACTGATCCAACACGTGTGGACGTGGACGTGGACGACACTTTTTTTCACCCCGGGTAAAAAAAAAAACAGGAACGTTAGATGGGCCTTAGATGTCATCCATGCATGTTTCAGTATTTAGTGATCTCTTCCAGGCCCTCTTCGACCCTTCCTTACGGTTAGCTGTAAGATTCTCTCAAGCTTCCATAAATATACAAAACATGATGCAAAAGTGTACACACCAACTTTGCAAACCTGATGTGATGTGCAGTAGTTTCATTAGTGGGATGCATGCTGATTGTAATGTGATATCGCTCTGAATGGGAAGTGACTTAGCACAGAGAGCAAAGGGTTGGGAGACACTTTCAGGCTTTACAAAAATAAAGTGAACTGAAATTTAATTGAACATGACGACAGGTGTTTTGATGATCAGATTTCTTTGTGCATGTAAACACACACCAAAATAACAGATCTAATGACCGAATTATCTGATATTTATAGTTATTGACTATAATGTAGCAGTCCCCAACCTTTTTCTTATAAAGGACCAGTAAATATATAACATTTTTGAGGTACTGGTGGAGGAGGGCGAGGCAAGAAATAAAAAAGTAAAACACATAGAAATCTGATCTAATGTAATACTACAGTATGTGCTATGTAAATATATCCAGTGTAAACAAATACTTGAAAAAGAAATTCAAAAAATATTTAATAAAAAAAAAAAAAAAAAAAAAATAATAATAATAATAATAATAATAATAATAATAATAATAATAATAATAATAATAATAATAATAATAATAAAAACAGGACTAATGGACTGGTTTGGCAATAAGACGTTTTTAGAAATGGTGGCACATTTTCATTATTGCTTGTATTATTTGTGTCAGTTTTTCTGGTTGTGTTAATTGCATTGGCCTGTGACCTCTCTGCTCTTTATCTCTGCATGCATCCATCAACCATCAAACCTGACAGTGCAGTGACAATAACTCCCTCAGGCTGTCTTTTTCACATGTACAGTATAAACAATGAGTGCACTCACACTGGGCTGTCTGTTGGTTAAATTGATCACCTGTGGTTTAGGTTCAAATCTCGTGGCTTATGCACTGACTTTAATTATAGTTTCTCGCAGTGTTCCTTTATTTTGCCAGAGATTGGCATGACCATTTGCCTTGAAGCAGCATTTTCCATTCATTAAGCGAGGGTTGTTGTGTTGAAGGGAAAATTGGCAGAAACAGAACAGAATATCTTGAGTAGGTGAAGACGGTTATATAAGAACTATAACTATACAGCAGGTCTAAAAAAAAAAACAAAAACAAATAACAGAAGAAACTATGGAGATTATTTTAGTCCTTTGTCAACACACGACAGCAAAAATATAATCTTACATAAGGTTGGGAGAACTAATATAATATAAAATGTGGACACAATATGAAGCAAATAATAACATAGTATGAAAAAACTATAATGCTAATATGGTATTAAGTGTAACCTATTTTTCTACTAATTTGAATGTATTACCATTTATATCTTTGCACTTTATTATTATATTTATGTTTAGCAAAAGGAGAAATTCAATTTGGTCAAATACGTTTTGCGTATTCGACCAAATAAACTTTGTCCAGTTGACAAATTAGCTCGTAGCAAGTAGCTCGCCAAAGGACTTCTGAATTATACATATTGTGCTAAATAACTCACATTATAAATGTATCATTTTGATGCCTAATTTTTTGCACTAAAAATGTATATGTTTTATATGCGTGAAAAGTCCCTCAGTCGTCCAGGTAGAATCCATGATAAAAGGAGAAGTTCAATTTGTCAACTGGACAAAGTTTGTTTGGTTGAAAACGTTTCGCCGCTCATCCGAGAGGCTTCGTCAGCTCTGGCCCTCATGCTGGTTAGACCCTGTTTATATCTAGCTGCAAGGGAGGAGCTAACTACCCTGCACAAAGCTCTGAACCTATCCCAGCTACTCTCTTTTGTTTTAAGAATTCCTCTGGCGTCTTGTATTAGCATATCTATAAGCCCTAGGCGGCGCTCACTACACTGAAATAGCTCTACACTGAAATGGAGTGACACTGAATGGAGTCACTCCATTCAGTGTAGTGAAGACTGCAGTGAGCGCTATACTGGGGAAACCAAGCAGCCACTTCACAAGAGGATGTACCAACACAGGCGGGCGGGCCAGAGTGGACCGTCATCTGCCGTTCATCTTCACCTAGAAGCCGCGGGCCATTCTTTTGAGGACAGTGAGGTTCAGATCTTAGCCAGGGAAAAGAACTGGTTTGAGAGGGGAGTTAAAGAGGCTATTTTTGTCAAAAAAGAGAATCCGTCGTTAAACAGAAATGGGGGAGTTAGACACAACTTGTCTCCCATCTATAATTCGATTCTCAAACAAAGAATCATTAGGACAGACAAGCCATTGCAGAGGGGTGGAGAGGGTCGTTGTCTTGAATAGGGAATTGGACGCCAGAGAAATTTGAAATACAAAGAGACAGATTAGTTGATAGTTTCAGAGCTATTTCAGTGTAGTGAGCGCCGCCTAGGGCTGATAGATATGCTAATACAAGACGCCAGAGGAATTCGTAAAACAAAAGAGAGTAGCGGGGATAGGTTCAGAGCTTTGTTCAGGGTAGTTAGCTCCTCCCTTGCAGCTAGATATAAACAGGGTCGAACCAGCATGAGGGCCAGAGCTGACGAAGCCTCTCGGATGAGCGGCGAAACGTTTTCAACCAAACAAACTTTGTCCAGTTGACAAATTGAACTTCTCCTTTTATCATATATGTTTTATAGGTATCTCTTCCCTATCTAAGGCTTTCCGATGCTGAATTTCTTGTGACAGCTCTAATTAGTAGCTCTTTGGCATTTTCTTTTTGTAAAGGTAGCTTGCCAGAAAAAAAAGGTTACAATGTATGCTTGAGTTAGAATGTATGTTTCTCAGAGTATTCATGGACAGTAAGAATAGGTTTAATGCCATACAGTGGAACATTCAAAGCAAAGCACGAAGACTGTATATATAAATGAACATAACATACTACTACTAGGCACTGTTCCAAATAGGAAGTGTTCATGGGGGCGCTTAAAGGAAAAGTAACGTTTTTTTACAATCTGAGCCTTCTTTCGGCAATAAAACAAGTAGTTTTACTCACCCATAGCAGTTTGGTGTCAATTGGAGCAGTTTTGAAGAAGTTATGTTGTAGCCGTTCTGTTCTACTAATGATCCCGTATCCGTTAGCGTGAGTGCTCGGGGCACTGCTTTGCGCTCTCCAAATAACACAAACTTTAGCACTTTTCAAATCACAGAAGATCGCTGTGTCAGGGTAGAATTTTAGTAGATTCCAAAATGGCCTGAAACCCGATATCGCAACAGAAAAGTAAAGTTCAGAGCGGTGTTAGCTTCTTTGGGACTAGCGGTGTTTACAAAACAGCTGAGTTCACGCATGCGCACTGTCCTCTCTGATGACGTCATCAAATGAAACTATAGCTGGATATCGGGTTTCAGGCCGTTTTGGAATCCACTAAAAGTCTACCCTGACACAGCGATCTTCTGTGATTTGAAAAGTGCTAAAGTTTGTGTTATTTGGACACCGCAAAGTAATGCCCCGAGCATATGATACGAGCACCATGTTAACAGATACGGGATCATTAGTAGAACAGAACAGCTCAACATAAGTTCTGCGATACTGCTCCAATTGACACCAAACTGCTATGGGTGAGTAAAACTACTTGTTTTATTGCCGAAAGAAGGCTCAGATTGTAAAAAAAAACGTTACTTTTCCTTTAAGGTTCCATCAACTCCAACTGCCTTTACATTGGATTATTGTCACCCCCCTCTCTCTGTAACTGCTGCAGTGAGCCTCATTTTGTTCTTAAATGTTTGTATTAACCCACTCTACATGATCCTGGTGTTTTTACTTTGCCATTTTGTCCGTAAATAGATTCCTATTTCTAATATGGAACTGCTATATAAATAACTGTTAGCATCATGAGCTTCATTTGACTGGAGCCGGACACAGTTGGTGAGCTCTTCGTCCACTTCTTTATACAGTCTATCGCAAAGCATAACATCTCCATGGAAACAGGCAAATGCAGTAGCCTCCCACCGGGAAAGTTCAAGGTTTTTGTCAAAGGAGAAGCTGTAAGGACTCAATTCAGTTAGCCATTTAGCACTAGCATGCGTTAGTAAATGGCAAATTACATTATCCTTGCTTCTATTTTGCTATTGGTATTTCCTGTCAGAGGTCACCAGTGTAAATCCTGAACCCTGACCCTCCCTTTCCATGGAAATCGTCTCAGTATTTCCCAATGAAAACCAAAGATCTCCACATTGTTCACTCACAAAAAAAGAAAATAACATAATGTTTTGCCTCTAAACGCTCAGAATAGGAGCCATAAAGCAGATGAATTCTCCATAGAGCTGTCTTTGGTCGAGCCTAATGCCCCTGATTGACTTTCTATTAGCCCCATCTGTAGCACTTAGCTGCATTTCATTTAAATGTACTTTGCATATCTACACTTCTGGATTACCATTATGCATTAAGTTGTTTGTCTTGGCACAAATCCTATTACAGACACACAGGAGGCTTGAACTTTCTCCACAGCAGTGTAGCCTTATCCGAGTCTGGCTCCTATAATACGACTATCTCATTTCATACAGCATAAACATCTGTATTCTACTTTGGGGTCATTTTGACAGATGAGAAGTCATGACCCTCATTACCTGTCCTTCAATTTGGGAAAAGCACTATGTTGTATTTGTTTTTACCTTGCCATTGTTAAGGTTGGTGAATAGGTAGTGTGAATGAATAATTAATTTGAATATTTTCCCGACAAGGCTGAGATCCCAAACAAAGGTGTAGACATTGTTGCTGAAAAAAAGAAAAATTAGCATACTAATTTGATGATGAAAAGTGGACACAGATAAATTGCTAATAATTATGCCTATGATGATGTTTTTTAGTGTTGGATAGTGTGCTGATTTGTTAAACTGTTGGCACAAAGAAATCCAACTAAGGAGACAGCACCAGATTAGATTAGATTAGATTTGATTACATTATAATATACACAGATTACATACATTACATACATTTGAGTTTTTTTTTTATAGGAGACAATGCGATTTCTTAAAGCACATGATTAAGATTACCTTGCACAGCAAGATATTTGTGAGTTCACAAACTCACAAGAATCCCTTTTGAGGTGCTCCCGCTGTATGGTTTAAATTCGACCAGAGCAGTGGTCAGCCCAATCACAGGGCTTCTATGGCAGGGGGAGAAGTTTCAGGCAACATGACAACAACCCCAAGCACCAGGCCTACACCATAGATATACTGTATACAGTCTATGGCTTATACGGAGCACAACCAATATGGTGGCACCAGCAGACGGTGACGGTAGCTTTAAGCCGCCTCTACCTCCTTCCAGGCCACACACTCAAATTCCCAGTTGAACCAGTCACAACAACGTTAATCTTTACCATACATACATACATCACTCATCAGCAGTTGCTTTGATTGTTTGTCTAAGCAGTTAATCAGTCTTTGTCCTTGTCCCATCCTATGGTTTCACAATAAGAGAAGAACCAACACAAGAAGAGTATAACACTTTGATAATTCATTAAAGGCACTATTATACAATGTTCTTTAACACCTGGCTTAAGTTGGATACCTCATTTTGACAATTCTGCCATGATTGGCAAAAAAGAAACTGGTGGGTGGGCACTTTAGGATGGTTCACTCAATCAGCTCGAGGCATTCTGCTGCAAGTCCTTCGCTTTCAGCTAGAGCCCTTCCAGATGGATATTGTTTAGAACTCAGTTCAGAGTGATACATCAATCTGGCATGAGCCAGGTTACGGTTAAGGTCTTATATTACGCAAAACTGACTCTTGTGAGAATGTTGTTACCTCCCCTGTTCCACCTTGAGATGTCATGAAGTGGTAGTTTTCAAAAGAGACTGGCAATTCCAGGTCTGAAAAGATCCAAATGTTAGAGAAAGTGTTTGGAGTGTAATACTTCCTGTATTGCCACATGACATCACAAGGTGGTGTTTTCCATTTGAGAGAATAACTAAACATGCAGGCTTTGTGTGTTAAGCATGTGTGGATGAAACAAAACACAACTCCAGGTATATTTTAATGATAAAAAAAAACATAAATCAGAAAATGGTGTAATATGGGCCCTTTAAACATGAGTACAATAATGTCATAATAATGTTATTTTACAGTCATTGATGGAGAATAATAGAACAAAACTATATTTTGGCATAATTATATATTTTGTTAATTTCTCCTGCTTTTGATATATTTTTTGAGTGTTATTTTCAGTAAAAGTACTAGTTCCAATATAAAATAATTGTTGCACTGTTACTATCTGACCTTCAAATTTGTATAGAAGAACAAAGGTGCTTCTGTTTTTTTTAATAAATAATGGAACAATCATTTTTGAGTCAGTATTTATCAAGTGTACTTGTGCTTGTATGGAATTGCCAATCTCTACTGATAACGTACTGATGAGGTAGCTGTTAAAGATCCCATGACATGGTACTTCTTATATGGCACCCTAGTGGTTCCCTAATATTGTACGTGAAGCCTTCGTCTCCAAATCAATCCTTGGTGCATGATATAGCCTCAAGGAGGCAGCCCTATGGAGACTGTAGCCGTGTCCCAATTCTCAGTGTGCACAGTTCGGAGTGTGGTTTTAAGGGCACTCCGGACATACTTGCACAGTCCGTGAAGTGTGCATGGATGCACAGTTGGTTCACACCCCGATTTCCATGGAAACAACTGCGGTTTTCAGAGTGCATTTTAAGTGTGCATGGGACAAAAAAGAAATGGGACAGCAGTTGTCACGCCAGAAGTGACGTATGTGTTCTTAAAACCACACTCCTGGTGTTACTCCTGAAGATTTACCATCATCACATCTGTCTGTATTACCTTATATTTACCTGAAGATTTACCACTGTTCTACCCATATTTTTTGGATAGGTGCCACTGTGGAAATTGTGCTACCATCCCCTCAGAAGCTGAGAACATTTGCTGCTTGGATACCTCAGGTAACACTCTAAATTGAAAACAACTTTGTATCTTCATTTGAAAACTACTTATGCCTAAAAATGAACCTAATCCCAATTAGGTTACTAGAAGACTACAACAGGTCAAGGGACAGCTCACATGTATCGTGGACCATCCTGGATTGGTCTGCCTCAACGTGTACTCTCTGCAAACTGCTGGCCAAATATACAGAGCTGACTATGGTCCTTTACTATTGAGAGGAATACACCAGTACTTTTTTTTAATATTTTTTTTTACAGAAGTTAATAAAATAATAAATAAACTGTTGACAGTTAATTCTACCCACAAATCTAGAGCCTTGTGCCTTTCCATTCAATGGTGTAGACAGTGTAAAGATAATGCAAAGATTTATTTACATCACAGGGTAAAAAACTGTAAGAATTGTAAGAACATAAGCATTGAAAATGATCCATAGGAATATTTGCAGAACAAAAACACAAATCAATGATAATCTTTGCAAAACTAAATATCATTTTGATTGTCCAGCTGCTACAGGCATCTCTCCTATTACTAATTTGTGAGCTGCAGCTGGGGCTTCTGGGTCATTATTCCAGCTTGCGTGGTCCTACACATCCGGTCAGAGTTGATGTGCTGGCCTGTGTAGAGATAAGCTAGCTGTGTCTCAATTCTCAGTGTGCACAGTTCAGAGTGTGGTTTTAAAGGCACTCCTGAGTGCACGCCAGGCTGTGCATACTTGCACACTCCGTGGACCGCATGGGCATTGGCAAAATGGGACAGGTCCGCCGACTCCATTTTCTCCCTTAGAAGAAATAGCGCGCGGTGCATGCTGGGATATATGAGTGCATGAAGTGTGCATGGATGCACACTTCTTTTTTGCATGGGACAAAAAAGAAATGGGACAGCAGTCGTCATGCTCGAAGTGACGTATGTACCCTTAAAACCACACTCCAAACTGTGCACACTGAGAATTGAGACACAGCTAATGACAAATTAGTCCTCCATTTATTACTTTGTATATACTCCAGGTGCAAGGTGTAAAAAGATAGATAAGTATGTGTAGTGAACAACATTAATACTTCAATATACCCATTATGAATTTACATCATTTATTTGGTTACACATTGTATATTTTACACACCTCAAAAACTCTTATTATTAATCTCATTCCAAATGCAACAAGCCCTGCAGTCACCTGCTAACAGCTCACAGATTGAATCAGGTGTGAGGGAGAAACATTAGTGGGCCTATGCAGATTTAGGAAAAATTAACAGGCACATGCATAATAACTGCATAATATTCAAAATAAAATGTTATATGTTCACATACTAAAACCAAAGGTTTACAAAAGATGAATTTGTCTATTTTCACCAGGTAAAGCCTCATTTTACGTGTAACAGCTACAGACTTGGGTGACAATAGGCAGTTTGTCGATAACAGGCTTCCTACACTATAATAGTGGTGATGCTTTTATGTAGAGGCAAGAGATTTAGTCACAAGACAAAGGCGGTGTTATAAAGTCAATTTCCAGTCTGCACTCAGTTTGACAGAGTATGCAGTTATTGCTTTTGGCTTTGTAGGGCAGACTAGCCTGCTAACCGAGCTGATAGCTGTTAGCTGCATAGCTAATTCAACACATTCTACCGGTAACAAGCCAAAGGTGACCGCATACAGCACAGACACAATGTCATGTAGTTTTATAGTTTCAGTCGATTTGCAAGTCCAGCTCTGTATTGACCCATGAAAAACAGTTTGGCACAGACATACCATGTCGTGTCGTGAAATGTCATAAAATACATGTCGTAAAATTAAACCACTGCTGTTTCAGAGGCTCGAATGAGGGAGCTAAAACATACTCTTTTCTTCATCATCACATCCAGGGACACCCGTTTCGGAGCTCTCACGTCTCTCCAGGAAAAACAAACCAGAAGCTAGTAACTCGTAACTCTTTTGCACAAGGGCTGGTCCAAATTCTCTGGGTGGGATTTCCAGAGACAGGGGGTGGACATCCAGACAGAGGGGGTGTAAACCTTTCTCTTTATGCCGTCATAAGGGGAGCTTGTTCAAACTCGCCCGTTTGGGCTGTCTTTTTTTCAAACATGGAAAAGGAGCTATTGCTCGGTTTACACATTTCGCAATGTTTAGCCATGAGGGGGTCCTTCAAGAGGTTAGGGGAGCTCATATTAATCTTCAAAAACCTCAGAAAGTGAAGATTTCATGCTATGGGACCTTTAACTTGAAAGCTACCATTACATGACATCAGAAGGTGTAACAGAGCATTTTGAGCTTTAGAAATGTAGACAGAGTAATAATAAAGGGTCAAACAGGTCCAGGTATGTTTTTGATGAGGTAACAACATTATAACATGGCTTAAATCTCAGAAGAGTAAATTTTGTGTCCTTTAAATATGATCATTTGTCCATATTTTCTTCAGCAATACATCACACTTCAAAATTTGTTAATGTGACAGGAGGATTTTTGTGAAGAGAGAGGATTTAAAGATTATCCACCTATATACCACCACTATAGAAACCTCTTATCTGATCACCAATGTGCTTCATTTAAAGATGTGGTATTTATAGTACGTGTACAGTATGTCCTATAGAAAATGATACAAAAACAAGGCAGGATTGGACAGCAAATCCCCAGCAGAAGGAGCACACCTCATTCAAATCATTGAGATAAACAGTGATCTGTCAGCTCAAACTCACATTCAGTACCTCCATCTTGCCAGTCCTATAGAAATTATGTTTATCGTACAGTGGTGGGAATGTAAAGGAGTAAAGGATATATCGACAGGGGTATTTATGAAGTAGGTCTGTAGTCGACTAAAGAATTATTGTTCAACAAATCAACTAAAAAGGGATGGCATGGCAAAAGCT
The DNA here is from genome assembly GCA_036785185.1 of Paratrypauchen microcephalus. NCBI lineage: Eukaryota > Metazoa > Chordata > Actinopteri > Gobiiformes > Gobiidae > Paratrypauchen > Paratrypauchen microcephalus. The sequence goes on from JAVJIX010000010.1 coordinate 2,749,057, forward strand.
CTCAAAACAATTACATTATTTCTATATATTGGTTGTAGAAAGTCATAGTATTGTACAAAGTAGGGCAATTACACTGTTATTATCTGGCCTTTGCATTTGTATAAAAGAATCTTGTTGCTAGATCTTTCAAGATATCAACTACAAGAAATGATTGAACTGATGAATCGATATTTTCTCTACATCTGACCCATACTGCACTCACATGACGACAACTATTGCAGAAAGATTTAATATGCCTTTCCAGATAAGAAAGAAAATTTTCAGCTAACTCACTTGCTCACACACTAACTTCTCCTTTCTGTTGTTGTCCCATATAAATCCTTACAATCTAAATAAAAGGATTAGTCAACAACTAAAGATTTTATGTCAACTAAAACACCACTGACTGAACTAAAGGCCTTACAGTCCTATTCTGAAGTGATATTCTGAAGCCTTACCTGTTTGTGACTGGTGTTCACAAACTCACAATGATCCATCTTGCACAGCTCTCACTGTTGCTCTTGGGCTCAAACCACCAGATTATTGGAGCGATTGACCAATCACAGGGCAACATTATGGTCTGAGTGGAAGACAAACTGAAGTGACGAAGTGAACCAAAACAACCATGGAGAAGCCAACAAATGTAAGTAGGCCTATTTCAGCAGACATATGGAGTGTCTTGTTCTTGAGAAATGTGCAGAATGTGTGAAAGACACAGATACTGTATCTGTCCTCTTCTCTCAACTGGATTTAACAAAACTTAATGTAGAACTTAAAGGGACAGTGTGTAAGATTTTTACCCGTTAATTACCGAAATTGAAGATACCCATTCAAAAATACATTGTTTTCCAAGCCTTTTCACTTCCATCATGAAATCAAAGTATTCTTTTGGACTTAGATATAGTCACATAAAAGGGGGATTGACCCCATGTAGAGGCAGCCATTTTAACTATGAGAGCCGCAGAAGGACATTTAGGCTCCGCCTTCGGCAAGGCTCGTGGTTTTGGGTTAACAACGACAAGCATGTTCCGGATCACACGTCGTAATGGATCTAACACGTGTTTTGGACTAAATTGTTTTACTGGATTTTATTCGCTGGATCCTTACGGACAGATTGAGGCCAAGTTTATGGTGAAATACAGAGTTTGACCTGTCCAGAGCCTTCAAAGGTAAGCTAAGTAACAAACCTCATTTTGTGCTTTTCCGTATAAAAGCCCCATGTGCTCGGGGAGTGATTGTTGTGCCAGGAAATGAATTGCATAGTCAAAAAGAGGAGACTGTAAGGTTTCATTTGATGTGTAGAGTGTCATGGTACATGATCGGGAATGTGTGTTTTCATGAGAAAAGAAAAAAAAAAACTGGGAACGGGACCGTGTTTTATTTATACCGTAGCAGCGCGCGGTTCTTGCGCGGGTACGTGAGCTGTACGCGCTACGGCGCGCCCGGGTGACCCTCGAGGTCCGCCGTAGCTAAAACAGGAAGTGCCATAGCCACTATCCACCTATGCGCCACGAATCCTACACACTGGACCTTTAAATAATTTGTCATCAAAAAAGTCATTATCCAACCTTATTTGAAGTTGCTGATATTAGTGCTGTGGATGTACAAAATGGATGAAAAAAATTATCAGTTTTTCTGATTTTACTACTTATAGGTATGTGTTTTGGAAAATGAACATTTTTGTTTGAGTCTATAAACTACTGACAACATTTTCCCCAAATCTAAATAAAAATGCTATCGTTTAGAGCATTTATTTGCAGAAAATGACAAATGGTCAAAAATAACAAAAAAGATACATGTTTTCAGACCTCAAACAATGCAAAGAAACAAGATCAGATTCATTTTAAAACAACATAATACTAATGTTTACACTTAAGAAGAGTTCAGAAATCAATATTTGGTGCAATAACCCTTATTTTTATTTTATTTTTAATTTTAATCACAGCTTTCATGCGTCTTGGCATGCTCTCCATAAGTCTTTCACATTGTTCTTGGGTGACTTTATTCCACTCCTGGTGCAAGAACTGAAGTAGCTCAGCTTTGTGTTTGTGTTGGAATTCAACAGACGCTGGAATGGAATGGCTGTAATACATGTAGAGATGCTGATTTCAGAAAAAAATGCAATGGTCTCTTATTTTTTTCCAGAGCTGTATATGAAGAATCATAAACATCAAAATTAGTTTTGTTGCCTCTTGTTGGAATTCAAGCTTATAGGTTCAATTCTTGATCGTAGACAATAAACTTCTTTGTAATAACTAAAGGTCCCATATTACTCAAAACTGACTCTTGTGAGCTTTAAGCCATGTTAGAATGTTGTTATCTCATCAAAAACTTACCTGGAGTTGTGTTTTGTTTTATTCACACATGTTTGAGTCATCCTTTATTATTATTCTGTCTACATCTCCAAAGCTCCAAATCCTAAGTCCCCTAAGTTGTGGTGTTATGAAGCTGTAGTTTTCATGTTAACAGCTACTTTTTACGTTTGGTTCAGTACAGATTGGCAATTCCAGGGGTGACATTATCCAAATCATTCTAGTGAAGGTGTATAGAGTTTAAAAATACAGTGGAGCACTTCCTGTCTTACCACATCACAAGGTGGAACAGAGTGTTTTCTGTGTGAGGGAAGAATTCGGCCTAAATATGTAGGATTTGTGTGTGAATGAAACAAAACACAGCTCCAGGTATGTTTGTGATGAGAAAACACTATTATAGCATTGATCAGAAAACAGGATAATATTGATCCTGAAATGAGTTTTTCATTTTGGAAGCTATTCTAATTATATTCATATTTGCTTTTATTTGAAATCATTATCAAACTGGGCCACTGTAGATAAGCCTATGACTGAACCATTCAGCAAAACAGTGTCCACTAATCACCACCCACAAAGCTCCTCACCTTTTCACCTTCTGTTTCACTGATGTTTAAATGTGAAGAGGCTAATTACCCGTGTGTGTGTGTGTGTGTGTGTGTGTGTGTGTGTGTGTGTGTATGTGTGTGTGTGTGTGTGTGTGTGTGTGTGTATTTAATGGTAACGCACAACTCTGATTTATGGGTTTATTTGTCTTTGAGGTACTACACATTAAACTGCACAAAGGGACTATATTGTACAGTCTTTCAACTAAAAACCCTAATGACACACTAGGGTTTGAGATAATGCCACACATTTATAAAACAAAGGAAGTAGGTGGCCCAGTTTTGAGTCTGGCCTCTATTCTGAACACTGAACTTTCTCTTACTGTACAAATGTCAGGATGTCCTTGAAGAAGAGCAACAGAGCCACATTTAACTGAATGCTCTGTACTACGACATGCACAATATTAGGGCTGCACAATGCTGAAATCATATTGAAAATTCAGTTTGTGCAGTTATCAAATCGCAACGTCGTACTCTGTAAAGGGTGCATATTACGTTATTTTCTGATCTATTTTAGAACGTTGTTTCCTCATCAAAAACATACCCAAAGCTGCGTTTTGTTTCACTTACATATGTTTAACACACAAACCCTGTAGATTTAGGGTGAGCTCTTCTCTCAAACTGAAAAGACTGTTCCACCTTGTGATGTCATGTGGCAATACAAGAAGTGCTCCACTGTGTTTTTAAACTCCATGCACCTTGACTAGAATCATTTGGATGATTTCAGCTATGTAATTGTCCATTTCTACTGAACTGAAGATAAAATGTAGCTGTTAACTTCAGAACTACTGCTTCATGTCATTACAAGGTGAAACAGTATTTTGAGCTTTGGAGATGTAGACAGACTAATAAAAGATTACTCAGACATCTCGGAATGAAACAAAACAACTTTAAGTATGTTCTTGATGAGGTAACAACATTGTAACAAAGCGCACACAAGTCTTTATATATATATATATATATACTGTATAACCTTTAAACATACATCACAGTCACAGCTCTTGAAAAATAGCAATTAGATTTTCTTTGAAACCCACGCAGCTTTACATGAAACGTAGAGCCTTTCAACCACAACATGCCATTAGATATACGCCATAAGATTATATATGACTTTATGACTTCATCTGTGAAATTGCAAGGATGTATACAAGGTAATAAAACATAAATGGCAGCATTCGTGAAGCTCATTATGCCATGTTTTTTATAAAGTTAAAGGACATTTTAAAGAGGGACATCACCTTCCCACGACTGCTGTAATGTGTCACTTTTATCAGCTGATCTTCAAACTATAAATAGCTGCAGTATTCCCCAGTTAGAGCATGTCACATAGGTATATGAGAATGAAAAACACCTTACTTGGATTTGAGATTGACGTGGAGTCGATCATCTGTCACATCTCCTTTCTTTCTTTCAGTGCTCCAACTTGCTTTGATGATCAAATGCAACCTAAAAAGCAAAAAAGCATAATGTTGTTTATTTCCAGTAGTCAATGTTGTATCATGATTATTTTAGTTTAGTATAATATGCCTTCTAAGTTTTTATTTTTTATTTTTTTATTCAACCTTTATTTATCCAGGTAAACCAATTGAGAACCAGTTCTCATTTACAATGGCGACCTGGCCAAGAGGCAGCACAATTAAAAGATACATTCATAAAAACATACAGTGCAACATGAACAATAAAGACAATAATAAAAGACTACAACTAAAAGCAGGTACAATGATCTTAAAACAGTAATAAAAGATTGCAACTAAAAACTAAAAACATGTGCAATAATCGTGGACAGTAGCATGTAGAAAGTTCTTAAAAGTGCTGATTGGAATAAAAGAGCTGAGTTTCAGTGAGCGCTGCAAACTATTCCAGTCGCTCGCAGCGGCGAACTGGAAAGCCAGGCGACCGAAGGAAGTGCGGGTTTTAGGGATGACCAGATTAATCAAACTGCTGGAGCGTAATGTACGGATTGAATTGTGAATTTGGAGAAGTGAACGAAGGTATTGTGGAGTTTTGCCAGTGAGAGTTTTGTAAATAAAAAGGAGCCAATGGATCTGTCTGCGGGAGTGAAGTGAGGGCCATTTTACCAGAGTGTAAAGTGTGCAGTGGTGAGTGTGAAAGGGAGCTCCAGTAACAAAACGGATGGCGGTGTGGTAGATGATGTCCAGTTTGTGCAAAAGGGATTTGGAGGCAGACCTGTAGATGATGTCACCATAATCTAAAATAGGGAGTACTGTCATTTTGACCAGGAGGTGTTTGGCAGAGTGAGTGAGGGAAGATTTATTGCGATACAGGAAGCCTATGCCAGATTTGACTTTAGTGAGTACGGTGTTAATATGGATATCAAATGAGAGTGAGTTGTCTAACCAGATGCCGAGGTATTTGTATGAATTAACAAATTCAATAACAGAGCCATCAAGAGAGGTGATGGTTAACGGACAGTTAGTGTGTGGGAGAGATCTATTGAAGAGCATGCATTTTGTCTTTTTTGTGTTTAGTTGTAAGTGAAGACTGGAGAAGGCATACTGAATATTGTTGAAGCTTGTTTGAAGTGAAGACCCGGCAGTGGTTAGACAAGGACTGGATGTGTAGAGAATGGTGTCGTCAGCGTACAAGTGGATGCCCGCACTTCCTGCCGCATGAGGGATATTATTAATATAAATACAGAATAGTACTAAGTACTGACAAAAACTGACAAAAACATTGTTTAGATATTAATTGTAATTTGAATTATAATTTGTAAAGGGAATATAACAATTGGATGTGTGCTGATGGCAAATATAACTTAACAGAGCATTTAAAAGCTCATGTCAAACTCCCATGATACATATAGATTAGTAACAGACATGTAGCCTATATGCCTTAAAGCGACTAGAGAATACATAGCCTTGGCTGAACCAGATGGCATCTTCAGTTCTACAGTGTATCAGGCTCTCAGAGGGGTCCCTGAGGACACATAGAGTAACAGTGAACAGAGAAGTGTCCAAGGCCCTCAGCTTATCAGGATTTAACTATAGCTTCATCAGCAAGTTCATTTCAGCACTGTTAGCAGCTCTTATAGTCAGTGACCCGAGTGGGAAAAAGCTACAGTACATCCGCAGGCTTCATCACAAATGTCCACTATCAAACTTTCTTTGTTATTTTTTTTATTCTTCTTGAAGAAATAGCTAACTAGGCCTCGAGCAGTAATGAACAATATATTTCGCAAAAGGATAGCTACTGTATAACACACACTGAATCAAGTTTGTATCAAGGAAAGAAAACAGCTTATAGGAGCTGAACTGTGTGCTCTAAAATAAAACATACTCCCACTGTAAGGACTGGCCTTGTAAAATATAAGAAATCACAGTGTTTTGTGATTCATGATTATCGTTTCATTAAATGGAACAAACATTCCATTGCTGTTTCTGAATACACATGTATTTGATCATGTCAGACCACAGGTAAGCCTCTGGTCAGATCATCGGTCATGCAGATCATCGGTCATGCTCGCCAGACACTTTAGTACAAGCAGGAAATGAATCACCACAGCCCCGCCCTCCTGAGAGAGTCAGCTAGTCAGTGAGTCAGAGTAGTGCTGAGCTAGTGTGGCTTTTGGTCAACAGCCTCTGACAGCTCTGCCTCTGCTCAGCCCCAAACGAGGACCACAGACAGTGTGTCCATGATCTCACACTACCCAACAATCCCCCTCAACTTTAAACTGAAGATCAAATTGAAAAATGTACTTTATCCCAAGGAACATTTACAGTGTACTTCTCAGTCGCCTTTGTCTCAGGCAGTTCAAGAAGAGGAAGAGCTAAAAGTGTCCCTCCTTTGTGTCCTTCAGCATCACAGCAGTGTCCAGGGGGAGCCAGGTGAACACAAAAGGAAAGGCCTCATTCTTATTCTGTTGTTTTGGTTGGTGATGAAGTGGTTCATTCCCTCAAAGTGTTTCCATTGAATGACCTTCTGCCATGTTTGCTGTCACATGTGGTGTAAAAAGCCTGTAGCATCTCAAATGTCCACAGTTAGACTTAATCATTATTGGCCCCAAAAACATTACCATATCCACCCAGGACTTCATAGACAACACAACCCTCACTCCATCCCCACTCATCCGAAACCTTGGCATTCTTTTTGACACCACACTCTCATACCAACAACACATAAACTACATAACCCGGACTGCTTTCTTTCAACTCAAAAACATTGCACGACTCCGCCCATCCCTTTCTTTCTCTGCTGCTGAAACTCTCATTCATGCATTCATCACCTCTCGATATCGACTACTGCACTAGCCTTTTCTATGGTCTACCCTCCAAAACTCTCAACAAACTCCAATACATCCAAAACTCTGCTGCCCGCCTCCTCACCCACACGCGCCACCGAGACCACATCGCTCCTGTCCTCCAAAACCTCCACTGGCTCCCCATCCCTCCGCGCATCCAATTCAAAGTCCTCCTCATGACCTACAAAGCCCTCCATAACCTGGCCCCACCATACCTCTCTGACCTCCTGCACCGCCACATCCCATCCCGCTCCCTCCGTTCCTCCGGCGCCAACCTCCTGTCCCTCCCCTACAGGACCAAGCTCCGAACCTGCCCCCACCCTCTGGAACTCACTCCCACAACCTCTCCGTGACTGCTCTGACTTCCCCACCTTCAAAAAACTGCTCAAGACTCACCTTTTTTAAAACTGCATTTAATGTTTCTTAATGTTTAATGTCTGTCTGATTGTTTATTGTTTTATTACTTGTTTTATTACTGATTTCACCTTCTGTACAGCGTCTTTGAGTGTCTTGGAAAGCGCTTTATAAATAAAATGCATTATTATTATTAGTAGTAGCCTCTTGTACTGTTTCCATGGATATGGGGAAAACTGTTTATTTCATCCAATAGTCTCTTCATTTCCTCAAAGTATTTCCTCTGAAGGTCTTCTGTCACATATCCCATTGGTGTGCTGAAGACTGATAGATGTTTGGTAATAAAATCTGTAGATTCTTTATTCCGATTAAGCCATTTACTTAGCCTGGGTCTATTTTTTTTTTTACCCAGAAAGCAAAAAATGTTTGACCACTGTGCTTAACCACAACCACAGCCACTTCCTTGTCCTTTCAAAAGCGAAGCTCAGACTAATTTGTGAGCTCTTAAATTTTACTTGCGTTTGCCAATAAACAATGTACCGGAGCTCTGATGCTTGTTATTGGCTGAATGAACTGTGGCCTCAGTGAATCAGAGGAAGAGAAGAGCTGCTGGTCCGTCGCTGTCTGTGGATTAATGATGTTTAATTAAGACAATCCCTTGATCTTATAATATGGCAGTTATGTCCTCTACAGTCCTATAATACCCACGCTGCTGTTTGGGATTTAGAGAAGTCATACAGACACATGATAATAAACATATTATATAACATTGCATGACATTGACAAATAAAGTTTCCAGGAATCTGACTCAAAAGTTCAAAATGTTTTTGTTTTGTTTGTTTTTTTTAAAGTGAATTCATTCTGGTAGCAAAATTAACATCGTTATACTATTTAATTTGCTTCAACAATCCTGAAATGTAAAAAAATATATATAAAGGGTTAGCCAAGCTCAACCTAAAATGGGGCGACAGTAGCTCATTTGGTAAGAGCGTTTGTCCACTGATCAGAAGGTCGGCTTTTCAAATCCCGCTCTTGACATAAACATAAACATCAACGGTAGAGCGGTCACATAAACTGACCCACTGGAGGTGTGATTCCAGCTTGCACAGATGAATGCTGTTGTTGTGTCCTTGGGCAAGACACCTAAACCACCTTGCCCCTAGTGTCTGTGTGCACTGGTGTGTGAATGGATGAGTGGTTCCTTGATGTAAAGCGCTTTGAGTGCCTTGAAGGTGGAAAAGGAATATACAAAAATGTGACCATTAACCATTTGAAATATTGCACCAATGACATATGACAGAGTTGACCATTCTCACCACCATTCATCACAGGAACAGTGATAACTGAATTAAGAAATGCCTTTTACTGTTTTCATACAGGTTAGGGTGCATCATATTAAGATAAGACTTTATTGATCTCACATAGGAGAAATTCACTAAGTACAGATGTATCGCCTTTACTTTATAGTCATAGTCATAGTCATAGTTTGCTTTATTGTCGAAAAACAATCATGTACATGTACATAGAATGAATTCGAAATTTTGTTTCCCCACTAACCAGGCAGGACAGTGTGTTTAACATACCTTTTCCTACTTATTCTATGACTCATTATAAAATGGAATATAAGAAAATATATTAAATAAAACCTATTATGCATTTGTCTACCATATATTTACACTCAACAAAAATATAAACTCAACACTTTTGTTTTTGCTCCCATTTTTCCTGAGGTGGACGCAAAGATCCAAAATTCATTCCAGATACACAACACTACCATTTCTCTCAAACATTGTTTACAAATTTGTCCAAATGTGTGACAGCGAGCACCTCTGCCCCGCCGAGACAATCGACCCCACCTCACAGGTGCGCCACATCAAGATGCCGATCCGACATCATGACCAGTGCACAGGTGCACCCCAGACTGCCCACAATAAAAGGCCACCCCGAAATGTGCTCTTTTTTTTTTTTTTTGCTTTATTGGGGGTCTGGGGACTCAGAACCAGTCAGTATCTGGTGTGACCACCATTTGCCTCATGCAGTGCAACACATCTTCTTCGCATAGAGTTTATCAGATTGTCAATTGTGGCCTGTGGAATGTTGGTCCACTCCTCTTCAAAGGCTGTTATGGACAAAGAACACAGGTGCATTTTATTGATGGCATTTTGAATGCACAGAGATACCGTGATGAGATCCTGAGGCCCATTGTTGTGCCATACATCCATGAACATCACCTCATGTTTCAGCAAGATAATGCACGGCCCCATGTTGCAAGGATCTGTACACAATTCTTGGAAGCTGAAGATGTCCCAGTTCTTGCATGGCCAGCATACTCACCGGACATGTCACCCAGTGAGCATGTTTGGGATGTGCTTGACAGGCGTATACGACAGCGTGTACCAGCTCCCACTAATATCCAGCAACTTCGCACAGCCATTGAAGAGGAGTGGACCAACATTCCACAGGCCACAACTGACAATCTGATAAACTCTATGTGAAGAAGATGTGTTGCACTGCATGAGGCAAATGGTGGTCACACCAGATACTGACTGGTTCTGAGTCCCCAGACCCCCAATAAAGCAAAAAAAAATGCACATTTCGGGGTGGCCTTTTATTGTGGGCAGTCTGGGGTGCACCTGTGCACTGGTCATGATGTCGGATCGGCATCTTGATGTGGCGCACCTGTGAGGTGGGGTGGATTGTCTCGGCGGGGCAGAGGTGCTCGCTGTCACACATTTAGACAGATTTGTAAACAATGTTTGAGAGAAATGGTAGTGTTGTGTATCTGGAGTGAATTTTGGATCTTTGGGTCCATCTCAGGAAAAATGGGAGCAAAAACAAAAGTGTTGCGTTTATATTTTTGTTGAGTATATAATCTATGACAGTGATTTTCAACTTTGCGTTGGGAATCGCGAAATACTGTAAGGTCAGTATTTTCATTTCACCAGTATCATCAGTATAATTCATACATCTAAGCCTATAAAGGATTATGTCCTGAAAATAAAATCAAACATTAGACATAAGATTACCCTTTTGTGGGTCTGCTGAATTCTGGTTGAAAATGAGACCTTATGGATATCTACAGTTCATAGCAGCACGCAGTAAAATGGTCTCACAACGCTGCTGGCCATTGGCCATAGAGATCTAATTAAATATAGAAATCTGAGTATATGGAGTAGGAGAAAATGAATTCTGGAGCAATGGCATCTTGGAGTTATGAGTACAAAGATTACTTCAACGTGCATAAATCACTCTACAAACAACTTTGAGTGGGTAAAGAAAAACAACTACACATGGTTAAAAGCTCTTACAAATGGATTTTGCATAATATGTCTCCTTTAAAAAATGAGCAAGGCTAAAAGAATGTTATTCTAGTTTACTGAAACTTTTCACCATGGTCAACCTCAGGGCTACCACTACAGCAAGGGCAGACACTGGTAAAAAACTAAAGGACTAGAATCATGGGCCCCAGAAATAACAAGCTGAACTAAGCATTTGTCGGACATTATTGTACACCAAAACATTTCATCAGAGGAAAAATGTCCATCCTCACAACAGAGAACAGAAAAAAGGCTAGCTCAAGTCTGAAAACACACATGCACACACAGACACACACACACACACACACACAGTAACAGCACAGAGAATTCACTGCCTAAAGTCACCATCAAAATGTGTCCGTGCTTCATGTCTTCCATTCCCACTGTGAGACATCGTTCACAGAAATTGCCCCTCCATAATAGTCTTCTGCTGGTTTTACTGCACTTGGTTTGGTCCATTTCAATTAATTGCCAAGGGTGTTCTGGCAAATAGGTATTGATCAGGCCTAGTTCACAGACAGGAAATTCATCATAAAGCGTTCCTGTACATGAGTATTAATTTGGTGTCAAGACAAGTGTGAAACATAAAACTGACTGAGAGGCAAGAATAACAGGATTTCTCTTTTTTTTCCCCCAGACCAAAAATAGGAAAAAATCAAATTAACATATTTTTTTAAATCTATGTCATAATGTAACAGGGGTAGCAGAGTATCGTTCCACCTGCCATTAATTGGGTGTGTTTAGTTTGATTGGGTGTTTAGTTTGATTTCCTTTTGTTTGGACTGAATATTTGTATTGACGTTCTCTCACATCTTGTCTCTTTGTGGGGCACACTGGGGCCAAGGCACCACACCAGCCGTCAATTAATTGCTCACCATGGAGCCACGCTAGCCAACCAAACGGACCTCTGGACGAGCCTTCTAAGTTTTACCTTTTTAACAAACTCCTTAGCAGACTTTTCCCAACCTTGTGACATGCTGATTCCCCTTTTTCAGTTAAAACTGCTGCAGACTATTGTAAATAAAAGCACCGAAACTAAAGTCTGTCTATAGTTTTCTGGTGATCCACAATATCTGCTGTTGCAGTGCGGTCAGGCCCTAAGGGGGGGTTACAATAATGTTTCCTCATCAGAAAACATACCTGGAGTTGTGTTTTGCTTCATTCACACATGTTTAACACAAACCCCGTATATTTATGCTGAGTTCTCTCAGACTACAACTCTTTTCCACCTTGTGATGTCATGTGGTAATACAGGAAGTGTGCTTTTCAACTCTATACACCTTTAAAGGAGAATTAACGTTTTTTACAATCTGAGCCTTATTTCGGTAATAAAACAAGTTGTTTTACTCACCCATAGCACTTTGGTGTCATATGGAGCACTTCCGGAGATGTTTTAGATTAGCGATAGCCGTAGAGCGAGCATGTAATATATGCCCCGAGCAGTCTCCAAATAACACAAACTTTAGCACTTTTCAAATCATAGAAGCTCAATGTCTTAGTCTACACTTTCGTTTGAGTCAAAAGTGGCCTGTAATCCAAGATTTATCCATTGTTTTGAGTAGATGAGGAGGCCAGTGCGCATGTGTGGAGTCACAGTTTATTTCGCTCTCAGCTCCCGGGACCCAAACATGAAACGCAAAGCTGTAAATTATGGATAAATCTCGGATTACAGGCCACTTTTGACTCAAACGAAAGACATCGAGCTTCTATGATTTGAAAAGTGCTGAAGTTTGTGTTATTTGGAGACCGCTCTGGGCATATATTACATGCTCGGGGCATATATTATAGCTATGGCTATCGCTAATCTAAAACATCTCTGGAAGTGCTCCATATGACACCAAAGTGCTATGGGTGAGTAAAACAACTTGTTTTATTACCGAAATAAGGCTCAGATTGTAAAAAAAACGTTAATTCTCCTTTAAGGCCACCACACACTTTTTTTGGTCTTAAATGTTTTTTTAAAGGTCCCATGGCATGAAATTTTCACTTTCTGAGGTTTTTGAACGTTAATGTGAGCTCCCCTACCCTGTTTAGGCCCCCCCAATGGCTAAAAGTTGCGAAATGTCTAAACTGAGCATTTGTGATCCTTTTCTGCGTTTGAAAAAAACACCGCTCAAATGGGCAATTTTGAACAAGGCACCTTTGCTACGTAACATCGAAAAAAGAAATGCAAATGCAGTTCCACCACCGTCTGGATCCCCACTCCCTGTCTCTGGAAATCACGCCCAGAGAGTTTGGACTGCGAATGCGCTAGGCAATGCGAAATGCGTTTTTTTATTTGCCTGGAGGCACATGCGAGTGTTTCTAGGCTCGGAAGTCCTTTACCCTGGACCTCTGAAACAGCAGTGGTTTAATTTTATTTTCTGTGAAAATGTGTTTTTTTCACTGAAATACCTCTCCTTTCTGTCTTCGTGCTTCAAACGTGGAAATGGGGGGGTCCACCCGCTCCTCTAAGCCAATCTGTGTCCTTCTCATTTGCATTCAAGCAAGAAGGCCCAGAATGAGTTGTTCAGAGAGTGAATTTGTGACCATGTCTGTGTAAATGGGTCTTTCTCATGCACTGAGTGTTGATTTTGAAGAAGAATTCATTTACAGTATTAGGGAACCATTAAGGAGCCATATAAAAGCATCAAGAAGTACCATGTCATGGGACCTTTAAAAGTGCAACAAAAGGAACACACCACAGACACAAAGAGAATCTTATGAGATTTTAAATGTCAAGATTCTGTGGAGCCTAAAGGCCTAAAGGTTGTGAGAGCACCTCGCGTTAGCTGTTTCCTGTCTAGAGTAAAACCACTCGCTTTGAGAAGTGTTCAAAGGTCACAGAATTGCACTTCTAGCTTAAATACAGTCAAATTGTTATTACAGTGGTACCTCACCTTACGAAATTAATTCGTTCCAGAAGTGGTTTCGTAACGTGAAAAATTCGTAAGTTGAGTAGCTATTTCAATGGAAAAAGCCTGATTCATTCCTCTAGACCTGGTCAGGTCTAGAGGAGGTCTAGACCACCACGGCTCTTGCATGGGTCTCGTTCATGCGTTCATGCGCTCAGACTGCGTGCAGTCCCCTCCTCGCTGCTTTAATCCACCTGGTTTAGTCCTGGTTTAGTCCTGGTTTAGTCCTGGTCCAGTCCAGGTTTAGACCTTGGTCTAGACCTGCTGGCAGCCCCGCGCTGGGTCATGCTGCGCTATCACAAGTGTCTTCTCCCCCCTCCCCCTTCCCCCCACACTTCACTATTAATAATTTTGTTGAAAATCTATGAAAGTTTGAGTGTTTAAACAAGAGACAAATGTAAGAAAAGTTTAAATCCAGTCTGAGAAAAGCGTATAATGTGTGTGGCTGAGCGCGCATTATTTGAATTTTTGAGATTTCGCATTTCGTAACTTGAATTTTCTTTCGTATCTAGAGACCAAAATTTGACGTGAAGGCGTTTCGTAACTTGAAATTTTCGTTTGTTGGGTCATTCGTAAGGTGAGGTACCACTGTATTTGTGAAATGTGGTGCAATATTTCAGATACATGATTTTAATGCACAGAAGGCTGGCGATGATGTTCACAGAAAGTAGAGTCACTATCGCTAATCTGCAGCTTCACCTCAATCCATGCGCTGTGTGGATATAAACAGACACACATTAGGAACTATGTACTTTTTACTTTTAAAGAACGCTTCAAACTAGATTAACAGCACTGTTTTGTGGACTTTTGTGTCATTATTTGCGGTGAGCAGTTTCTACGGATAATATGAATGAAAATACCGCAGTTTAAATTTACAACTTACAACGAGAGGAGAGTAATAATTATTTTCGCTATACTGAGTTTGTATGTCGCGTCTGTGTGTCCATAACTTGGTTTTACCCCTGACACTTTGTCTTATTGGCTGATATCGTATAAGATCTGACAGTGCAGCTCTGACTCACACTGACACGACACACATGAGGAGCACAGCGGCTTCAAAATCGCAAAGACACAAAGTCGGCTCACGTCTCCGCAAACTCAGGGAGAAGCAAATCGCAGCCTAAATCGGGCAAATTCTCTTGTATTGTGTGGCAGCCTTCCCTGGAGTTAACTTGAAAACTATCACTTCATGGCATCACAAGGTGGAAGAGAGCATTTTGAGCTTTGGAAATGCAGACAGATTAATAATAAAGGGTTACTCAAACATGTGTGAATGAAACAACTCCAGGTGTGTTTTTGAGGAGGTAATAACATTCTTACATAATTTCTGTGTAATATAGGACCTTAAAACATTATTAGTACCAACCCTAATACAGTAGTACCTCACCTTACGAATGACCCAACAAACAAAAATTTCAAGTTACAAAACGCCTTCATGGTAAATTTTGGTCTCTAGATACGAAAGAAAATTCAAGTTACGAAACGCGAAATCTCAAAAATTCAAATAATGCACGCTCAGCCACACACATTATAGCTTTTCTCAGACTGGATTTAAACCCCTCTCACACCTGTCCCCCGTTCAAACACCCAAACCCCCACAGATTCCCAACAAAACGTATCAATAGTGAAGTGTGGGGGGGAAGCGGGAGGGGGGAGAAGACTGCGCGCGGACATGTGTGATAGCGCAGCATGACCTGGCGCGGAGCTGCCAGCAGGTCTAGACCAAGGTCTAAACCTGGACTGGACCAGGACTAAACCTGGACCAAACCAGGACCAAACCTGGACCAAACCAGGACCAAACCAGGACCAAACCAGGACTAGACCAGGTGGATTAAATTATTTCCTGGTTTCGTTTCGAGTCACAGCTGAGGGGAGCAGCGAGTAGGACAGCACGCAGTCTGAGCGCATGAACGCATGAACGAGACCCATGCAAGAGCCGCGGTGGTCTAGACCTCCTCTAGACCTGACCAGGTCTAGAGGAGGTCTAGAGGAGCCACGGTGGTCTGGACTAAACCAGGACTAAACCTGGACTAAACCAGGAGGAGCTGCAGTGGTCTGGACTAAACCAGGACTAGACCAGGTGGACCAAAGCGCAGCGCGCGCGTCCACCCCCTGGCCTCGCCTCGAGCCACAGCCGAGGTGAGCCACCGCTCGCACGCAAGAGCCGCGGCGGTCCAGACCCGCTCCAGACCTGCCCGCGTAAGGTGGTCACAGAGCGGCCTGGATAGAACCGTGAGGTCGGCCTCTTCAAGACCTCCAGGCCGGTGACCGGGACAATCCCCAGACCCATGCCCGCTTAGGGAGCTCTTAAGGCGGGCTGGCAGTGTCCCCCTGGGTCCAAGTTTGAGTGTCCAAACGAGAGACAAACGTGAGAAAAGTACAAATCCAGTCTGAGAAACCAATCAGGAGGCAGAACACAATGTTACACTATAAAAAACAGTTACACTATAAAAAAAAACAACTTGGATCGGGGTCTTGGAACGAATCAGGCTTTTTTCATTGAAATAGCTACTCAACTTACGAATTTTTCACGTTACGAAACCACTTCTGGAACGAATTAATTTCGTAAGGTGAGGTACCACTGTATATTCAAATCAGTGCATATTGCTTACACAAAGAGACTATAGCTCCTGCATTATGTAACATTATACAGACAATGTTTTCAAGCTCTTTCAGTCCTAAATGTTCACTCTTCCCACACAGTACATTTGGACATAGCCAATGGTCTCTCAGCCAGCAACACTTCTCGATAGAAGTGCGCTATTTTGGGGAAATCCAAACATGAAGCTTTAGAATTGGATCAGATGTGCATGTTTCTGTTTAGTATTCACTCAAAGCACAATAAAACAAAATCAATCAGCGAGTCAGTCTGGTGCCTGCAGAGAATGAAACCATTTCAATTTTTTCATTAAAAATGAAAGAAAAAAAATGTTTCTTCTTTCTGAATGTTTCAATTTAGAAGAATTCATCATTTTTATTTCTATTTCCCTGGAGTTAAATCCCCTGAACACAAACAGTGAAGCAGCAGATCAACAGCGAGTCCTCATGAGCACACTTCATTTTGTATTAATGAGAAAATGCTGAGAACTGAGGATTTGGCGTGTTTTATTTATCCACTAAATTGGAGATTTTTGTTCCACTCCATTTTGTATACAACAAATAACAGCCTTTTAATGATAATAACTTTGACAGAGGAGATCAAAATATTTTAAGAAGCCATAAAATAGCTGGGGTTGTCAAAAATATCAGCACCCAGATGTTAATCATTTGTAAAACTAGACAACTTTAAGCCATGTTAGAATGTTGTTATCAAAAACATGTGAGTACATTTGGACATAGTCTACATCTCCAAAGCTCAGAATGCTCTGTTCCACCTTGTGATGTAGTGGTAGTTTTCAAGTTAAGAGCTACCTTTTACCATTTTTCAGTAGAGATACAAAATCCAGTGGAGGCAGTAGAGGCAAATCCAGGGCAGGAATCATCCAAATTATTCAAGTGAAGGTGTATGGAGTTGAAAAACACAGTGGAGCACTTCCTGTATTACGACTTAAAGGAAAAGTAACGTTTTTTTTACAATCTGAGCCTTCTTTCGGCAATAAAACAAGTAGTTTTGCTCACCCATAGCAGTTTGGTGTCAATTGGAGCAGTATCGCAGAACTTATGTTGAGCCGTTCTGTTCTACTAATGATCCCGTATCCGTTAGCGTGAGTGCTCGGGGCATTGATTTGCGGTGTCCAAATAACACAAACTTTAGCACTTTTCAAATCACAGAAGATCACTGTGTCAGGGTAGACTTTTAGTAGATTCCAAAACGGCCTGAAACCCGATATCGCAACAGAAAAGTAAAGTTCAGAGCGGTGTTAGCTTCTTTCGGACTAGCGGTGTTTACAAAACAGCTGAGTTCACGCATGCGCACTGTCCTCTCTGATGACGTCATCAAATGAAACTATAGCTGGATATCGGGTTTCAGGCCGTTTTGGAATCCGCTAAAAGTCTACCCTGACACAGCGATCTTCTGTGATTTGAAAAGTGCTAAAGTTTGTGTTATTTGGACACCGCAAAGTAATGCCCCGAGCACTCACGCTAACGGATACGGGATCATTAGTAGAACAGAACGGCTCCAACATAACTTCCGCGATACCACTTCAATTGACACCAAACTGCTATGGGTGAGTAAAACTACTTGTTTTATTCGATTCTTGATTCTCAAACAAAGAATCATTAGGACAGACAAGCCATTGCAGAGGGGTGGAGAGGGTCGTTGTCTTGAATAGGGAATTGGACGCCAGAGAAATTTAATAATAATAATAATAATACATTTTATTTAAAAGCGCCTTTCAAGACACCCAAGGACACTGTACAAAACAAAGTTAAAACATAAAAATACTTAAAATACAAAGATAATAAAATACAAATACAAAAACAGGAAGATGGTGAAAGTGACTGTTATGTGGTGTAGGATTGTCTGAACAGGTGTGTTTTGAGTCTGGATTTGAAAATGGGAAGAGAGTCAATATTGCGGAGGTCAGGAGGGAGAGAGTTCCAGAGCAGGGGAGCAGAGCGGCTGAAGGCTCTGCCCCCCATGGTGATGAGACGAGCAGAGGGGACAGAGAGCTGGAGAGAGGAGGAGGAGCGGAGGGAGCGAGAAGGAATGGAGATGTGGAGGAGGTCTGTGATGTAAGGTGGGGCCAGGTTATGGATTGCTTTGAATGTGGTTAGGAGAATTTTAAAGTGAATTCTTTGTTTTATGGGAAGCCAGTGTAGTTGTTGGAGGATGGGGGTGATGTGGTGGGAGGAGGGGGTCCTGGTGATGATGCGGGCAGCGGAATTTTGGAGAAACTGCAGTTTCTGGAGGGATTTATTGGGGAGACCAAAGAGGAGGGAGTTGCAATAGTCAATCCGGGAAGTAACAAGGCTGTGAACGAGTATGGCAGTGGTGTGAGGAGTGAGAGAGGGGCGGAGACGAGAGATATTGCGGAGCTGAAAGTAGGCGGAGCGGGTGATGTTATTAATGTGGGATTGAAAAGAAAGTGTGCTGTCAAGGATGACACCCAGACTCTTGATCTGAGGGGAAGGAAGGACAGTGGAATCATGGATAGATATAGAGAAACTGCTGGATTTGGAGATAGTGGAGGGGGTGCCTACTAGGAGGACTTCAGTTTTAGAGCTGTTAAGTTTGAGAAAGTTGGAGGAGAACCAGGAATGGATTTCTTGTAGACAGAGGGTAAGAGAGGTTGGAGGGAGAGATGAGGAAGGTTTGGTAGAAATGTAGAGCTGGGTGTCATCCGCGTAACAGTGAAAAAGAATGTTGTGTTTACGGAACAGAAAGCCAAGTGGAAGGATGTAAATGATAAAAAGAAGGGGACCTAAGACAGAGCCTTGGGGAACACCAGCAGTGACAGGGAAAGTGTTGGATTTGCAAGATTTGAATTGAATTTGAAATACAAAGAGACAGATTAGTTGATGGTTTCAGAGCTATTTCAGTGTAGTGAGCGCCGCCTAGGGCTGATAGATATGCTAATACAAGACGCCAGAGGAATTCGTAAAACAAAAGAGAGTAGCGGGGATAGGTTCAGAGCTTTGTTCAGGGTAGTTAGCCCCTCCCTTGCAGCTAGATATAAACAGGGTCTAACCAGCATGAGGGCCAGAGCTGACGAAGCCTCTCGGATGAGCGGCGAAACGTTTTCAACCAAACAAACTTTGTCCAGTTGACAAATTGAACTTCTCCTTTGATCATGGATTCTACCTGGACGACTGAGGGACTTTTCACGTACTTGTTTTATTGCCGAAAGAAGGCTCATATTGTTAAAAAAAACCGTTACTTTTCCTTTAAACTTAGCCAAATTTTATTGCTACACGTGGGAAATTACTTGGACACATCACAAGGTGGGAGTGTTTTCAGTTTGGGAGAAGAACTCAAGCTAAATGTGCAGGTTTGTGTGCTACACATGTGTGAATGAAAGAAAACACAACTCCAGGTCTGTTTGTGATGACATAACATAGATCAGAAAATGGCACACATGATATCAAAATCTGCATAAAGTATAGAGCTTTTTGATTATTACAGAAAAAAAAAAGTTTAAAAATCCAATATTTTAACACTTAAATACACTAAATGAATATTAATTTCACTCTATCAGTTTTCACAAAGGTAGCCCAGTTTGATTGGCATTCTCAGCGTTGCATCCGTCAGTGTAATGACTCTCACACAGCACCTTGTTCCTCTCACTGTGAACACATTAACAGCCTGTCACTTCACAGCTCCCACAGAGTTTACTGTGTTTTAGGGAATTAAAAGTAACAACTGGATGTTTAGTGTTAAGTCACTGCTCTGGGGAATGACTGACTGGATTTTGGTACAACTACTACAAATTACTATTATATTAAAATGTCTCTGAAACCAAAGAGAAGAAATAAATTAAGTAAACTGCGGTATGGGTCCAGCCAGTGTATGTGAAGGTATTTTGTTAAAGTTTTTTTAGACCTACAATTCCTCAATTTGAATTAGCTCTCATAGACTTGGTTTAATTCTGGTTTAGACCCTGTTTAGTACTGCCTTAGACGCAAAACAAAAATGTTTTCTACTAATATACTGATCTGATCCTGGAATCAGATATCAACACTAATACTGAAAAAATTGCTGGATTGAATATCGGTTGCCAAATATCGGTTCAGTCTATATATTCTGGTTTAGCATACAGTGGTCCCTCGCTCTTCACTGTTCCTCGCTGTTTCGCAGTTGTTGTTTTTTTTTTTTTTTTTAGTGTAACATTTTTTTTATAGTGTAACATTGTGTTCTGCGTCCTGATTGGCTAAGAGACTGTAGACCTTTGCCGATTGATAGATGGGGGAAGTGGGGGGGGGACCAGACTGGAACTAGACCAGGACCAGACCGGGACTAGACCGGGACTAGACCAGGACTAAACGTGGACTAAATGTGGACTAAACGTGGACTAAACTAGGTCTAGAGCAGAACTAAACCAGGTCTAAACCTGGACTGGTCCTGGACTAAACCAGGACTGGACCAGGTCTAGACCTGGACTAAACCGGGACTAGACCTGGTCTAAAGGTCTAAGATTAAATACCACGTTCCGCTCTTTGCTGGTTTCGTGCGGCTGGTTTGTGGCTCGGGCTGAGAGGACGCGGTCCGGGTGTCGCAGTTCGATCTCGTGCTCGCAGCCCCGGTGTACGCGCAGCCTCGCGCCGGTCGTGCCGCTCTGTCACAGATTTGTCCACGATGAGGGGTGGACATGTCGCGCACTTCTCCAAGGGGTTGGTGCGCATCGCGTCCCGGGACGTGGCAGTACCGCTGGATGAGCGTGGTGCTTCCTGCGGATCCAGTGACTCATGTCTCCGCGCTCCTCGCGCGTCCGGCGGGGCTCCCGGAGTCGTGTCTCCCCTCACGCTTCACTATTAATACATTTTGTTGAAAATCTATGAAAGTTTGAGTGTTTAAACGAGAGAGAAATCTGAGAAAAGGTTAATTTCAGTCCTAGAAAAGTGTATAATGTGTGTGGTGAGGCATTTACAGCCTTAAAACATGTAGAATAATTGTAAAATATAAAGTTGTCCTACTTCGCGAATTTCTCTTATTGCAGGTTATTTCTGGAACGTAACCCCCGCAATAAACAAGGGATTACTGTATACTGTAAATTAATGTAATAGGACTATATTTACTACTTACTAATAACAGCAACATAACACATTTGACTAGTTTTCTTATTTTATTTTTATTTAAAGGAAATTCAAGTTTACAGTCTCAACAGATATTTAAAGTAATATCAAAATCTGTATCAGAACTGAAAAAGCTGGCTTGGAGCATCCCTAAATATACTACTACTATTGTACTGAGACATTACACTAGTTTAGAGTCTTAAAATTGAGCTAGCTTAGACGTGTTTAGTTATTTTGAACTTAAAAAAAAGTTACTAGCTTGAAACTACAAACCTGGCACAGTCTTTTGCATTCAACCTTCCCTGCTATAAATAATTATATAGAATTAATAGGACTCTTAGCAGAGAAACATCTGGTGCAATTCCCACACTACATTTGTGATTTGCCAAAACCCTATTGGCACAAATTGGATTTTTGAACTCAATTATGGAGATGCGCAAAAAATGAGCAAAAATAGTAATGTGTAGTAACATCAAGAGCTTAAATCCTGGCAGTAAAACCAACTGTAACTAATTAATTAAAATGTGAAGGCAGCGTGTTTCAGTCTATTTTTGGCTGAAGATGTGATAGTAGTTTAATTTGGAGAGATGAAATTAGACAGGTGTGAAAAACAAGGAGTCTGGACAAGGACAAAACATTACAGCTAAAACTCCAAGGAGCTCCTCCATAAGTGGAAATTAGACCTGTCACAAGTGCCATATGAGTTCATTTGCAAAAACAGATGTGCCATTTAAAAAAGTAATCGGAGGCTTTAGTCTGAGTATAATAATATTTTCAAAAGCCAAATGTATTTTACTGCTATTAAAAGGTGCATTATATAACTTTTCTAGTGGAGGGTCTGTCACATACTTTTCTCCATGGAGATGTTATTGCTTTGCGTGAAATGTTTCACAGTACGGCATTAAACCTTTCTGTATAACCATGGATATCAAACCAGGTTAAGTTACTGGTCAGATCTGTGGAGAGGCGACCCCGCTCACAGTCAGAATGCTTGTTTTTCTGGGTATTTTTGAGCAATAAAACCACATGTAATTGAATAAATGCAACCAATGACATATCCACAGAAACAAGAATGTGATGACCCCCCAAATCAATAAGTTACATAGTGTACCTTTAAATTATTATTCCATCCCTTCTTGATAAAATCCACGATACATTATTGTAATTGATAATATCTCTAGATTGTCTTTTAGATAATTTTTCAAAACTGTGTTATCTGTTTTTTCATATCAGACTTATTGCTCAATATGTGTCCAACCGCAGGAAAACCAATACCAAGTCGTCGCGGAGGCGTTTTGAGTTATTCACAGATTCTGAAAGTACAGGTTCTAAGTTTTCCAATGATGTCTTACATGTGAAAGCAGCCATAGCAGATCCCAGAAATTCCAGAAACAGCCTCTCAAAGTTTGGTCTCTTCAGCCCTCCTTAAAGGGACAGTGTGTAAGATTTTTACCCGTTAATTACTGAAATTGAAGATACCCATTCAAAAATACAGTGTTTTCCAAGCCTTTTCACTTCCATCATGAAATCAAAGTATTCTTTTGGACTTAGATATACCTGCATAAAAGGGGGATCTTCCCCATGCAGAGGCAGCCATTTTGAATACGAGAGCCGCAGAAGGACATTTGGGCTCCGCCTTCGCCTTCGGCAAGGCTCGTGGTTTTGGGTAAACAACGACAAGCATGTTGCCGGATCACACGTCGTAATGGATCTAACACGTGTTTTGGACTAAATTGTTTTACTGGATTTTATTCGCTGGATCCTTACAGACAGATTGAGACCAAGTTTATGGTGAAATACAGAGTTTGACCTGTCCAGAGCCTTCAAAGGTAAGCAAGTAAGAAACCTTGTTTTGTGCTTTTCCGTATAAAAGCGCCATGTGCTCGGGGCGCCGAGAAATGAATGCCGGGAAATGAATTGCATAGTAAAAAAGAGGAGACTGTAAGGTTTCATTTGATGTGTAGATTGTCATGGTACACGATCGGGAATGTGTGCTTTCATGCGAAAAGAAAAAAAAAACAGTGAACGGGACGGCATTTTATTTATACCGTAGTTGTCGGCGAGGGCTCGCACAGCACCGGGTGCGCGCGGTTCGTGCGCGGGTACGTGAGCTGTCCGCGTTACGGCGCGCCCGGGTGACCCTTGAGGTCTGCCGTAGCTAAAACAGGAAGTGCAATAGCACCATCCACCTATGTGCCACGAATCCTACACACTGGGGCTTTAAAACTGGGACAAAATATTTATCATCTATATTTATTATGTGTACAATTTATTTTGTTATAATACAATAAGATTTCAGCTGTAAGAGCTGCAACTATTGGTTCATTCTACTATTTATTTGCTGCAGCTCAGGCCTCCTAAAGACACTTTATATTTAAAAGTGGTTTACTAGGATCATCATGCATTATTGTTTTTGTATCAGTGACTTCAAATACTTTAAATACTTTCAATATTATTGTTTATCGTGTCTCTGTAGTAATATATTGTGCTTCAAAATGTGTTATTGTGACAAGCCTAGATGCATTTTACTGTTAGCATGTTAGATGTTAGATAATGCAGCTGATTCAGGGCAATAGCATGATTGAAGGGCATTGTACAAAAAGCTACTTAATGGTGCATTATTTAACTTTTCTGGTGCAGGCTCTGTCACCTGCTTGTTTCTATGGATGTGCCATTGCTCTGCTTGGAATGTTCCACAGTATGACATTCAGCAACTCTACCTTAAACTTTTCAATTACAGTTTCTTTTATGGCTCAAAAATACCTAAAAAAAAAACTCTGACTCCAAACGGGGTTCCTACTACACAGATCTGACCTGTAACTTGGTCTGGTTTGTCTCCATGAAGACAGAAATTATTATACTGTGAAAAATTCCAGATAAAGCAATAACATCTTCATGGAAAAAAGCATTTGATGGCCCTTCCACCAGAAAAGTTACACAATGCACCTTTAATATATTATATTAGCAGTAAGTAATTTATTTAGAAGTCTGTGTTGAGCGGATATTTTGTTGTTGCTGATTAATTGTAAACAAATCAATCTAAATTACAGGAAACTCAGCAGTAGGAGTGAAGTTAAACATGAAGAATGATTTATACAGAAAAGATAAAACATTGTCCCATTATTCACACTCTGTCAAAACTCCTCATAAACAATCACATACAGTCCTACAGGGATGTGTTGTTGATAGTGAAAGTAGATCTTTGTTTTAGCAGCAGTTATATATTCTATCAACAACAGACACTTAGACACTTCTATATTACACAAAAGGTATTCTTGTGATATTTCAGCCATGTTACAAAGCACTTACCTCATCAAAAACATACCTGGAGTTGTGTTTTGTTTCATTCACACGTTTGAGTAATCCTGGTTTATTAGTCTGTCTACATCTCCAAAGCTCAGTATGCTCTGTTTTTCCTTCTGGTGTCATGGTGCGATTCAAGTTAACAGCTCCCTTTTATCTTTTGTTAAAGGAAAAGTAACGTTTTTTACAATCTGAGCCTTATTTCGGTAATAAAACAAGTTGTTTTACTCACTCATATCTCTTTGGTGTCATATGGAGCATTTCCGGAGATGTTTTAGATTAGCGTTAGGCTAACGCCGTTAGCCTAGCGCGACTTATAGCCATAGCTCGGGGCATTCCCCGAGCATGTAATATGGCCCGTGCGGGCTCCAAATAACACAAACTTTAGCACTTTTCAAATCATAGAAGCTCGATGTCTTTAGTCAACGATTTCGTTTGAATCAAAAGTGGCCTGTAATCCGAGATTTAGCCATAGTTTACAGCTTTGCGTTCCATGTTTGGGTCCCGGGAGCTGAGAGCACACTCCGCGCATGCGCACTGGCGTCCTCATCTACTCGAAACTATGGCTAAATCTCGGATTACAGGCCACTTTTGACCAAACGAAATTGTAGACTAAAGACATCGAGCTTCTATGATTTGAAAAGTGCTAAAGTTTGTGTTATTTGGAGCCCGCACGGGGCATATTACATGCTCGGGGAATGCCCCGAGCTATGGCTATAAGTCACGCTAGGCTAACGGCGTTAGCCTAACGCTAATCTAAAACATCTCCGGAAATGCTCCATATGATACCAAAGTGATATGGGTGAGTAAAACAATTTGTTTTATTACCAAAATAAGGCTCAAATAGTAAAAAAAAACGTTCCTTTAAGATTGGCAATTTCATGGACGAAATAATCCAAATGATCCTGGAGGTGTATGGAGTTTAAAAACATAGTGGAGCACTTTTTGTAAGTGTTTTATGTTTGAAAAACTCATATTAAACATGTGTGATTGAAACAAAACACAACTCCAGGTATGTTTGTGATAAGGAAATAACATCTATATATATATATATAATTTTACTGTTTACAACTATTGCACTTTACATTTGATATTTTACTGTTATTTTTACTCTGGACGTGTGCTGCTGACCTCTTGGCCAGGTCACCCTTGTAAACGAGGTCTTGATCTCAATGGGTTTTTACCTGGTTAAATAAAGGTTAAATTAAAAAAAATATATATATAGATCAGAAAATAAAGCCATTATGAACCATTATGAGCAAAACCTAGTCACTGCTGCAGAATCGTTTTATCAAGTACTACCTCAGAAAATCAATGAAAAGGATTAAATTCCGGACTACAAAGGACTTATTTGGGATCAAGTAAATTCTAAAATGAGAACAAACCTGTGTCTCTCAAACTGTATATCCGGTGCTCGAGTTTCTTCTGGTGTTACATGGATTCGTTTTCAGTTCAGGTGTTACAGTTTTGACTTGAAACATATTCCACATTTAGATTTACTGTAGACCTACAGTATTTGAGATCTGGTTTAGCTCTAGCTCTAGTTTAAGTTTAAGTTTGGTGATACTTACAGCTCTGGAAAAAAATAAGAGACCACTGCAAAATTATCAGTTTTTTGGATTTTACTACTTATAGGTATGTGTTTGGGCAAAAGGAACATTTTTTGTTTGAGTCTATAAACTACTGACAACATTTCCCCCAAATTCCAAATAAAAATATTATCGTTTAGATTTATTTGCAGAAAATGAAAAATGGTCAAACTAACAAAAAAGATACATGTTTTCAGACCTCAAACAATGCAAAGAAACAAAGAATCAAATTCATTTTAAAACAACATAATACTAATGTTTACACTTAAGAAGAGTTCAGAAATCAATATTTGGTGAAATAACCCTTATTTTTAAAGATCCCATGACATGGTACTTCTTGATGCTTTTATATGGCTCCTTAATGGTTCCCTAATACTGTAAATTAATCCTTCTTCAAAATCAACACTCAGTGCATGAGAAACAGAGATAAGATGAGAAAGAGTATTTTTTCTCCCTCAGAACACTTCATAATGGGCGTTGTTGCTTGAATGCAAATGAGGAGAAAAGAGCTGGCCAATAGTAGAGGGTGGGGGCGTGGCCAAACTCTCCGCTCTCTGCTCAGAGCCCTCAGCTGATCCATTTCCGTGTTTTTGCACAGGGGGAGAGATTTGAAGCGTTCCATTGAAAAATAAACACATTTCCACAGAAAATAAAATTAAACCACTGCTGTTCAAAGGTCCAGAGGCTCAGATAAAGGACTTCCGAGCCTAGAAACACTCGGACGTGCCTCCAGGCAAATAAAAAAACGCATTTCGCATTGCCTAGCGCATTCGCAGTCCAAACGCTCTGGGCGTGATTTACAGAGACGCTGAGTTCAGACAGACGGGGGTGGAACTGCATTTGCATTTCTTTTTTCGATCTGACGTCAATCAGGTGCCTTGTTCAAAATTGCCCGTTTGAGCTCCGATTTTTTGTAACGCAGAAAAGGATCGCAAATGCTCAGTTTAGACATTTCGCAACTTTTAACCATGGGGGGGCTAAACAGGGTAGGGGAGCTCACATTAACGTTCAAAAACCTCAGAAAGTGAAAATTTCATGCCATGGGACCTTTAATCACAGCTTTCATTTGTCTTGGCATGCTCTCCACAAGTCTTTCACATTGTTCTTGGGTGACTTTATTCCACTCCTGGTGCAAGAACTGAAGTAGCTCAGCTTTGTGTTTGTATTGGAATTCAACAGACGCTGGAATGGAATGGCTGTAATACATGTAGAGATGCTGATTTCAGAAAAAAAATGCAGTGATCTCTTATTTTTAGCTGTATATACTACTTAAATTTTTATTGGTGGTACTTTAAATATTGGTGGTAGTTTAGATTTTAAGTTAAACCATCACTGAACTAGTGTTAAAGGTCCCATGGCATGAAATTTGAACGTTAATGTGAGCTCCCCTACCCTGTTTAGCCCCCCCATGGCTAAAAGTTGCGAAATGTCTAAACTGAGCATTTGCGGTCCTTTTCTGCGTTACACAAAACCAGTGTTCAAACGGGCGAGTTCGGACAAGGCACCTTATTGACGTCAGATCGGCAAATGCAGCTCCAGCCTCTCCCTCTGTCTCCGCTCAGCGTCCCTGTATATCCCGCCCATAGAGTTTGGACTGTGAATGCGCTAGGCAATGCGAAATGCGTTTTTTTATTTGCCTGGAGGCACGTCCGAGTGTTTCTAGGCTCGGAAGTCCTTTATCTGAGCCTCTGGACCTTTGAACAGCAGTGGTTTAATTTTATTTTATATGGAAATGTGTTTATTTTTCAATGGAACGCTTCAAATCTCTCCCCCATGCAAAAACAAGGAAATGGATCAGCTGAGAGCTAGAGCCAAGAGCGGAGACTTTGGCCATGCCCCCACCCTCTATTATTGGCCAGCTTTTTTCTCCTCATTTGCATTCAAGCAACAACTCCCATTATGACCTGTTCTGTTATCTCTGTTTCTCATGCAGTGAGTGTTGATTTTGTGGATTCATTTACAGTATTAGGGAACCATTAAGGAGCCATATAAAAGCATCAAGAAGTACCATGTCATGGGATCTTTAACTAGCGTCCGCCACCTGCTTGTCTCCATGGAAAGTTTATTAGGAATGATTGTATTTTTGAGCAACAAACACCCATAACGAATAAATGCTAGATGGATATGTTTTACGTCATTCCATGGAACATTCCAGGCGAAGCAATAACATCTCCATGGAGAGAAGTAGGTAGCAGAACATCCATCAGAAAAGTTAGACCGTGATCTTTAAAGTAAAACAAGTGGTTTGAACAAGTCTAAATAGGCAGAAGCAAACACAACAAAGTACCACAAATGGTCTCTACGCCACGGTTTGAGAAACACAGGAATAAAAGATGATAGAACTTCATCCAATCACTTCAAAAGCCCTAGCTTACCCAACAGCTCTAACATATGCTATCCGTATTTCTACTTGAAATTCAAATTACAAATACAGTCATTATAGCTCTGTTTCAGCTTTATGCTTGCATTGTGACAGTGAAATACATTGTTCTTGGATTTCAGAAGCACATTAAAGTGGAAGACTGCGTTTCATTTCCTGTCTGTGGCTCCCTTCAAACAGTCTCTAGCGAACACTTTGTAATCTCTATCAACTCATATCAAAGCATTTACAGAGTACTATTGTTATTTTAATATTCCTTTAATATATAAAAATCTGTATGTATTTTATTCTCTTTGATAAGCAGAAAACCAACTTGTGAATCTGTACTCATCAGCGATTTGTGCAATGTACAGTAAACATGCTCTCTTTGATATATGCTGTCATAAGAATGTTATTTTTTTTCCTTTACAGTGTAATCATATAGTGTATCAGAATTCATTACAGCCTTGAGTGCGTTAGGTCTATAGGGACAGAGCTGAGGAGACTACCGTGGGATCCCCCTCCAAATGCTTTATCTCACCAGGAGCAGAGCCTTCTCACGGTGCGTAGATGGTGATAAAACGGCGCCAGTTTGTAGCTAAATGGACATGAGGCGGATTCACGGAAGGCATTTCCTGTCATGGCGCGCTGTCTCTGCATAAATCACACAAATCTCTCGACGGAAGATGACGATGAAAGGCGCCGATGGGGACGGGGAGTCTTGTCAACGCCACGGTAGCTGCAGGGAACATCTGGGAGCATGGCAGACTCGTCCAGTATGTAACCAGTTTGAATTTACAATAAGACGAGATGGTGTAATAAATCAAATAAGCTGAAATCTTAACAGTGCAATGCAATATGGTGTTATTGTATCAAAATCCCAATGGAAATATCCCATTCATCAACAGTGAACTATGATAGGATTGTGGCAAGGTGGCAAAGTGGAACGAATGATCAAATACCAGCAAGATCCCAGGTTTGATTTCAAAATTAAGACAGATATAAAAAATACTAGACATTGACCGATATGAGTTTTTTCATGGCTGATACTGATAGATACTAATGATTGTTTAGGCTCCAGAGAAACCGATGGCCGATAAGCTCTGCTGATATGTAGGACTGACTTTGATTATTGACTACAAACCCATCCAGATCCCTTTTAAAATCATAAACCTATAAGTTTTGCACAGTTAAAGGAAAAGTAATGTTTTTTTACAATCTGAGCCTTCTTTCGGCAATAAAACAAGTAGTTTTGCTCACCCATAGCAGTTTGGTGTCAATTGGAGCAGTATCGCAGAACTTAGTATGTTGAGCCGTTCTGTTCTACTAATGATCCCGTCTCCGTTAGCGTGAGTGCTCGGGGCACTGATTTGCGGTCTCCAAATAACACAAACTTTAGCACTTTTCAAACCACAGAAGATCGCTGTGTCAGGGTAGACTTTTAGTGGATTCCAAAACGGCCTGAAACCCGATATCGCAACAGAAAAGTAAAGTTCAGAGCGGTGTTAGCTTCTTTCGGACTAGCGGTGTTTACAAAACAGCTGAGTTCACGCATGCGCACTGTCCTCTCTGATGACGTCATCAAATGAAACTATAGCTGGATATCGGGTTTCAGGCCGTTTTGGAATCCACTAAAAGTCTACCCTGACACAGCGATCTTCTGTGATTTGAAAAGTGCTAAAGTTTGTGTTATTTGGACACCGCAAAGTAATGCCCTGAGCACTCACGCTAACGGATACGGGATCATTAGTAGAACAGAACGGCTCAACATAAGTTCTGCGATACTGCTCCAATTGACACCAAACTGCTATGGGTGAGTAAAACTACTTGTTTTATTGCCGAAAGAAGGCTCAGATTGTTTAAAAAAAACGTTAATTTTCCTTTAACTCTTCACACGAACATTTGCAAATGAAGCATTATGTGGATCCTTTAGGAAGCAGATGTTAAGGTCAATAGCCGACTCATTAAAAGGTGCCAATACTGGCCCCATATATCAATCAACACATATTGATTTATCTCTACAAAATACCTGTCTATAATTGTGACTCAGGTCTGGAGAACAAAAGACAAGACATAGAGTTTGTAATAGATTTCAACCAAAAATAATATGGTTGATAAATGCAGCATTTTTAGGACTGATCATTTACTGATGCTCCATGCTGGGTGGTAAGCTACAGTAGTGGCTACAGTTGCCCTGGGGCTAACAGATGTTAGCTTACAGAAACATGACATGCCAATCGCAGATAAAGATAAAAGACAGTTAATGTACTGATCGGATTGTGGAGGAAAAAAGTACTTTTCATTGGCCAACAACGTCCGACTACCAAGCACAAAGTTCCTATATTACGCAAAATTGACTCTTGTGAGAACTCAGTCTAAATGTGCATGGTGTGTGTGTTAAACATGTGGGAATAAAACAAAACTCCAGGTATGTTTGATGAGGATACAACATTAGTATAACATAGATCAGAAAATAGAGTAATATGGACCCTTTAAACATTGTGCACTAAATATCTAACCGCTAACTTCTTCTGTTGTTTCATTTTCTATGGCTTTCCCAAAAGACATTATTTGAAATACAAAAACAAAGCCATAATAGAGTTTGCATACACATTTAGATATTAGCATGTTTTCCTGGTGGACATTATCCATAACTAAAAAGTACCCATTGGTATTATGAGCACACAGGGTCATTTGTTTTGGCTGGAGAGTGAATGGCGTTTGGCTGATGTTAGAAGCTCATCTTTTAGCAGCGGGACTAACAGCAGGACACACCAAACCAAATGAGCCTCTGTCTGAGTTTATGTTTGAAGGAGAAGGATGGAGCGACATTGAAAAGAGACAAAACTTTATGATTTTAGATGTTTACTTGAGATTTTTAGGCACTTTCTTCTCCCCTGCTGTTCTGTGATAGATGGTGATTTTTATATGACGAGAATTGTTGCCTGTTGTTTATGGCCTTGCTTGCAAAAATGTAACCCGTATTTAAATCTTATTTTAAAAAAAGGTGTACAATGTAAGCTTATTGATGTCACCTGCTTATCTCCATGGTGATTCAGTGCTTTGTCTGGAATGCTCCACAGTATGGCTGTTGTGAATACAACTAGACAAACAGCTGAACTCCTTCTTGACATGAAGACTCTGAAGACAGTTATCTCAAGTCCACAAGTTTATTAACATGGAAAGAAAAGGTGAAACTGAAACACAGATATGAAACATAATCACAGTGTGCCCCTTTATGTACACAATACACTGTAAAATAAATGAATAAATAAATACATCTTTTTTATCATATTCAGCTTGAAATGAAATGCGCTGTATTGTCATATAAAATCAAACATATAAATGTCCCTTTAAATCACTTTGTCACTTAACATTTTACTTTTTTGCATAAAATAATTATGTTCAAGCAAGTACATACCCACAATGTTACCAAAGATGCATACAGCAGGGGTCTGCAGAAGGAGCAGGGGTCTGCGGAAGGCATGCAGCATCACTAAGGAACATACTCATCCGGCACAAGGACTCTTCCGTCTGCTACCCTCTGGGAGACGATACAGGAGCCTTCCAGCATGCACAAAAAGACTCAAAGACAGCTATTACCCCCAAGCTGTCAGACTACTGAACTCTGGATAATACTCTAAATCAGGGGTCTTCAACGTTTTTCAGGCCAGGGACCCCAAACAGATGGCGAACTGGGCCAGGGACCCCCTACTATATATACGGCATAGAATTGTGCTTTATATTAAATTGAGCTTAGTGTCATGTATAAACATTGCTACTCTGTTAGAGTACATCCAATACAAGGAAATAATACACAGGTTAATACTGTATTTTACACAGTGTTGTATAGTAACAAAGTAATAATACTTCACTACTGTACTTAAGTACATTTTGGGAGACTTTGTACTTTTCTTGAGTTTAAAAAAAATGATAACTTTTATTTTTACTTCACTACATTTCCGAATTTAATTGCATACTTTTACTCCGATACATTTTCAATGTGCCGTTTAGTTACTTGTTACAAAAAAACCTCTACTGACTGCAAGGAAGTCAGGACGTGCCTGGGCTTGTTCGCTACTTGTGCATGACAATCAGCCTACACCTGTTGGTTTCATGCAGCTAGTTTAATCAATCAACATCCCTGATGGAAGAGGAGACAGCATCCACGTCGGCTACAAATGAAGGGGGAGCTGACGATGAGCATCCCTGGCCGTACTTAAACACAATGTTCTCTTACGCTGATATGAAGGATTCGTCCTATCGAATGAAGTGCCTCTTGTGCCTTCCAAGAAACGTGGAAATCCTATATTACAGAAACTCCCCGTCCAACCTCAAGAAACACATCGAGGTAAGTTCTAGATTAATGAAATTGTTAGCGTCTATATTCCAATTTCAGTAACCATAGCATGGACATTCTAGACACCGTTGTGAAACCTTGAGCATAACATGTAGAAATTAACTTTGTGTGACATTGTTTCGGTTACACAAAGCGTATTTGACGATGTTGGAGCTAACAGGCTACCTAGCTTTTTCGGCTCAAGGGAAGGTATAGCTGTAGGCTATTCAGATATAAATTCAGACTTTTACATTACTTGTCATACTTAAGTACGAGAAGTTCCAGATACTTTAAGACTTTTACTCAAGTAACATTTCAGGCAGTGTCTTCGACTTTTACCAAAGTCATTTTTGGGAGGGGTACCTATACTTTTACTTGAGTTTGATTTTCCAGTACTTTATACAACACTGATTTTACACTATAAAATATAAAATTATATTATTTTAAAGTGAAATCAAAAGATTTCGCGACCCCCCCTGCAGTACCTCTGTGACCCCCCTAGGGGTCGCGACCCCCCTGTTGAAGACCTCTGCTCTAAATAATACTGAACTCTCAATAATACTGCACTAAACTACTTTTCATTATGCATAATATGTTTACTGCTGCTGCTCTGTATGAATGTATCATGTTTGTCACTACCTCACTGTAAATGCTACTGTGACCTGTGCAATAACCTGTGCAATAACCTATGTGCAATATTTATACCATACTATGTGCAATACGAAATCCACATGCAACACTTATACCACACCATATTATGTGCAATCTGTGAAATACTCTACTTACACCTTATTTAATCCTACCTGCACCTTTGTACATTGTACCTTGTATTTTTATTACATTTTATTACAGATTTTTATTATATTGTTTATATTGTTTGCATGTTATTAGTACTTCTGACTACTTTAGCGAGTCAACGGTTCTTCTGATCCTAAGCATTTCATTGCATTGTTGACCCTGTGTTGATTCTGCATATGACAAATAAACAATCTTGAATTTTGAATCTCTTGAATCTACAGATGTGCCTGGATTAACTTGGATGAAAACACCTCTCAGAGCCATGCTTTGACAGAACTTCTTGATTTTAGAGTCACATGACCGATTGACAAAACCACTCACCTTCTTAAAGGGGCCACAACGCAAGATGCACAAACAACGTAGAAATACACCAATAATTAGTGCCCTCAAGTGGACAAAATTAAAACAGCACAATGTCGTTAAACTTATCTTTTTTCCTAGAGAGGATTTAAAGCTTTTCAATAAAAACACCTGGAATTGAATAAATGCAACTTGGATAAGTATATAAATGTTTGAATAAAACATGTTGAAACTATGATACAAATATTTGAAAAGTAACAAAATTGTTATTTGAATAATTCTATAATTCCTATATAACTGCAGACTAGTGTTCGTGTCTCTGAATGAACGAGCCCTGCGCCGTGTCAATGCAGTTCATTTTTTAAACCATCAGATGGTGCTAGAGAGTGCTCCAACACAGTGTCAACACAGTGTTGGAATGTGTTACACACACCTTGAGGCCTGCCCATCACTACAGTGGTCCCTCGCTCTATCGTGGTTCACTGTTCACGGCCTTGCTGTTTCGCAGATTTTTTTTTTTTTTTTTTTAATAGTGTAACATTGTGTTCTGCGTCCTGATTGGCTAAGAGACTGTAGATGGGGGACCCGGGGAGGGACCGGGACTAGACCAGGACTAAACGTGGACTAAACCAGGTCTAGACCAGAACTAAACCAGGTCTAAACCTGAACTGGTCCTGGACTAAACCAGGACTGGACTAGGTCTAGACCTGGACTAAACCGGGACTAGACCAGGTCTAAACCAGGATTAAACCACCACGTGCCGCTCTTTGCTGGTTTCGTGCAGCTGGTTTCTGGCTCGGGCTGAGAGGACACGATGAGGGATGCACATGTCGCGCACTTCTCCAAGGGGTTGGTGCGCGTTGCGTCCCGGGACGTGGCAGTGCCAGGACGCGAGTCACTGGATTCCTGCGGGTCCAGTGATTCATGTCTCCGCTCCCCTCGCGCCTCCGACGGGGCTCCCGCGCTTCACTATTAATACATTTTGTTGAAAATCTACAAAAGTTTGAGTGTTTAAACGAGAGAGAAATGTGAGAAAAGGTTAATTCCAGTCTGAAAAAAGCGTATAATGTGTGTGGTGAGGCATTTACAGCCTTAAAACATGTAGAATAATTGTAAAATATAAAGTTGTCCTACTTTGCGGATTTCACTTATTGCGGGCTATTTCTGGAACCTAACCCCCGCGATAAACAAGGGACCACTGTACTGTAGACTGTTGGGTTTGTATAGAATATTTTCAGGACAGACGCATCTTTTGTCATTCATCTATGAGCTTGGTGAATATCCATCGTAAAAAATACCACATATCTGTGGTAAAATCATTCAAAATGCCTAAGCCATAAATAAACCTCTAATGCCCATGTTTTCTTCACAGTTACCCTTTATGTCATTAGTCGACTGATAACCCCACCTGCCACAGTTTCATCTTTTTAGCTGTAGTCATTTTTTACCCATAGTGCACTGCAGCCCTTGTGTGATCTTTTTATTTTGCATTACTGGAGCACTGAAGTCGTACTTAAGAGTGACTTACACCATGAGCCCGCCACAGCTAAAAAATGTCAGCCCGCATTCATCAGAGCAGTGTCATGCAAACAGCAGGATCACACAGAGCAAGGCTGCATGTATAATATATGTGGAGGATTTCAGTCGCACAAGTGTAAAAAACATCTTTGAATACACATTATGTCAGAAAAGGACAACACATGGAGTAAAGTAGGTCATAGCAGCTCAAGAAATTAGTCACAACTTATGGTACAACTAAACCAGGTCTAAACTACAAATCTGGTCCTCACAACAGTGTGCAAAGTTATTACAAGAGCACTTGGTAAAATTTTTGGTATAGGGCCATCTGCTTGTCTCCATGGAGATGATATTGCTTTGCCTGAAATGTTCCACAGTATGGTGTTACACTGCATATTTAGTTCTTCTCTCAAACTGTAAACACACTGTTCGATCTTGTGATGTGTAGTAATACAGGAAGTGCTCCACTGTGTGTAAAATTCCATAAACCTTCACTAGAACACTAGAATCATCTAGATAATTTCAGCCCTGGAATTGCCAAAAATGTGTAAGTTATAACCATTAACTTGAAAACTATCAATGCATCACAAGGCAGAACAAAGCATTTTGAGCTTGTGAGGTGAAGACAGCCTCAGGGGCGGTCCTAGGCCGCCCGGGGCTGCATGAGTGCTTAAAAAAAAAAAAAAAAAAACTTGCACACTGCCCATGCCCAGACGTCCATCGCACTTTGGGGCCAGGAGGGGGTCTCGCCCAGGGAGTAAAGAGTAAATGTGTGTAGAACTGGTTAATAATGCAGGGCTACTCAAACATGTGCGAATAATGGCTTAACTCACAGGACTCATTTCTGCATAACATGGGCCCTTTTATCATCATTTTCTGGGACCAACCTAAGTCTAACATAACCACCTTCATTATGACTCATTTAGGACTAAATCACACTCAAAATCCTGGTTATAATGAAATATGTCCATAGCAGCAGTCCTCTAGTGACCTCATTTTAAAACCATCCATCCATCCATTTTCTTCAGCTTATCCGGGGCCGGGTCGCGGGGGCAACAGTCTAAGCAGGGACTCCCAGACTTCCTTCACCCCGGACACTTCCTCCAGCTCCTCCGGGGGGACCCCAAGGCGTTCCCAGGCCAGCCGGGAGACATAGTCCCTCCAGCGGGTCCTGGGTCTTCCCCGGGGCCTCCTTCCGGTGGGACATGCCCGGAACACCTCCCGAGGGAGGCGACCAGGAGGCATCCGGAACAGATGCCCGAGCCACCTCAGCTGGCTCCTCTCAACGTGGAGAAGCAGTGGCTCTACTCCGAGCCCCTCCCGTATGACCAAGCTCCTCACCCTATCTCTAAGGGTGCGCCCAGCCACTCTGCGGAGGAAACTCATTTCAGCCGCTTGTATCTGCGATCTCGTCCTTTCGGTCATTACCCAAAGCTCATGACCATAGGTGAGGGTAGGAACGTAGATTGACCGGTAAATTGAGAGCTTCGCCTTTTGGCTCAGCTCCCTCTTCACCACAACGGTCCAGTACAACGACCGCAACACTGCCGACGCTGCACCGATCCGCCTGTCAATCTCACGCTCCATCCTCCCCTCACTCGTGAACAAGACCCCGAGATACTTGAACTCCTCCACTTGAGGCAAGGACCCTCCACCCACCCGGAGAGGCATTTTAAAACCACAGTTGTAATTTACATTGCAGCGGATAAACAGATAATACAAAAAATCATGAATTGTGCATGTCTTCCTGTGTTATTGGTTTTGTCTTGGTCTCCATCTGAAGACATTACAGCTGATGCACAGCCCATCGCTGTGAGGATTCTAGAGAGGCAAGACTTGATGTTTTGCCTCTTTTCTTGTAGAGAATGCTGCTTTTCACACTTTCGACAAATAAAATGTACAAGGCTGAAGAATTCTTTCTATCTCGGTTTCTTTTCTCCTGTGATCTTGGAGACAGTCACTACTCATTATTTACAGATTCTCACATTTTCAAAGAAGATTACAGGTTAGCCATCCTTGCAGTGACAATAGGACAAAGCAGGCAGCCAGAAAGACATGTGAAAAGCAAAACATGGAGGTAATGGCTAACGCTAAACATAAGAGCAAGCCTTGAGTGCTCACTTCAAAATGTCACCCGTTACCATCTAATTTGTTCCCTTTTCGCACAAATACACTGACAGTCAATCACAAGCAATGATTCACAAGGTTGCCAGTAGTTCAGCCCCTTTCTCACAGTCACCCTGAAAAATGCATGAATATTGAAAATATTCATCCTCTTCGTGGGGACAGAATATCCCCAGGAGACACCGCCACCGACTGAGTTTGTCCGATAAGACTGATGAATGTAGGTGTTTTTGTTGTGATGTGAATTTGAAAATGCTCCCAGTTCAGATTGAGGAGTTATTTGAGGTAAGGTAATTAATTGACAGGGAAACCAGAAAGAGACAGTGATATAAAACACATTTTGTGTTGCCATTAACTGGACACAGAATAAGTCCAAAACAATACATACATATTATTTAATTAATCACTGCATTTATATAGCACCTTTCATGACACCCAAAGTGATTTACAGAGCATTAATCATTCACTCCACACTCAGTGGTGGCATGCTACTTTAGTAACCATAGCTGCCCTGGGACTGAAAGCAAAGCTGCCAATCTGTAGCATCACTCACACACACTCCACTTTCTTACTAGGCGATGTGGGTGAAATGTCTTGCCAAAGGACACAATGACAGTTTGTACCACTGGCACCCCACGGTGGCACCTGATTTTCCCAGTGGTCTCCCATCCAAGTACTGACCAGGCCCGGCCCTGCTGAGCTTCTGAGATCTGAAGGGATCAGACTTTGACAAGCTGGTATGGCCATGCGTAGAGAAACCTACTAGGCCTGTTGTAATACATACTATAACTTATTATTTAATATATGAAAGCTTAAAAATATATTTTGGGGCTCAATATATTTGGGGATCCATATTTACTGTGTAGAATTTTTATTTATTTTTTAAAATGAGGACGATGTTGAAATTTGGTGTCATGATTATCATGGCCAAAATTATTGTGATTAAGCTAATAATTAAAGATTTAATAAAGTATTTAAAAAGTATTAAAGTTGCTGAAAGTTTAGAACTGTACTTTGTTTGTTCTGGAGCTACTGTGGCAAGTAAATTTCTATAAAGTCTTATGATCAAAGGAGAAGTTCAATTTGTCAACTGGACAAAGTTTGTTTGGTTGAAAACGTTTCGCCGCTCATCCGAGAGGCTTCGTCAGCTCTGAGCTGCTCAGAGCAGCTCAAAGCTCGGATGAGCTGCTCTGAGCAGCTCAGAGCTGACGAAGCCTCTCGGATGAGCGGCGAAACGTTTTCAACCAAACAAACTTTGTCCAGTTGACAAATTGAACTTCTCCTTTGATCATGGATTCTACCTGGACGACTGAGGGACTTTTCACGTATAAAGTCTTATCTTATCTTATAAGATATCTTTATCTTATCTTTATGAGTGAAAACAACAAGGACATCGTAGCTTTTTTCTGTACATTTTGGTGATGAAATGGTGATTATCTTTGTTGGTGATTCTCACGATAAACATTGTTTATAGTCCCATCCCTCCTCCACAGTTGTGGCTCTCATCTGGACTAGGCATCTCTCATAGCAGGACTTCTTCACCTTCAATCTGCTCTCGACTCTGGCCTGTTTCCTTCTGTGTCCACCATGGGACAGGAGTGGAGCCTGTTTGGAGTTTGTGGTGATATAAAACCATGTGATGAATATTCAATCTGTCTGCTCCCTTGTTACTGTGGCTCAGAGGATACAGAGCACACATGCCAGGAGTCTGTTAGTCACAAAATTGTTTTGAGGGAACATATTGACAGAATTTTAAAACTGAAACAGTGTTGGTTAAGCTTCCATCTTTTGGTCAAGTGCTGTGAGATACTTACTATGTGATATATAGCTTTTAACCCATAGACTGTATAAAAAAGTGGACTAAGGGAGCGTGACGTCACCCCTAGCGTTCAGCTCCAGTCAAATGAAGCTCCTTGAGCCTAGCAGGTATAGTAGTGAGTTAGAATCCCAGTTCTATATTAGGAATAAGAATTTATTTACGGACAAAATAGCAAAATAGAAACACCAGGATGATGATAAAAGAAGAAATTCAAATTTGTCAACTGGACAAAGTTTGTTTGGTCGAAAACGTTTCGCTGCTCATCCGAGAGGCTTCGTCAGTTCTGGTTAGAGTGCTGGTATGTCACTTGCTTATATCTCGCTGCAGGGAGGAGCTAACTAGCTAACTACTTTCCGAAACTATCTCGCCTATTGGTTTCTGTCTTTTGTTTCTCTGGCGTCTAGATTAGCATGCCTATTCATCCCTACACGACTGTTTTTCACACCTCTGGCCCTGACCTGGCTAGCCCTATTGTTTCTTTTGTTTGTTTGATCTAGGTTTAAGAATGGAATTATAGATGGGAGACAAATAATGTCTGACTCCACCAATTCTGTTTAGAGAAGGATTCTCTTTTTTGACAAAAATAGCCTCTTTAACTCCCCTCTCAAACCAATTCTTTTCCCTGGCTAAGATCTGAACCTCACTGTCCTCAAAAGAATGGCCCGTGGCTTCTAGGTGAAGATGTACGGCAGATGACGGTCCACTCTGGCTCCCCCGTCTGTGTTGGTACATCCTCTTGTGAAGTGGCTGCTTGGTTTCTCCAGTGTAGCGCTCACTGCAGTCCTCACTACACTGAATGGAGTAGACCACATTACTTTGTGTTTTGTCCTTTGGGTGGACGAGTTTTTGTCTTAAAGTGTTTGTGGGTTTGAAATAAACTGGGATTTCATATTGTCTGAAAATCCTCTGTAGTTTTTCTGACACGCCGGACAGGTAAGGAATCGCTACCCCTTTCCTCCTGGGTTCAGATTCTCTGTTGTCTTGTTTCTTGCCCGTGTCTCTCTTGGTTTTGTTAACAGCCCACTTAGGATATCCACAAACAGAGAGGGCTTCCTGCACATGTTCTTCTTTCTCCTTGCCCTCTGTGCTTGTGGGAACCACTTGGGCCCTGTGTTGTAATGTCCGAATAACACCCAGTTTGTGCTGCAGTGGGTGGTGTGAATCAAAAAGCAGGTATTGGTCTGTGTGTGTGGGCTTCCTGAAGACTTCTACTTGGAGTCCCCGGTCTCCTCCTATTGTTACTGCACAATCTAAGAACGCCAAGGTGTTATCCTTGGCATCTTCATGGGTGAATTTGATATTAGGATCTACAGAATTGATATGTGCAGTAAAAGGTTCCAAATCTTGAATTTTGATTTTTGAAAAATTATCATCAACATAACGAAACCAGTGTGTGGGCGGAGAGCCTGGATATGAAGCTAAGACACTCTGTTCAAATTGTTCCATGTATAAATTAGCCATGATAGGGGAGACCGGTGAGCCCATCGCACAGCCGTGGATCTGCCTGTAGAAGTTCCCTCTGAACTGGAAATAGGTGGTATTTAGACAAATTTCCAGCAGTTGGCAGATTTGGTCAGGTGAAAGTTTGGTTCTCTCTTCTAGCTTGGAATCCTGTAGTAAACTCCTTCTCGCTGATTCGACCGCTACAGCTGTGGGGATACAAGTGAAAAGAGAGGTTACATCAAAGGAAACCATTGTCTCATCCTGACCAAACTGGAGAAAGTTAACTTTGTTTACAAATTCGGCTGTGTTCTCAATGTGGTGCTCCGTGTTACCCACCAATGGAGCCAAGATGGTTTTTAGGTGTTTGGCCAAATTATATGTGATAGAGTCAACACTACACACAATGGGTCTGAGTGGTACTCCTTGTTTGTGAATCTTCGGGAGGCCATAGATGCACGGGATAGCATCACCAGGGTACAGTCTGTAATACAGTTGTCGATCAATGACTTCTTCTTCTTTCCTCAACTTCTGCAAGCAATCAATGATCTTCTTTTTGTACCCATTGGTGGGGTCCCGTTTCAGTACTTCGTATGTTGTCGTGTCACTGAGTAGGCTGTTCACCTTAGCCTCATAATCAGCTGAGTCCAAGATCACCGTGCATCTCCCTTTGTCCGCAGGCAGGATGTGGATGCTCTGGTCCCTCTCTAGAGCAATGATGGCCTTCCTTTC
This sequence comes from Paratrypauchen microcephalus, assembly GCA_036785185.1. Taxonomy (NCBI): domain Eukaryota; kingdom Metazoa; phylum Chordata; class Actinopteri; order Gobiiformes; family Gobiidae; genus Paratrypauchen; species Paratrypauchen microcephalus. The sequence goes on from JAVJIX010000010.1 coordinate 2,790,768, forward strand.
CTCTGGTGTTACGTTTGAGGGTGGACGTTTAGCATTGCTCAGTGCAGCTGTTAATTTCAGCCTAAGGTCTCCAGCTTCTGTCTCTGTGAGCTTGTTGTTTCTAATGGCGGTTTCCGCTGCCGTGATGTAGTCCACCGTGGGGATGTGGTTAGGCGTCACAGAGAAATTCAATCCTTTGCACAGTACTTCTTTCTCTGTCTGAGTGAGTACCCGGTTGGAAAGATTTTTCACCCAGCGTTCTTTGTGCACTGATTGGCTCGGTCTGTCCTCCTTCCTTTTGTCACTCCGATCCTTGAGGTTATTTTTATGTTGATTTTGGAGTTGTGCAAACTTCCTAATGTGCCGCTCTTTGGTTTTGTTGTGTTGCCTCAACTGACCCATAGCTATGAAGTCGTTAATCCTGTGAAACATTTCTTTTGGCACTAGACCTGTTATTTTGTTTAGTAAGCTGTCTATTTCAAATTTTAAGTTATCAATTTCATAATTGAGACGGCTAATTCTAAGGCTGAGTATACCTCTCAGGTAACGCTGGGTTAACCTGGCTGCCCTTTGTCCTGGTTCCGGTGCTTTCTTCTGTAGAACCTTGGGAATAAGTTGCTCCTGTCGACATCTAAGGTTAAAGGATGATGTTGAGAGGATTAATACAAACATGTTAAGACCGAAATGACAAGGCTCACTACAGCAGTTACAGAGAGAGGGGCCACAATTTTTCAATGTAAAGTCAATCAGAGCCAGATTCAATGGAGCCGGAAGCACCCCCATGCTCACTTCCTATTTGGAATGTGGTGGCTAGCGCGTTAGCTATGTCCAATACAGTCTATGATATAATCCTGTGTTGCACTTAACCTCATAAGAGTCCAAGGGCTGGGCCATTGTACTCCAAACCCAGAACAAAAATAAAACATGTAATAAGGTTTTAAAAAGATCCTATTAAAGTCCTATTACAATTCCCTAAATCTAAATTCTAGTGATATATGATTCAGCGTTGACAAATAAATAATCTACAGTCTATCAGGCAGACTCTCCAGACACCAGCTAAACCTATTCTTAGATTTTATTCAATGCAAAGAGGAAAATCAGATTTCAAATCGAGAGTAGATCAGACAGCAGAGGTCAAAACTATAGTCTCAGCTTCACAAAGAGTTCAGTCATTAGTTTGTACTCCAAAAGGTTGAGAAAAATAGATTCAGTTTAAATTGGAGGTCACTTTAGTCAATTTAGAAGAAAAAGGTCAAATTTGTAAGGGGAAAATGTCTTATTTCATTCTTGCACATTGGCACATTGGTGGGTGAGCTACAAGATTTATAGCTGGTCTGTTGGTGCGAAACACTGATGGGACTTGTTGGTTGCGTGAAGAACGCTGTCGTAATGCGGGCAAGTTGTACGGTCTTGACCGCTCTCCCGTTGTTCTTGCCGTGGCATACGCCGCCCTGGCGTTTTTCCACTTGATTTTGATTTGCTCCGGGGTCCGAGCAAACCCTGCCTCGGTCCAGTAGTGCGAGCTTGTAGCTTTCTTCACAGCCACAGTTTTCGTCTGAAAGTCCGGCAACAACAAGCGCTACTTATGACGCCGTAGGCACCCCCTACCACTCCTACAACTTCCGGGTGACATTCCTGACATTCCTGAAATTCAGGCGCGCCCATGCGCAGTATGCTAATCCAATCCAAAATCGTTCACATGACAACTCCAAGTGGTTTGCTATCGGCCTAGGCCAGGGGTTCCTGGGGGATGGGGCAAACCAATCCCAATCCAAACCAATCCCTGTGCACATGCAGCCGTAACGACCCAAATCAGTTTGCAATCGGTTTGGAGTTTTCCATGTGCACGCAGTCACAGAGTAACTAATAATCGTCTCTAATTTCCTTCAGGATAATATTATTTCTAATCTAATGGGAAAACTGTTGTTCCATGACATTACATTAAACAGATACATCTAGCATTTATTCATTATGGGTGTTTCTGTTGAAAAAAAAAATACAATAATTCCTTCTATAAATAGAGGTGACTCTCCATAGATCTGAATTGTAATGTTGCGTAGTGCTGTAAATTGTCCCTCTTGTGATAGATAGGCTTAATCTATATTGTGGAACATTCTACACGAAGCAATAACATTTCCATGGAGACAAGCATGTGGCGGATGTTACACAGTGTGCCTTTTAAACAACAATATTTAGTCCAGGAAAGGGAAGGAACAAGTACTGCAAACCAACTATACTCTACACAGTGCAAAATATTTTAGATGCTGAAATACATAAAATGCTGAATACAGTACCAGGACCAAACAACAACAAAAATGTCAGAATCTGTAGCAAACATTTCTAAGAGGCACATCTTTTGTACCCACCATCGTCCCTTACACCGTGTTGACTGAAAAACTCAAAAATGCATTTGGTTCCCTGTAAAATAGATTTATTTTTTCACTTTGCGGCATTATAAATCTCTACAGCACTGCCTGAATATGGTGATATTGTAAAGCCTGTTCCAGTTTAATGAGATCAGTGGGAAACATAAAGACGTGTTTTTCGCTCCACTTTTGGGACTGAAGTTTGTGTTTTCATGAAGCACCAAACAGCCATTTTTCTGCTCTCAACCAGTAAGAGTTAAAACAAAAAAAGCATTTGTTCACAGCAGAAAAAACACTTTGACACAAAACTATGTCTTAAATCCCATAAATGGTTTTCTATTAAGCACTGGTTCTTCAACTTTTTACACTGGAGCAGCACAAAAATCACTTTAGTGTTTAAGGATATTTTACATTTCAGCCGTGGTAAATCCAAAAAAGAAACTCAAATGGTAAATGGTCTCAAAGCGCTTTGCATCAAGGATCCACTCACCTATTCACACAATCATACACCAGTGTACACAGACACAGGGGGTGAGGTGGGTTAAGTGTCTTGCTCAAGGACACAGCAACAGCATTAATCTGTAGGAGCTGGAATCGCACTTCCAACCTGTGGGTCAGTGGATTTGACAGCTCAACCAATGCAGTTTACGTCGAGAAACAGCAAGGACAACCCTAACCCAATATTAGGACTACATCAACTTAAAAAAACTCATATTGCACTATTGTCTGACCTGTTATAATCTTGTTTTCTCACCTAAAACATATCCAGAGTTGTGTTTTGTTTCATTCATGCATGTTTAACACACAAACTGAGTTCTGAGTTCTTGTCTCCAACAGAAAACACTCCACCTTCTGATGTCATGTGGTAATACAAGTCAAGTGATCCACTGTGTTTTTAAACTCCATGCACCTTCACTAGAATCATTTGGATCATTTCTCTCAAAAAGGTAAAAGGTAGCTGTTAACTTGAAAACTACCAGTTCATGACATCACAAGGTGGAACAGAGCACCTGGAGCTTTAGAGATGTAAACAGACTAATGCAGGATTACTCAAACATGTGAAATGAAACAAAACACACCTGGAGTTGTGCTTCGTTCTACAACATTCTAACATGGCTAAAAGCTCACAAGGGTAAATTCTGCGTAATATAATCCATAGATTGACTAAACTAATTTATAACTACCATTAAACAATATATTAGGTGGCCATACCGGCTTGTTAAAGCCTGATCTCATCAGATCTCAGAAGCTAAGCAAGGCAGGGCCTGGATAGTACTTGGATGGGAGACCACTGGGAATTCCAGGTGCCACAGTGGGGCCAAGTGGCAAAAATCACTGTGGCCTTAGGCAAGACTTGGTAGTCTCGCTTCCGTCAATCTGCTCCAGGGCAGTGGTTACAATAGTTGCTCACAACTACTGAGTGTGGAGTGAATGAATAATGCTCAGTAATAAAAAATGCTATATAAAACAGATCCATTGTTAATATATCAACCAGGACTGAAAACCATGTTCTAATACTCCCCTCCTTGTGGTACATCCACCCTGCTTGAAGCCCCTGCTGTTACAGTGAGAGCAAAGTAGAGTCAGAGTCAATAGATAAATGAGAGAGGGGTCAGCTCTGGGGGATTGTGACATGCTTGAGGTTTGTGCCCAATTAAGACGAGATCACTTAAAGCATTTGTGGAGCGAAGAGGTTATTATCCTAAGAGCTGAGGGGGACACCATTACTGTGACCTGATGCGTAATGCTGCGACAAGTGTGACACTGCTCTGAGTGGGACAGAGAGGATCTTTGTTGTGTGGAAATACTTATATCTTATACTTATATATAGCTTTGTAGCTAAAATTTGGCATATTTACATTTATACTTATGTTCATTAATGTGCATTGTCCCTATCAAATAAATAAATAAAATAAATAAATATGGGAAAGGAATAGTGTGAAAAGTATGATGTATATGAGAACTGATCCGGGACTGAATAAGAAGAACAAAGCCTAAACCAGGACTACAACAGGACGAAAGTTAAAAATCAGGACTAAACCAGGTCTGATCCTAGAGAAAAACTGTTTCTAAAACAGGAAATAGATCTAATTTTGGGGTGTGTTTACGTTCACAAAAGTAAAATCTCACCATCAAAACCACCTCATGACATGTGTCTGGTAATGGTAAATGTTGTAGTAAGAAGACACATTTGTTTGCCCATTTGTGCGTGATTTTCCATGTCAAGCCTGCACAGAAAGAAGTCAGAGTACTCACATCAGATATAACTGCTAACATGACATTTCAATAATCTGATAACTCCAGACATCAGATAATGATCTTTTTTTAATGTAAACCTAGTCAGTGTCTTGATGCTTTTAAAGGACCTGTGTTACCTAAAATTGACTCTTGTGAGCTTTTAGTCATGTTATAATACTCTTACCTCACCAAAACATACCTGGGTGTTGTTTAATTTCATTCACACATGTTTGTGTAACATTTCATATCCCCAGAGCTAGTCTCCATGACCGGAGAGGGGAGGGGAGAATGAGGGGAGGATGGAGCGTGAGATTGACAGGCGGATCGGTGCAGCGTCGGCAGTGATGTGGTCGCTGTACCGGACCGTTGTGGTGAAGAGGGAGCTGAGCCAAAAGGGAAAGCTCTCAATTTACCGGTCTATCTACGTTCCTACCCTCACCTATGGTCATGAGCTCTGGGTAATGACCGAAAGGACAAGATCGCAGATACGAGCGGCCGAAATTAGTTTCCCCATGGCTGGGCGCTCCCTTAGAGATAGGGTAAGGAGCTCAGTCACATGGGAGGAGCTCGGAGTAGAGCCGCTGCTCATCCACGTCGAGGGGAGCCAGCTGAGGTGGCTCGGGCATCTTTTGCCTCATGGACGCCTCTTTCGGGAGGTGTTCCGGGCATGTCCCACCGGGAGGAGGCCCTGGGGAAGACCCAGGACAGAATAGATCAAATTAGCAGCTATCTTTTACCTTTTGTTCTGTACAGATTGGCAATGCCAGATCTGAAATAATCCAAATGATTCTAGTGAAGGCATATGCAGTTTAAAAACACAGTTCCTGTAAACCACTTCCTGTATTACCACATGACATCACAAGGTGGAACCACTGACTGTATATTTAACTGACCATAGCTAATGTGCTTGGCCGTTTCCTAATTCAGCGACGGCACGCTTGTGAGTGTGCACTCGGTCTGTCGTCGAGACGGCGCACACTCGCTCTGTCCTTAGTGCACTACGTTTCTCACATGGCCGTCTGCGAAATGGAACAAGTCCCGCCTCAGCTCAATGAGCCGGGTGGTCTGCTCCTTGTTCCCTAAAGACAAAAATATTATTCTATTGCGACTAGTAATACTTGGAATTGGGACATGGCCAATGTTCCCCCTAATTTTTAATGTGTCTGAGCAAACACACTAACTCCACATCCGAAATGAACCCCCCCGCGCGGCTCGCACTTTGCAGATATAAAAAAATGACCCCGCGGCTGAATAAAAAGCTCTTTCATCCCTGATTTACAGTGCACTGCACAAGTTTTCTTGTGCGCTGAGAATGTGCGAACAGTGCGCAGCTTAGAGTAAACACTGGACATGGCGACACTGTAGAAATATCCAGCATTACAACAGCAAAGAAAATATAGAAGTGTAAGGGGAAAAGCATGTGAACGGTAATACAGGTGCCGTGAACTATGCCGTTACGGCTACCGTCACACATGTTTAGCGTAGTTTATGAAGAGTTTCATGTAGCATAGTTGTAGGTGAGGTGAACCAGTACGTATATTTTATAGTGACGTCGCAACTCTCACATGTGGATGTCGCTGGCGAGTCGAGGGCCGTTTCCCAATTCACCGACGGCACACTTGTGAGCGTCCTTGGAACGGGATATGCGTCATATCCGGCGCGACAAGCGCCGTTCCATTCGTACCACTCTGCATTGGAGGAAACACACTCAGGCGCCGTCGTTTCCATGGAAATGCGGGGCTGGACCAAGCGTGCAGACATGAACGCTTCGCACATGCCAAAAGATCGGATATGTATCGGATTTAGGACCACATATCCAAGTGGCCTGGATCGCATTTGAAAAAATCGGATCTGTGCCGTTCACACTGTCATTAGAAGATCAGATACAGGTCGCATAGAGGCGAAAAAATCGGATTTGGGTCACTTCAGGCTGCAGTGTGAACGTAGCCTTACATTGACATACTCTTACAATGTTCATATTAACCCGCTGGTGTTTTTATTTCACTATTTTGTCCGTTAAAAAATCCTATTCATAGCAAAGAGTGGAGCCGAACACTATGGGTGACATCACACTTGCTTAGTTCACTTTTTTTATAGTCTATGGGCGTGTTTTCAGTTTGGGAGAACACAAAAATGTGAAAAATGAAGGGTTTGTGTGTCAAATATGTATGAATTAAACAAAACACAAGTCTGGGTATGTTTGTGATGAGGAAACAACATTATAACAGATCAGAAAATAGTCTAAATTGTCTAAACTACAGTACTTTGGTGGGCTGTTGACATGTGTGAACAGCAAAAGGAGGAAGAGGAGGAGGTGTGAGGGACAGGGCACGTTTGGGGAGTCCCATTTGACAGAAACGCACTCAAGCAGAATTCTGATCAAATGAAGTCAAAGGTAAGACCACTGGAGCAGCAAGAACCAGTGGAGATCTGATGACGTGACGTGATTTGACTGAAAGACCAGCCTGACATCTACCCCAGTATGTCATAGTTTATTCTATACAGGAAGAATGCCATTTTCAATCATTCATAATCCTAAAGGGAACACACACACTAGTCCTGGTATGGTCCTGGTTTGAGTCCAGTTCAGTCCTGATTATATACTTGGTTCCTGTTCTAGTCCTGGTTTAGTTAATGTATAAAATGACATTGAAGTAGAACTCACTTTTTTGCATTTATGAAACAATGATTAAAGCCCATGTTACGCTATTTTCTGGTCTATGTTATAATGTTGTTTCCTCATCACAAACATACAGTTGTGTTTAGTTTCATTCACACATGTTAAACACACAAACACTGCATATTTAGGAGTTCTTCTCTCAAATTGAAAACACCCTGTTCCACCTTGTGATGTCACGTGGTAATACAGGAAGTGCCCCAGTGTGTTTCTAAACTCCACACATCTTCACTAGAATCATTTGGATCATTTCTGCACTGGAATGGCCAATCTCTACAGAACTAAAGGTTAAAAGTAGCTGTTAACTTGAAAGCTATAATACCAATACCACTAATACTATGTAGTTTGAAGCCTAAAAGTAAAGAAAGTAACGTTTTCAAATTAAAGCGAACCACACTGGTAGTAGTGTAGTAGCAATAGGCCTAAATATACCAACTTTATTTATTATATACCAACTTTATTTATAAAGTACTTTAAAAAAATTTTTACAACTGGTCAAAGTGCTGTATGTGCTGTACAGAAACATACTGTAGAAGGTTATGCAGACGACATCACAATCTTTAGCGAGTGTCTTTGGTGAGACATTTTTTGTAGTTTACTAACAAATATAAAATATACAACTCAGTTAAATATTTACATCTAAAACAAAAAAATCAAGTAAACATTAGAATATTAGTTAAAGGTCCCATGGCATGAAATTTTCACTTTCTGAGGTTTTTGAACGTTAATGTGAGCTCCCCTACCCTGTTTAGCCCCTCCATGGTTAAAAGTTGTGAAATGTCTAAACTGAGCATTTGCGATCCTTTTCTGCGTTACAAAAAATCGGAGCTCAAACGGGCGATTTTGAACAAGGCACCTTATTGACGTCAGATCGAAAAAAGAAATGCAAATGCAGTTCCACCCCCGTCTGTCTGTACTCAGCGTCTCTGTAAATCACACCCAGAGAGTTTGGACTGCGAATGCGCTAGGCAATGCGAAATGTGTTTTTTTATTTGCCTGGAGGCACATCCGAGTGTTTCTAGGCTCGGAAGTCCTTTATCTGAGCCTCTGGACCTTTGAACAGCAGTGGTTTGATTTTATTTTATGTGGAAATGTGTTTATTTTTCAATGGAACGCTTCAAATCTCTCCCCCCGTGCAAAAACACAGAAATTGATCAGCTGAGAGTTTGACCACGCCCTCACCCTCTACTATAGGCCAGCTCTTTTCTCCTCATTTGCATTCAAGCAACAACGCCCAGAATAAAGGGTTTGAGAGAGATATTTATGACTCTTTCTCATCTTATCTCTGTTTCTCATGCACCGAGTGTTGATTTTGAAGAAGGATTCATTTACAGTATTAGGGAACCATTAAGGAGCCATATAAAAGCATCAAGAAGTACCATGTCATGGGATCTTTAATAGTTAGCTAAACAACTACTTTTAGGAGCTAACAAAAAACACATAGTCCTTTTAATGGTTTTTAATATCTCGTAGTGCACTTTGAGTAACCTGACCAGTAGTGGAAGTAGTGGTACTGAATTCTACTCATGAAAGCAGCATTTACTTCAACTTTTTTTGTAATTGTTCCTATTATACCCCAGTGATGAAGTTAGACGAAACAAAAACATGGCGTGGTTAGCTTTCTCTGCTTCTTTCTTCCTCACCCCATCTCTCTCCCTCTGCACAGTCCTGAGACATGGCCAAATGACCTAATTATCTATCATTAGTGGCCTCAGTAATTACAAGCCCCTTTTACAGCTCCATCTCCTCTGTCTCACCTGGAATGAGATTTCAATTAGGCGTCTCCCCGCTCCTCTGCTCCGCTCCTGCTGCTCACTCTGGCTCACCTGTGCAGCCAAGCGAAGCCGAGGACGAATACAGCACCAGGGCCCTGGTCGTACAGAGAAAATACAAAAATACAAGGAATTATACAACAAGACTGGACCAAAGCTGAAACTATGACTAAAACAGGTCTAAACAAGGAGCAAACCAAAAAACACTCCTTGTGATGTTATGTGGTAATATAGGAAGTGCTCCACTGTGTTTTTAAACTTAATCCACCTTTTCTAGAATCATTTGGATCATTTCACACCTGGAATTGCCCATTTCTACTGAACTAACATCAAAAGATCGCTTTTAACTACCGCTTCATTACATCAGAAGGTGTAACAGAGCATTTTGATCTTTGGAGATGTTGTCAGTTTCAAAAAATTGGGTCAGAAGGAGGTCTGAAGGAAGGCATTAGTTGAAATTGAGGTTATTCAGCATTTTAATGTAAAAATAGCAGAATACAAACGAAATGGTGACATCAGACATCTTCAGCATTCATGTTGTCAGCTTAGCAATGAGACGTGAAGAGGGACCTCCTCAGTGGGGGCAGATCACACACACACAATGACACAAAGTCTTTAAATACAGTACACTGTTGAATATTTATGACATCAGCAACAGCTACCCTATCAGAGAATAGTTTAACTATGCAGAGTGTCCAATAGTGAGGTCAGCCAATCAAAACAGAGGAATTCCCATGACACCCCCTATGGAGGGACCTTGTAAGTTTCTCATACCTTGAAATAACAGAAGTAAACAACTGTCACAACACAACCCCACAGTAAATGTAGTATGTAGTATCCTGTGAATAAAACACAGGAAGGGTCACACACCCCAAATTAGTTTACAGCCTTTTATAACCAATAGCCACAAGTGAGGTATACAACATATGGTGAAACAAATGGTGAGGTGAGATGGTTCCCACAGTAAGACTAGACTAGATATGAAGAACACTTCAAGCATAAAAGAATAGATCTCACAATGTACAGCTCTGAAAAAAAAAATTAGACCACCGCAAAAATATCAGTTTTTCTGATTTTACTACTTATAGGTATGTGTTTGGGCAAAAGGAACATTTTGCCCAAAGTCTATAAACTGCCACAGTCTATAAACTACTGACAAATTTTCCCCCAAATTCCAAATAAAATATTATCGTTTAGAGCATTTATTTGCAGAAAATGACAAATGGTCCAAAATAACAAAAAAGATACATGTTTCAGACCTCAAACATGCAAAGAAACAAGATCAAATTCATTTTAAAACAACATAATACTAATGTTTACACTTAAGAAGAGTTCAGAAATCAATATTTGGTGCAATAACCCTTATTTTTAATCACAGCTTTCATGCGTCTTGGCATGCTCTCCACAAGTCTTTCACATTGTTCTTGGGTCCTAGTTTAGACCTGGTTCAGATCTGGTTTAATCGTAGTTTAGTCCTGGTTTAGTCCCCTTTTTAACCTGGTTTACTCCTAGTTTAGACCTACTTTATTCCTGGTTCAGATCTGGTTTAGCCCTAGTTTAGACCTGGTTTAGTCCCAGTCTTTCACATTGTTCTTGTGTGACTTTATTCCACTCCTGGTGCAAGAACTGAAGTAGCTCAGCTTTGTGTTTGTGTTGGAATTCAACAGACGCTGGAATGGAATGGCTGTAATACATGTAGAGATGCTGATTTAAAAAAAAAAAAAAATGCAGTGGTCTCTTATTTTTTTCCAGAGCTGTAGATTGACTAATAATAAAAGTTACCTCAAACGTGTGAACGAAACAAAATAACTCCAGGTATGATTTAATGAGGCAACAGCATTATGGCTTTAAGCTCACTAGAGTAAATTTTGTATAATATAGAACCTTTAACTCTGGACAAAATCAGAACTAAACCAGGACAGAGCTGGTCTACACAGCTAAGTCTGCATCTCATCGGGATGTAACGTGATCTAGCCAGAACTACTCCAGGTGCAAAACCCACTCTCCCAGCGTCTCACCTGTGAATTCAAGCATGTCCGAGGAAGCAGGCAGCCCCTCTCTTTTTATTCATTTCAAATCACAAACACATCAACGGGACACGGCAAGCAGACAACCTCAAAAAGCCTGAAGTATAAAATCACCTTTTATGTCATTTTCTGAGCAGCACATCATGAAAAATACATAAGTAACAAAGTATATCTTCCAGTTGCAGCTAAAATGCATATGACGTGGAAATGGGCCCAGTTTGAGTGACAGAAAATGCTGCTATTAAACCGGACCCATCAAGCGTAACTATGGGAGAAAGGAGAATGAATCAGAGGACCACGCAGGCAGGTAAAAGCATTGGACTGTATGTGAATAATATTACCAAAATTCGAAATAGGTCATTATATTGAATTTTGACAAAGTATCAACACTGAAAAAAACCCCAAATAGTTGGATGTTTTCTGAATTGTCTTAATTTTAAAGATCCCATGACATGGTACTTCTTGATGCTTTTATATGGCTCCTTAATGGTTCCCTAATACTGTAAATGAATCCTTCTTCAAAATCAACACTCAGTGCATGAGAAACATATGAGATAAGATGAGAAAGAGTAATTTTTCTCTCTCTGAACACTCCATAATCGGCGTTGTTGCTTGAATGCAAATGAGGAGAAAAGAGCTGGCCTATAGTAGAGGGTGGGAGCGTGGCCAAACTCTCCGCTCTCGGCTCTAGCTCTCAGCTGATCCATTTCCATGTATTTGAAGCGTTCCATTGAAAAATAAACACATTTCCACAGAAAATAAAATTAAACCACTGCTGTTCAAAGGTCCAGAGGCTCAGATAAAGGACTTCCGAGCCTAGAAACACTCGGACGTGCCTCCAGGCAAATAAAAAAACGCATTTCGCATTGCCTAGTGCATTCGCAGTCCAAACTCTCTGGGCGTGATTTACAGAGACACCGAGTACAGACAGACGGGGGTGGAACTGCATTTGCATTTCTTTTTTCGATCTGACGTCAATAACGTGCCTTGTTCAAAATCGCCCGTTTGAGGATCGCAAATGCTCAGTTTAGACACTTCGCAACTTTTAACCATGGGGGGGCTAAACAGGGTAGGGGAGCTCACATTAACGTTCAAAAACCTCAGAAAGTGAAAATTTCATGCCATGGGACCTTTAAAGAAACTATTTTTTGTATTGACATTATATTAAATTGTCTAAAATGACATTAAATCATATCATTGTGGTTTTAAAAACTGTATTACTCGGTATCAACCATTTTTCTTATTATCAGCTTTGATTTAGGAAGATATCCAGTAGAAGCATAAAGCAAGACAAGACTAGGCCTGTCACAATAATTACTATATCGATGACTTTTCGTTCAATATATGAAAGCTGGATCAGTATACAGCTCTGGAAAAAAATAAGAGACCACTGCATTTTTTCCTGAAATCAGCATCTTATTCAGATTATAAGTCGCAGTTTTTTTCATAGTTTGGCCGGGGGTGCGACTTATACTCTGGATCGACTTATGTGTGAAATTATTAACACATTATTATATCATTTCACATGTTATTTTCACACTAAACCACAAGAGGGCGCTCTAGGCCTGTGGATTGAAGATTTCATTGGATTTAGTGATTTGGAGTGACACTGATGGTTTGGTAAACTTGTTAGCATGTTCTTTATGCTATAGTTATCTGAATAACTCTTAATATGTTACGTTAACATACCAGGCACGTTCTCAGTTCGTTGTTTATGCGTCATGTAACGTTAGCATACCGTACACTTATTCAGCCTGTTGTTCTTTATTCTATTTTTATTTTAAATTGCCTTTCAAGATGACATGTCTGTTCTTGGTGTTGGATTTTATCAAATAAATTTTCCCAAAAAATGCGACTTATATATGTTTTTTCCTTCTTTATTATGCATTTTATGGCTGCGACTTATAATCCGGAAAATACGGTATTACAGCCATTCCATTCCAGCGTCTGTTGAATTCCAACACAAACACAAAGCTGAGCTACTTCAGTTCTTGCACCACGAGTGGAATAAAGTCACCCAAGAACAATGTGAAAGAGCATGAAAGCTGTGATTAAAAATAAGGGTTATTGCACCAAATATTCATTTCTGAACTCTTCTTAAGTGTAAATATTAGTATTATGTTGTTTTAAAATGAATTTGATCTTGTTTCTTTGGATTGTTGTATGTTATATTGACCATTTGTAATTTTCTGCAAATAAATGCTCTAAACCATAATATTTTTATTTGGAATTTGGGGGTAATGTCGTCAGTAGTTTATAGACTCAAACAAAAATGTTCCTTTTGCCCAAACACATACCTATAAGTAGTAAAAACAGAAAAACTGATCATTTTGCAGTGGTCTCTTTTTTTTTCAGTATGTATCATGTGTATAATTTCTTTGCAAAAGTGTGGAGCTTTGGGGTATTTTTGCTGTTTCGAAAGGATTTGAGCTGTAGCAGGTTGAATAAATGACTATGGATAATATTTACTTCATTTTGTTAACTGTCTAACCAGTACAATAACCAGAGCTGACGAAGCCTCTCGGATGAGCGGCGAAACGTTTTCAACCAAACAAACTTTGTCCAGTTGACAAATTGAACGTCTCCTTTGATCATGGATTCTACCTGGACGACTGAGGGACTCTTCACGCTTCATTTTGTTAACTATAAAGCAAGCTTGTATAGTGAGAAATTGGTCTTTAATATTTATCAGGGACTTGGACCTTTGTGCGAATCAGTCAGCCTAATTAACAGGCCATTGCCAAACTGTGGTCAATACTGAGAGAGGGGATCTTTAACCCTGTGTGGTTTCTCACACACAGAGAGGAGAGAATAGAAATTGACTGAAGTTGTGTTGGATAACTGTGGCTCCTCAGTCCAAGGAGGATGTGCAAGAGGCAAGTGTGTGATTACCAGGAGGCAGCAAGATTGATCTGAGCTTGGAAAAGGTATCACAGAATTTAAAGGTCCTATTATGCAAAAGTGGCTCTTGTGAGCTTTAAAGGTCCCATGGCATGAAATTTTCACTTTCTGAGGTTTTTGAACGTTAAAGCCCCAGTGTGTAGGATTCGTGGCGCATAGGTAGATAGTCGCTATTGCACTTCCTGTTTTAGCTACGGCAGACCTCGAGGGTCACCCGGGCGCGCCGTAGCGCCGACAGCTCGCGTACCGGTGCAAGAACCACGCGCCACTACTGTATACATAAAACGCGGTCCCCCCCCGTTCACTTTTTTTTTCTTTTCGCATGAAAACACACATTCCCGATCATGTATCATGACAATCTACACATCAAATGAAACCTTACAGTCTCCTCTTTTTGACTATGCAATTCATTTCCCTGCAAAACAATCACTCCCCGAGCACATGGGGCTTTTATACGGAAAAGCACAAAACGGAAAAGCACAAAGCTTACCTTTGAAGGCTGTGCCCAGGTCAAACTCAGCATTTCACCATAAGCTTGGTCTGAAATCTGTCCATAAGGATCCAGCAAATAAAATCCAGTAAAACAATTTAGTCCAAAACACGTGTTAGATCCATTACAACGTGTGATCCGGCAACATGCTTGTCGTTGTTTACCCAAAACCACGAGCCTTACTGAAGGCGAAGGCGGAGCCCAAATGTCCTTCTGCGGCTCTCGTATTCAAAATGGCTGCCTCTGCATGGGGAAGATCCCCCTTTTATGTGACTATATCTAAGTCCAAAAGAATACTTTGATTTCATGATGGAAGTGAAAAGGCTTGGAAAACAATGTATTTTTAAATGGGTATCTTCAATTTCGGTAATTAACAGGTAAAAATCTTACACACTGTCCCTTTAATGTGAGCTCCCCTACCCTGTTTAGGGCCCCCCCCCCCATGGCTAAAAGTTGCGAAATGTGTAAACTGAGCATTTGCGGTCCTTTTCTGCATTTGAAAAAAACACAGCTCAAACGGGCGATTCTGAACAAGGAAACTTTCTGACGTCACACGGAAAATGCAGTTCCATCCCCCGTCTGGATGTCTACCCACCGTCTGTGTAAATCACGCCCAGAGAGTTTGGACCGCGAATGAGCTACACAATGCGAAATGCGTTTTTTTATTTGCCTGGAGGCACATTAGAGTGTTTCCAGGCTCGGAAGTCCTTTATCTGAGCCTCTGGACCTCTGAAACAGCAGCGGTTTAATTTAATTTTCTGTGAAAATGTGTTTTTTTCATTGAAACAGCTCTCCTTTCTTCCTCCGTTCTTAAAACACGGAAGTGGGGCCAGCACACAGCGCACCGCTAAAACAAGGAACCACTGCTCTGACCTATCTCTGTCCTTCTCATTTGCATTCAAGCAACAACGTCCAGAATGAGGTGTTCAGAGAGATATTTTTTGACCATGTCTGTGTTCACGAGGCTTTCTCATGCACTGAGTGTTGATTTTGAAGAAGGATTCATTTACAGTATTAGGGAACCATTAAGGAGCCATATAAAAGCATCAAAAGCATCCAATGGGACTACGGATGGAAATTAGCTCCTAGCTAAATCCGGTGTATTTATGGCACTAGTCGTTCATGAATACATGCTGTCCCATTCAAATAAATAAATAAATCAAGAAGTACCATGTCATGGGATTTTTAAGCCATGTTGGAATGTGGTTACCTCCTCAAAAACATACCTGGAATTGTGTTTTATTTCATTCACACAAGCTTGAGTAATCCTTTATTAACCTGTGTACAACTCCAAAGCTCAAAATACTCTGTTCGACCTTGTGATGTCATGTAGTGGTAGTTTTCAAGTTAATGACTACATTTTACTTTTTGATCAATAGAGATTGGCAACTCTGAAATTATCCTAAGGTGGAACTCTTTAGGATAAAGGTGTATATTTAAAAACACATTGGAGCAGTTCCTATGTTACCACATGACATCACAAGGTGGAACAGAATGGTTTCAGTTTGAGTGAAGAACACAGCCTAACTATGCAGGGTTTGTGTGCGAAACAAAACACAACTCTAGATATGTTTGTGATGAGGAAACAGCATTATAACATGGATCAAATAGTGTAATATGGGCCCTTTAACTACTGTTACAATGAATACTGCTGCTGTATTGGTCAGCGCAACCAGCAGATGACTAAAATTAGTTTCCTAATATGTGATATGTAAATCTCTGAGAAAAACTCTATGGCAGTGTTAGTGGAAGGGCATCTGGCATATATGGTTTTGGTCCGATTTCAGTCCCTTCTGGATTTGATCAGAATGTAGAAGTGACTGGCTGGTCAGGAAACTACTTCACAAGATCAAGACCATTGTAAAACTTTCCAGGAAAGGTCCAGTTGTGTTGTATTTGTGTAGTATTGATACTTGTTCAAATCAGTATCTATCCATCTAGTTTTGATATTACTTTTCTTTCAATATTGTTTATTTGACAACTCTTATAGCCATCACCTCTTTACACCCATATAGTACACACACCGTCTTTCTCTCCTGCTTCAACCTTGTCAGTGTCAGTGTCAGTGTTTGGACTGAAGATAGTTTCTATTGCAACACCATATTCAAACTGAACATAAGTGAGACTCAATGTGATTAATGGCCTTGATTTATAAACGCCACAGTACAGTCATTCAAACAGCTGTGTGGTGAAATGCCCTTGCAGCCCTTTATGTAAAAGTTATGAGAGAAACAGGGAGTTATGAGAAATATGACTATAATTGTGAAGAGAGAAACTTAAGGTCCTCTAGATGTAAAAGACTGTAATTATTACCTTTTATTGTGAGTACCAAAGAGTATATGCATCTTTTTCACTGCTGCACTTAAACAGCACTGAGCTCCAAGTGGAGTGGAGAGAGGTGGCATTGGGTAAAATATCACTTAAGACAAATATATAAGAATGTGAAAATATCATCTGCCCAAACAAAGTCTTGAAAACTAATATTTGATTATCTATATTGAATCGCATTCTTTAAAGGTGCACTGTGTGACTTGTCAGGGTCTGTCACCTGCTTGTCGCCATGGAGATGTAACTATAAGGTTCCACAGTATGGCCATAAACTTACAGGATAGATTTTTGGAGAGGCGACCCCACAGTGTGAATGTTTTTTAGTGTATTTTTCAACAATAAATAACTCCTGTAGTAGAATAAATGCAAAACAGTTTAATATTATAGTTTGGACTATTTAAAACAAAGCATTAACATGGAGATCTGGAACCCTTCCAGAGAAGTTACACAGTGCACCTTAAAATTACAGGAATATGTTAGACTGATAAAATAACAAAATATATTTGTGACCCGCCACGCTTAAATCGGTCACACGTCGGACTGGGCAAATATGAGAAAATTGCATTAGAAGCTTTTTTTTTTTTTTTTCAATTTTTTTTTTTGCAAAATGTGCTAGTTGAGATCATGAAGAAGCCACTCCATGTTTCAGATAACAGGATTGGTTACTTTAAAAGCATACATTTTGTCTTTGAAACTGGCTAGTTTTTCGGAAAGAAACGGGGCGTGTGTAAATTACCATAATTATCCACGCTGGCACTATTGGCCATTCACATGACGATTAGAGCTCGTCTGTTTTCTTTTTCCGCCTATCAGCTGTGAGCAGCTCATGAATATTTATGCTGCATTTGAAGAGGATAAGGACAGTGAAATTGAGAAAATCCATAACTTTGACGGTAAATGTTCTACGTAATAAGGAAGGAAAACTCTCCTCGAGACACGTTCGGGACATGTCCGTTTCTTCGGAGCTAATGTACAGAATGTGATCAGATAAGATAAGATAAGATTAGATAAGATAATCCTTTATTTGTCCCACAATGGAGAAATTGCAGTGTCACAACGCAAGTTTCAGAAACAGTTGGAAAATATGAGCATGCATCAAAATTAAGATAAATAATAATAATAATAATAAGTATGTACAATCAACTAAAAAAACCACAACACTGTAAGGTTAAAGGCACAGGAACGCTGCACAATAAATGTCTTTGATTCTGAGCAGTGAACAAACAGCAGTTAAAGTGACTCCAGTTCAGTAATATATAATATCACTACAATAAAGTGACTCAGATGATTGTGTACAGTGCAGTGATGGGCAGTGGTGGTTAAATATATAAGTAGCAGGTAAAGTGACTTTAAATAATATTGCACATGTAATTATTACTATGGAGATGACACATGGTTGCTATGGAGATGAACATGACTAGCATTGATCATTGTTCAGTCTGACAGCAGCAGGAAGGAAAGATCTGCAAAATCTCTCTTTTAACACAGCGAGGGTGAATCAGTCTGTCACTGATGCTGCTCTCTAGAGCCGACAGCGCGTCCTGCAGGGGGTGAGACTCATGGTCCAGCATAGACATGAGTTTAGCCAGGACCCTCTTGTCCCCCACCTGCTGCAGCGAGTCTAGAGGACAGCCCAGGACTGAGCTGGACTTCCTGATGACCTTGTCCAGTTTCTTCCTCTCCCTCAGACCCCACCGTACAGGATGGGGTCACAGAGTCATAGAAGGTCTTCAGGAGTGGCCCTCTTACTCCAAAAGACCTTAGTCTCCTCAGGAGATAGAGCCGACTCTGGCCCTTCCTGTACAGTGCATCTGTGTTATGAGTCCAGTCCAGTTTGTTGTTCAGATGAACACCCAGGTACTTGTATGAGTCCACTCTCTCAATGTCCCTTCCCTGGATGTTCACTGAGGGGTCAGTAGAGTGGCGTCTGCGGAAGTCCACCACCATCTCCTTGGTCTTCTTTAGCTGCCGAAAGACCGCGGATATGCGAATAATACGCAGACAACGATGTCTCCAGTGATGTTTGCAGGAACACATTTCTCTTTCTTATGGGGTGAGTAAAGTGCTTCTAAACTTTGACACTACAGACTTTAGGACATGTTTAAATATTTCAGCTTTCGTGTGGTCATATTATTTCTGCATCAAAGGGAGATATTTAGCTGAAAGCAAGGGGCTTGTGTCAACATTAGTAGGAAATTACTAGCCAAAACCTCCCATTACAGCTATTTTTGATTTACAACAATCAACAATCAACAACAATCATCTGTCATTTACTTGTGTCTCAAACCAATCAGCTTTCACTAAATGCACTTTCTCTGCCTTTCAGTTTCCTTGTTTCATCTTCAAACCCAACAGCATAACAAACAGCCCCCCTCAGCCTCTTTTCATCTTCTCTCCGCCATCATAACACAAATGACTTCGATGACTGGAATTACCCAAACAAAATACAATTTTTACTCTACAAATTCATTACACTGCCTCCACCTCAGCGTAACAAGATAACTGGGGTTTTAAATATATTCTGAATGCTATAAGTATAGGTTTGGGTCATAGAGTTGTTCTGTAGTTTTTATTAAGTGCACAAAGGAACTCAGCTGCAAAGGAAGACCAAAATCATCTCTAAAGTAAACAGTAACAATTATCCCGGAGCTGTGACAGTCTGTAATTGGAGATTTTTAAACTACTCATTAAAAACGAAACAAAAGAAATGTAAGAAGATTGTGTTTGGTTTGGAAATCACCTGTGGATTTTTTCCTTTCTTTATGTCAAACTTGGATATAAAGCATGCAAAGACATCAGATGCAGACAGGTACCACTTTGAAACCTGCGATAATGAGCCATGAATGTCTCAGCAGTGGACGGAAATGTATCTCATTAGCAAAGCGGCTAAAGTTATATCTGTATTTGAAGATGGAATTATTTTAAGTTAGATAATGGTGTAGATGAGTAATATTGTATGACTTTGGCAACCTTTGATTACCTTCTCAGACGATGCTATACATTTTTAGTTATTGTCGTTATGTCAGTGGGTTGTTTCTAAGTCAACACTACTTCACATTGAATAAAAAATTTCAAAGTTGTAGGTGTGTTCATAATGCAGATGGGAATACTGTGGGTCAGACACTTCTCATCTTAAAAGGTGCACTGCATAATATTTCTAGTGGAGGGAGGGGACATCTGCTTGTCTTTATGGAGATGTTATTTCTGTGCCTGGAATGTTCCACAATAGGGCATTTAACATATTTCCCTTATATTTGTTAAATTACAGGTGTTTTACAGCTTAAAAAACATGAATTCTCACCCTTTGCAAGTTTGCTTCTCCATGGATATGACCATTAAAGGGACAGTGTGTAAGATTTTTACCCGTTAATTACTGAAATTGAAGATACCCATTCAAAAATACATTGTTTTCCAAGCCTTTTCACTTCCATCATGAAATCAAAGTATTCTTTTGGACTTAGATATAGTCACATAAAAGGGGGATCTTCCCCATGCAGAGGCAGCCATTTTGAATACGAGAGCCGCAGAAGGACATTTGGGCTCCGCCTTCGCCTTCGGCAAGGCTCGTGGTTTTGGGTAAACAACACAAGCATGTTGCCGGATCAGACGTCGTAATGGATCTAACACGTGTTTTGGACTAAATTGTTTTACTGGATTTTATTCGCTGGATCCTTACGGACAAATTGAGAGCAAGTTTATGGTGAAATACAGAGTTTGACCTGTGCAAAGCATTCTAAGGTAAGCTAACCTC
Organism: Paratrypauchen microcephalus; assembly: GCA_036785185.1. Classification (NCBI taxonomy): domain Eukaryota; kingdom Metazoa; phylum Chordata; class Actinopteri; order Gobiiformes; family Gobiidae; genus Paratrypauchen; species Paratrypauchen microcephalus. Next base: position 2,811,297 of record JAVJIX010000010.1, read on the forward strand.
GTTTTGTGCTTTTCCGTATAAAAGCCCCATGTGCTCGGGGAGTGATTGTTTTGCAGGGAAATTAATTGCATAGTCAAAAAGAGGAGAATGTAAGGTTTCATTTGATGTGTAGAGTGTCATGGTACATGATCAGGAATGTGTGTTTTCATGAGAAAAGAAAAAAAATAAAATAACCGGGACCGCGTTTTATTTATACAGTAGCGGCGTGCGGCTCGTGCGCATGCCCGGGTGACCCTCGAGGTCTGCCGTAGCTAAAACAGAAAGTGCAATAGCACCATCCACCTATGCGCCACGAATCCTACACACTGGGGCTTTAAGGTGTCTCCATTGTGATGACCAAGTTTATTTCAATACTGTGGAATAAGTATAAAGACAAGAAGGTGGCCCTGCCTTCTCCAGGTGGGTGGAGAGTCTCTCCTCAAGTGGAGGAGTTCAAGTATCTCAGGGTCTTGTTCACAAGTGAGGGGAGGATGGAGCGTTAGATTGACCGGCAGATCAGTGCAGCGTCGGCAGTGATGTTGTCACTGTACTGGACCGTTGTGGTGAAAAGAGAGCTGAGCCAAAAGGCAAAGCTCTCAATTTACTGCTCAATCTACGTTCCTACCCTCACCTATGATCATGAGCTTTAAGTAATGACCAAAAGGACAAGATTGTGGATACAAGCGGCCAAAATGAGTTTCCTCCACAGAGTGGCTGGGCGCTCCCTTAGTGATAGGGTGAGGAGCTCAGTCACAAGGGAGGAGCTCAGAGAAGAGCCACTGCACCTCCATGTCGAGAGGAGCCTGTTCCAGATGCCTCCTGGACATGCCCAAAACACCTCCAGAGGGAGCCCTCTGGAGGTGTTTTGGACATGTCCCACCGGGACTATGTCTATGGCCTGGGAACGCCTTGGGGTCCCACCGGAGGAGGAAGTGTCCGGGGTGAAGAATGTCTGGGAGTCCCTGCTAGATTGTTGCCCCCACGACCCAGCCCTGGATAAGCAGAAGAAAATGGATGGATGGATGGACAAGCAGGTACTGGACCCTCCATCAGAACAGGTACACAGTGCACCTTTAAGAAAAGCACAATAACTTCAAAATGCAGTGCTAATTTTTTTCCTTTGGTCAATAGCAAATTTATGTTTGAGGCGGTGGCTTCATTGTTACATGAAAATAGCACAAGGAAAGAACTAGGCTGTCTATTTTACACAGTATTTGGTGCATCAAGGCAAGGAAAAAAAAGGAAAAAAAAAAAAGTTTCTCTCTCTTCTTTGTACCAATATTATTTCGACCCAGAAACAATCCATTCTGCATGTGTGTAAATATAAAATGACATAAGGCCATTTCTATTTCCACACGATGCTAAATCACACAATGAACACACTCTGTCTCAAACCAATGGATGTGTTCCCAAGTAAAATAAGCTCCCAAAACCACTTTGATCTGATGAGAGAAAATTGTTTCATGTGCACAAAAGAAAAGAAATAAACCAAATATTCCTAAACAAATGCCATACAAGAAGTCAGTAAGTCTACAGTGCAACTTTTCACAAACATGACCAGGTTTAATTTAACACAATTTGACCTGAAACAGCTGATTTGTTTGAGACAGTTAAGATGATTTGTGCTGTTAAACAAGTGTCTCACACATAAAATGACAGTCACAAGGTAACTAGCATTAGCCGTCAGGACCATGAACGCTCGTATTGATCACAGCGTCCTGAAAATGTATTGTTTAAATCCGTTTTGTATTTTTTCTTGAGTTTTGAGATCTTAAAACGTTGTTGATTGTGTTTGCATTTGTACGTGGTGTCACCATGGACACTGTTGAACATGACACCCAGCGTGATGACTCTTCAAAGTATCAATATACAATAATTATCAGTCCCTAATCTGACTGTGTCTTCATTTGACTGAACCCCTTTTTGATAAATCATTAAAACTTTCCTGTCTGTAGGGAAGAAAAACCTTTGAATTCTGAAAGTGAAATGTGTGATGATGATTTCAAATAAGGCTGGTGGTCTTTTGTACAGGAATCTGAAGCCATTACATTCACACAATGACAGAAGGAGCAGCCCACTTCCAAACACAGGTGGTGATTAAACTGTCCATGAAAATGAGAGGGACCTTCAGGCTCAGCTCTAACTCAACTAAATGTCTAAATGTACAAGTGGAATGGACACTGATACAGAATATGACTGTTCAAATCACCAGGATGAGACCTCCTAAAGACCAACATGCATGATTTAGTTTGCACATACAGCACTGGAAAATGAAAATGAAATCAGCATATCTACATGTATTACAGCCATTCCATTCCAGAGTCTGTTAAATTCCAACACAAACACAAAGCGGAGCTACTTCAGTTCTTGCACCAGGAGTGGAATAAAGTCACCCAAGAACAATGTGAAAGACTTGTGGAGAGCATGCCAAGACGCATGAAAGTTCAAAGTTCAAGTTCAAAGTCAGCTTTATTGTCAATTCTGCCATATGTGTTCAACATACAGTGAATCGAAATTTTGTTTCTCTCTTGCCAGGTAGTGCAAAAAGACAGTGTACAAAATACAATATGAAGACAAAACACAACAAAAAACTATCTAAGACAGAGATCTAAAGTTAAAACTAAAGTCTACGATCTAAAATCTTAAAACAGTGCAACATAATAAATAAACTATACTATATACAGATTTCCAAAGTGTGCAGTGTGCATCAAAAATGTGCAATGGGAGATACAGCAGTGACTTGGTCATGTGCAGTAGAATGTGCATAGGAGTTAAGATAAAATAAAAATAAATGTGCAACAGTAGTAATTCTAGTGCAGTAACAGGAGTAAACAACAGTACTAAAATTCCAGTAGTAAATGTGCAATAACAGTAGTAAACAACAGTGCAACGGGGGTAAAATTCAATAACAGGAGTAAACAACAGTACTAAAAATTCCAGTAGTAAATGTAAGTGTGCAATAACAGTAGTAAACAACAGTGCAACAGGAGTAAAATCCAGTAGTAAATGTAAATGTGCAACAGTGCAACAGTAGTCCTTAGCAGCAGTTTTTTTTAAAGTGTCTAGAGTGATAGGTCTTTTTATGGAATACAGGTTATGCCAATATGGGGGGTGGGGGGTGGGAGACGGGTCAGGTGAGAGTTCAGGTGAGAGTTCAGCCTCCTGACAGCCTGGTGGATGAAGCTGTTTGAAAGCCTGGTGGAGTGGGCCCGGAGACTCCGGTACCTTCTCCCCGAGGGCAGGAGGCTGAACAGGCTATGTGCGGGGTGGCTCGGGTCACCCACAATGCTGGACGCTCTGCGGGTGAGCCGGGTGTTAAAAATGTCTAGGAGGGAGGGGAGAGAGACACCAGCGATCCTCCCAGCTGCATTCACTATGCGCTGCAGAGCTTTCCTGTTCTGTTCAGTGCAGCTCCCATACCACACAGTGATGCAGCTGGTCAGGACGCTCTCAATGGTGCCTCGGTAGAAGGTGGTCATAATGGGTGGAGGGGCTCCAGCTCTCCTCAGTTTGCGGAGGAAATAGAGGCGCTTCTGAGCCCTCTTTGCCAGTGATACAGTATTCACTGTCCAGGAGAGGTCCTCACTGATGTGCACCCCCAGGAATTTGGTGCTGCTCACCCTCTCTACAGCAGCACCATTGATGGACAGTGGGGGGTGCTGGGTGGGGCCTCTCCGGAAGTCAATAACAATCTCCTTGGTCTTTTCAACATTAAGAAGGAGATTGTTATTGCTGCACCACTGGGTCAGAAGGCTCACCTCACTCCTGTAGTTTGTCTCATCGTTATTAGAGATGAGACCCACCACAGTCGTATCGTCCGCAAACTTCACTATGTGATTGGTGCTGAACGCTGGTGAGCAGTCGTGGGTCAGCAGAGTGAAGAGCATCGGACTGAGCACACAGCCCTGGGGGGCTCCTGTGCTCAGTCTAATGCAGCTTGAGGTGTTTCTGCCGACCCGCACTGCCTGTGGCCTCTCACTGAGGAAGTCCAGCAGCCAATTACAGAGTGAGGTCTGAAGCCCCAGGTGGTCTAGTTTGATAATGAGCTGCTGTGGGATTATAGTGTTGAATGCTGAACTGAAATCTATGAACAGCATTCTCACATATGAGTCTTTATTGTCTAGGTGGGTGAGAGCCGGGTGAAGTGCAGAACAGATTGCATCCTCGGTAGAGCGGTTGGCCCGGTATGCAAACTGGTATGGGTCTAGGGTGGGGGGAGGATGGATTTGATGTGTGCCATGACTAGCCGTTCAAAGCACTTCATGATGATGGGGGTCAGTGCAACAGGGCGATAGTCATTAAAAGTGGCCGGAGTGGGCTTCTTTGGCACGGGAACGATGGTAGTGGTTTTGAAGCAGGAGGGAACGACAGCCTGGCTCAGAGAAGCATTAAAGATGTCTGTGAAGACATCCTTGAGCTCCTCTGCACAGCCTTTCAACACACGACCAGGAATGTTGTCCGGGCCTGCAGCCTTGCGGGTGTTGATCCTGGAGAGTGTCCTCTTCACGCTGGCTGCAGACACACACAGGGGCTGGTCGTGGGGAGGTGGTGGAGTTTTTTGGGGCCGGGTGTCATTTCCTGCCTCAAACCGTGCAAAGAAGCTGTTGAGGTCATTGAGCAGGGTGATATTGTTGTCACAGGTCTGTGGCAAGGGTTTGTAGTCCGTGATGTTCTGGATGCCCTGCCACAGACTCCGTGTGTCCCTGCTATCCCCGTGTGTCCCTGCTATGCTGAAAGAAGCTGTGATTAAAAATAAGGGTTATTGCACCAAATATTGATTTCTGATTTTCTTCTTAAGTGTAAACATTAGTATTATGTTGTTTTAAAAATGAATTTGATCTTGTTTCTTTGCATTGTTTGAGGTCTGAAAACATGTATTTTCTTGTCATTTTCTGCAAATGAATGTTCTAAACGATAATATTTTATTTGGAATTTGGGGGAAATGTTGTCAGTAGTTTATAGACACAAACAAAAATGTTCCTTTTGCCCAAAACACATACCTATAAGTAGTAAAATCAGACAAACTGATCATTTTGCAGTGGTCTCTTTTTTTTTCCAGAGCTGTAGTCATTGGAGAGGATTATCTCATCTCTACACTGAGAACCTGCAAGTGAGTTCAGTGTTTAAAGATGCTAGGCACTGCTCTATCAGAGGTTTGTTAGACTTTAACCTGAGCTCTTTTTTCAAATACAATCTGACCTTAGAGAACTGATTTATCTGGAACTACAATGGGTGAGCTGATTAGTGCTGTTAAACAAGTGTCTCACACATAAAATTACAGTCACAAGATAGCTAGCTAGTTTTTTCCATTTTTTTTTTTTTTTTTTTTGCTCTGGTAACTGCTGAACATTCCTAAAAAAAATGCATGTTGCCCAAGATTTTTTTTGGTTTGTATTAAAAAATACCTGGCATTCACCAAATACAAGGTCTATCTGTTTAATGCCATCCTGTGGAACATTCATGCAATAACATCCATCAAGTTACACTGTTCACCTTCAAGTTGTGCACTATAGATTTTACATATATCTATAGCTTGTCTTGTCTGTTCATATTATTTTAATACAGTCAGTCAAGTCTAAACTCCTCAAACAATTGTTAAACACCATTTCTGAGGCCTCTTATGTGAACTGTAATAACAATGAGGAGGAAATCACTCTTTTCCTGTAAATTCTTACTCTGCTTTTAACACTAAGACTGAAGGCCTGTCCCAGGATTACAGGGAGATGGCATGACAATCAGAACACAGCGCTTTCTACTGTGGTCCCCAGCGTCATATACGTGACCCACTTCCTCCTTCTAATTGCACTTTGCATCTTTAAAAGTGCATAAAGAATTCATTGAGGAGATCTGAGAAAGGGGCGCCGCACCACAACAAGGATTTGTCTTTGTTGTCAAGTGTTTATTATGTATAGAAGAGGCCAAATGCATTATTTACAGTCCATGTCTGAGCGTAAGCAGATCCCACTAAGTTATATTTAGATTAATAGAAAGCGCAGTGTGTATGCTCTGCTTTTTAATCCCACATTGCTTTTTTCTTTACATGTAAAACAATATAGTTTTGCACTTGTTGGTGGGTCTCCATGGAGATGTTATTACTTTGCCTGGAATTTACTTACCTATCTCTGTGGGAGAAAGACGGTACTTCCACCAGGCTAAGTCACAGGTCAGATCTGTGAAAAGGTCAACCCGCTTCCAGTAGGAAAGCATGCAGTTCAAAGTATTTTTGATAATCTCCGATAAGTTAAATGTCATACTGTGGAACATTCGAGGCAAAGCAATAACATTTCCGTGGAGACAAACAGGTGGCAGACCCTTTGACAGAAAAGTTACATAGAGCATCTTTTATTAAAGGTCCTCTTATGCAAAAGTGACTCTTGTGAACTTTAAGCCTTATTAGAATGTTGTTACTTCATCAAAAACATACCCAGAGTTGTGTTTTGTGTCATTCCTTTATTATTAGTCTGTCTACGTCTCCAAACCTCAAAATGTTTTCACGTTAAAAGTTACATTTTGTTTACTGAAGATGGGAAATTCCAGGGCTGAAAGGATCCAAATGATTCTAGTGAAGGTGTATGAAGTTTAAAAACACAATGGAGCACTTCTTGTATTACCACATGACATCAGAAGGTGTTTTCAGTTTGAGAGAAGAACACATCCTAAATATGCAGTGTGTGTGTGTTAAACATGTGTGAATGAAACAAAACACAACTGCAAGTATGTTTGTGATAAGGAAAGAACATTACACTGGTCCCTCGCTATATCGCGGTTCACATTTCACAGCCTCACTGTTTCGCAGATTTTTTTTATGTCAATTTTTTGACATGAGTCACTGGATCCGTAGGAAGCAGCTCTTTTTGGGTCTGCTGAAGCCAGTGCTTCTGGGGCTGAAAGCGGGCACGTCCCAGAGCCTGGTGCGGCTCGGACTGCTTCTCATTCAAACACAGTGTGAGCACAGAGGGATCTACAAGATGGCGCTGGTGAGGCCAGCTGCGTGCAGGTGTAGCTCCGTCCCTTACTTACTTTATCCCCTCCCTGCCTGCATGCACTTTTTCCCTCCTGTCCAATTGTCCTGGAGCTACTGTGGCGAGTAAATTTCTCCTGTGTGAGATCAATAAAGTCTTATCTTATCTTATCTTATCTTATCCATGGAGCAGGGCGCACCGCGCTAATCCATCGGCACTACCACATCTTGGGACACGCAGGTTCTGAACTGTAGTGAGAATGCTTCCGTGCACTCTCAGGACTGGTTCCGCCGCCTGGACTCCAGGTTCCACCAGTTCGTTTTGCGGAAACACTGCCGCTACTTCCCAATGCGCATTGATCACCCGGAGAAGTGTGCGCGCGGACACGTGCACCTGCTCATCGTGGTCAAATCCGTAATAGAGCAGCATGACCGGCGCGAGGCCATGCGTCTCACCTGGGGCCCCGAGACCGAGGCCGGCGGTGTCCAGACCGTGTTTCTTCTCGGGACCGCGTCCATGGCTAACGACTAAATACCTAGCGGATGGGCTGCATTGCCGCGGCCCACCCGCTAAGTATTCGGTGCAGAGTCTGCACGGTCTCGTACTCGCGGCCCCGGGTGTGTGGCATGTGCCCAAATGCCAGACCGCTCAGTCCGTCACTGGTGGCATGTCTTGCAATCTTCTTGCCCAAAAAGAAAAAAAGAGTGCACTTGGTAAAAGACGCTTGCACCAAGGCGGAGCAGCACCAGGACGGAGACGCACGGTCAGAGGAATTGTGAAATACACGCGTCACTATTAATAAAGGTTTGAGTGTTCAAATGAGAGAGAAATGTGAGAAAACGTTAATTCCAGTCTGAGAAAAGAGTACAATGTGTGTGGTGAGGCATTTACAGCCATAAGACATGTAGAATAATTGTAAAATATAAAGTTGTCCTACTTCGCAGATTTCGCTTGTCGTGGGTTATTTTTAGAATGTAACCCCGCGATAAACGAGGGAACACTGTATATCATAGATCACAAAATAGCCTAATAAGTTTATTATGTACATTTAGACAGTTCAACCTGGCCAAGGAATCAAACCAACAACCTTTTCCTCACAGCCTGAAACGCTATTACTACTACTACTTCAAAATTTGAACCAAAACCGTAAAACTCAACTAAGGGAGTGCTCTGTGAAGAAAAGTGATTGTTCCACCGCCCCCCTGTTAATCTTGTGTGGTCCTGCTGCCATTTATCTTTTCTTTACAAGTTGATTAAGATCTGAGTGCGCTGTTAAACGACTTATCAGGGAGCAATGCATTATGGGATACATCGAGCTGTGGCTGTTACGCTCACATTTACAACAGAAGACTGAACCGTACTAAAACTTCACACCTCCCAGTGGCTGCAGATGAGTGATAAGAAGATTGTTGTATTATGGGTGTAATCTGAGCGGGTAACTGATTTAAAGGTGGATGATTCACTACTAATGTCAATATGATGGTTTTAAGATACGTTTATATTTAAAGGTGCACTGCGTAACATTTCTAGTGGAGGTTCCGCCACCTGTTTGTGTCCATGGAAATGTTATTGCTTTGTGTAGAATGGTCCACAGTATAGATTAAACCCATCTATGACAGCAGGTTACAGCACTACACCACATTACAATTTAGATCTGTGGAGAGTCGCCCCTATTCATAGAAGGAATTATTGTATTTTTGAGCAACAGAAACACCCGTAATGAATAAATGCTTAAAGGAGAATTTATGTTTTTTACAATCTGAGCCTTATTTCGGTAATAAAACAAGTTGTTTTACTCACCCATAGCACTTTGGTGTCATATGGAGCACTTCCGGAGATGTTTTAGATTTGCGATCTCCGTAATGTGAGTTCTCGGGGCACATGTTTGCGGTCTCCAAATAACACAAACTTTAGCACTTTTCAAATCATAGAACCTCGATGTCTTAGTCTACGCTTTCGTTTGAGTCAAAAGTGGCCTGTAATCCGAGATTTAGCCATAGTTTCGAGTAGATGAGAAGGCCAGTGCGCATGTGCGGAGTCACATCTTATTTCGCTCTCAGCTCTCGGGACCCAAACATGAAAAGCAAAGCTGTAAATTATGGATGAATCTCGGATTATAGGCCACTTTTGACTCAAACGAAAGTGTAGACTAAGACATTGAGCTTCTATGATTTGAAAAGTGCTAAAGTTTGTGTTATTTGGAGACCGCTCGCGTTACGTTACGTTATCCGTTACGGATATCGCTAATCTAAAATATCTCCGGAAGTGCTCCATATGACACCAAAGTGCTATGGGTGAATAAAACAACTTGTTTTATTACCGAAATAAGGCTCAGATTGTAAAAAACGTTAATTCTCCTTTAATGAAAATAATGTCATACATAGAACATTCCAGGCAAGGCAATAACATCTCCAGGTAGACAAGAAAGTGACAGACCCTCCGCCAGAAAAGTTGTTGTTGTTGTTGCAATAAGTTGTTAAATGAGAACCATGTGGAAAACTCAATCTCCAATTTCCTCCAAACAGCTATTTCTTTATCATGGTCCAACATGTGAGAGAAAAGATAAAGTGGCCTGAGCCAGACATAGCAGCCAGTCGGCATGCTGCAAAAGCAAAAGCAAAACAATATCATCTTTGGCTAAATTAATGTAACATCATATAGGCTACTTTTTTTTACCCTCACTGCATTGTTAGCAATTATTATTTAAAAAAATTATTATTAAAAGAAAATGTAGCCTTGTTTGATTAGAGCTGAACTCCTTTAGTCCATTTAAAGGCAAGTTCTGTATAACAGTCAGTAATTATAGAGGGATTATCAGACTACATCACTCCACGCTCTACTGCGCATGTCTCCGCCAGAAAGAGCCGCTGTTCTGTCGAGTATCATGTCAGTGTCTTGTAGGATTTCAGCAGATTTCAGGCTCTCCCGGGGGACTAGGCCCGTTGTATTGATCAGGTATGAGTGGATGTCCGGCTACTGAAGTTTGAGCCATTTCTTCTCGTGATTTACGCACTTACCTGCATTTAACACATATGGGTTATAAAGACGTATCCCCTCACTAATGTAAATTTAGCATCATATCTTATTTTACCACACAATGATAATATGATTTAGTGCACTGATAACAGCGGTAGCTAGTGTTGCACAGACAGTGGCGCTTTCTGCCCCTTTCTATAAATTGTCAATTGGTCAACTTATGAGTAGACCAATACTGAGAATCGGTCTTAATTAAAATAATTTTACCTGGAAATGTATAGACAGATTGCAGAGTGGAGAAGTTTACAAAATGGCCATATATTTATTCTTAAAATGGCATTCTACATTTGTTGCATATTCCAGGATTATTCTATTTCCCACAGTGAATTACACATTACAATATACATATCCTGTGTGTCTTTCTTGTGAATGTGAATGAGCCAGACAACACTGTGAACATGGTGAACTCAGGTATGCCACATGTTTGAATAAGGCCTTCCGGACATAGTCATTTTTGTATGCAATATGTTCGGCTGTTAAGTGGCTTCATAAAAAAAACACATGCGTTTTTTTCTACTGGGTCTAGCTCACGGGAGACTCTCTATAAATGAATAAAACATCATTCCCCTGTTTAATTTGGAAAGTCTTCATAATGAGCCACTTCGCACTGTGTATTTGATATCACGTGCTGCAAGGACTGAGCGGGAACTACTAATTGACTCCATTAAACCATTAAGGGCCAAAAGTCAAAGTTATAAATAATTGTAATATTTTTAAGGAGGTGCAAATTTGCGTATTTTGTAAGGCAAATTAATTGAGCGAAATTAGCATCGAGATGAGAGATTGTGAGATCTTGGAGGGATGTGATTAAAATAGGCGCTGTACCGTGGAAATCCCATCATGCATCACTGTGCTTTTTATTACCGCGGTTTTAAGATACCGCCGTTCTGTGTGTCGGCGATGAGGAGATAGCAATCATTTGAAATGAATTACCGTGTTCAATGTCTCATCAGAAGATTTTATCAGCGCTGATGTGGAGTGCGTCGTCTACGGACCACGAACCAATAGAAAATGTCAATGTGAAGACAGCAGGAGCACTAGGTGATGGTGAAAAGTAAACTGTATGTATGCAAAGGAACAGAGCAGTCAAAACATGTCTTAGTATTATTTGGTTACCGTGAAGGATGTGCACAATGTCTCCATGGAGATGGTCTTATCTGAAAGGCTCCACAGTGTGACATGTAACTTGCCCTGGTGGAGTCTCCTGCTGGTGTCCATAGAGATAAATAAATGCCATAGATACCCTGTCCCAGAAATGATATTATAGTTATATGGTTCAGCTTTAAAGTAAAAACTATACTTTGCACTTTGTCACACTGGGGCTGTTCTACATTTATGTCTATCGGCGGAATGTTCAGCGGTTATCATGCACATATTAGCACTGACAAAGTGTTCATCTCCAGGAAGACAAGCATACACCTTAAATTATTAACTATTGTAATCCAAAGAATTTATCAAGAAGACACACTTAAAGGGATAGTGTTTGTTGTTGTTTTTTATGTGAATCTGTATGGGTTCCTCAGTGTTGTGCATTAAAGGAGAATTAACGTTTTTTACAATCTGAGCCTTATTTCGGTAATAAAACAAGTTGTTTTACTCACCCATAGCACTTTGGTGTCATAAGGAGCACGTCCGGAGATGTTTTAGATTTGCGATCTCCGTCTCCAAATAACACAAACTTTAGCACTTTTCAAATCATAGAAGCTCAATGTCTTCGTTTTCGTCAAACGTTTTCGCTTGATTCAAAAGTGGCCTCTAATCCGAGATTTATCCATAGTTTCGAGTAGATGAGGACGCCAGTGCGCATGTGCGGAGTCACAGCTTATTTCACTCTCAGCTCTCGGGACTCAAACATGAAACGCAAAGCTGTAAATTATGGATAAATCTCGGATTACAGGCCACTTGTCCCCGCGAACTTACCGGACCTACTTTCGTGAGCTTCAGAACCGGAGCAGAACCCGGCTCAGACGACGCGGTCAGCGGTAAGCCAGTGTTAATGGCCGACACTGTTAGAGGGGAACCCATACAGATTCACATTTTTTTTAAAACCGCACTATCCCTTTAACTCACATAGTGCTGAAGACAATATATGAGTATCACGACTAGCCTGATACTGTAATTTTATGCGTGAGAGACTGTTTAAACACACAAATCAGCTCTTTCTGGTCAGATTGTGTTAAAATAAAGATTCAAGTCTAACTTGAGTATCAGAGCTTCTAACAGAGCAGTGCTTACAGTTAGCTTCACACCGCAGGGAATAACATCAGCTGCAAATTATCACTTATGTAGTAGGTGTGGGGTACTATGACTGCACTCCTGGACAATAGAGGAAATCACTTGTTGTCCTGATTGCCAAAATTGGTATTGTTAATTGGATTTTAAAGCTCTCTTAAATGTAATAATGAAAACAGTTGTGGGCTAGCTTGTTATGCACCTGAAAAGGTCATAGCGTGTCCAAGTATCTAAGGGTGTTTTCACACTTGGTCCCTTTCAGTGTTTAAAGCGAACTCAGATCGCTAACTGAGCATTATAGGTTTATATGTGAACACTCTAAGCGCACTCAGACCCCTTTAAAACGAACCGAACTGAGACCATCTCGGGAGGTGGTCTCAGTACGGTTCGCTAAAAGGTCCGGGGTACGGTTCGCCTAACCTGTGCAGTGTGTACACATAACACTCCGGGTTCACTTCACCTTTTGTGCAGTGCACCACCACGAGCCGGTGAGCCAAGAGCCGGCAAGAGCCAATCATATGCCGAACTGCGCTCCAGCTTCCAATCATATTGCAGCATAATTACGCACCGATCACGCTCCCGCCAATCATGACGATTACCGCTGTTGTGTTTGCGCCTGTTCGCCGATCAGCTGTGAGCCTGATATTTACGCGGCATTTCCAAGAGAAGAAGAAACCTTAACTTGCTACGTTAATGCTACGTAAGAAGGAACTCTCGCCTCGGGACACGGGATAAGTTCAGGATATGTCCTTTTCTCCGGAGCTCCGGATTATTAAAGGAAAAGTAGCATTTTTTACAATTTGAGCCTTATTTCGGTTGTTGTTTTACTCACCCATAGCACTTTGGTGTCATATGGAGCATTTCCGGAGATGTTTTAGATTAGCGTTAGCCTAGCGCGACTTATAGCCATAGTTCGGGGCATATAATATATTCCCTGAGCATGTAATATGCCCTTGCCTGGAAGAATCCATGACTCATCGCTGTACCAGCGAGTGAGTCTGGTAACGCTTGATCCACAGAATGCGCTGCGGTTGCGCGTAGACAGACAGCTAAGTGAACCAATCAGAGATTGCGCCATCTTGATTCAAAACTGAGGCGGAACTTCCGCTGCCTAAGAGTGACTTTGCGGGCAAAGGCGGGTGCACTGACGTCACCATCTTTGAACGAATCAGAATCGCGGAGTCCGTTTGTAACCGGAGGAGCGAGAGTGGATGGAGGGTGTCCAAATGGTATCGCGCTGTATAGGAAATACAGAGAGATATCATTTGGCTGGCCAGGTAAAATATGCCCCGTGCGGGCTCCAAATTACACAAATTTTAGCATTTTTCAAATCATAGAAGCTCGATGTCTTAGTCTACGATTTCATTTGAGTCAAAAGTGGCCTGTAATCCACGATTTATCCATAGTTTACAGCTTTGCGTTTCATGTTTGGGTCCCGGGAGCTGAGAGCACAGTCCGCACATGCGCACTGGCGTCCTCATCTACTCGAAACTATGGCTAAATCTCGGAATACAGGCCACTTTTGACCACACGAAATCGTATGCTAAGACATCGAGCTTCTATGATTTGAAAAGTGCTAAAGTTTGTGTTATTTGGAGACCGTAAACATGTGCCCCGAGAACTCACATTATGGAGATCGCAAATCTAAAACATCTCCGGAAGTGCTCCATATGACACCAAAGTGCTATGGGTGAGTAAAACAACTTGTTTTATTATCGAAATAAGGCTCAGATTGTAAAAAATGTTACTTTTCCTTTAAAGACCGTGACACCTGCATACATAGATACCATTCTTATGGGTGAGTCATATTATCAGATTATTTCTGCATCTATTTCGGCACTAAACCAGGACTAAACCAAGACTAAACCAGGTCTAAACCAGGTCTCAGAGCTCTAGAGAAGCTACAGTGTGAACAGAAAGAGAACTGAGGCTCCATCAGAGCTTAAGTGGACCAGAAAGAGAACTCGGTCCTCTTTCACAATGTGAACACAAACAGAACTGAGTTTGTGTTCTCTTGGTCCCCTTGTTGGTCCACTTTTAGGGGACTGAGTTTGGTTCGCTTAAAGGGGACTATATGTGAAAACACCCTAATTCACTGTAAGACGATCATAGCACTTACATGTCTACTCCCTTCAATATACTCAGTGTACTCAAAGCGCTTTACACCAAGGAAACACTCACCCCTTCACACACACGCACACATTCACACTCACACTCACTCACTGGAGGAAATGCAGGTTAAAGGTCCTATTGCTCAGAATTGTGAGCTTTACGTCATGTTATAATGTTGTTACCTCATCAAAAACATACCTGGATTGTGTTTTGTTTCATTCACACATGTTGGAGTAATCCTTTATTATTAGTCTATCATACAGTGGTAGTTTATAAGTTAACAGCTTTTACCTTTAGTTCTGTAGACATTGGCAATTCCAGAGCTGAAATTATTCAAATGATTCTAGTGAAGTTGTATGGAGTTTAAAAACACAGTGGAGCACTCCCTGTATTACCATGACATCATAAGGGTGAACAGAGTGTTTTCTGTTTGAGAGAAGACCTCAGCCTAAATATGCAGGGTTAGTGTGTTAAACATGTGTGAAGGAAACAAAACACAACTCCAGGTTTGTTTGTGATGAGGAAACAACATTGTAATATGGGCCATTTAAGTGTCATATCAAGGACACAACAACAGAATTCATCTACGGGAGCCAGTCTCCGATTCTTTTAGCTTGTAATAATATTTAATAGCTGCAACTCTGCATTAGATTTTATCACAGATGTCCATCGTGGCTGAAATTACGATTCCTAAACGACGCCCCAACCCATAACCCTGTATTATCATTTTAATTACAATAAAACTTCAATTAATGACCAATATTGCTGTCCATAAAGCAGCATAAGGTTCACAGCGGGGTAAAAAATAGCTCTGTTGGGCTAATTGGACCACAGTTACAGAAGGCACTGAGGCAGAAGTCAAAGAGAACGTATGAAAGAGGCTCTAATCGGTCCATCTTTAGTTAAATAATGGAGAGTGGAGCAGGAGGTCTCGAGAGGAGGGGCAGATGGTCCAGAATTTGTGATTTCCTCTGAGGCATTATCACAGCATCAAGAACAGGCAGGCTTCTCCGTCTAGACACCCTCATCACCATCACTTACCTCAATGATGAAAAAAAATGAGACTCATTTTTAGACAATACTAGACAATGCATTATTGGAGTCTCCAAAGCTCAAAAACGTTTCAAACATGGATGAATGAAATGAAACAAAACAGATGCGTACTATAGCACTTTTAAATACATTTTATTTAAGCCTGTTAGTTTGTATAAAGGTAATGTTGCCCACGCATATCATTTTCCCTTCTGTAAGCAGTATTTATTCAGCTTGGCTCAAAATGGATAATGCAACAACTCTATCGCTTATGGGAAAAATTATGAGGGGCCGTTCAAGACATTATTCATTCTGGTCCTCTCACATACATACATTCTCCTCTCACATACATACATTCTCACTCGCACATACATATATTCTCACTCGCACATACATATATTCTCACTCGCACATACATACATTCTCACTCGCACATACATACATTCTCACTCGCACATACATACATTCTCCTCTCACATACATATATTCTCACTCGCACATACATATATTCTCACTCGCACATACATATATTCTCACTCGCACATACATACATTCTCACTCGCACATACATACATTCTCCTCTCACATACATACATTCTCACTCGCACATACATACATTCTCCTCTCACATACATATATTCTCTCTCGCACATACATATATTCTCACTCGCACATACATATATTCTCACTCGCACATACATACATTCTCACTCGCACATACATACATTCTCACTCGCACATACATACATTCTCCTCTCACATACATATATTCTCACTCTCACATACATACATTCTCACTCGCACATACATACATTCTCCTCTCACATACATATATTCTCACTCTCACATACATACATTCTCACTCGCACATACATACATTCTCCTCTCACATACATACATTCTCCTCTCACATACATACATTCTCCTCTCACATACATATATTCTCACTCTCACATACATACATTCTCACTCGCACATACATATATTCTCACTCGCACATACATACATTCTCACTCGCACATACATATATTCTCCTCTCACATACATATATTCTCAGGGTGAGAATATATGTATGTGAGAGAGAGAGAATATATGTATGTGAGAGTGAGTATATATGTATGTGAAAGTGAGAATATATGTATGTGCGAGGAGAATATATGTATGTGCGAGGAGAATGTATGTGTGTGCGAGGAGAATGTATGTGTGTGCGAGGAGAATGTATGTGTGTGCGAGGAGAATGTATGTGTGTGCGAGGAGAATGTATGTGTGTGCGAGGAGAATGTATGTATGTGAGAGGTAAAGTATGGTTGAAACGGAAGCTAGTTTGGTGGAAACGGAAGCCAAGGCATTTATCAGGCTGTGATTGGCTGAAAAGATTCTGTTTCAAATGGGACCGGAGAATCGTAACTCATATGGTATTATGGAGGACGCGAGGCGGGTGCACTAAAGCCGTGTCCCAGTTCGAGGGCTGCAGCCTCCGTTGGCTCCATTTTTGGCCGCACGACGGCATGACACGGCCTGTCCCATTTCATACAGCCCAAAACACGGAGCGAAAACACGGAGCGAAAAGCCCGTCCGGAGAGCGGAGAAAACATGTGAGTATACGCTTTTAACTTTAGGAAATCATTACTAACGCAACCGTAAATGTAAAATACGGCCACACACCACAAAACTGTCAAATAAGTTTGTTTTTTTTAACTGCGTGAACCTCGGAGCTTTGAGGGAAAGGTTTAGCTAGTCATCTGCTAACTCGATGGAAAGTCAGTTCAAACTTTCTTATTTGGACAGATGTCCATCAAACACTTTTTATATTTTTACTGTCAGGGGAAAAAGACTACAGAGGCATTAATGAAGCTACGAGGAGGAAACTCGTTTTCACGGACAGGGGACTAAACACTTGGCCAGTGTAGCTCGTATGATAAAACCCACATTATTTCATGCAGTAAACTTAAAAGACACAGTTTGACTATATCAAAGTTTATTTTTTACTTGTAAATAACGTAATATAAGCCTCCATTGTATGCATTTAATTCTGGGAATGCATTACTTGTTTTTACAATCTGTGCATGTTTGTAAAGTGAAGAGTAAATACCACTGCCTGGACAGGTCAGTTTTAAGATGGACATTAGGCTCATTTAACAGGTGCAGACACTGGTGTAGATACTAGACACCTGTGTCTGTTATGTTCATCACATCTAATGTAACAATGAGAAAACTGTTTGAAATGTTTTGTATGAATTTTCTTTTCTCATCTGCAGCCTTCTATATGAGGACACAACACTGCTGGGGCCACAGAACTGTTGGCTGAGGAGATGCTCATGGGTCATGAAATGGGTCAAATGCAGAAGACAAGGT
Organism: Paratrypauchen microcephalus; assembly: GCA_036785185.1. Lineage (NCBI taxonomy): Eukaryota > Metazoa > Chordata > Actinopteri > Gobiiformes > Gobiidae > Paratrypauchen > Paratrypauchen microcephalus. The sequence continues at coordinate 2,829,005 of JAVJIX010000010.1, forward strand.
AAAGCTACTTAACTGCCCTGGAGGTGTGCTGACCCAGACGGCATGCTCATATTGAAACCATTATTTAAATAGTAAAAATACACATTACTCATATTTGTGGGATTCCTCTATTAATTTAGCCGTTTTGATTATTTAAACTAGCTTTGGATCTTGATGTACATGTACTGTGAACCTAATTTTCCTGTAATAGTTTTCTTAATGTGTAATTATGTTTTTACATTGCAGGACAGAGCTTTGAACCAATCAGACATAAGACACATTCTGCTCTTCCTCCTCCAGAAGACAAGAGATGCAGCTTAGTGGCCCAAGTACATTGGATCATGTCTCCACTGTTTTGTGTCCAGACTCACTGAGGAGGAGGTCGTCCAGACTTCATTAGAGTCTGTGATTGCATCAGAGTTCAAAGTCAGCTTTATTGTCAAAAAAAACATATGTAAAGGTTGCACACACAGGATTTGAAATTGCAGCACTCCCTAGGCCCACGGTGAACATAAATCATCTTATAAACAAGACAATAACAAACAAGACAAGACGACAAACACAATGACTAAAACATCACATATACCCATAGCAAATATGATGTTTGCATCAGGCCTGCCTCCTGCACATTTGGTCTGTTGCTGTGCATAATGTGTCCTAACGGAGATGTGTCCATAATGTTTAACTTCTAATTTCCTGCAGAAGTAATATAGTAAAATGGTAGTTTCTTTTCATCTTAGCTGAGGATTACCTAAACATCTTAATCGCTGTGGCCTTATATGACCTTAACAAGTGTGTGAGACAAAACTGAAAACAAAATTTCCCTATAAGAGGTTTAAGTTCTTCAGTCTGTACTGACATTTGATCCATGGTGAAATGTTATTTATTTGACGTCTCTTTTGATAGTAACTAATTACATGCACTATAAGAATGTACTACTGTACTGCAATTAAGCAGTGGTAATCCACCTGATTATATTTTGCAAAGATAATTTTGTTCATTTTGGATTGTCACCTGCTTCAGCAAAAATGAAAATATTTGAGAGTACACTGACATACAGCTGTTTGTACTAATTTATTAAAGCATTGTATGTGTGTAATGGGTTCAATGTTTGACTATTCACATTATGAGAGGATTTCCAGAAGTTCTTTTGAGTGTATAAGAAACCATGTCCATGGCCCAACCAAACTTGGGCCACTAAGCTGCATCTCTTGTCTTCTGGAGGAGGAAGAGCAGAATGTGTCTTATGTCTGATTGGTTCAAAGTCCTGTCCTGCAATGTAAAAACATAATGACACACACATTAAGAAAACTATTACAGGAAAATTAGGTTCACAGTACATGTACATCAAGATCCAAAGCTAGTTTAAATAATCAAAACAGCTAAATTAATAGAGGAATCCCACAAATATGAGTAATGTGTATTTTTACTATTTAAATAATGGTTTCAATATGAGCATGACGTCTGGGTCAGCACACCTCCAGGGCAGCTAAGTAGCTTTACCTTGTCTTCTGCATTTGACCCATTTCATGACCCATGAGCATCTCCTCAGCCAACAGTTCTGTGGCCCCAGCAGTGTTGTGTCCTCATATAGGAGGCTGCAGATGAGAAAAGAAAATTCATACAAAACATTTCAAACAGTTTTCTCATTGTTACATTAGATGTGATGAACATAACAGACACAGGTGTCTAGTATCTACACCAGTGTCTGCACCTGTTAAATGAGCCTAATGTCCATCTTAAAACTGACCTGTCCAGGCAGTGGTATTTACTCTTCACTTTACAAACATGCACAGATTGTAAAAAAACAAGTAATGCATTCCCAGAATTAAATGCATACAATGGAGGCTTATATTACGTTATTTACAAGTAAAAAATAAACTTTGATATAGTCAAACTGTGTCTTTTAAGTTTACTGCATGAAATAATGTGGGTTTTATCATACGAGCTACACTGGCCAAGTGTTTAGTCCCCTGTCCGTGAAAACGAGTTTCCTCCTCGTAGCTTCATTAATGCCTCTGTAGTCCTTTTCCCCTGACAGTAAAAATATAAAAAGTGTTTGATGGACATCTGTCCAAATAAGAAAGTTTGAACTGACTTTCCATCGAGTTAGCAGATGACTAGCTAAACCTTTCCCTCAAAGCTCCGAGGTTCACGTAGTTAAAAAAAACAAACTTATTTGACAGTTTTGTGGTGTGTGGCCGTATTTTACATTTACGGTTGCGTTAGTAATGATTTCCTAAAGTTAAAAGCGTATACTCACATGTTTTCTCCGCTCTCCGGACGGGCTTTTCGCTCCGTGTTTTCGCTCCGTGTTTTGGGCTGTATGAAATGGGACAGGCCGTGTCATGCCGTCGTGCGGCCAAAAATGGAGCCAACGGAGGCTGCAGCCCTCGAACTGTGTAATATCCTTATGGATAAAGAATACGCGGACACAGGGTTATAGCGTTTGTTGTTTTTTTAGTGAACAGTCTGCAACGTAAATACAACACACTGTGCTACACGAGGCACTTGAACAGCACTTGTAAAACTCTATTGCCCCCTTGTGGACAATTGTTGTAACATACATCTCATACACTACATTCCTCCCCCCTTAAGCTTTTTAATTTTTCCTTTTAACACCAAAATTCAGAAATTAACTAAATTACTCTGTAGCCTCCCAAAACTAGCCACATTCACCTTTAACAGTGTCACCGCTTAGTATAATAAACATACCCCAAAATTACAATCAATGCATTTTTTTTTTTTTTTTTTTTTAAACATTTCACTCAACACTCATAGTCCTTCAGGTAAGTAGGTTTAAACACAGTCCGTTGCGACCGTCGAACAGGTGCAGCGGTTTGTTGGGGAAGTGTCTCGTTCACTGCCACTGGAGACGGACTGTATAACACAGGTGGTTTTGCAGTGTCCTGCAGATTTCCCTCTTGCACCCTGCTATTTTCCCCTGCTGCGGGATTCTTGAACACCTCAGTTGGATCAGCTGACATAAGCACAGTGGATTGTTCCGGGATTTTAGGTCCCATTAAGTCCTTGTCTTCAGGCCTTGCCAGGGTCTGGTCCACATGCCTACGCACTACAGTTCCATCTCCTAACATGACCTTATAAGACACTGGTCCTGTGATTTTGGTAATAAAACCAGGAATCCATTTTGGTCCATGACTGAAGTTACGTGTGATCACTGCATCTCCCACTTGAAAACTTCTCTCTGGTCTGTGCCTGTCATGATGTTTCTTTTGACTGCACTGTTTCTGTTCCACTTTGGCTCTGAGATCCGGATGTCCTAGATCCAAAGTTGATCTTAATCTCCTTCCTTGCAACATTTCAGCAGGTGACAGCCCTGTGGTGGACTGAGGGGTGATGCGGTAACTGAACAGCACTCTTGACACTTTTGTTTGGATGCTGCCTTCACCTGCCTTTTTCATCATAGACTTGAATGTCTGGACTGCCCGTTCGGCACAGCCATTTGAAGAAGGATGATAAGGGGCTGAGGTGATGTGTTCAATACCGTTCTTACTCATGAATTCTTTAAATTCAGCACTGACAAAACAGGAACCGTTATCTGACACGATCATCTCAGGCAATCCTTGATTGCAGAAACTCTTCCTCAGACATTCAATTGTGCTTGCCGAAGTTGCTGAGGTTACGAGGTAAGCATCCATCCATTTGGAATAGGCATCCATCAGGATCAGGAACATATGACCCATAAAAGGTCCTGCATAATCTATGTGTAGCCTCTGCCACGGTTTACTGGGCCACTCCCAAGGGTGAAGTGGTGCGGAAGCTGGTAAATTCTGATATTTTTGGCAAGTGCTACACCTTTTTACTACAGATTCAATGTCAGTATCTAACTTTGGCCACCAGAAGTAGCTTCGTGCTAATGCTTTCATTCTGGTGATGCCAGGGTGACCATGATGTAGTTGGCCTAGCAATGCTTCCCGCCCTGGTGGAGGTACCACCACACGCGACCCCCACAACACACACCCATCTTGTACACTTAACTCTGTTTTTCTCACCGCATAAGGCTGGAACATTGGGTCTGAGTGTTGTGACGGCCAGCCCTGTTGGACGAATTGCCTGACTCGGGACAGCACAGGGTCTTTGCGTGTCCACTGGCTCACTTCCTGCGCTGCCACGAGCGTCACCTCCTCCATCATCAGCACACGTTCCTCGTGCTCTCTCTTAATGGGTTGTTGAGGTAACGGAAGTCGGCTTAAGGCATCGGCATTGCTGTGTTGTTTACCGGGCTTATAGAGGATCTCGTACTCATATGCTCTCAAGGTTACCGCCCACCGTTGAATGCGAGGGGATGCCATTTGAGGCACTGCTTTCATCTCACTGAAGAGCGACAGCAAAGGCTTGTGATCCGTGCATATGACAAACTTCCTCCCGTATAAGTACTTATGAAAGCGCTGGATGCCAAACATTACTGCCAGCCCTTCTTTGTCTAATTGAGAGTAGTTTGCTTCCGCTGACGTGAGTGTTCGTGACATGAAGCCGATTGGTCGCTCTTGCCCATCTGGCATGCGATGTGACAACACCGCCCCTACTCCATAAGGCGACGCATCACATGACAGTATCAAGTCTTTCTGGCTGTCATAATGCACTAACACCTCTGACGACTGCATGAGCCTTTTGACTCCTCAAACGCTCTCTCCTGCTCCTCTTGCCACTGCCACTGTGTTTCTTTACGCAATAGTTGGTGTAGGGGAGCTAACAAGGTGGACAGATTTGGCAAGAATCTGTTGTAATAGTTGAGTAGGCCTAGGTATGCACGTAGTTCTGTGACATTAGTTGGTGCAGGTGCTTGTTGTATGGCCTTTACCTTGTTTGGCAGAGGGTGGAGCCCCGACGCGTCCACTGTGTGTCCGAGGAACTCAGCTTCACGCTCCATGAAGGCACACTTATTGCGCTTGAGTCGAAGACCTGCCTCTCGTAGTCGTCGTAAGACCTCATTCAAGGTCTCCAGGTGCTCGAGGTCACTCCTCCCTGTCAAAAGGATGTCATCTAAATATACAGCCACGTTCGGGACGCCGGCCACCAGACCCTCCATCATCCGCTGAAAGATGGCTGGACTGGAGGACACCCCGAAAGGTAGGCGATTGACCTGAAACAGACCTTTGTGTGTGTTAATTGTGACATATGGCTTTGAGGCCTCGTCGAGCGTGACTTGTTGATATGCGTGACTGAGGTCCAGCTTTGTGAACTTCTCACCCCCAGTCAACTTCTCAAATAAGTCCTCCAATCGTGGTATTGGATACTGCTCTAACTTGGAGACTAAGTTTACTGTGAGCTTGTAGTCTCCACAAACGCGCACCGAATTATCAGGCTTTAATACTGGAACTATTGGGGCAGCCCACTCTGAAAACTTTACTGGCTCAATTATGCCCTGCTTTGTGAGCCTCTCCAGCTCCGTTTCGACTTTCTTTCTCATGGCATAGGGCACTGGCCTAGGCTTGTAGAACTTTGGCGCCACTTCCTCTTTGATGTATATTTTCGCTGGCGGGCCTCTCCAGGTCCCCAGTTCCTCCTTGAATACCTCTTCGTTCTGCTTTAGCACCTGATGCAAAGTGCGATGAGGTTGCTCCAACTTATTAACATATACACAGTTCATGTTTAACTCCCTCAGCCATGCACGGCCTAGCAGGTTTGGTCCACTGCCTGCTACCACTATTACAGGTAAGTGTGTGACTTTGTCTCTGTATGTTACCGTGACGTTGGCTGTCCCTAGAGTGGCGACTGGTTCACCTGTGTAAGTTTTCAGCGTCAATGAGCAATTTTGCAGTTCCTGTGCATTTCCAGCAGTCCACAACTTGCCATATTCAGTTTTTGTCAGAATGGTAACACTACAGCCTGTATCCACTTCGAACTCCACGCAATGTCCATTTATGTCTAGCTGTGTGGTAATGGGGTCAACTTTTGTCATTTTTGAATCTTTTAAGTTGTGCATCGTAAACATTTCTTCCTCACTTGATTGTGGATCAGAGGACTCTGCCACGTGATGTGTGTACTGTCTTATTTCTTTCTTGCTCATGGCCTTTTCTTTCTTCCCTCCCCGCTTAACCTGCTGCTGCTGCTGGTCACTAGGAGGCGCAGACCTGCACATCTTCTTCACGTGCCCCTTTTTTCCACACCCATGGCACTTTTCGTTAAGAAAACGACAATCCCGTGCCAAATGTTCGCCCCCACACCTATAACATGCTACTGGACCGCCCTTGTTTTGCCCTTTAGGTCTTACATGCACTTTATGCACTGTCTGTGGTGTTACATTTTTGCTTACTGTATTGTCCATCATCCTTGGTTGCAAGTCCCGTACATCTCTATTCGCTGTCTCAATGGCTTGTGTGATTTCCAAGGCCTTATCGAATGTTAACGCCGTCTCTGCCAACAATCTCCTTTGCATGCGATCCTCCGCAATACCACACACGAGCCTATCTCGTAGCATCTCCTTCAGCTTATCTCCATAATTGCAGTGTTGTGCCAGTTCTCTTAACACAGCCACATACTCTAACACTGTCTCATTTGCCCCTCTTATCCTTGAATTAAACTTGAATCTCTGGACAATTTCACTGGGCTTTGGGTTGTAGTGTGACTGGAGCAATGTAGTCAATTGTGTGAATGACTTTTCACCTGGCTTCTCTGGGCTTAGCAAGTTTCTCATTAAACTGTATGTTTTGCTACCCACTGAGCTCAACAATATTGCCCGCTTTCTTCCTGCGTCCACAATTCTATTTGCTTCAAAGAAGTGCTCCAAAACTTCACAATACTCCTCCCAAGTCTGCGTTTGACTGTCGAAAGCAGTTAGTGTTCCCACCATGGGTGTGGCCATTTCACCGTTGTTAGCACCGCTCCGATTAGCGCGGCTCTGATTAGCACTAGCTTCCCCGTCGTCGGACATCAGCCGAGAATCTGCGTTGAAAAACTCTCGAGTTGTTTTCCTCTCCAACAACTCTCTCCGAGCTCACCAGTTTCCTCGTCGCCAAATGTAATATCCTTATGGATAAAGAATACGCGGACACAGGGTTATAGCGTTTGTTGTTTTTTTAGTGAACAGTCTGCAACGTAAATACAACACACTGTGCTACACGAGGCACTTGAACAGCACTTGTAAAACTCTATTGCCCCCTTGTGGACAATTGTTGTAACATACATCTCATACACTACAAACTGGGACACGGCTTTAGTGCACCCGCCTCGCGTCCTCCATAATACCATATGAGTTACGATTCTCCGGTCCCATTTGAAACAGAATCTTTTCAGCCAATCACAGCCTGATAAATGCCTTGGCTTCCGTTTCCACCAAACTAGCTTCCGTTTCAACCATACTTTACCTCTCACATACATACATTCTCCTCGCACACACATACATTCTCCTCGCACACACATACATTCTCCTCGCACACACATACATTCTCCTCGCACACACATACATTCTCCTCGCACATACATACATTCTCCTCGCACATACATATATTCTCCTCGCACATACATATATTCTCACTTTCACATACATATATACTCACTCTCACATACATATATTCTCTCTCTCTCACATACATATATTCTCACCCTGAGAATATATGTATGTGAGAGGAGAATATATGTATGTGCGAGTGAGAATGTATGTATGTGCGAGTGAGAATATATGTATGTGCGAGTGAGAATGTATGTATGTGCGAGTGAGAATATATGTATGTGCGAGTGAGAATATATGTATGTGCGAGTGAGAATGTATGTATGTGAGAGGAGAATGTATGTATGTGCGAGTGAGAATATATGTATGTGCAAGTGAGAATGTATGTATGTGCGAGTGAGAATATATGTATGTGCAAGTGAGAATGTATGTATGTGCGAGTGAGAATGTATGTATGCGTGAGTGAGAATGTATGTATGTGAGAGGAGAATGTATGTATGTGCGAGTGAGAATGTATGTATGTGAGAGGAGAATGTATGTATGTGCAAGTGAGAATATATGTATGTGCAAGTGAGAATGTATGTATGTGCAAGTGAGAATGTATGTATGTGCGAGTGAGAATATATGTATGTGAGAGTGAGAATATATGTATGTGTGAGTGAGAATATATGTATGTGCGAGTGAGAATGTATGTATGTGTGAGTGAGAATGTATGTATGTGAGAGGAGAATGTATGTATGTGAGAGTGAGAATGTATGTATGTGAGAGGAGAATGTATGTATGTGAGAGGAGAATGTATGTATGTGAGAGTGAGAATATATGTATGTGAGAGGAGAATGTATGTATGTGAGAGGACCAGAATGAATAATGTCTTGAACGGCCCCTCATAAAAAATAGTGGTTCTCCCTAATGAATAAAAGAACTCGTTGTACTTTAGCTGTACTTGAACATGAGAAGTGCATGTTTAAGAGCTGTACCTGCTGCAGCGTGAGCTTATAGCTATTGAGAATTTATAAGAGATAAATCCAAGACATTAATGCAGGCTTACCATGTTGGTGCCCACGCGCAGTACTGCTAACATGCAAAATAATCTCCCTCCTACACAGGCGGAGAGCAACACTGGAATGAAAACGTCAGATATATCTTTACTGACACCGAAAATGTGTTGTTTTGAAGCTCTTTTCTTTTTTTTTTCAACAGTTTGACAAAAGGTGCACTGTGTGGCTTTTTTTTGGGTTACCTGCTTGTCCAAAGAGAGGTGACTGATTTTCTTGGAATATCTCGAAGTAAAGTATTAACCTATAGTGGACATTGAGTTAACCAGTCGATCTTTTAAGTGTTTTGAGATAGACTCTAGTTTGTGGCTGCACTATCATTAAAAAATAAATAATTAAATAAATATAATAATGAATGAATTAATTAATTCAAAGTAAATCAAATTAAAAGTTTTTTCAAAGTAAAAATAAATAAATAAATAAATAAAGTTTTAAAAAAAATAAATTGAAAAAAATTAAATAAAAATAAAATGAAGTAAAAAAATAAATAAGTAAATAAAATAATAAATAAATAAATAAATAAATACAAATTAGAAATTAAAAGGGAGTCTAAATTTTTTTGAGGCAACTGTAGAAACTTGTCAGAAATGTTGGTCATCAAAAAAAAAAAGTTTTTGTTAGGTTGTTAAAGCCCCAGTGTGTAGGATTCGTGGCGCATAGGTGGATGGTGCTATTGCACTTTCTGTTTTAGCTACGGTAGAACTCGAGGGTCACCCGGGAATGTGTGTTTTCTCATGAAAACACACATTCCCGATCATGTACCATGACAATCTACACATCAAATGAAACTTTACAGTCTCCTCTTTTTGACTATGCAATTTATTTCCCTGCACAACAAACACTCCCTGAGCACATGGGGCTTTTATACGGAAAAGCACAAAACGAGGTTAGCTTACCTTAGAATGCTTTGCACAGGTCAAACTCTGTATTTCACCATAAACTTGCTCTCAATTTGTCCGTAAGGATCCAGCGAATAAAATCCAGTAAAACAATTTAGTCCAAAACACGTGTTAGATCCATTACGACGTCTGATCCGGCAGAATGCTTGTGTTGTTTACCCAAAACCACGAGCCTTGCCGAAGGCGAAGCCCAAATGTCCTTCTGCAGCTCTCGTATTCAAAATGGCTGCCTCTGCATGGGGAGGATCCCCCTTTTATGTGACTATATCTAAGTCCAAAAGAATACTTTGATTTCATGATGGAAGTGAAAAGGCTTGGAAAACAATGTATTTTTGAATGGGTATCTTCAATTTCAGTAATTAACGGGTAAAAATCTTACAGACTGTCCCTTTAATTTCACGTGGATTTAACACTATTACACTGTTGCAACATAAATAACATAAAAATAAAATTAACAAAATGTAAATGCTAAGGTGTTCATTTACCTCTAAATAGAAAATCACAAAAAAACAAAAACAAAACAAAAAAACACTTTTTTTCTTCGGGTCCCAGGAGGTTAAAGGTGAACTGCGGAACAATTCTAGCGGTGAGTCCACCACCTTATGTCTCCATGGAAATGTTATTGCTTTGTCTAGAATGTTCCACAGTATAGATCAAGCCTATTGATCACTGGGAGAAAAGCAGGTTACAGCACTACAAAGTTACGCACACTTTTCTTGTCTCCATGAAGATGTTGCTTTCCCTGGAATGTCCCGTGGTATGACGTTAAACATATCCATATAGCATTTATTCATTACAGGTGTTTTGCTCAGTATTGCTCAGAAATACAATAATTCCTCCTGGGAACGGGGTGACTCTCCACAGATCTGAAGTGTAATGTAGTGCAGTGCTGTAACTTGCATGTCTTTTTGTGATAGATAGGTTTAATTTATAATGCGAAACATTGTACACAAAGCAATAACATTTCCATGGAGACAAGCAGGTCCACTAGAAATATTACATAATGCACCTTTAACTAGAAGATTTACTCAACATTACATCTACAAAATATTTTCTTAGAGTCTTCCTTATTATGGTCCTTGTAAATTTTATTGCGAATAATCTTCCTTTTACACATGAAACTCATTTGTTATGACACCAAAAAATTAAATACTGTTGTCACAAGTAATTTACCCACAAGCTCTTCTCAAACAGTCTCAAACAGCTTGAAATTGAATAGAAAGGAATCATAATACGAGTATATATCAGTGTTGTATAAAGTACTGGAAAATCAAACTCAAGTAAAAGTATAGGTCCCCCTCCCAAAAATGACTTTGGTAAAAGTCGAAGTCACTGACTGAAATGTTACTTGAGTAAAAGTCTTAAAGTATCTGGAACTTCTTGTACTTAAGTATGACAAGTAATGTAAAAATAAATGTACTCAAGTAATGTAATTAAAAGTACAAGTAAAAGTATCAAGCAAAGGCAGTCTGAATTTAATAAACCTTAGTTTTTTTTTTTTTTAATAACAGTGCTGAAAATAAGGCATACATAACACCACTGAAGGAGTGTTTTTGGAGGAAGAGGGTTTTTTGCAATTGGGCCCTTAATTCTAATTCACCCATGGTAGTTTTGTGTTATATGGAGCACTGTCGAAGATATTGGGTTTGGTGATATCCATGAAACGCCTTTCTCCTTCATTACACTTAGCCTACAGCTATGCCTTCCCTTGAGCCGAAAAAGCTAGGTAGCCTGTTAGCTCCAACATCGTCAAATGCACTTTGTGTAACCGAAACAATATCACACAAAGTTAATTTCTATGCTATGTTATGCAGTCAGTAGAGGTTTTTTTTGTAACGAGTAACTAAACGGCACATTGAAAATGTATCGGAGTAAAAGTATGCAATTAAATTCGGAAATGTAGTGAAGTAAAAGTAAAAGTTGTCATTTTTTTTTAAACTCAAGTAAAGTACAAAGTCTCCCAAAATGTACTTAAGTACAGTAGTGAAGTATTATTACTTCGTTACTATACAACACTGGTATATATGAATGTGAGATGTATTGGTGGAGCTATTTCACAGTGTTCTGCCCTAACAGAGGATGGAGAGAAGAAGCTGCCAAGTTTGTATTGAAATTCCCATTGTATCTGATGGAGCTCGTAAGGACTTTCTCACCACGCGCAGCACAATAGTTTGGTATTTAATGAGGCAGGAGGAGGAAATATGAAGACCTAAATGCTTAAAGTAAATGCGCATTCAATTGAGCGCCACCAGATTCAATGGGAGATCTTTTTATGGCAGGAGCTGGGGGTTACAGTGGGAGGCAGAGAAATAAGAGATTGACAAAGATGAGATGTGACAATGTCGACTTTGGACCGGGCTAAAAATGATGAGAGTTTGAGGGCACTTAAAGAGGAAATGGGAAAAGGAGAAATGGTAAAATGCTCCCATTTCGAGACTAATGCTGCGTATATGTGCTGCTCGCAAAATGTTTCTCTGAGTTTAAAAAAAGCACAAGTCGGAAAAACATCTTGGGAATTCAAGTGAAAGCCAGCTGCCCAACTCCACAGACTTAAAAAAATCTGCAAGCATTTGAGCTCTTTGACTAAACGTTACTTGTAAAACACCTGACACAACACTTTTGCTATTTTTCCTCGATGAAAACATTGTACCTTTTGAGAACGCTAATAACAACAGATCTTGCTGGTTAGTTCTATTAAACCAGGGGTGTCAAACTCATTTTGGTCTAGGGGCCGTATCCAACCTACTTTGATCCCAAAGGGGCCGGATCAGAAAAGTCCAAATATTTGTGCAGAGAAATGCAAATCTATTACAGAAGTTTTCTCTCTTTCTTTTACAAAATATTATAATAGTATGAACAACCTGAAACTTTAAGAAAAATGCCATTTCAACACAAGTATACAGGTTTCCCATTCACCTCCATGAACAAATAGGAATTAGTCAATTTTTCTTGGAAAATCCTGCACTTGGCGTCCACTTTTGTCATTTTTGACATTTTGCTGATGAGGGTGACACCATCAACAGTCAAAACGATGGTCCTTTAAGAGCGTTTGGAAAGAGGCAAGTCTTCGTTTGTGCTGCTCTGTTGGGAGGGGCCACACTCAGAGGCGCTGGAGACGCTGCTATGCTAAACTGCGTAGAAAAGAAGCGCAGAAAATTACCAATATTTTAATTGAAAATCAGCCGAGGGCCAGATTAAAGGTCCTAGAGGGCCGGATCTGGCCCCAGGGCCGCATGTTTGACACCCCTGTATTAAACAGTGTTAATGAGCAGACCATAGCCTGTATAAATGGACATACTAGCTAACCCACTGGCTGCTATGTTCCAAATGGGAAGTGTTCATGGGGGCGTTTCTGGCTCCACTGACTTTACATTGGAGATGTTCACTCCTCTCTCTAACTGCTGCAGCGAGCCTTATCATTTTGGTCTTAAAATGTTCATATTAACCCGCTCTACATGATCCTGGTGTTTTTATTTCGCTATTTTGTCTGATAATAAATTCCTCCTATAATTCCTCCTAAATTTGCTTCTATAACTGCTGGCATCACGAGCTTCATTTGACTGGAGTTAAACTGTATGGGTGACATCACACTCCGTCTTTAGACCAGGGGTGTCAAACATGCGGCCCGGGGGCCAGATCCGGCCCTCCAAGACCTTTAATCTGGCCCTCAGCTGATTTTCTATAAAAATATTTTAGTTATATTTAAATTCTCTATTAAAATATTGGTAATTCTCTGTGCCTCTTTTCTGCGTAGTTTAGCATAGCAGCATCTCCAGCTCTTCTGTGCGTGGCCCCTCCCACCAGACCAGCACAAATGAGGACTAGCCGCTTAAAGGACCATCGTTTTGACTGTTGACGTGACACCCTCATCAGCAAAATGTCAAAAATGAGAAAAGTGGACACCGAGTGCAGGATTTTCCAAGAAAAATGGACTGATTCCTATTTGTTCATGGAGGTGAACGGGAAACCTGTATGCACGTGTTGAAATGGCATTTTTCTTAAAGTTTCAGGGTGTTCATAATATTACTGTATAATATTTTGTAAAAGAAAGACTTCATTAAATTTATTTCATCAAATAATAGATTTCATCAGATTTCATCAAGCAATAGATTTGCGTTTCTCTGCACAAATATTTGGACTTATTGCTATTTTTGGGGTATATTTGCCATGAGTTTTCTGACCCATTTGGGATCAAAGTAGGTTGGATACGGACCAAAATGAGTTTGACACCCTTGCTTTAGACAGTCCATGGATCCGACACAATGATATTACATGATATTATAAAATCCTGACTTTCTAAGATAAAGCACATGAATGCAACAAGTCAACTACTCAGATCAGAAACCCGAGCATGGAGAAGCCAAGGACCATACGAACGCAGTATAAATGAGCACAACATGCAGAGCTTTCAAATACAAAGTATAGTCAGCGTTTATGTCCAAAAGATGTTAAGGATCGATAAAACAGTTCTAAGGAAGCGCTATTAAAATCGCTCACTTCTCTTACATTAAAGCATTTCTAAGAACACTCTTTATTGTTCTTCAGATTCAGTACTGCTTCATTTTGCTGCTGAAGGAAAAACTGAAACATAACACATAATAATGTTTTTGTATCAGATTTTCATGTAATGCTGTTAATGACCTCAATCCACTCCTCGTGTTAGCGTTTTCAGACAAGTTCAGAGTTTTATCCGAACTTGCGTCTCTCATAATCGCAAAAGGCCTAAGTACTGCATCCTTGGATTTCATCTGTGCACGAGGCTTTGTCTGTTGATTCATTAAATGCACTCAGGTCTGTTTTAAAGTAAACGTGGTCATTAAATGCTGCTTTGTTTAGCCATTATGACAAGTTCAGCATTCATTTAGCGGTTTTGTTGGTATGGTAAGCGTTAGAAGCTATAATGCAAATGAAGGCAATTGAACTCATTATGAGGCGTAGATGATTTAATATTTTAACAAAACTGTTTCTAATTAACCAAATTTACTGGTTACATGCTTAAAGGTCCCATGGCATGAAATGTTCACTTTCTGAGGTTTTTGAACGTTAATGTGAGCTCCCCTACCCTGTTTAGGCCCCCCCCCCATGGTTAAAAGTTGCGAAATGTCTAAACTGAGCATTTGCGATCCTTTTCTGCGTTACAAAAAATCGGAGCTCAAACGGGCGAGTTTGAACAAGGCACCTTATTGACGTCAGATCGAAAAAAGAAATGCAAATGCAGTTCCACCCCCGTCTGTCTGTACTCAGCATCTCTGTAAATCACGCCCAGAGAGTTTGGACTGTGAATGCGCTAGGCAATGCGAAATGCGTTTTTTTATTTGCCTGGAGGCACGTCCGAGTGTTTCTAGGCTCGGAAGTCCTTTATCTGAGCCTCTGGACCTTTGAACAGCAGTGGTTTAATTTTATTTTATGTGGAAATGTGTTTATTTTTCAATGGAACGCTTCAAATCTCTCCCCCCGTGCAAAAACACGGAAATGGATCAGCTGTGGGCTCTGAGCTCTGAGCGGAGAGTTTGGCCACGCCCCCACCCTCTACTATTGGCCATCTCTTTTCTCCTCATTTGCATTCAAGCAACAACGCCCAGAATAAAGCGTTTGAGAGAGATATTTATGACTCTTTCTCATCTTATCTCTGTTTCTCATGCACTGAGTGTTGATTTTGAAGAAGGATTCATTTACAGTATTAGGGAACCATTAAGGAGCCATATAAAAGCATCAAGAAGTACCATGTCATGGGATCTTTAATATTTTAACAAAGCTGTTTCTAATTAACCAAAGTTACAGGTTACATGCTTAATATAGGTTTATCTTCTTTTTAATGGTATAAAGCTAAAGGATTGTTACTTAAAGCTGCACTGTGTAACCTCGCTACTGGGGGCCCTGCCAGTGTAGTTTTGTAGCATTGAACATATCCAATTTGTATTTATTTATTCCTTAAAACTCTTCTTATTCTTCAAAATACATTGGAAAACATTACATACATTCTTACTTACTGACTTGTAACTTTGCCTGGTGGCGTCACTTGCAAGATGGAGAAATTTTACACCAATGAGGAACTTTATAATCTCCATGGAGACAAGTAGGTAGCGGTGGACCCTCCATATGACTTTGGCCAAACCTGTCAACTATACACTGTTTGCATTTGTATTTGTATTTGTACTTTTGTCCTCAGATACATTTGACCTGACTGTATTTGACCCATGCTTCATCAGTTGGTGGGGAAACCATACTGGTCAGTAACTGGACATTCAGTTCATGCTGTTGGCGTGTCATTGAGCAAAACACTTACCTTACTTAGTTTAGTTTATCTAGTTTATTTTACAGGGAACACGTACAGGAGCATAAATCAAAAAAAACATTGAAGAGATTATTTGTACCAGACAGGAGCTAATTTCCATCTGCAGCCCCTGAGACATACAAAAACATAAAAACATAACACATAAAATACAGCAATACCATAAAGAAAGACAAGCTATTTACAAATGGTTATAAAAGGATGACTTTAAATATCTCTATCCCACCTTACTCCCTATGTGCCATTAATCAGATATGCAGTAATTTAGTATTTAATTTCACTTATTTTGTCAGTTGTATCATTATAACTACTTCTATGTTTATGCTTACTTGCTCTGTGATGGTCAGTGAGGCTGTTGGCACAAATGTCTGCCACATTTCCTCTAGTCTGCCCCAGGGAATCTGTATGTGTCTGTATGGATAGAGCTTATCACCAGAATAAATGAATGGACACTATGTATTCTTTAGCAATAATTCTTGAGAAGCAATAGGTATACGCTTACCTGGCCAGCCAAATGATATCTCTCTGTATTTGCTATACAGCGAGAAACCATTTGGACACCCTCGCTCCACCCTCGCTCCCCCGGTTAACAACGGACGCCGCGATTCTGATTCGTTCAAAGATGGTGACGTCAGTGCACCCGCCGTTGCCCGCAACGTCACTCTTAGGCAGCGGAAGTTCCTCCTCAGTTTTGAATCAAGATGGCGCATCGGAGAACTGAACGTCCCTTCCATTCAGCTGTAAAATTGGTCTTAAATGACCTAAAACACATCGATTCCTTAAAACCACAGCAGCTGACAGCTCTAGAGGCCTTTCTTTTCTTTCTTTTCTTTTGTTTGATTGGTTTACGTCGCTGTCTGTTAACTGTTCTCTGATTGGTTCACTTAGCTGTCTGTCTACGCGCAACGGCAGCGCATTCTGGACCAAGCATTACCAGACTCGCCGCTGGTACAGCGATGAGTCATGGATTCTTACAGGCAAGATATACGCTATAAATCAAATACAAATAATGACACTGTAGAAGCAGGTTATTTTGTCCTTATAATAACAATCTCATAGCATTTATATAGCGCCTTTCATGACACCCAAAGCACTTTACAGTTCATTGTTCATTCACTCCACACTTGGTGGTGGTAAGCTACTTTCTGTAGCCACAGCTGCCCTGCAGCAGACTGACAGAAGCGAGGCTGCCAATCTCCGACCACCTCCAACACTCATTTTCATACTAGGCAATGTGGGTAAAGTGTCTTGCCTAAGGACACAACAACAGTTTTTGCAACTGGCGCCCCACTGTGGCATCTGGAATTCCCAGCGGTCTCCCATCCAAGTACTAACCAGGCCCTGCCTTGCTTAGCTTCTCAGATCTGACGGGATCAGTCTTTGACAGGCAGGTATGGCCACAGGTATGGCCACAGATATGGCCACAGGTATGGCCACAGGTATGGCCACAGGTATGGCCACAGATATGGCCACAGGTATGGCCACAGGTATGGCCACCTTATAATTTTAGTTTAGTCAAATACACGTTGGAACTTTACTCCAACGTGCTAAAACTGAGACACGCTTTAATCCCCTTCCATTACACAGCCACAGACAACATCATATTGAGTGATTGTAGTCTCCACTTGACTCTCGCCCGTGCATCCCATCGAACAGTTGTTTTCAGGCCCAGATCAGGCTCTGGTGTCAGTGTGTCTAATTAGATGTAATTACAAACAGGCTCACGCACACTGGAAAATGAACAGAGCGTGGTGCGTTTGAAGTCTAGCACCTCTGTTGAAATTGTTTAGATGCTGTCGCTGCATTCCTGATTTTGAATTTCTGCTCCGGAGACACAAATTTTGTGTCTCGTTATCAGCTACACGGTCTGAGGAGGAGGTTTGAAAGACTGGCTACACACCGCCCCCAAGTGGAGAGGCACGATATAGCTCAGTGGGGCACAAATTTTTCACACCAAGGACCACGTAAGGAAACCAAATCATAATCAGATCAATATTATTCCAGGTCTCTGTCAGGGATAGCGAGCTCTAAAACTAAAATGTGATCTAAATTAAAGGGCCCCTATTAGGTTATTTTCTGATCTATGTTATAATGTTGTTTCCTCATCATTTGTTTCATTCACAGTTCAACACACAAGTTTAACAAGTTTTCTTCTCTCAAACTCAAACTTCTCTCAAACTAACTCACTCTGTAATACAGGAAGTGCTCAATACACTTTTACTAAAATAATTTATGAATCAAGAGATAAAAAGTAGCTGTTAACTTGAAGACTATCACTTCATGACATCACAAGGTGGAACAGAGCATTTTGAGTTTTGGAGATGTAGACAGACTAATAATAAAGGATTACTCGTGTGAATGAAACAAACCATAACTTACAAAAGCGTTATAATATGGCTAAAAGCTCACAAGAATCTATTTTATATAATATAGGACCTTTAAATATTAGAATTGTATATTCTTCTTCAGTAGCATTAAGTCAAAATAAAGGAAAAGTCCTGTTTTTTATGAGCAAAAATGGATTGGACAATGTATTTAGTGGAACAGATTTTTTTTTTTTATCTAATTAAGATTACAGAGCAACAATATGAAGAAATAATTAATGAATTACCCCCAGAGGAATCCAAAGTGTTTGTATGTCTTTAAGACTTTTATGTTCATTTGTATGAGCACATATACTGGTGACACAGGCTCCACTTCAGTTTGAGTGTCTGCTTTTTCCACCTTTGATTAATCCTCAATTATTAGAACTACCTTAGCCATTGTTTAATCTAATTTTGGACAATGTTTAGCCCTAATTTAGACCTTATTTAAGTCTGAAAGCCAAATGTTATCTGAGAAATGTGAAAAGTTATCTCCAGAGAAGCAGACAGGTCGGTGTACCCTTCCTTCATTTGATTTCGAAGGGTGGAAAGAGATTCCTGTTACATTTTAAAAATCGATTAATCTTAAAAACACCTTCATTTGTAGCCTCTTACTTAAAGCATCCAAGTCCAAGTCCAGATATGAGTTGAGGTAGATAAAACATACATAGTGGTTGTGTACGCCTATGCCTTTGCAATACTGCCCTCTGCTGGTCTGACTGGGCTTTGGGGATGTGTCTGATGTTGAGTTTTGTCCCATAGGAACAAACACAGCCTCTCCATCTCTTTCATGCAGCTTTTTAACTTCAAACTCACTGTGTCCTTGATTGCAAAGTACACGAGTTTCAAATAATACGCCTTGGGTAAAAATAACAATTATTTAATTTTATAACTTGCAAAAAAGATCAAAGTAATTGATGCCTGCATTCAGGAAGACTCTCATCTTCAAAAATAAAGTAATGTACATGTGGAAGTCGGCATAAAACAGCAGGTTTATGAGGTCAATGGGAGTGGGAATACTCCAGATTACAGAAGAAAATGTCCTCATTTAGAGAGGCACAGCTGAAGATCAGATAGAACTTTTAACAAATTATAAATTTGTTTGAAAAATAAATCTCCCCTGTGAGCAAGGTCACATATCCACAGATCTGACTTGTAACTTGGTATCACCTGCATGTCTCCATAGAGCTAGAAATGTTAATGTCATACTGTGGAACATTCTAAGACTGCACAATCTATCCATTGCAAAAGTATTGATATTTCAGTATTGGCTCACAATAATCAATAGTCCATCCATCTATCTTTTACCGCTTACTCACTCCATTTCAGGGTCACGGGGGCAGCTGTCCAAGCAGATCTGCCACCCAGAACACAATGCACCAGCCCCCATGGATCCTCCCGCGGGTGGTGGGTCCACGGGAGGACGGCCCACGTCACAACTGGCCTTGATGCTCCCAGTGTCCGCAGACACTGGGGGCGAGGTGGGGTTAAGTATCTTGCCCAAGGACACGACAGCAGCACTCATCTGTGGGAGCTGGGATCACAGCGGGATACGAACAGCCAACCCCTGGATAAGTAGACAAACGCTCTACCAACTGAGCTACTGCCACCCCATAATAAACTTAAAATAAAATATTGGATTACAGTATTAATATAAAATAATCAATAGTGTCACAAACTAAATATATTGCAGTAATGAACTCACAGCAATAAAAGTAAATCACAGACACCAAGGTTCCTGATCTGTCAAAAATGTACTTTTTTTAATGAAAAATTTAAAAAGGTGCATTTTAGGAATTTCTATACTCTAGCCTTGGTTTTGTGTCTTGCATTTTTATTTTGAGAGTTTAATATGAAAATACACATTCACATTCAATCAACATTTTCCTCCAAAATTCAGTCTCCACACTTCCAATTGGAAATAACACTCAACCTGATTTACTTCCAGCTGCACATAATATTTTAATCATTTGATGTCCTCCTCCGCAGGGAACAAAAGGTTCACCATCAAGTCACCGTGATTCATTTTTGTAGCCATTAAAAGCGTCCCAAACAACTGTACACAAATAACCACGGCGGGCCTGAGTTCCCCAAGGTTGTGCTGTGACATTTGAAGTGCTCTGAATGAGATAAATGGCAGCATTTAATGTTGATGAGGAGGTTTGAACTGGCCTCTCCGAGCTGCTCACTTTGATGTGCCTCGTTCTCCTTTCCACTCCTCCATTTGACAAACACGATTTCAACCGACGCCTCCCACACAGTCAACGAGGCCCCTGTCGACTAAGGAGCACATTTACCATCGGTTTGCCACAAGCTTCATATGGGAAACAGGCCAGGACTTCACAAACAGACAATGTTGCATCCTAATATCGCTCTATTCACACCATAATAGAGGGAACTGTATTGATACTTTGCATCTGTCAAAAACAGAAGCTAACTGGAGCACTGTTCTGTCTGAAGCTCTATTAGATTATAATCGGATCTTTATTTTAACACAATATGACCATAAAGAATGGACTTAGTTGAAACTACAACAGATCAAAAGCAGTTTTTCAGTATTTTTGTTGAAAATTAAACTCCATGACCGCTCCTGAAAATGTGTTAATTCTTTTTTGTATTTTTTTCTTGAGTTTTCAGATCATCTAAAAAAAAAATTGGCAGTGTTTGCTAAAGTGTGCATTGTGTCTCCATGATAAGTGCTGAGCATTCCACCATAGAGATACATGTAAACCCCCCCTACTGTGATGTCACTGCAAAGTATCAGTACATTTGCTAGGTACTCAGTAGGTGCATGTAAATGAAGAATGAATGAAGAAATAAAGAATTTGCAATGTAAGGATAGTTTTTTGAGCTGATACAGATATCCGATAATTGTGAAGTGGTCATATTTGCATATTCATCCATAAATATATATTTTTATTATACTGTATCTGTAATATTGGACCATTTAATATGACCAATACCAATCATTAAACCAGTAAATTCACTCTAAACAAGACCCAAGGGATCCAATAGATACAGTTGTTTTTTTGCTTGAGACTTGAGGCTGAGGTAGTTCATGATTTTAAAGTTCAGGTGGGAGTCAGGGTTCAGGCTTCACTTGGTCATGTAGAGAGTCACTTCCTTCTCCAGACTCTGAGCAAATTTGTGATTCAAGAAGAGGAGCTGTCCGTGAGGAAGCAAGCGACTGAGCAAGAAGTCAATGCGGTTACTCTTGAGAAGGACCTGAGCAAAACATTAAAAATAAATTGTCAAAATGATCAACAAATGACTAATATTTGTTTCTTTCAGTGTTTCATACTATACAAATCCTGTGGGTTTTTAGCAGGATTACACTATGTGCAGTTGTTAAAAGAACTGCAAAATTCTTTATTTGCGGGGTCTTAAAACCTTAAAAAAAAAAAAAAAATAAATAAATAAATAAAGTTTCAAACTACTGTATTCAACATTATTTATTACCATGATAGGGTTTCTGCAAACTAAATAGCATAAAAATCTGTCTATAGAAAAATAAATACTAATGTACTTAAATTGCCCCTTTGGGATACATAAATATATATTGACTGATTAATAAAAATATATACAAAATAAACATGTGTACTGTTGTATGAATGAATGAAGACACTAAGGACTTGCAGCGTACAGCTCTGTGACATACATATGCTTGTAAAATCTTCAAGTTTAATGTTCAGTGGAAATATCTTTTGTTTTTTTGGCCATATCTCACCCACCTCACTACCCTGCCCCAGCAGGTGCAAGTGCTCCACACAGAGACGGGCCAGAGTGCGGAGCGTCCCCTCAGCCAGCAGCAGGTTGTCATGGGGATCACAGACCAAAGTAAAGCTCAGGTTCAGGACGGCCAGCCACAAAGCACTTGTCTCCCCAGAGAAGGGCTGCCCCGCTCGGAGACGCACCACCCCAACGTTAGCCTCCTGCAGAGCCAGTCCCTCCTCTCCTGGGACCACCTCCACCAACAGCTGATCAGAGGCATCACGGGAAAGGGTCACCGCACTGCACACCTGCCTGCAACACAGCAAAAACAGCATGTAACATGTAACCATCTTGGATTAAGAATTATTTGTGGGGAAAAAAATAAGATATACAATATTATTATCATCATGAGCTACTGTTTTTCTTCAAAACACATGTGCATGTTTCGATGATGATTTTGGTTATTGCTGTTGTGATACCATAAAATACATATTACTTCTTCCTTCCCAAAGAAATGTCATCCATTGGTTTCAGAATGATGAGAAATCTGGTTTCCATCTTTTGAATACGAAAATCTTCAAAATGTTACAAGAGGACGTTGAAACCCATCGATGTCAGGCCTAATTTGTTACAAATATATATAAATCTGCATACAAACAACAAACAACACAATGAGGGCTGAATAAATGAATTTAATTTTGCACCAATAACACATATATTATACACTATACACTATACTACATTATAAACACTTAATATAAATATGCCTTCTCCAGTGCATTACTGACCTTGCGACCACCGCGACCCTCTCCTTCAGCAGCAGCCTCCTCTGCTCCGGACTCAGCTCCTGCTCCTGCTTCTGGGTCTGCTTCTGTCCGGGCTGATCCGGACCAAAGACCCGGGAGTAGAGCACCCTGGTGTCCCCGGGGCCCAGCGCACTCAGCCCGCACACCGTGTGGATCAGGAAACACCGAACCATCCTTCAATAAAGCCAAACATCTAAATGATAGCTCCTGTTGTGATCCCACGGTGACGTCTGTGCTCTGTGACTTCCGCGTTGGTCACATGACATGCTCACGCTCACGTGACATAGGAAATGACACAATTTATCCACAAGGTGGCGCGCGCCGCTTGACTTTTTTATTTAAAAAAAAATGCGCGTGTGTGTGTGTGCGCGTGTGTGCGTGTGTGTGTGTGTGTGTGTGTGTGTGTGTGTGTGCGCGTGTGTGCGTGTGCGTGTGTGTGTGTGTGTGTGTGTGTGTTAAAGGACCTAAAGAGGTACAGAAAATATTTATAACCTAATTAGTAATTTATTAGCCTACAATTAAGTTTAATGTTGCAAAAACTGATAAATCAAGTTCAATAAGATTAGGCAAGGCTAGGCAAGTAATAATACAAAAATGTTGGATTAAAAATCCAATCCCCAGAATTGATCAGTATTGGTAATTCAACGTGCATGCTACATTGCAAATATAAGACAGTGATTTTATTTGTGTTCCCATCTAGCTAAATTCAAGCCATTTTAGTAAGACATTGCTGTTTACTGTAGACTAATAACATACACTGCCTGTAGTATAGATCAGTTCTATTTATGTTCATTTAAACTCTAGCTGCTTCAACAGACACAGACCTTCGCACACGCTTTTAGAAGGTGACAGACTTAGAGTAAAATCAATCAAGGATCAATGACCCAGACAAGATTAGACCAGGGCCTGGGGTGATAGTGTTGTCAGCTTAATGGTTAATAGGCCACTCAGAGATACACTCAAACAACCAATCAACCACTTAAAGGTTCAGTGTGGAGGGTCCACCACCAGTGGGTCACCATGGAAACCTGCACCAGGGACTACAGCTGGAAATTAGCTCTGGTGCTACAACCTACACATCCCATTAAGGTTCATGTAGATTGTGCACTGTGCCTGTCTCATAAATAAATAATAAATGGAGATGATATTGTTTTGCCTGGTATGTTCCACAGTATGACATTAAGCTTTTTTTTTTCTTCCTCCTCTGGCCTCTGGTGGCTGAGTGGTTAGCACTCATGCTTCACAGCAAGAAGGTTCGGGTCGCCGGGCCTTTCTGTGTGGAGTTTGCATGTTCTCCCCGTGTCTGGGTGGGTTTCCTCCGGGCACTCCGGTTTCCCCCACCAACCCAAACATGCGCCATAGGTAAAATCCTCCAGCTTAGGTCCTGACCAAACCTAAACAACAAAATCATGGGGATGGTCCCCGGGTCAAATGTAGAAACGACTTCTCCTGTGTGAGATCAATAAAAGTCAATCTTCTAATCCTTAACCACTGTAAGGCGCTTTGTGTTACATTTTTGTATGAAAAGCGCTTTATAAATATTGTTTGATTGATTGATTGATCTATTTCCATTGTAACAGGCAAGTAAAGTCACCAGGCCAAGTTACAGGTCAGATCGGTGGAGATGTTACCCAGCCTGCTTACAGTATGAATGATTGTTTTCCATAAAAGAAAACACATGTAATTGTATTAAATGCTAGATTTAGGTTTAATCTTACAAAGCAATATCATCTCCATAGAGACAAGCAAGTGACAAACCCTCCACCACAAAAGTTACACAGTGCACCTTTAACTATGAAACTTGTTAGATTAGACAATTAGACAGTTATAGTGGCTATTCAGGAACATCATCTGTGTAGAAGGCTATTTATTATATGATAGCTCTTACTATTACCAATACCATTTACCCCGTTACTATGACAACAAACATTTATTTATCACACTTTTCTAAACTGTTAATTAATTCTTAAGATACCCCCCTCTGCTGTGAGCATTTGGATTACAGCCTCTCCATATGGGACTAGAATGAATGACACTACTTTGCAGATGACACCACGGTCATTGGACTCATCTCGGACGGGGATGAGTCTGCCTACAGGACGGAGGTTGACCGTCTGGTGTCCTGGTGCAGCCAGAACAACCTGGTGCTGAACGCCCAGAAGACAGTGCAGATCATTGTGGACTTTAGGAAGCACACAGCCCCACTACCCCCCACCATCCTGACCGACACCTCCATCACCACTGTGGACTCATTCCACTTCCTGGGGACCACCATCACCCAGGACCTCAAATGGGAGCCCACCATCACCTCCGTCATAAACAAGGCCCAGCAGAGGATGTACTTCCTGAGGCAGCTGAAGAGATTCAACCTGCCAGCACGGACAATGGTGCAGTTCTACACTGCCAGTCCATCCTCACCTCCTCCATCACCGTGTGGTCTGCTGGAGCCACAACCAGGGACAAACAGAGACTGCAACGTGCTGTGTGCTCTACTGAGAAGGTGATTGGCTGCAGCCTTCCATCTCTGCAAGACCTGTACACTTCCAGGACACGGACACGTGCAGGTCGGATTGCATCCGATCCTTCTCACCCTGGACATGGACTTTTTGACCTGCTCCCCTCAGGCAGGAGGCTACGGTCCATTCAGACCAGAACCTCCCGCCATAAAAACAGCTTCTTCCCCAATAATAACACCACCACCCGATCTGTGTCAGTCACATGACCCCACCCCCCGATCTGTGTTAGTCACATGACCCCACCCCCCGATCTGTGTCAGTCACATGACCCCACGCCCCGCTCTGTGTCAGGCACATGACCTCACCCCCCGATCTGTGTTAGTCACATGACCCCACCCCCCGATCTGTGTCAGTCACATGACCCCACCCCCCGCTCTGTGTCAGTCACATGACCCCACCCCCCGCTCTGTGTCAGTCACATGACCCCACCCCACCCGATCTGTGTCAGTCACATGACCCCACCCCCCTGGTTTTTCTTTTTGCACCTGGCCATTACCTGCACCTGCACTATTATATTATATTCTTGTATTCTTGTAAATTTGTTAATTTAAGTTTTCTGCTATTTTATTTTACTCTATTTTATTCCACTCCAAGTACCGAAGCAATTTCCTAATGTTGTGAACATGTTCAAACATATGGCAATAAAACCTTTCTGATTCTGATTCTGATTCTACACGTGTGAGGAAATAATAGTATTTAGTCTGATAGAGAGACTCACAGCAGCGCAGGAGTGTGCCAGAGGTTTGTCTGCAGCTGTCTGCTCTTTACATAGACAGATGGAGAGGCATTTGATTTATGAATGTCTTTCTTTATTTACACTGAATGAAACGTTAACTCAGAATATATGTATTATGTCCAGCGGTGGAAGAAGTGCTCAATTTTGTTACTTGAGTAAAAGTACAGATTCTGAAGTGAAATAATATTCAAGTAAAAGTAAAAGTATCACATGAAATAATCTAAAATGTAAAAGTCCCATTTAAAAATGAGCAAAAAGTAAAAGTATTTCATGTAGATTTTGAGGTCTAATAAGGGTTCAGATGTAGTGATTTTGATACAATTTTGAACTGATAGCTGTTTCTATCTTTATTTCTATCTGTATATTTTTTTTTACTTAAATTATGAACTTTTTAAAAATAAACCCTCGCCTTTTCAGAAGGTCTCAAACAATAATAAAAAAATACTTTTACTTTTCAGTCCAGTTCAAATATGTTGTGGAGTAGAAGGTACAGATTCCTGCTCCCAAATGTAGTAAAGTAACACGTATCCACTTTAAAATACTTAAGTGAAATACAAATATCTGCACTTTATAATAAAATACAGTACTTTTACTTATTATTGTATTTATACGTATTAATGCCATGGTATTGATATTGGACACAAGGAGGTTTGTGTGTCAGATGATGTGTGCAGGACAAATGCTCATCAACAGCTGCTCCTGGTCACGCTCAAATTACTCCAGATGCCCTCCCATTCATCGTCTATTTGTGGCTGCCTACTGCTTAAAAGACTTTATTGATACTTTGCCGTGACATCATGCTGGGGGTGTTTGGGATGTACGTGTGGGGCGGAAGATTCAGAAGTGACTGTGGCGACACAACGCACACATTAGCAAACAATCCAAAAAAGTTTTAAGATCGTCTGAAAACTCAAGAAAAAATACAAAAAGGATTTAAACAACACATTTTCAGGAGCCTTCGTGGTTCTGTTTAGGACTTTGATTTTCAACAAAAATGGTGTAAGTGACTAACTCAAATTTTATTTAAAAGGGACAGCACAAACCAGCTCACCTGTTGTTGTTCCAATTGAGTCCGTTCTTTAAGGTCAGATTATGTTAAAATAAAGCTCAGATTAAAGGAGAATTAACGTTTTTTACAATCTGAGCCTTATTTCGGTAATAAAACAAGTTGTTTTACTCACCCATAGCACTTTGGTGTCATATGGAGCACTTCCGGAGATGTTTTAGATTTGCAATCTCCGTAATGTGAGTTCTCGGGGCACATGTTTGCGGTCTCCAAATAACACAAACTTTAGCACTTTTCAAATCATAGAAGCTCAATGTCTTAGTCTACACTTTCATTTGAGTCAAAAGTGGCCTGTAATCCGAGATTTAGCCATAGTTTCAAGTAGATGAGGAGGCCAGTGCGCATGTGCGGAGTCACAGCTTATTTTGTTCTCAGCTCTCGGGACCCAAACATGAAACGTAAAGCTGTAAATTATGGATAAATCTCGGATTACAGGCCACTTTTGACTCAAACGAAAGCGTAGACTAAGACATTGAGCTTCTATGATTTGAAAAGTGCTAAAGTTTGTGTTATTTGGAGCCCGCTCGCGTTACGTTACGTTATCCGTTACGGCTATCGCTAATCTAAAACATCTCCGGAAGTGCTCCATATGACACCAAAGTGCTATGGGTGAGTAAAACAACTTGTTTTATTACCGAAATAAGACTCAGATTGTAAAAAACGTTAATTCTCCTTTAAGTCTAACAAAGCCTCAGACAGAGCAGTACCTACAGTTAGCATCACACCCCCAGGGAATGGTGACGACATAAGCTGCAAAGTATCAATAAGAGCAAATAATAGGAAAACTAGTGATTTCTAACAACAAGAAGCAACATTTTAAAGAAGTATAAACAAAGTGTGGGCTTGAATCTAAACGGACTAAACCAGGACTAATTAGAGAGTGAACATTTAAACTCATTCCAATTAAAACTCATTAACTCACAGTCAGTTGAATGGCTCTGAATGTGCTTTTGGTTTAGCGATTAACAAAAGCAGCTGCCCATAGCAGGCAGATGTTAAGTGCACAGCTGCTGAGGGAACTTCACTCTGTTAACCCTCTCAGTGCAGGAAGAGACTAAACCCTTTCTTTGTGGATACAGAGGAAAGAAGTGTCAGTGTTTTGGTCACATTCGGGTGAAATTGTTTTATAGCTTTAGTTAAAATTCACACATTTTGCTTTTAGTGAGTTGAGTGATCTGTATGCTAATGTGTGTTAGTGTAAGCAGCTTCAGTTTGTCGTTTGAGGAAATAACACCTGATAACATAAACTCAAGTCTTTCACTGTTATGACTTTTTCACCTCTGGACTCCTCAGTCTACAAATAGAAGACTAATAGTTCATGTAAATATTTTAACAGTGTGTAAGACCTGTGGTGGAAGAAGGCTTCAACTTTGTTATTAAAGTAAAAGTATGATACCAAAGTAAAAGTATCAAGTACTTGTTTAAAAATAAACTTAAAGAGTAAAAGGTAAAAGTGTTTTCAGCAAATTTTGAGATCTAATAAAGCTTAAAATGTAGTCATGTTGATCAAAATTCGTGCTGAATTTTGAATTGAATTGATAGTTTGTTTTTCTCCAGCTGTTTTTATTTGCACATTTCTGTTCGTCCAACTATGAGTGTGTTAAAAGTAAACTTTTTTGGCTTTTCAGCAGGTCTCAGACAATAATAAAAAATACATACAGTGGTACCTCACCTTACGAAAGACCCAACAAACGAAAATTTCAAGTTACGAAACGCCTTCACGTTAAATGTTGGTCTCTAGATACGAAAGAAAATTCAAGTTACGAAACGCGAGATCTCAAAAATTCAAATAATGCGCGCTCAGCCACACACATTATACGCTTTTCTCAGACTGGATTTAAACTTTTCTCACATTTGTCTCTCGTTTAAACACTCAAACTTTCATAGATTTTCAACAAAATGTATTAATAGTGAAGTGTGGGGGGAAGGGGGAGGGCGGAGAAGTGTGTGCGCGCGGACACGTGTGTGATAGTGCAGCATGACCCGGCGCGGGGCTGCGAGGACGAGACCC
Organism: Paratrypauchen microcephalus; assembly: GCA_036785185.1. NCBI lineage: Eukaryota > Metazoa > Chordata > Actinopteri > Gobiiformes > Gobiidae > Paratrypauchen > Paratrypauchen microcephalus. Next base: position 2,857,850 of record JAVJIX010000010.1, read on the forward strand.
GTGCTCAAACCGTGCCAGGTCTAAACCAGGTCTAAACCAGGTCCAAACCAGGTCTAAACCAGGTCTGAACCAGGTCTGAACCAGGTCTAGACCACCGCGGCTCTTGCATGCGTTCGTTCATGCGCTCAGACTGCGTGCGGTCCCCCTCGCTGCTCGCCTCAGCCGTGACTCGAAACGAAACCAGGAAATAGACCCGCACGCGGCGCTTTAATCCACCTGGTTTAGTCCTGGTCCAGTCCAGGTTTAGACCTTGGTCTAGACCTGGTATAGTCCATGTTTAGTCCTGGGTCTACAGTCTCTACACAGGACACAGTGTTACACTATAAAAAAATGTTACACTATTTAAAAAAAAAAAAAACTTGGAACGAATTAGGCTTTTTCCATTGAAATAGCTACTCAACTTACGAAAAATTCACGTTACGAAACCACTTCTGGAACGAATTAATTTTGTAAGGTGAGGTACCACTGTATACTTTTCAGTCCTGTTCAAAAATGAAGTGGAGTAGAAAGATACCTGCTCTTTAAAAATACCCACTTTAAAATGAAATGTACTTAAGTAAAGTATAGATACTTAAAATGTATACTTTAGTGCAATACTTTACTAGTTTTACTTTGTTATGTGTACGGCTAATTTGCACAGCGACAGCTTCACATACTACTACTACATACTACTGCTATTTCCACCTCTAGACATGCAGCCGTTTAATTAACTAAATTAAGTGATTTATTAAACAGAGAGAAATCAAATCTCTCATAAAGTTATGCATTTGAAGAAAGGTATTATTTTTCTTTATTGTTTCTGTATAACATAATAAATGTTGTTTGTTTGCTAAAGGTGCACTCTGTCATTTTTGGGGTCTGCTACCTGCTCGTCTCCATGGAAATGTTATTGCCTTGAAAGTTCCACAGAATAGCATTAAACTTATCAAGGTGTGTCCAGTGTCAAGGAAGAGACATTGCATTATAAGGTAATAATTCAACTGTAGTTACTCAATGTGAAAGTGGAACTCATTTTCAAAGCGAAACCTCATTTGGTAAAGAAACTCTATTCTTCAGTGAATCAATGTTAAAGGTAGAGAATGAAGAGCAGATATGCAGGATGTGCAGATGCTTGTTCTATGAAAACCACAAATTAGACGCGGTATTTCTGAACTGAGTCACGTTGAGTAAGAAGAAAAACAGGATATGAGTGAAGACCGGCCAATAACAGAGAAGCACCAAGTTTTAAAATATCCAGCTATTGTCTAATGTTATTGGAATTGTGCAAGACATTTTTAGTTATCAGAAAGTTTGCAAATTCTGTAGTTAAGTGTAAAACTAGTGATTAAACTCATAGACAGACATAGATATAAAAAAATCAACCAGTACTTTTGCAAGAGTACATCAAACACTATAATAATACTTTGTTCCTGATGTAATATTACTAAATGCTGTTGTTGTTTTTTTATCTTTCCTGTATTATTTGTTTATTGTCTAAATGTCTAAAGCATCTCCGGATTATTATTATGAACTTGCAATTTAAAAATAACTTGCTAAAGGTCTTCCATATATAATGAAAACCTTTTGATCCTGGCCCAGTTGTAGTGATTTGATGACTCTTTCGTGGTTGACAGTTTCAGTTCTGGTAAACGCCTCACAGTTGCTCGGTTGTGTGAATGTTTGGTGTTTGAGCAGAGTTTGAGCTGTCAGCGCTGTGTTGTACAGACACTGTCAGTTTGTTGTCAGTGTCACCGGTCAGTGTTAATGGGATCCTGAAGACAACACCAAAACAAGACCTGCGTGAGATGAGCTGCAGAGTGAGAGTGGGTACTACGAGGATGAACGGCTTTTCACCTGGTCCAAATGTCCTATTGGACCGGTACTGACAGCGTTATAGACTCCATGGACCTACTTAGTAATAAATGACTCATTAACCACTGGTTGGACATGAGCTCAAATTATTGTTGTGTCCTTAAGCTGCTTTAATGTGACAGGAAGAGAAAAGGAGGATATAAGAATTAAAGTACATTTATCTAAAAAGCTAACTAACAAGTTATATACCCAACAAAAAGTGTTCATGTGGTCAACTGAATCATACTTCTCTTTTCTTCTTCTTATTCTGTGTTACTGTAGTGCTCTTCCTTCCTTTCTTCCTCTGTACTTTTCACTGTTACATCTTTGCAACACTGGCACGTCAACTCTTTAGCGCCTAAGTGGATCTGTTTGGTTGTTCTTGCAGGAGGCTGATCTACATGTTAAAACTGCAGAGGAAATGGAAAAGGAAGAATGGGGCTTTTGCATGTGTTGCATTATGTATGGATCTAACCAAAGGTGTGATTCTAGCCTCTTTATCATCATTACAGTAGATCACATTAAACGTGTGAGCCCAGCTCAGAGTCATTAGCCCACAGTAGGACAGTGCACTGGACAGTACAGGTAATAAATACGATTTATGAGGTGCACTCACTAATACAAACAAAATATCTCATATGGTCATTTATAACAATGAACACCGGGTCCCCAAAACTTCTTAGGAGTCTCCAGGGAGTTCTGAAACTAGGATAAGGATGGTTGGTAAAAAAGGGGTCACTGGGATAAAACCAGTGAATTTCTCCACTGTGAGATCAGATCAGATCAGATAAGATAATCCTTTATTTGTCCCACAATGGGGAAATTGCAGATCAAGTTCTACTGAATCTCATCTAGTCTTATAGATTTTAGAGGGTGTAATATATATACTTCCCAACTAAATCAGACATGTTTTTTATTCATAAATGTGATTCATTTGACAAAAAGACCTTAATATTAGTCATTACTGTTCTGAGCTATACAATTAAACTTTCAAAAGCTTTTCAGTGATGTTTGAATAAGTCAGTGGGGGACAGTCTTCTCGGAGCCACAGCTGTCCTCTAGCTCATCACTGTCTGTCTGTTCGGCATTTATATTTTCTATAGGTGATAGCTGTGCTCCCAACTTAACTCACAGGCATTGGCTTTGCACTTTTTGCATCTCTTGTTTAAATAATGCAAATATGAGAGTAACGATCTTTTATTATAGTTTGTGGTATAGTATTTACGGGTTTCAGCTTTCTGTTATAGGCAACATTTTTTCCCCATTCAAGATATATTTTGTTTTGAACTGTTTATTGCTATGTAACTGTTCTAATTTCTCATCATTCGGAAACTCATGCATATTATTTTGCATTAGTATATTTCTAACTTTAAAGGGCCCATATTTATTTTAGTTTCCAGATCTCTGTTATAATGTTGTTTTCTTGTTGTGTTTGGTTTCATTCACACTGTAGTTCTATTTAGTTCGTCTCTCAAACAGAAAACACTCTGTTCAGTCTTGTATGTCAAAACAGGAAGTGCTCTACTGTGTTTTCAAACGCCGTACACCTTCACTAGAATCACTTGGATGGTTTCAGCTCTGGAATTGCCAATGTCTACTGAACAAAAGGTAAACATTAGCGGTTAAGTTGAAAAGTACCAATTCGTGACATAACAAAGTGGAACAGAGTATTTTGAGCTTTGTAAAAAGGAAATGGTCTAATAATGCAATGGCTTCTCATACATGTGAAACAAAACACAACTCCAGGTATGTTTTTGAGGATTATACTATATTCTTATGCTACCATTTCATTTTCTTCAGTGGTGTTTAGGGTTTAGTTCAACATAATCTTGTCTTGTAATTGCTGCATAGAGTTTTTATAGCTCAACTCAAATTACCTGGAATTGTACACGTGGATGCACTGGCAGCTACACCATCGTGTCCTTTTATGAACTTCACAACCAAAAGCTCTATTCATGTTGATACTAACTTCATCTTTCAGGGTGTGTGCGTCTGTGTGTATGCGTGTGTAGGAATGCAAACACAGCCTTTAGCTTTTGGCGCTTGGGAAATAGTTGGACGAGGCGGCGGATTCAAACTTTGGTCCAACGCCAGAAGGGGGGGAGTGTTTACTACAGCTACGCTCACGCTTTCACAGCACGTGAACTAGATTTTCTGTTGCTCTTGTCTTTCATTTACCCTCCTCCAGTTAGGACCTGCCCTGAACACTCCCCCAAACAGAAGAATGTGCAGGCTCTATGCGGACAGGCCACTCCCAGAAATGCAGTGGAGGGAGATTTGAAAAAAACAGGAACTGTGGGAAAGCGTGAGAGGCCCCAGCACAAAGACTATACTAAACTCTTTTTTATAGCACACTGGGGAAGCTTCATTTTGCCTGGAGCACTACATAGAGCTGGTTTGTTAAGGATACAAAAGATTGCAAAGTTTAAACTGTTGCCAAACAAAATGTGTTTAAAGCAAGAAAGATAAGACAATATAGTAATGGTATTAGAGAGGTGATACATACTAGTATACAGTTCAATGGGGGTTGTAAGGGTATTCAGGGGTCCCAGCTTCCCGTTTTTCCTGTCGTTTTCCCGTTTTTGATCGTTATTTTGGTAATGAACTAGTCAAAATTATTATTAGATTTGCATTTTTAACCAAACACAGGTTGAAATATTGTGTATCAAAGCTTTCAAATACAATAAAGTATTATAGTTGATACAGTTTCATTGACATTTTCATTTAACAATGCCAATCTTTGTTTCAAAATGGACTTGTGTGTTGTGTTTTATGTTCGAGTCTGTATTGTCCCAATTAGGATTATGTTTAAATTACAACAGCATTTATCCTTCATGGCGGATTAATCGTTTTAGTCCTAGTTAATGGCTGTTAATTTTTTCATCATTCTGCAACCCTTGGAGAGTTACTTTTAGAACCTCAGCCTCGACCCTAGCAGGTAGATCTTAGTTAAATCAATAATCGTGATACTATTTGTAGTACTTTCAACTATAATGCATAACTATTATAGATTAAAAAACAGACAAACATTTAAATGCATATTGGTTTTATTCCATCGCTCTCGTCAGAGCCTGTACCACAGATCAATTTAAACCAGCCTTAATTTGAAATTTGACACTTTTTCGACAGGAAGACCTCTGTTATCCATTCACAAAGCAGAACAAAGTCATTTTCACACACGCGCTGACCTGCAGCATTGGAAAGAAAAAATCTCACTGCAAAGTTAACAGGTAGTTTGTTTTGCTTTGGTCTTTTCTCAACATACAAACTACAATTTCTTCAATATTGCAGCTTTCACATCCTGCATTTTTCACAATAACGTTCAAATTTACATTATGGGACAGTTTAAAACGAAGCCAGGAAGCTCATTTAAAATCTGTAAAAAAAAAAATTGAAAAGTATCAAAAAGCACCTCACCATTTGAAGGCAATTTTAAATTAAGTGCTTAAATAAAAAAGGTAGGAAATAAAAACAACTTCAGTGAGGAGATAACGTTGCCATGGCAGTGGGTTTATCCTGATGCAAAAGGGACAGTGATTTGCATATCCCCCCCAAAAAAGAACAAAAATTTAAACTGGCAGTACAGGTCCAAGTGGTTATAAAACAAAAATCACCATTTACCCAACACTTACACGCCTTGAATTTTAAAAATGTTGCATATATTACTAATTTTTTGCTATAGACGTGGAAATTGTGCGTAGATTTGGTGGTCATGTCCAAGTTTTGCGGGATTTGAAGAAGAGGTTCTGGAGGTCGGGGCAGTTTCTGATGGCAGTATAGTGGGACGGGGGACGGGAGGGGGCTCACAGTTTCTTGAGGCGGCTGTACATGTCCCGTTTGCTGCGCTCGCCGGCCCACGTGCGGCTCTTCATCCTGAACTTCCGCAGGTCCTCCTTGAAGTCTTCGTGGTGCATTGGACGGTATGACTGGGGTTCGCACTGAGACTGAAATGGAACAGTAAGAAGTGGGTAAATAATGAGGTACTATAGTAAAGGGCAAGGGCAATGTATACCTTTTGGCAGCACCATAATATTTGAGCTGTGTTGAAGGCTCAATAACAACTTTTGGCTGCTCTTCTCAAATTGCCCTGACCCTACCTGACCAATCCTCCTGTTAAACTGCACTGAGCCCTTTGAGACATAAAGGCCACTGAGAAGCGCAGTGGAAATGTTGCTGCAGCAAAACTTGGATTTCCCTCAGGATCAATAAAGCATCTCTCCCTCTCTAACTAAAATGTATAGATTATTATAGATTATTACTAATAAAGTAGTGTTTCATTGGGCCATTTATTAAAATTGCACATTTAGGAAAAACAAGGATACTCCTGGTTTAGGGGTATTACATCAGTAGTATAAAAAGTTTAGTTAGTACTTGCATATTCTCTGTAGCAATATATCACACTTTAACAACTGTAATAAAAATAAAATGTAAAAAAAATAAAAATAAAATACACTTGTCAAGGCATGTACATGTGGTAATAGTACAACATTTATGAATTGGCGTCAGTATGGTTTTTATCATGTGTGGCAAATACCAAATAGATTATAAATAGCCAGCTTTGCCAAACAAAAAGGTGAGAGAACCAACCTGGAAAATGGGGAAGAAGTCCTTGTAGCCGCCCTTGAGGATGTAGAGCTCTGGGTAGTGGAGGTTGGGGTACTCGTTCATGGCTCTGTCGCGCTCGCGGACGAAGCGGCACATCCTGGGGCCACGCTCCGACGAGAACTCACAGTGGAAGACGATAACCACGCGCTTCTCCTCGCCGCTCGGGACGATGGGCCTCTTTAACAGGAAGTCCTCCGCCTGGTCCTCGTGGTGCAGGTTCAGAGCGCCCTGGGGAAATAAAATGGGGTTTAGACTAGGCGCAAAAATCTTAGTCCTCATCGAATGTAGACTACATACCAGTCCTACTTTGAAAAGCTTTGATATGTCAATGCCCCAAGAAAATTATTAAAAAGGTGTAAGTGCAAGTCTCCATTGAGATTCTTATGTTTATGGTCATACTGTGGAACATTCTAGGTACATCTCCGTGAAGACAAGCAGGTGACGAACCCTGCTCCGGACAAGTTACAGTGCGTAAGGGGATGTATTGTGCTCAATCAATTTTAAGCCTTAAAGTCTTTATCTTACTCAAAGCCATTTGTATTGACTTTTGCATGTTTGACAAATTCTGTATTATTTGAACCAAAATGAAAAGATAATTTGACAGTGGGCTCACCTTGATGTGTCCTCCCTCAAACTCATACGGATAACGGCAGTCGACTACAATGAGCCGCTCCACTAAATGATTGAACTGGCCGTTGAGTGCTGCCACCATCTGGAGAACAAGAAGGAAAATGTTGATAAGAAACGGTCACATATTGAATTTTGAAACACTGAAATTAAAATCATTTAGAGAAAACGCATACCATGTCTGGGGTAATGTACTTGAGGTCTTGATGTTTTCCACCGACTGTAGGAAGCACGAATGGCTACGGAAAAAACAAAATTAATAATAAGCAATAATAAGCAAACGGTTTGAGTTCAGATCTATTCTCCTTGTGCATTTACCTTGGTGAAGTCTCCGATGAGGTCCCCGGAGCCTTCATCACTGTCCAACAGCTTCTCAATTTCAGTCTGACAAAATGATTTGGATCGCTGTAACAGACAGCTCTGAAAGACAAAATTAAAACAGAATTAACAAGACAATCAAAGAAAGCTGGGATGGATGCAGTGACGAAGAAAGCAAAGAAGCACTAGTCTTTTGATTCCAACTAAACAAATGTCTTTAGCCAATTCACTAGTGCACTAACTCCAAGAAAAAATACAAGTTATCTATAAAGTTGGTCAGAACAATAGCCAAGCCTAGAGAGCACTAAACTACCAAAAAAAAGTTTTAAAAAAATAGTACTGCAATTAAATTTTGTAGTCAAATCGGTAAAATATCTTGCTCTCTACTGGATACAACACAAAATTGACTTTTGTGAGCTTTAAGCCTTGTTATAATGTTAGCGGTAAAGCTAACATTATAACAAATGATTATTACATAACAGAAAAGATTTGTTGCCAGTGTAACTCACCTGCCGTGGGGATTCGGGGTCCTGCTCCATAGTGGTGACCTGTGTTCCTGCCAGACTTCGCCTCCTTTTGACCCGCACAGGTGTGTTCTCATCACCGGGGCAATCGGGACGCTTCACTGAGGGACGAGACACTGGGCTGGGCATGGAGGGTGAGCGGAAGAGGCTTCTGGGCCGACACCGGATTATGGGCTAGACAGAAGATTAAAAATACAATTATACAGCGCCAAAAGATTTATCTGTGTTGCAATAGCATTTTTTTTTTTTGGCTCACTTTAACATGCGTATTATGCAGTCCTAAATAGACATTAGAATGACAAATGGATTTACCCAGTACATTTTTTTAGCTCATTCCTAGTCGCTTTATTTACCTTTTTATATTGCCTTTGCCAATGTATCTCTATGAACTTTTTTTTTTTCATATTCAATCCCAAGCTTTTAGACATTATAATATAATACAACAACTTACTGAATCCTCTGCAGTATTCTCCCCGACCAGTGGTGCAGTAAGAAGGCTAGCCATTCCCATAGGCATCCCCGAGTCATTCTGGAGGAACAAAATAGAGTTATATTTGTTAGAGCAACTAATTCAAAGCACGTATAAAAATCAAACTCCAAGGTGAATTGATCAAAATGTCTTCTGACCTCCATGTTGTCGTCCATGATGTCCAGGAAGCCATCGTCCTCATCGTCAAGGGAACAGGTGAGGGAGGAGCGACGGAGGAACATAGGGCTGGAGTCAAAGTTGGGCTGTTCAACGCGAGGTGGTGAGGTAAACTGAAAGAAAATATACAGTTTAATTTGGATTTTATGAACTATACTTGTCTGACCTATACCATTATTCTGAGTAAATTTACCATGAGGGCTGGAGCGGAGTTTGGTCGCCGAGAAAGTGTGTCCTTGCCTTTTCCGTCGTTGAAGGAGCGCACACGGCACCGCGATGCAGGTCGGGTGGGTTTTTTGAACTCAAAGCCCTCCTGAAAACAATACAGACCAAGTTACCAAAGGCTTGCAGTTTCTTTTTATATTAAAGGAAAAGTAACGTTTTTTTTTACAATTTGAGCCTTATTTCAGTAATAAAACAAGTTGTTTTACTCACCCATAGCACTTTGGTGTCATATGGAGCACTTCCAGAGATGTTTTAGATTTGCGGTTAACCTAGCGCAACTTCTAGCCATAGCTCGGGGCATATAATATATTCCCCACGCATGTAATATGCCCCGTGCGGGCTCCAAATAACAAACACTTTAGCACTTTTCAAATCATAGAAGCCCAATGTCTTAGTCTACGATTTCATTTGAAGCAAAAGTGGCCTGTAATCCGAGATTTAGGCATAGTTTACAGCTTTGCGTTTCATGTTTGGGTCCCGGGAGCTGAGAGCACAGTCCGCACATGCGCACTGGCGTCCTCATCTACTCGAAACTATGGCTAAATCTCGGATTACAGGCCATTTTTGACCACACGAAATCGTAGGATAAGACATCGGGCTTCTATGATTTGAAAAGTGCTAAAGTTTGTGTTATTTGGAGACCGCAAATAAGTGCCCCGAGAACTCACATGATGGAGATCGCAAATCTAAAACATCTCCGGAAGTGCTCCATATGACACCAAAGTGCTATGGGTGAGTAAAACAACTTGTTTTATTACTGAAATAAGGCTCAGATTGTAAAAAACGTTACTTTTCCTTTAATGTACTCCACTGTGGTTTGCATTTTTTTGAATACAAGATTAAACCAATAGTTCAAATAATGCACAATGCAATGCTGTCACCATAGCAACAGATCAAAAGTTGTTTTTTTAAAAATGCAATCAGAAAATTTAGTTGCCCCATCACTAAAAAAAACAAAAACAGTATTCACTCAATTGTGAAGTAACAAAAATAGAGGCTTTACTCACAGGCACATTTTCCTTGTTGCTGTGTTGCAATGAAAGGGGGATTTGGGAGGGTTTTTGGCCAAATATTCCATAACGTTGTGAATCTGGTTCTTGTCCCTTCGCACATGGGCTGTAGCTAAGCAGCTGAACCTGGACAAAGAAGGTAAAAAAAAAATAAGCAAAAGTTCAAAAGTTGCTTTAGAATTTTTTAAAAACAGAGGCTGTATTGAAAAAGGTTCAAATGAACATCCTTCTTACAGGTAATGAGTTGTTTCTGCGGATGGGCATCTTGCTGTAATTGCAAAACAGAAAAGAGAAAAATAAATCAATACAGATGCAGTGAAAAAGACCCAAGAGACTAGTCACTATCCAATTTAGACACACAGTTACATTTTATTGACTGAAAACCAACTTACTCATTGACGATCTTCCGTGACTGCTTTATGGCTCGTTCAAAGCTGTAACAGAAGAAATAAACTAATCAATATTGGGGAGTGGGTGAATGTTTAATGTACATATGTGCATAATGATCCATATAAAAAAGGGAAGAAATTTGCAGCTTGCATTAAATTACTCAGTTTATTGCTATGGATCTGGCCATACATTGTCTGGGAATATGTATAGTAATTTATTCAAGTTGTATGCCAAGAACAGACACCCACACATTTTTATTCCAAGCACAAAAAGCTGGAGCTCTATTGAGGAAGTGAGAGGAACAGTTGGAGAAGTTTGTTTAAAAAGCAGAAAGGCTAGAGGTGGTCTGGGTTCAGCGCTGGAGAAATGCCCACCTGTATGCTAAACGAATAGAGTGCTCAGTACATGGGGGAGGAGGTGGCAAGATCAGCTCAGCTACCATATGCCCGTTATAGCCAGTGCCGCCAAGCCCTGGTCTACAAGAGTCCTTTGTTTGCCAAAAAGGGGGAGCGTGTCTCATTCAGATCGGCCCAGGACAACAGGACAAGGGGAGGGCGGGTGCTCTAAGGGGTGCCCCAAATTCAATAGACCAAACCAGGCTTCACCCTTCCTTTAGAAATAACAGCGCATAGGAAGAGTGTGCCAGAGACAGGAGGAGGGGGGGGGGGGGGTTATCATTAAACCCATTGATGAAACAGCACGTCCTTAACAGCCAGTGGAAAACTAGAGAGGGACGTAGCAACCACCAAACAGCTGTAAAATGGGGAGGGGGGGGTCCAAGGGGGTTAGTGAGGGCAGCTGTGAAGGAACTTGCACATCTGAGGGGGACAAATGTCAAGCAAGGACTCGCCCCAGCACAGGCTCGGGGCCACCCAAGATATGGCAACAAGTTGGTAACAAGATAAAAGATGAGGAGCACAGGAGTAAGAAGAGAGGAAGTTAAATGAGGCTAAACTTGAGACAGGCAATGCTAGATGAGTGAGGGGTGTATAATTTATGATGGGCTATTGTACATTGGCATGAGTAGCAATTTGCAATATGAAGTTAGTAAGACAAGACTATTGATCTTACACAGGAGAAATTCACTTGCCACATCCTCTTTTATATTAGTAAAAGCTTAAAAGTTTCAAAATCAAAGTCTGCAATTTGTGTCAACCAGTTTTGTGGAACAAAGACATAATTTGTGCAAGAGACTGAAGGAAATTCCACAAAAATGTATACTAAACTTCAACTACTAACACTGCATTTCACTTAAAACGTTTACTCAAGAAAGCCAAGCGCAAGTTTATTAAGCTGCTTAAAATAACAGCATGGTATTTAAAAACCAACGGTAAAGACATTAATCCGTCAGCTGAGGAGATATGTGGCTTGGTTCAACTGGCACAGAGTGGGGATCTACAGGAGACTAGGGGGGTATGGTGTGATTGATTAGAACAGACAAGAGAGGAACAGAGCGACTTACGAGTCCTCGATTTCAGCTTCATCCACTGGACTAGGGGGATCCATGCCCAGACCTGAAGGAAAATACATTATCTAATTTTTTTATTTAAAACCTTACAGTACAAAACGTGGCTCTAATGTCCTTACAACGTGTTTATGTCAATTCACTCTACATATTGTGCACTGACACGTTTTAAAGCCACGTTAAAATGATAAACAATCATAAAATATCCACACTCACCAGCGTCAGAAGAGGTATCAGATGCAAAAGAGGGGATCTTTTCAAATGGTGGGTGCCTTTTCCTTTTGGGGGTGTCAGATTGGCTGCAAAGAAAACAAACAAACACAATAAAGCTATATTAATAATTATGCTTTGTGGGCAGCACGGGGAGACATATTCAGAAATTACCTTCCGAGTCCAGCTAAGTTGTTCATATCTAGGGCCAGATTGGTGACAGGAGACAGGACGGTGGCAGGTCCCGGGGAGAAGAGCGTCCTGCAGTGGGAGTCTTTGGCGCCGAAGTCGGGCAACGACAGCGAGGAAAGCCCGGGGATCCCTTCGGGCCTGCACCTCGGAGCGTTGTTGACAGAAACAGGGCTGTTGTAAAGGTTAAACGACTGCATTTTGGAGTCCGAGTAGGATTAAACCTGCAGGAGTAGACGCTTTGGGGTCGCTTTTAGTGTGAATCTTAGGTCAAAGAGACAATTCTTTGCCTACATCCAACCTGAAGCTAACCCGGAAGCTAACAAGCTAAAAAGCTAAGAATGCATTTCCAGAAAAGGCGATCCAAACTCCGGGTGGGAAAAAAGCCTCGACTTGTTTTTGCGCGATGTACTAATGCCACATAATTGTAGTTTTAACGTGAGAGCTGCAGCACGTCGTAACGGTGTGTGCGGCAGCCCCTGATGGTCTGAGAGGGTGAAGAGAGACTCACGTATTTATGTTCAAAATAGAAGCTTCGGAGCGGCAATGAGACAACCAACCAGCGGCCCGGACACCACACACGGCCAATCCCAGCGCAGGCTCTTGTCCCCGGGCCGGATGAGGCTGGACCAAGAGGATGTGACACAAGGGGAAGGAGGGAGGCTTAAATTTCTGCTTTTTCTTCCCATCTTTTGTTTCTTTGTACTAAAATTCCCGCGTGAGAATAAATGTTAAGTATGCAAACATAATGCATTGCTATAAACGACTTGATTATGAAATACAATTGACCAATCATGATTCAAATACAGCCTACTTTGCAAAATGTGAATTAGGTTAAAGGACTATGGTGTATTCTCACTTCAATAGACCTAAAATGTAATACATGTTACGTATGATAATCATAGTGCATTGCTATAAAGTTTGATATTGATATAAAATGTACTCCCTTGATTAAAATAGACAGAGCCTGGTTTGCAAAATGTGAAGTAGATTAAAGGGTTATGGTGTATTCTTACTTCAGTAGATCTATAGGGCCTATATCTAAAATCTTGCTACATTCTGACCAGTGTTGTAGTCTTCAAAGGACATTTTTGTAGTCCTTTCTAGCCATGTGCTGTGGGCCTGTCACCATCACCCACACAAAATGACTAAGTAATGACTGTTGCAATAATCTAACAGGCATTCTTTGAATTGGAAGTGCCTCAGCCTGAATATCTGGCTTTATTCAACAATAACCATGCAAACAAAACTCCAAAGTCTATTATTTTATATCATAAGCAGTTTGATATATCTACAGTTCTGAGTACATTAAAAAAATCTAAATTGTTAAAATGTAGGCCTAGTATTGAAGCTAAGTAGGCTATGTAATTTTCATAGCAATTCTGAATAGGTTGAATAGAATACATTGGCAGACATAAAATGCTTAGTCTATAAGTGTGTTTATAACCTTTATAAATCAACTTCAATTGGGTAATATGTAAGGTGACCAGGTGTCCCTGTTTACACGGGACAGTCCCAGTTTTGAGGTCTGTGTCCCCTGTCCCAGCAGATTTAACCAAAAGTAGTGATTTTTTTTTTGCCATTTTGATACTCACCTCCAGTAAAAAGGGTAACATACTGCCAAATATAAATAATATATAAAATATGTTGAAATACAGAAAACTGTGCTTGAAGGCCAAAAAGGGAACTCGGTTGCAATGACAGAAGCCTCTCATGTTATATATACTGATTCACAAGTCGGTTGAGAGTGGACCAAATAACGTTCTTAATTATGCTCTCTTTTTACAACTCTATTATTGTAAACCACCCCAACGCTGGTGTGTCCCATTTTTAACATTTTCAGCTTAATGAACTACATAATTCATTTTATAAGTACTGTCCTGTTTCTTTGTCAATCTCTTTTTAGGACTCAATTTTAAAACCTGTGACCACCTCCATGTTGGAATCTGCAGTTAAACAGAGACAAAACCTGTTACTGGAGCCATCAGTGTCGACTATCAGACGTAGTTCAGTTCTACCAGAGCTGCTCAGCTGATAAACCAAACAAGATGTGAGTCTTTTTCTTGTAGTTTTATAGGGCAGCTGGACATGAAAATCCATGATGCATCATTGCTATGTGCTAAAACTGTACGGGCCTATTGTGCACAAAAAAACATTCAATAATTTTATCTTTTTTGTTATCAGCATTTTCTTTATAACTTATCATTTTGTCAGTAAAATAAAAAAATCCAAGGTACAAATCAGCTGAACTGGTATTGAAACTATGTACTTTATTTTAGACTATAAAAGCACATAAATTGGATTTATTGTTCTGGATGGTCTTGATATATATACCAGATCTAGTATACCACATGATATTAGAGAAAGTACTAATGTGTTGTGTTAAAAAGTGCATTATTTTACCTAAAAATAATCTTTTTGCTCTAAGGGATTTATTCTCTCTTTTAATGTTTTATGATGATTATATTTTAATAAGTTAATATTGTGATTTTAATGTCTTTCTTATTCTGTAAATCACTTTGAGTTACTTTGTGTAGTTACTTTGTCTCATTGTACTATCAAAATTAGCACTGAGTATTGAAATCAGATTTTAGTAATGTCACAATATAATAGTTAGATATAGTGCATAAACTGTATTACTCATTGTGATATTCATTTTCAACATTAACACCTATACACACCTTTATTTGTCCACATCTTTCCTTAAAACGTACCTTTTGCATATATGAGTTAGCTGTATGTAAACTACAGTGTCCCAGCATTTATGAAGGGGGTGTGTGCCTTCTTGTGTCTTTATTCAGGTGGACCATGTGGTCACTCAACATCTTGAATACAGAAACATTTGAATGAACTTCCCTGCAGAGGAACAAGCACTGTCCTATGACTCCACACCCCACATACAAAAAGAACAGACAAAAGGTGAATTAAAGCTCCTCACACCTCCTTTTCCCACCAAACCTGAACCTAACCCCCACACAGGGCTACCAAAGCACTGGACATCATCGCTTTACATAACTCAAGACCTGAGAATAGAGCATTCCAGCACATAACAAAACACAGTTGTTTACCAATTCAGAAAATATGTACTTGTGGAATATGCGACGTGCACCTTTTGGTTCTTATTTTTGAATGATTTTCTTTACATTCTCAATCTCCTAATACCATGCTAATGTAGCACACATCATATCTTGGCTATAGTGTCATTAAAACGTGTCTAATAGGCCTGATTAATGTTTATTATTAATGATTCTGGCATGGGATTTGGAGTCCTAATCTTTAAATGTGGTTAAAATGTTATTGCCCATTGTTTAGACTTGGGATGTCTTAATTATTTTATCTGTTTAAACCATGGTTTAAACTTTATAATTAAGTTATTGGTAGTAATCACTGTTTTAGAGCATCAAAGTTACCCTATGCATATACCAAAATCAGCAAATGAGTCATCTGAATAAAAGTACAAGTAAAAATTTTACTCAATAAAATACTGTAAATAGGACTGGTGCACTTAACACTATTACTACTACAGTATTCTTAAAGCTGACTTTTACAGTTTTTAAATTGAATTTACTTCAATGCAAGTTGGTTGGTTGATAAAACATTTAATTATTAGTTTCAGAATTACTTTAATAGTTAATAGTTTAATAGTTTTCTTTCTCTTTATCTGTAGCAGTTACACCTAGCCTCCTAGTTAAACATTTATTTTTATGTCTTTACTATATACTTTATTGACCCACAAGGGAAATTGTTTTGGGTATGGTAGCTCCCTCATCAAATATAATAATAATAATAATAATAATAATAATAATAATAATAATAATAATAATAATAATAATAATAATAATAATAATAATAATAATAATAATAATAATAATAATAATAATAATAATAATAATAACAACAGAGGGTACAAAAAATAATAATAATAATATATATATATATATATATAAATACATAAATAAATAGATGGAATAGAAACCAAAGAGCAATAGACCTGTGTCAGATGAGACCTAATTATATAGATAAAAATAATGATAAATAAAATATATATGTACAAATCCGATTTAAATAGAAAAGTATTAGTCAAATATAAAATACAATATCAAAGAGATATAAGATGTACAATACCAATACCCATATGGGTAAAGCTCTGGGGAAAGTAAACCTTGGAGAATAGTATATTAATTAAATTATCAATGAGGAAACATTGACATAAAATTTAACATTACTCATAAAAAATATATAGGCTTCTCTGTAAATCATTTTTGGGAGGCACGACATGTATTTAGGTGTTCCAAACATTTACATTCTCCGTAGCTATGCAGTCTGCTCGTCCTATTCTGAAATCCTCAGTGAAAATGCATTGACGGCTGATTGGAGAAGTTAACATTAGCATTCCAGTCATCCGTAAATGAATTAGTAGGCTACATTAACATTGATGGGAGATCAAATAGGCCATTAGCACAGCACTGACTGACAGCTCAGTGCACAGGGCAGCCAGACTTCAGACTGTGGGCGTGAGATGACACCCTAAAAGATTCTTATCGCGCCGAAATGTCTGGCAACTTTACTCTGTCGAACTGTTTTTATTCAAAACCGCTTCCATGCCAAAGCTTCTAAAGTCACCCGGTCTGCCTTGAGATGTAACATCGTCTGCAGTGTTGGGAAGTACCTGAATACATGTACCGAGAATACGTATTCTGTACTAACATTGAGTAACTCTATTCCAGTACAGTTACTTTAAAATCGAATCTACTCATGTTGTGGTATTCAGACTACGCAAGGCAAGTTTATTTGTAGAGCACAATTCACAAAAGAATACAGTTACTTTTCTAAAATCAAAGGGATACATTATGGTATTTGATCATGTAATTTAGGCTTCAAACTGCACATAATCAGTAAGAAAAAACTCTTGTGGTGTATGCAGGTGTGATTTTTCCATTTTCAATTAGTGGTAGGCGATGCTAAAAAACTGAAGCAAATATAAAGCTGTTTTAATGCTATGTTGCATTTTTACATTTTTACAACATTATTTAATTGCAACACAATGTAAATGTATTCTAAGTATTCAAAACACTGATTGGACCATGTATCAGAGATTATGCTACGAAATGCATTTTAATCCAGGTATTCAGTATTTTATAACTAAATACATTTTCAAAGCATTCTTCCCATCACTGATCGTGCAAGTTAAAAGCATCTGCGTTTGTGGGCTAGTAGTCCGGGTTGAGAAGCAACAGTGTAAGTGAACAAATAAAAGGCTTATCACATGTATCAAAGTTTGCCTCATAAAATATGTGTATGGCCTTGTTGATCTAATAGGACCTTATTTTACATGCAACAGTAACAATAGACATTTGAATAAGGCTTGTCACAATAATTACTATATCGAGTTACAAAAATATTTTGGGGCTCAATATTCAAGGTGTGTTTGCTATAGAGGGGAGATCTTTGCCAATTGTTTTGTAATATGATGAGATTTGAGCTGTAGAGGATTGACTAAGTAACTAAGTTTACTTTTCATTCTGCTTTTTATTTTTTGCAGCTCATTCCTTTTAAGGATGCTATAGATTGACTGGGATTATCCTGCTTTATTGTTATTGTATCAGTGGCATTAAGCAGTTTAAATATGATCTTTTTTATTATAGCAATATATCACGCTATCATAAAAAAGGACTTTCGTTCCCAGACTTGGATAAACGCAGAGGCTTGCATCATAAGAGCAGATGTGGAATGATACAGATGAGTTTGACATCAGAGAGTTAAAGGTGCTCTATGTAACTTTTCTGGTGGAGGGTCTGCTACTTGATTGTCTCCATGGAGATGTTATTTCTTTGCCTCGAAAGTAACACAGTATTAAACCTGTCAGTAGCCATAGAGACAAGCAGATGCTACCTGGCAGTGGTACAGGTTAGATCTGTGGAGAGGAAACCCCACGCACTGTTTGTTTCAGTCTGTTTTTGAACATAAATACACACATAATTGTATAAATGCAAGATCTATAAGTCCAATGCCGTACTGTGGAACATTCAAGGCAAAGCAATAACATCGGCATGGAAACAAGCTGATAAGATAAGACCTTATTGATCTCACATAGGAGAAATTCACTTGCCACATTAGCTCCAGGTAGTTTAGTTTTAGCAAAAGAAAGTTTGAACAAGAAAGTGCATGCAGACAAGATAAGTAATAATAATAAAATAAGTAAATAAGAGCATTTAGAAAAAAGATGGCGGACCCTCTACCAGAAAAGTTACACACTGTACCTTTAAACTAAAAGTGAAAACTATAAGTTGTTGAAGTGAGTTGGTCCTTTTTCAGAAAACATTGTGCGGATGCCATCATTTTTCTCTGTCTTCATTTCTGGTTTCCTTCCAGCACAGATAGGAGGGTTTAGATAACCAAAACAATATACTTGAATGAGAGTGAGTTAAGAGCTAAAAAGGAAAAAAGGTTATAGTTCTCTGTTTTTTTCTTTATGAGAGCACTGAATGGACAGTCTGCCTCCAAAAGAGTAGTGATATTCATATACAGATGGGTTTATATGGGCTATTGAATGCTCTTCCTAGCATAAACTGGGACAAAAACGACACAGTTTTTTCACATTTTGTCAACAAGAACTACAACACAACCTTTATGCAATTGTCAGTCCTCAATGATAAACTTGTAAACAGTATTGGGCAAACTATTACTGTATAACGCGATCATTGGGTCTGTTTTTAACTATATACATATAAAACAGTGAATCCAGTGGAGCAGCTGGGCACTTGCCTGTAATAATGCTATGCTAGTATCTATTCTATTTGACGTGCGCCAGTCTAAATGTTTTCACAGATCCTGATGTGAGCCTAAAGACATCTGCATGGAGACACTCTGGCTCTGTCCCCTCCTCCTCTGTCCAGCAGCTTTTGTCCCCTGTCTTTGTTCCAGTGAAGACAGAGGGTTTATCAAGCTCTGGTCAACACGGCCCTATCCTGACCTCAGCGTCCCTCTGTAAGACGCACCCACACAGGAGTAAACAGATGTCCTGAAAGAGATGCACAGATGTGGATTGAGATGGAACATTTTATATAAGGGGATGGCTGGAGGGGCCAATGGCATATATTGGTAGCCTCACTTATGCCAGTCTACCCCAGGGCAGCTGTGACCACATGCCAAACATGGAATCCATGAATAATGCAACGTAAAGCTCGTTGGCTGTAGTATTATAACGTGGTAACTATTATAACGTGGCAGGAGCAGTAGAATTTGTTAGGTGTTTTGCCTTAATTTTTAACTTTACATTTTTGTGCTTAACCAAGTTTCTATTTTATTAATTAATTTTACTTATACTTGTTACAGTAATTTTAGCCCTACCATTTTTTTTCCTTTAATACAGATATACAGATATACATCTTCTATCTTAGTTTGTATAAAATTGCATCAAAAGTCCTGATTCACTCTAGATTTCCTTTCAGTAACTGTGTTTTTAGAGTTCTACCTTTAAAAATAAAATCATATTTTCACAACAACAAGGCACTGGCATCCAGCGCAGCAATAATTTCTTATTTTAAATATCGCTTATGCATCTACATTTTTAAAGGTCCCATGGAATGAAATTTTCACTTTCTGAGGTTTTTGAACGTTAATGTGAGCTCCCCTACCCTGTTTAGCCCCCCCCCCCATGGTTAAAAGTTGCGAAATGTCTAAACTGAGCATTTGCGATCCTTTTCTGCGTTACAAAAAATCAGAGCTCAAACGGGCGATTTTGAACAAGGCACCTTATTGATGTCAGATCGAAAAAAGAAATGCAAATGCAGTTCCACCCCCGTCTGTCTGTACTCAGCATCTCTGTAAATCACGCCCAGAGAGTTTGGACTGCGAATGCGCTAGGCAATGCGAAATGCGTTTTTTTATTTGCCTGGAGGCACGTCCGAGTGTTTCTAGGCTCTGGACCATTGAACAGCAGTGGTTTAATTTTATTTTATGTGGAAATGTGTTTATTCTTCAATGCAACGCTTCAAATCTCTCCCCCGTGCAAAAACAAGGAAATGGATCAGCTGTGGGCTCTGAGCTCTGAGCGGAGAGTTTGGCCACACCCCCACCCTCTACTATTGGCCATCTCTTTTCTCCTCATTTGCATTCAAGCAACAACGCCCAGAATAAAGAGTTTGAGAGAGATATTTATGACTCTTTCTCATCTTATCTCTGTTTCTCATGCACTGAGTGTTGATTTTGAAGAAGGATTCATTTACAGTATTAGGGAACCATTAAGGAGCCATATAAAAGTATCAAGAAGTACCATGTCATGGGATCTTTAAAATAAATTTGAATTGAGATATATTTTGTGATGTATGTACATCTACAGTGACAGCTGCTGAGTGGACAGGTAACATTAGCATGTCATTCTCATCTGTAAATCAAATGGCGGAGGTACATTTGCATTGACGGGAGTTCAAATAGGTCATTAGCAAAACGACTGACATTTCAGAAGATCTAAAAGTACAAAAAAAAACTTGCAGCAGCCCCCAATGAAGGGCGTTTCGTTATGTAATCGACAACTCAACATTATATTTTTTATTTTGTAAATGGAAGATCTGTGGCTATTTAAATTTAATTAAAATAAAATTGAGTGAGTAGAGTGAAAGCTATATTTGCCATCTGAAACGTACATGTTCTTGTTTCTGCTTGTTCCCTCATAAAATTCAACCAGCATAACTCTGTTTCAGAATGATGAAAAATTAGGATCATTACCATTGTCATTAACACTTTAAAAGAAAAAGTTATTTTTTAATGGGGGAAAAAATCCTCAAAATGACATGCATTCTATATCATCAGTTTCAGTAAATGTCTGGGTGTTTTAAGGTTGGTTTTACCCCCATCTCCAAGAAGAGCAAGTTGGACTAAACATCTGCCCCCAGAGATGGAGGAGGTGCAGTGGACAGATGGACAGCTGAGGCAGAGACCCAAACGGGAATTCTGGAGGGAAACTGGGACAATGGACAATCAGTGAGGAGGAGGCTGCAGTGGGGCTGGAGGCGGGGGGGTGGTTATAGACTGAACGGACAAGAAAACAGTTTTTATAGACACCGGGAGACGGGGCAGATGTCACAGAGAAGAGAAAAGATCAATATTAGACTTAATGGAGCTAGGGAATACACAAGTTGGGTGTATATGGTATAAGAATTACAGTATTAAGAAGAAGTGAATTTATTGATCTCACACAGGAGAAATTCTTCTCTGCATTACTGTATATGTTTCAGATTATTATATATATTTTTGTGATAAATTTATTATTCATATTTATAATACATCAGACACAGTCCGATTTTCAGATTTTTGAATGTCAGGGTTAGGACAATGTCTAAAATAATATTGCATTTTGCTAGAAAAAAAAATGTTTGTGTGAACGTTTTGTGTTTTCAGATGAAAATATGATATTGTTATCTTACAATGGTCATATGGAAGTGTTAGTTTAGTAGTTTAGTATTAGGCAGTTGTAGTATTAGTATCATTAGTAGTTTAAGCATTTGGAACAACATTTTTAACTTTTCGTGTTTCACATTCAAACGTTGTCAGTTCAGTAAATGTTTGTGTACTTCCACTCAAGTAAATATTAACACAATTTCCAAAGAATTAATTTCTATTGATTGGTAATAGTTTTTCCATTTCTATTCAGAATTGTGTGTTTTTGACTCAATTTTGGGTTTAAATGTTGGGTTTGAATGTACATGTGTCAGTGTGTTATACCATAAATACAAATTTGTACTTTTTCTGGAAATCATAGCTGTCAGCAGTTTGAATTTGCTCATTGTAGTCGCCTTTAGACTAGACAGCATTATGTAAATGAGTTGTTAGAAGTGTGGCAGTCCTCTCGACCCCTGCACACGTCTTACAGGCCTCCGGTCCTCACCAGGGGCCCGTGAGGAGGTAACCGTGCGGAGTGTGGATTCCTGCTCCAACCTAAAATACTCTGAAAGGAGATTTGTGAATGAATGGATCGGCAGTTGAGGCTTTAATTAGCAGATCCTAATCTATGCAGCGTCAGTGCTCCAGGCAAAGACTCAGGGGACACCGCTACAATTACACCAGAGAGGCCCACCATTTTACCAATAAAGCTGGTACGGTCTTGGTTTAGATCTATTTTAGTCTTCGTTGAGTTTTGGTTTAGTCCAGGTTAAGTCTTGGCATAAATCTGGTTTGGCACTGATCTGGTCTAGATGAATCTGATCCACATTTAGTGCGTTTAAGTGCCAGTTTAGACCAAAGCTGAGTCCTTATTTAACATTGATTAATTGGAGCCTGGTTTAGTTCTTTCTGAGTCTTTGTTTAGAACAGATTTAACTTCAGACCTGGTTTAGTCCTTGGTTTTAAATTTGATGGTCAAGTCCCAGTTTAGTCCAGGTGTAATCCTAATTTAGTCCTGGTATAGTCCTGGTCTACTACAACAGCCTATAAAAGTTTTCAAAATGAAAGTGTATTATTGGAACACTGAGAACTGAGCAAATTATTATACATTTTTTCATGTTTTTTCAAGCCTTGTGAGTGGTGGGAGGAAGCAGGCACAGCTGTTGACTACAGGACTATCACTATTTTTAATCTCATCAAAGCATTCAGTGTGATTCCTCTGTTCAGCAGCACTGTGGACGTGAGAGGCACCACTCCCAAAATGAGGGAGATTTACAACATGTCCTGCAGTTCTGCTAGCCTGTCAGCTAATTGGTCTCGAATACATTACAGACCTAGGGCCTGTATTGCACAGTATTACTATAAAAAAGTAATACAGCACTTGTACTACACTGTAGCATAATTGATTATGAAAGTACAAATACAACTTTGAATATAGTAATTTAGACCTTTGTCCTCTGGTGTAGACTAGTTTACAGCATTAACTTTCTAATTTTGATGATTGATAGTACAAAACATACTTTCAAAGAATCAACTACATGACAATCTTTTTGCCTTTTTGCATTAACCATACATTTTTTATTTATTTTGTATATTTTATTGTGTCAGTAATTGCCTTAATAGCCATAGTAGCACACATTTATTACTATTGTCCACAGTTGTAGTTAATAGTTTTGAAAGTATTGTTAATCTCATGGGAGTTCACTATTTTAAAATGCTATTAGATATTTCCAATCACTTTTTATATACGTGAAAAGTGTTAATGCTTTTAACTTGCAAAGGTGCGTATTTCTTTTATTTTGGAATCGACAGTTCAAATTTCCTAATCCTGTGCTCCCCGCTGGGGTCACAAGGTAGTTAATGGTTTGTTGACATTAGCTGTGTCTTTCTTTAGATAAAGGCAGTTTGTACTAGCTGTGTGTAGTGTTGGTGCTATAAAAGGAAATCTGCCTAAGGGGCTTTCAGTCACTGGATCTGCTGGGAAAGGTAGTGACGTGTGAAAAGGGTTTATTCAAGTCTTTAAAATATATGAAACTTAATCAGGTTTCATAAATGTAAACTAATACAACCTAGTAGTAGGACTATAATAGAAAATGATAGCCCTAAAAAACTACAGCCTACAGTTCAAGGGGGCTGTTCCCTTTAGTCACTATTTTATACTACCACTACTATCATTACTACTACTACTACGACTACTACTACTACTACTACTACTGCTGCTGCTGCTGCTGCTGCTTCTACTGCTACTGTTACTACTACTGTTACTACTACTGCTGCTGCTGCTTCTACTGCTACTACCATTACTACTTCTACTGCTACTACTACTACCACTAAAACTACTACTACTACTACTACTACTACGGCTACTACTACTACTACTACTACTACTACTACTACTACTACTCCTACTCCTACTACTACTACTACTACTACTACTACTACGGCTATTACTACTACTACTGCTACTACTACTGCTACTACTACTGCTGCTGCTTCTACTGCTACTACCATTACTACTTCTACTACCACTATCACTAAAACTACTACTACGGCTACTACTATGCTGCTGCTTCTACTGCTGCTACTACTACTACTACCACTACCACTAAAACTACTACTACTACGGCTACTACTACTACTACTACTACTACTCCTACTCCTACTACTACTACTACTACTACGGCTATTACTACTACTACTGCTACTACTACTGCTGCTGCTTCTACTGCTACTACCGTTACTACTTCTACTACTACTACTACCACTATCACTAAAACTACTACTACGGCTACTACTATGGCTACTACTGCTGCTGCTGCTGCTTCTACAGCTACTACTGCTACTACTACCACTACCACTACTACTACTACTACTACTATGGCTACTACTACTGCTTCTGCTTCTACTACTACTGCTACTATCTTTACTATAAGGCTACTAATACTCAAATAAATAGGACTATGCTACTTACAATGCTGCTGTACTCCATATTACTGCAACTTTATTTAGGTTGTCACCTCTTGCTACTACTACTACTACAGTTACTGTGTTTTTACAAAGTACACTGAGCCAAACATATAGTTCTAGTAATAAGTTAGCAGCATCTTTACAAGTAAATTTTCAGACTGTAAATATGTGTAATATGCATGTCTGTGTATAAATAGGTGACGTGATAAAAGTTTAATATTTTTAATGACTTCTTTTGTTATGTAGATGTAACTCATGTTTCCATCTTGGTAATGAACTCACACAAAAGGCGGCCATGTTGGTAGGGAGGCCCCTCATTGTCTGGCTGGTCATGTGACTCCAGTGTGTACATCTTGAATATTACATGGAAGTCGGTTGACAGCAGTTGGCCTGTCCATCTGCCCCTGAAGAACAGATAGAGCTGTTATAGATGAGACCAGGGATTAAAAGTTAATAAGTGCAAGTATCAGTGGTATTGTCTCTTTCACAGGGTTTCCATATAGAGCATGTGATTTATAGACAATTAATCAAATATGTAGACTATTGTAGATGGACAAGAGGACATCTCATGAACTTAGCATACAGAATTAGTATAAACAAGAAGCATGCAGCAAGCTACATACTGTGATAAACAACAACAAAATTGAAACTACTGTATACTTATTGACACAATGACAATAAAGCAGTATAATCCCAGAAAGCACATTTCTAAATAAGCAGTTTCATTACAAAGCCTGGCCAGCAATTGATAAATATGAAGCAGTAATTAAACATAGAAGTCTCTAAATTAACCTTGTACAGCTCAAATTTTATGGCATTACAATAATAATTTCCCCAATTTTACAAGGAATTTGTTTGAACAATAAATACTGAACCCCAAAATATATTGTTCCTGCTCTCATATATTAAAAGATAAGTCGATATTGTAATTATCACGACAGGCCTTGTATAAGTATACAATGTGGCCCATTTTGCAAGTATTTGTCTGCTTAATATTCATACTGAATAAGATTAATTTCATTTTTTTCATGTTCAAATCTACTTATAATGTTATAACAATTTTAACATCGACAACACTATACTCATTTGTCATCATAAGTCAGTTCAAAAGGCCTATAGAGTTGTTGAGAAATTATTTTATTTTTACATGACTCTTTATACAAGGGTAATGTGGTTACTTACAGGATCAGATGTGAAATCAATCTTCTGTATTAATCTGTATTTTGTAATATTACACTCTCCCATTGAAGTAATTATGGATAAGAAGTAATAAATTAATTCTATCAAACTGAATATATTAAATTAGTTTAGAACAGATCAGAAAATGCCTTAATCATTTAACCAAAAAGTATGTTGAATTCCTTAAAATATGAGCGTGGGTATTTTTAGCTGTTGGTTGCTCCCATCTTATGGACAATGGTGGTATTACGATATACACTACTTTTACTTAACATTTTTTTGTCTCCGTATAATGAACAATTATACAACAGTAATTTGACTCAGTGAATAATTTAAAAATGTAAAACAGCACATTGCAGTAAAACATTTTTGCCATGTTATCATATGACAAAACCACCACTAAACACACTTCAGCTCTAACGGTCAATTATGGGTTTCTGTCAGGCCACATGACAAAAATAAATGTTTGTGCTTTGTGAGATGAACAGGAACCCTCTCTTTATAATGTCCCTCCTCCTGGTGCAGAAAACTAGAACATTTTTCACACTTGAGGTAAATGTATGAAAAGAGAGTATGAAAAGACTTAAACATATAACAATATAACACAGACACTGCAATATAATGTCCTATATTAAGAGAACGAGGGACAAGTGGTACGATTTAGGAGCTGGAAAAAATGCACAGCCAAAATAAAACAATAAAACATCTTAAAACTGCAGAGTAGCACATACAGTATTTCACAGTAAATGAGCCAAACAGAGTGCATTGACACTACATACAAATTCTACAACTTTTCATACAATTCCAAGTTAAAGGTGCATCTTTCTGGAATGTCCACCACCTACTTGTCTCCATGGAGACACGTTGTTGCTTTGCTTGGAATGTTCCATAGAATGACATTAAACTTAGCTGCTCACAGTAAGAAAGAATGTTCATCAAGAATTTTTAAAAACACTTAAAATATAAGTTTAATGAAAATTATTATTTTTGTTGTTATAACTAGAAATAACCTTGCGTGAAAAGTCCCTCAGTCGTCCAGGTAGAATCCATGATAACAGGAGAAGTTCAATTTGTCAACTGGACCAAGTTTGTTTGGTTGAAAACGTTTCGCCGCTCATCCGAGAGGCTTCGTCAGCTCAGAGCTGACGAAGCCTCTCGGATGAGCGGCGAAACGTTTTCAACCAAACAAACTTGGTCCAGTTGACAAATTGAACTTCTCCTGTTATCATAGAAATAACCTTAAAAAATATATATACACGTATATAAAATGCCCAAGTCCACTTTCAGAGTCACAATACCCCATTAAATCAAAATAAAGTATTTAATATAATGTATATTACAAGATCACAATGAGTTCTATCTAAAGACACACTAAACACGACAGTACAGTAACAGCAGTAACATAATAATTCTCTAAAAACAGAGAACATGAAACAATATCCAGTGAAATAAACCTTTCTGCATCACATTCAACTGCCTTTAATAACACTATGAGGTCAGTAAGTGGAAATGTAAGCCTAGCAGTGAATGAACAAATAAAGTTACATTCATAGATTGTTTGAAGAAGAAGTCTTGAGTCCTTTTGACGCACTTTATAAATGTTTTTAAGTGTCTCCAAGTGGCTCAAACATTCTTTTCTCATTCCTTTTCTTTGCTGTAGTTTTGACCGGACCTCGCGTCTAGCCAAAGCGTTTAAACCTCTCGTTCCTCAGATGTTTGGTGCAGCTGGCGCAGCAGAAACTGGAGAAGTAGAGGTTGGAGCAGAGTCTGGCATAAACGATCAGCTGACAGTTGGCGAGCTCCGGCTGGTCTACACAGTCCACAGGAACATCATTATCTGAGAGAGAGGAGAGGTGGTACAGTGAATGATAGCAACCAAAGAGTCATAAATATTGGTTCAAAATGCCATAAGCTTGACTAGAATCATTTGGATAATTTCAGCCCTAGAATCTCGAATCTCGATGGAACTAAAGGTAAAAGATAGCTCTTAACTTCAAAACTACCACTTCATGACAACACAAGGTGATACAGAGCACTTTGAGCTTTGGAGATGCAGAGTTACTCAAACATGTGTGAATGAAACAAACACAACCCATGTTTTTGATGAGGAAATATAATAGATAAATGTAATGTCATATTGTGGAACATTCAAGTCAAAGCAACAGACAAGAAGGTTTAGTTTGACAGAAATAAAATTGCTGTCCCTGCTATGTCCAAGAATAAATGTATAAATTATGTAAATATTTTTGAAATTGTGTCCATATCCAAATTAGAATTGTTATCAGTAAAATCAATATTTGATTTGAACAGGTTTATGAAATATTTTAGTCCTGCACGTGTTTCAGTATACAGTCCCTCACCTTGTGATGTCTCCTTGATGACCCTGACCTCGGCAGTGGCGCTCACAGAGTAGATCCCGGTGAAGGCGTTACAGCTGTAGGTGCCTTCGTCTGAAGGTTTCACTTTGTTCATGATCAGGCTCCCGTCAGACGACACCAGAAGCCTAAAGCCGTCCGGTCTCACTGGGATGCCATTTCTACAAAAAATATATTATAATCAGAAGAAGCCAAAACTCCATACGCTATCACAATGCAGCACTTGCTTGTGTCCATAGAGATGTCATAGATTTGTGTGGAAGATTATTCAATTACAGCAGGGTAAAATGAGTTTATTGTGAGTGGGCTTACCTCTCCACTGCACCGGTCTCGATGGAGACAGACAAAAGATCAAAACAAGCAAGTTTTTTACTACCGCCAAATGAATGATGAAAATGTATTTTTTACATATTTTTTACATATTAACTGAATGCATAATAATTACCCTGGGACATTTCATAATGCACTGAAGATCTATCAATCCAGCCTTTTAGTGGATTTGTAAAATAAAACAACTAAGTGAGTAACTTATTTGTATAAAGACACTTAAATGAATTGTTAGTACCTGGACCAGCGTATACTGACATTGTCTCCAGACACCACACAGGGCAGAAGAGCTGTGCTGCCTTCAGGCACTTCAATGTTGTTGGGAGCAGTGGTGATCCTCAAATCAGCTATGAAGAAAATGTGAATGATGTGAATGGCTTTAGTGACCTCTAGTGGTGATATGTAAGAACATCATAGGACATAACGACTATTCCTTGTAAATGTATGTGGACCTGAATGTCATGTGTGTCCACTTTGAAACTATGGGCCCTATTCAAGCCATATCACAGCCCAGATTAGAAGTGTTTGTAAAATATACCTCATTTTTAACGTTGTTAATGTTGGATGAAAACTTTAAAGGTTCTATATTACATATAATTGACTCTTGTGAGTGTTAACCCATGTTATAATGTTGTTACCTCATCAAAAACATACCTGGAGTTGTGTCATTCACTCATTTGAGTAACCCTTTATTATCAGCCTGTCAGAATCTTAAAATGCTGTGTTCCACCTTGTGATGTCATGAAGTTAGTTTTCAAGTTAACAGCTACCTTTCACCTT
Source organism: Paratrypauchen microcephalus (assembly GCA_036785185.1). Taxonomy (NCBI): domain Eukaryota; kingdom Metazoa; phylum Chordata; class Actinopteri; order Gobiiformes; family Gobiidae; genus Paratrypauchen; species Paratrypauchen microcephalus. The sequence continues at coordinate 2,886,898 of JAVJIX010000010.1, forward strand.
TATTTCAGTAGAGATTGGCAATTCCAGGATTTTAATTATCCACATGATTCTAATGAAGGTGTATGGAGTTTAAAAACACAGTGGAACATTTCCTGTTTTACAACATGACATCGCAAAGTGGAACACAAGTGTTTTCCGTTTGAGAGAACAAATCAGCCTATGTATGCAGGATTTATGTGTTAAACAAGTGTGAATGAAACAAAACACAACTATAGGCCCTCTAAGGAAGCAACAACAAGGAACACACAATTAAATACAATTAGAGACATTGTTGGATGAGGAAAATGCGGAAACAACTGCCGGTGACTAAACCATACTGTTGCCATTTCTCAGAAGTTCATTCATTCATTCTGAAACAAGTTCTTCGCTCACACTTCTAAGTCAGGTAAAGGCCCTTAATTTAAACGGGTAAAGAAACGAGTGGCACCTTGCACTCTGAGCTGTATCTGCTTCTGCTCCAGCTGCTGGGAACTGGCCACAGTGCAGGTGAACAGACCAGAGTCCTCAGACCTCAGGGGACCCACGATCAGAGTCCCATCAGACACATGAGTGAACCTGGAAAATCAAACAACTGCGGTAGGATTACTGTTGTTTTACACATTTGTCATTGTTTACCATTAATAAATTCAGAGGAGTCTAATGACCATACACCCTAATTCCATTTGGCCCTTACATATTCTACAACCAAGCTTTAAAGGTGCATTGTGTAACCTTTAACCAAACCAGATCAAGTTATAGGTCAGATCTATGGAGAGGAAACCCTGCTCACGGTCAGAATATATGTATTTCTAGGTATTTTTGAGCTATAAAAACACCCATAATTTAATAAACATAAAGTAGATCTGTTTAATGTCATACTCAACATTCCAAGCAGAGTAATGGCATTTCCAAAGAAAGAAGACGGTTCCAGACCTACTACCGAAAAGTTACACAATGCACTTTTAATTTGACTTCTTAGGAAAACTCCTAAAATAGTAATATGAAGCAATATTCATGTGGAAGTACAAAATAGTGATGGATTTTAGTTTTCTGTTAATGAATGTGATTGTGAACTATATGAATTTATGAGTTTTATGAAATTACCTTGAGTCTGTGAGGGAGTGTCCATCCTTGGTCCACTGAATACTGACGAATTGAAGCGCAGAAGGAGGCAGCACAGTGCAGGTCAGTCGAGCAGTTTGTCCCTCTCTCAGCTCCAGCAGAGAGAGACCACTCTGATCAATGCTGAATCTATAAGAAGAAACATTTGTAAGTGCTTGAAACAAAGATCTGTGTTTGTGTGGTGTGAAAATAGGCCATAGGTCATAACCCTAACCCAGAAATTTGACTTAGAGGTAAGGGAAGGTTGCAGTACAGACAGAAAGACAACCCAAGCTCTTCTCCGTGTCGCCAGCAGTGCAACGCCATCATAAATAGAAGAGAATGAACAGAATAGAAAATGCAGATACAATCAAAACAATAGTCACATACACATACGACATATACAGTGGAACGCTTTACATGAGGTGTCTTTTTGTTTGGAAAACATTACGGGGGAGGGGGGGCAAGAGTACACAGAGTGGAATACAGAGAATATTTGACAAACTGAGGCGGAAGGTTATGTAAGAAGGGCAGAGTGTTTTATAAATACGTGTCAGTGTGTTCTAGACAATTGATAATGTCCTTGATTCATGGTGAGCCGTGTTATCACAGCTGTGCGTCCTTGGAGTGTCCAGTTCAGCAAAGATAGTCAAAACACAGCATTCCTGTCATTTGTAAATTTCACTGGGAGAAAATTTGCCAGGGGGAAGAATGCACATAATCAATACAATTTAGGACTCAGGTGAACAGACAATTAGACAGAAGTCAGTCGTGGCGTGAGATGATAGCTGACAGCTTCGGGGCTTTATTGGCTGCCAGTTTTCCATTTTTCCCATAGATCTGGAACATCCCCCGGCCAATCATCAGATGTCCTCCCATCAAAAATCCAAATAAGTCTAGGAACAGAGGTGCCAGACAGACGGTGACCCACTTGTGCAAAGCGTCCCAACGCGTATCCAGCAGCATAGGTTCCATTCGGACATGTCGGCTCTCCCAAACCCACATTCCTTTGTGGAAAAAAGTCAATTGCGTTGAGGGACCAGCTTCCCAATTCCATAATTTAGGATTTTGAAAATCCACAACAACAGGAGAAATAGAGACGAGACGAGAGAGGCACAAAAGACAGAGGGCAGTAGATAAGGGAGAGAGGGAAAAAAAGCATCCACCTTCAGCAAGAGACAGAGAGACTCAGAAAAAAAAATTACTTTGGGAAGGGGCTGTCGCTGGGCAGTGAGCTGGGGTCTAGAGGAGCAGTTGCCTCTAAAAAAAAAAAAGGACCAGTTAATATTTATAAATAACATCATATAAAACAGTGGTCCCCAACCACCGGGCCATGGACCGGTACCGGGCCGTGAGACTTTTGGTACCAGGCCACAGTGGCTCATTCCCCCACCCCTTCATTTTGAGTAGCCCGTCCGTGTTCCAAAAAGAGTCGAATTCCATGTGCGCACAAGGCTTGTCTTAGGCACGTGATACATTAACTCTAATATTAAACCCACAAGCAGCAAAATAAGTAAAAAACAGACGTCTTTGGAAAGTTTCTTTACAAAGAGGAAAAGGCCCAGTGAGGAGACAGAAGAAGAGCCTACGCAGCTTTTGGAAAGCGATGATGTCGCGATGCCGTAATCATCTGCTTTGGCAGTCGACTCCCAGTCGACGTTCTGCTAATACTGGCGTGTTTTGTAATCCAACGTAACTTGTAGAAGTAACTCCACTTTGTCGTCGGTCCACATGAGAGAGTTGGCTTTTGTGCATGTGTTCGCCATCATTATTATCTTCATGTGTTTGTTTGTGGAAGAGAAAGGACTTTATGTGCATGTGCTCTTTGTAGTATTGCGTTTCCGGTGGCTCTGGCTGTTTTTACATATCGGTGTGGCATATGTATTACATCGTTTTCACTCAGCGCTCCGTTTTCGTCTGGATGCAAATATTTACTGACAATACCAGGAGACCTACTTAAAGGTCCCATGGCATGAAATTTTCACTTTCTGAGGTTTTTGAACATTAATGTGAGCTCTCCTACCCTGTTTAGGGCCCCCCCCCCCCCCCCCATGGCTAAAAGTTACGAAATGTGTAAACTGAGCATTTGCGATCCTTTTATGCATTTGAAAAAAAGACAGACCAAACGGGCGATTCTGAACAAGGGAAGTTTCTGACGCCACATTCAAGAAAAAATGCAAATGCAGTTCCACCCCCCATCTGGATATCTACCCACGTCTATGGAACTCATGGCCGTAGAGTTTGGACCGCAAACGAGCAACGCAATGCGAGATGCGTTTTTTTATTTGCCTGGAGGCACGTGAGAGTGTTTCCAGGCTCGGATGTCCTTTATCCGAGCCTCCGAAACTCTGAAACAGCAGTGGTTTAATTTTATTTTCTGTGGAAATGTGTTTATTTTTCAATGGAAATTGTCTCATATCTTCCTCTACGCTTAAACGCGGAAGTGGGGCCAGCGCACACGGCCCGCCCGCTGCTCTGGCCTGTCTCTGTCCTCCTCATTTGCGTTCAAGCAACAACGCACATAATGGAGTGTTTGAGAGGGATGTTTTTGGCTCTGGCTGTGTTCACGAGGCTTTCTCATGCACTGAGTCTTGATTTTGGAGAGGGATTCGTTTGCAGTGTTGGGGAGCCATTAAGGCGCCATATAAAAGCATCAAGAAGTACCATGTCATGGGATCTTTAAAATATGGATTTATCACACCAGGTGATTCACACGCACCAAGCCCGCTCTGCATAACATGCGGCGATCAGCTCTCCAATGAGGCGACCTTAAAAGTATGTTTGAGACATCAACTCTGCCGGTATTCTGGGTCAAATTACAGAGTAGACTGGACATAAACAACACACTTTGGGTGTCACTGTCTCCCATTACGCCTAGATGTGACCATCTCGTAGCAGAGAAACAAGCTCAGGGCTCTCATTGATTCAGCGTTATGGTGAGCTGTATTTTTCATATACATTATATTTGTTTTGTGGTGTATCTTATTTTGAAGGCATGTTTAGCATTACCATAGCGACCAGAGAGCGTCGGAGCAGAGAGGATGTTGTGACTCTTGTTATGTTGATGGCGCATGTTATGAGGACGCTGTTATTAAAGTTCATACAAGTACACAGGGGATTCACGTTTATTATTATATTTACAACATACCACACTTATTGTGTTGTTTGTATAATTTTATTTTGTGGTATTTATCCACCGATACCCACGCACCCCGCCCCCCTCCACCCCCCACCGGTCCGTGAAAATTTTGGGTGACATTAACCGGTCCGTGGCGCAAAAAAGGTTGGGGACCACTGTCATAAAACACTGGAACCTGTACAGAAAGGGTCAAAAATATAGATCTGAGCTGGAAGGTTTCTTCAGTTGATACTTTGCAAAATCAAAGTACTGAAAAACTACTGAAAATCAAGCTCCTAAACAGGACCATGCACGCTTGTATTGATCACAAGCTCCTGAAAACGTGTTGTTTAAATCCAGTCTACTTGGTTGAACTAGACTACATGATTAATTAATTGTGTACTTTTATATCTAAATGTTAAGCAACTTTCAGAAAGTAAGAAAATGACTGAATGCTGTGTTACCAGAGACAGACAGGTAAATGTAGCGGTGGTCTCTCTCTCGCTCCCTGGTGGCGACACACAGGTACCATCCTTTGTCTGACTTCATTAGAGGTCCAGCCAGCAGTGAACCATTGGGCTGCTGGTGGTGTCTGTAAAAACAAAGGGTTAGTAATCAGTGTGGGCAGGGAGGGACATGGCAATGGGTGTTATTATACTGATTATAATATAACTGGGGATCGTTTTCAGAGCTTTTTCAGTGTAGGGAGCGCCTCCCGGCAGCTAGATATAAGCAGTGTCTAACCAGCACAAGAACCAAGCGGCGAAACGTTTTCAACCAAACAAACTTTGTCCAGTTGACAAATTGAACTTCTCCTTTTATTATACTGATGCTTGCTACATTTGAGAGCAGATACTTTCTGCTCCACTACATTTTTAACTGGACTGAAAAGTAAAAGTATTTGTTATTATAGTTTGAGACCTGCTGAGGGGCTGATGGGTTTATTTTAACACATTTGATTTAGAATTAGACAAATTTTATTGATACACAAGAGAAATTATTTGGACACAGCTCACACATCCCAATATATTATATGTTTGTAATTTGAGTAAAAATATACAAATAAAAACAGCTAGGGAAAAAACAAATGATTCAGTTATTTCACAATATTCACCACATCTTTATCAAACTAAATACATTTAAAGCCTCATAACAACCCCAAAACATGCTCTACAATATAGGTAAAAAAAAATCCTCCAGCTGAGGTCCTGATCAAGCCTAGCAATAAGATCAGAGAGATGGGTCCCTGGGCGCCCCATGTGCCCATGAGGATGGGTGAAATGCAAAGGACAATTTCCCTACAGGGATAATAAAAAGTAATACAAAAAAAAGACCTCAAAATCTGTAAAACACTTTTACTTCTTACTCTTCAAGTACATTTTAAACAGGCACTTTTACTTATTTACTTACTTTTTTGCACTGATATCTGTATTTTTATTTAAGTAAAAACATGAGTACTTTTTCTATTACTGGGCATAAGTCAGATGTTTGATGATGTAATCTTTCCATCCACCAGAACATAAGAGCTACATGTCTGTGTAATCCTCAGTCATCCAGGTCAGATCCAATCTTAAATTATGTCAACTGTATAAAGCGACTAACTGCTCTTAGATAGAAGAAGAAGTGACTTTATTGATCTCACACTGGAGAAATTCTTCTCTGCATTTTAACCCATCCTATATATATATATATATACACTCAATAAAAATATAAACGCAACACTTTTGTTTTTGCTCCCATTTTTCCTGAGATGGACCCAAAGATCCAAAATTCACTCCAGATACACAACACTACCATTTCTCTCAAACATTGTTCACAAATCTGTCCAAATGTGTGACAGCGAGCACCTCTGCCCCGCCGAGACAATCCACCCCACCTCACAGGTGCGCCACATCAAGATGCCGATCCGACATCATGACCAGTGCACAGGTGCGCCCCAGACTGCCCACAATAAAAGGCCACCCCGAAATGTGCATTTTTATTTTTTTTTGCTTTATTGGGGGTCTGGGGACTCAGAACCAGTCAAAGTATTCTGGACTTGTGACCACCATTTGCCTCATGCAGTGCAACACATCTTCTTCGCATAGAGTTTATCAGATTGTCAATTGTGGCCTGTGGAATGTTGGTCCACTGCTCTTCAAAGGCTGTTATGGATGAAGAACACAGGTGCATTTTATTGATGGCATTTTGAATGCACAGAGATACCGTGATGAGATCCTGAGGCCCATTGTTGTGCCATACATCCATGAACATCACCTCATGTTTCAGCAAGATAATGCACGGCCCCATGTTGCAGGGATCTGTACACTATTCTTGGAAGCTGAAAATGTCCCAGTTCTTGCGTGGCCAGCATACTCACCGGACATGTCACCCATTGAGCATGTTTGGGATGTGCTTGACCAGCGTGTACCAGCTCCCACTAATATCCAGCAACTTCGCACAGCCATTGAAGAGTGGACCAACATTCCACAGGCCACAATTGACAATCTGATAAACTCTATGCGAAGAAGATGTGTTGCACTGCATGAGGCAAATGAGTCCCCAGACCCCCAATAAAGCAAAAAAAAAAAATGCACATTTCGGGGTGGCCTTTTATTGTGGGCAGTCTGGGGCGCACCTGTGCACTGGTCATGATGTCGGATCAGCATCTTGATGTGGCGCACCTGTGAGGTGGGGTGGATTGTCTCGGCGGGGCAGAGGTGCTCGCTGTCACACATTTGGACAGATTTGTGAACAATGTTTGAGAGAAATGGTAGTGTTGTGTATCTGGAGTGAATTTAGGATCTTTGGGTCCATCTCAGGAAAAATGGGAGCAAAAACAAAAGTGTTGCGTTTATATTTTTGTTGAGTATATATACATATATTAGGAGCAGTGGGCAGCACACATTACTGCGCCCGGGGACCATCTCCATGATCTTCTTGCTTCGGCTTGGTCAGGACCTAAGCTGGAGGTACCTATGGTGCATGTTTTGGGTTGGTGGGGGAAACCGGAGTGCCCGGAGGAAACCCACCCAGACACGGGGAGAACATGCAAACTCCACACAGAAAGGCTCGGGCGACCTGGGGATCAAACCCGGAACCTTCTTGCTGTGAAGCAAGAGCGCTAGCCACTCAGCTACCGTGCCGCCAGATACAGGTGAGCACAATTACCTTATACCTTTTATGATGTATACATATTTTGGTTATTGCATTAATTAAAGTTTAAATGTAATGTTTACTTACCACATTGCTGTACACATATTGAATCTGAATCTACTACAGTATATGATAGAAAGTGCTTTATTGCAAACCACAGACTAACCTGTTGGTGGAGAGTGGGAGGCCGTCTCTCCTCCACTCCACAGAGACAGTGGACGAGGGCAGAGGGCTGACTCTACAGGGCAGGACCACCCTCTGCCCCACCAGAGCCTCCACTGTGTCCGGGTCAGACTTATCAATGCTCACTCCGCCAAGGATCAAACTGTGAAATGAGGCCAAATAAAAAAAATGGAGGAACAGGGACGTTTGAGAAAGAAATAGGATAGACAGATTAAGAGAAGATGGCAAAATGAAATGTGCTTTTTTCTGTACTGTTATGACCTCACCAATGCGAGCGTGAAATTGACCCACAACCAGGTTTAGACAAGGAAAAGGTTTTACAACATACGCAATAAATATAATATCACCAAAATAACCCAGTCAATCAAACCAACAATTGTCACAGTCTAAATCATATTGTTTTTCCACTTCAGAATTATGAAACTTACGTGCATCATTGGTTCACCATTAGTTCCAAGTACTAACATGTGTTAGTACTTGGATCCTTACCCATTTTCCTTATTTCAAATCAAATTCTTGGGCAAATAAGGCATTGTAACAACACATTAGATTTTTTGTGGTTTTATGCCTGAGAGGTGACTCCCACACACCCAAGTAAAGAATCAACACGGAAATATTCCCAGTCTACAAAATGTCAGACAAAAGCTAAATGCGAAAAACAGTAATAGACAAACAAGGACAGAGACATTAAGCATCACAGCACAACCTTTATTAGTTCACAGACAACAGTGAGGTAAAAAGTGGGTGACAAAAGCAGACAACCAAATGCACATTGACAAACAGACAGTGAATGAAAACTCCCAGATATGTGATACATATAGAGTCCATTTGTGAGGGGGGCTGCTGTGAGGTGAAAAGTCCAAAATCAACACTAAAAAGAGTGCAAGCCAAGTATGAAAGCGTGATTTGTGAAGCAACCAACAAAAAGAGTGGTTTGGCAAAGCAAGATTATACAAGCAATAGTTCTGCACAATAAACATTTAAGTATATGTATTTCCAATAGGTTGCTATAGTGATGCTTTCCTGGTCTTATTTCTTTATTCAGTATTTTCATTTTAAGTTAGTCAATCAATAGTTTGAGTGTTATTGTGCAGCCCTATCAAGTAACACAAATCATATACAAAACAGCAATACACAAACATGTAGCAGTAACTTAACTTTTACAAACAGTTTCAATTTCAAATTCACCATTGATTGAAGAGATTTTGGTTTCAAGTCAGCCAAATGTGACAATCAGATATCTTAGCTTCAAAAATATCGTCACAATAGTCAACCATTTCTTGTGGCAAAAAGCACTTGATCTTACTTTATAACGATTAAGGTGTTTTGGTGAATATTTTGTTACATATACTACTTCCCTTCATGTAACAGATTTGACTCCTTGTATTTATTTCCTATGATCCTCTGCTCTTACCTGGCTGCGGGGCCGGTGTGTGCGGCAGCTTCAGGTGTGTGGCGTGCCGTCATGGAGAGACGGGCTCTGTGGGCATGAGTGGCAGCATTTGTCCCGTACCTACCCCCAGGGGAAGAACCATTCTGTACTGTGAACACTCTGCCCATGCTGCGATCCCTTGCACCTGCACCTCCAGAACTGCCCCTGCCAGCGCCCGATCCTGAAGCGGGGCGTGTTGGTGTGGAGGTGCCTCTAGAGGGCGTTTCTCTGTGCGTAGCAGCTGGGGCAGGACTCTGTTGGCTGGGGGCAGGAAGTGGGCATGCTCTCTGGCATTCAGCCCGGGTCATGAAGTTGTTGTTGTTTCCGTGGCAACTTCCGAACCAGAAGTGTTGGCATTTGGAGGTGAGGACGTCGTAGTGGTAACGAGGTGTCCAGCTCGAGCAGGATCCGGCCGCACGGGGCAGAGAGCAGATGGAGCGCTCAACTGAAACAGAAAAGTTAGATTAGTTAGACTGTTATGATTTTGGCTCCAGCATTCACTCTGAATATCTCTCCTCTCTCTACCCCATTTTTTGCAGTGATGTTTTATCATTAAAGCCTAAACGATGAATGCAAGAGGATGGACTGCATTATTATTATTATTATTATTATTATTATTATTATTATTATTATTATTATTATTATTATTATTATTATTATTATTATTATTATTATTATTATTATTATTAGGCCCAAGCGCTAAAGCAAAGGGCCTGTTGTAACTGTTCAGCAGTGCGAAGCGCTGTCCCCTTTCCAAACATAGTGGCAATCATTGTCAATGACTAGTGGCCGCTGACATGGCACGGTGGCACCCCCGTGGCCAAACTGTAATTGTTCACCCCAAAACATAGAACAGAAAAACAGGATCCCCTTTCCAAACACTCAATGCCACTATCTAGAGTCAGAGAATTCCAGAATCATAGAATTTCAAAATTCCAAGTTCCGGAATTCTAGAATTCGGAATTCCAAATTCCGGAATTCTAGAATTTTGGAATTGAGAATTACGGAATTTGGAATTTGGAATTCTAGAATTTGGAATTACGAAATTCTGGAATTTGGAATCCCGGAATTCTAGAATTTCGAAATTGTAGAATTCCAGAATTCCAAATTCCAGAATTCTAGAATTCAGAATTCCAGAATTCCAAATTTTTATCTATATATTTACATTATCTACAAAAGAACTATAATAAGAATACTACAGTTTTGTAAGTCTAAAAGTAAAGCAGATTGTACAAAAACAAAGCCTGTTCTGTAGGTTGTAAGATGGAGGGCACATACTGTTGCTGGGTGGGTCGGGGCATCCTTCTCCATTGGGTCCATCTGCGATTGACGTGCGGTCAAAGCAGCACCCGTATGTGGTCAGCCGGCAGCGTCTGGCATTTTCAGTTGGGAGAGTGGGTGCAGCCTGGTGAGATGAGACAGCATTCAATAATATGCTACAAATCACAATAGTGGTGATTGAAAGGGGCCATTTTACACTATTTTCTGATTTTCTTCTGTTATAATGTTGTTTCCTCATCAAAATCATACTTGGAGTTGTGTTTATTCCAATCACACATGGCAAAAGGAGAAATTCAATTTGTCAAATGGACAAAAGTTTATTTGGTCGAATACGTTTTGTAGCTCAACATGGATTCTACCTGGATGAATGAGGGACTCTAGACACTTCATTCACACATGTTTAATACACAAACACTGCATATTTAGGCTGTGTTCTTTTCTCAAACAGAACACACCTTGTTTCACATTGTGAGGCCATGTGCTCCACTATGTTTTTAAACAATACCCAAACACATACACCTTCACTAGAAATCATTTAGATAGTTTCAGCTCTGGAATTCCCAATATCTACTAAATAAGAGGTAAGAGGTAGCTGAAAACTACCACTTCATGAGATCACAAATTGGAACAGAGCATACTGACAAACTAATAATAAAGGGTTGCATGTATGGAAAAAACACAACACCACTCCAGCTATGTTTTTGATTAGGTAACAGCATTTTAACAGCATTTTAACATGCTGTTAACACACACACACACACACACACACATATATATACGTCTTTGGTGGGAAGTATAATGAGTTACTTGTACGCTGAAGACAGGAAGAGTAGGAGTAGAGCTGACCACTGGACAGATGTGCCATGTGCCAGTCAAATAGTAAATAGTAAAAACTGCCAATTATTGTCCAAATTGGGAGCTACAGTAAAATATCCAGAGACACCATGTTCTGAGGCAGACCAAACACTGTTTTAGTTTAAAATAGTACGCTCGTATGTTTTGGTTTGTAATGTGCAGGCGACTCCCACACGTGTTCTTGTATCAGGTCTGTCTGTTTCGGGACATTTCCTGTGGCTTTGTAATGGCTGAGTTTTGTGTGTTTTTCTTACAGTGGGTGCTGGGGCCACATGCTCCGAGCAGCCTTCTCTGTTGGGGCCCAAAGCTGTCGTCACTCCGTCCTGGCAGCATCCATAACTGCAAAAAAGATAGAGAACAGTTTGTACAAAAACACAGGAAAACACTGAAAAACACCATTTTTACTTTAAATTTAAATGTGTGTATTTTTATGAGAGCTCATCTAAAGCTGATTGTGAGTTACTGCTGGTGATACATGAACTACTTCCAGTGCTGCTCGAGTCGTTTGTGTATCCAAATTAATCTTCTGAGTTAAGGGTCTTTCACTTGTACAGATATGTTGATGGAAGCCTAAAACCAAATGTGGCTATCGTAGCATAAATATATTTAATACTCAAATAAGCGTAATGTCATTTCAAAATAGCGTTACTTAATTAAGTTAGTAATCGTCCAAGAGATAATTATTTAGGAAAACTACAGTACTACTCAAGTAAGAGCAAATGTAAGACAAACTTTCAAAGGATAGTCCACAAAAATGAAAAACAAAATTATACCTGAAGGAGCAGTACAAGAAACAGAAATGTTCATATCATTAAATATTGTCAACATGAAGATTTTGCCACTTATGGATTTTTTTTGTTCAGTTCATTTTTTTAATATTGTTGTTAACAAACAAGTAGAAGCGTGAAGAGTCCCTCAGTCGTCCACGTAGAATCCATGATAAAAGAAGAAATTCAATTTGTCAACTGGACACAGTTTGTTTGGTGGAAAACGTTTCGCCGCTCATCCGAGAGGCTTCGTCAGTTCTGGTTAGAGTGCTGGTAAGACACTTGCTTATATCTCGCTGCAGGGAGGCATGCTAATCTAGACGCCAGAGAAACAAAAGACAGAAACCAATAGGCGAGATAGTTTCGGAAAGTAGTTAGCTAGTTAGCTCCTCCCTGCAGCAAGTGTCTTACCAGCACTCTAACCAGAACTGACGAAGCCTCTCGGATGAGCGGCGAAACGTTTTCGACCAAACAAGTAGAAGTCTAATATTTGAATAGAATTTTTCATTTGCAGTTAGACTGTCGTGAATTTGTCCATTTATCACTCTGGCATCTTTCTGAATGTCTCTCCCCTCTCTACCCCATTTTGCAGTGTGTCCTGGTTAGAGTTTTCACTTGGCTTTAAATGTCCAAACAAAATCTCAAGAACAAAACCACAGGGTAAGACTCCTTACCTCGTCTGGACACAGGACTCCCGGGCTGTAGTAGAGGTTTGGATCTGTGGACAGCCCAGTCCCTGTGGCCCGCCGGCAGAGGTACGACCATCAGGACAGCAGCCGTAACGTGACTGGCTGCAGTGGATGGCGGGGGTGGAGCTATGAGGGTCATCCACTGTGTTGGTTGTATTTGTGAGGTCTGTATGATGACCTACAAAAATCATAGTATATGTTAGATTTTGTATGCCATTTACTGACCAATTTACTCAATATAATCATATTGTCTCAATATTTTGGTGTAATTGCTCAAGCAGACTGTTCCATAGTAAGAAAGGTATCAAAAAATTCTTCTGAAATAGAAGAAGAAGAAGAAGAAGAAGTGAACTTTATTGATCTCACACTGGAGAAATTCTTCTCTGCATTTTAACCCATCCTATATATATATATATACATATATTAGGAGCAGTGGGCAGCACACACATTAGGGCGCCCGGGGACCATCTCCATGATCTTCTTGCTTCGGTTTGGTCAGGACCTAAGCTGGAGGATTCACCTATGGTGCATGTTTTGGGTTGGTGGGGGAAACCGGAGTGCCCGGAGGAAACCCACCCAGACACGGGGAGAACATGCAAACTCCACACAGAAAGGCTCGGGCGACCCGGGGATCGAACCCAGACCATGCATGCAAACTCCACACAGAACACACACGGAAAGGTCTGGGCGACCCGGGGATCGAACCCAGACCATGCATGCAAACTCCACACAGAACACACACGGAAAGGTCTGGGCGACCCGGGGATCGAACCCAGACCATGCATGCAAACTCCACACAGAACACACACGGAAAGGTCTGGGCGACCCGGGGATCGAACCCGGAACCTTCTTGCTGTGAAGCAAGAGCGCTAACCACTCTGCTACCGTGCCGCCGCCAAAAAATAGCTTTTAAGGGTGGGCTTACATGCAAATTGAAATTGGAAGTAAACTAGGATGTCATGTAGAACTAAAGTTGAACTAAACTGGGACTAAACCAGGACCAAATCAAGTCAAATTCAGGATCAAATTGGGCTTAAATCAGGACCAATGTGAATAAAGTTCATATTCAGATTAGATCTGATATGACTTATTTTTGAAACCTTGCGGCTTACTATAATGTCCATGGTTACGGACATGTAGTATCACTTTGAAAACAAAACGCAAACTAAACTAACTTCCTAGAAACAATTCTGTCAGTGCTGTATCACACTTCAGTGGTTCTTCAACTTTTTAATCAGGCTGACAGGCTGGTAGCAGTGGACCACAGAAAACACAACGGATAATGAGAACAAGGACACGGGGGGAAGGGCCGCTCAGAGGGATAAAGTGACATAAAGTTACATAACATATTGTCTCTCATTTCAAAAGTTAGTTGGCAAAAAAGTGTTGGTTGTTCTTGTAGTTTAATTTTTTTCATTTACAGTGTCTACAAGTCAACATTAACGGCGCACTCGTAACATTTCTAGTAGAGGGTTTGTCACCTGCTTGTTTCTATGGATATGTCATTGCTCTGCCTGGAATCTTCCGCAGTATGACATTAAACAGCTCTACCTTACATTTATTAAATTACTGGTAGTTTTATAGCTCAAAAATACCTAGAAAACATACATTCGACTGTGAGCGGGGTTTTCTCTCCACAGATCTGACCTGTAACTTGGTCTGGTTTGATCTCCATGAAGATAGAAAGGTTTAATACCATACCGTGAAACATTCCAGACAAAACAACAACATCTCCATGAAGAAAAGCCAAGCATTAACCATGCATTCAGAAAAAAGGTGATCACATAGAAAAAGAAGGTAATTGGTTAAAAGGAATGATTACACCTTTATAGGCAACAATGGAGGATTCAGTGAAATAATCTTAGTTACGTCTAATTCTAGACCTTGCTTTAATGAGAAGAGTTATCTAGACAGTTTCTATATTGTATTTATGTAATGTTCTTGTATAACTTGTTTGTACAATGACGAGTAACTCATAATACATAAGCAGTACATAATGCATACTACATAATACTACTATAATACATAATAATTCACATAAGTTGACCTACCTGTTGATTCTGGGACATAGGGCTGGAAGCTTGTCTGTGCACTGTCATGTCCACGTGGGTCCTGAATACTGGGGACACCTACAAGAACATTATTAGATATTATTAGATCTCTGAAACAAACTACGGATTTAGGCCGCCTCTCATTTCTCTTTCCTCGGTTCCTTCTCCTTGATTCCTCTCCTCCATCCTCCACTTGTCGACTGCCAATCAAATGTGTCATATTAAGTGGTGTCCCAAAGAAAATGGAATGAATGAGTGAACATGAGGGAGGCTTCAGAAGAGAGACATCAGATAAAATAATCAAACTTTATTGGTCTCAGTGAGGAGTTTATATCCTCTCTCCTCAATGTGTCTCGTCTGTAGGTGAGACTTCCTCACCCATTTCCTGCAGAATCGAAAAGGGGAATCAAGGAAAAGGAAGCGAGGAAAAAGTAATAGCCGTGTGCACAGTTCGGAGTGTGGTTTTAAGGGCACTCCACGGACCGCATGGGCGTCGGTGACATGGGACAGGTCCCGCAACTACCAGATGCAGCCGTCGACTCCATTTTCTCCCGTAGAAGAAGTAGTGCACGGTGCATGCTGGGATATATGAGTGCGAGAAGTGTGCATGGATGCACAGTTGGTTCACTCCCCGATTTCCATGGAAACGACTGCGGTTATCAGGGTGCATTTTAAGTGTGCATGGGATGATGGGACAAAAAACAAATGGGACAGAAGTCGTCGTGCCAGAAGTGACGTATGAGCCCTTAAAACCACACTCCAAACTGTGCACACTGAGAATTGAGACACGGCTCATGAGACGAGGCCCAAGTGAACTATCAGCTCTTACTCTGTGGGCTGTAGCAGGGCTGGGCGTTACAGCGCTCCACAGTGGCGGGTTTGGGCTGTGCGCTGCACTGTCCTACAGGATACAGGTGTCTCTCCCGGTCTGAGCAGATCACCTGTCGCTCCCGGGAACCTGAACCACAACTCCTCGAGCACTGCATAAAAATACAGGAAACAAAGAATACTAACTGTTAAAAATAGGTGAACTCTTGTGTTCATTACTATTATTACTTCTTCTTCATTACTTGAAAATGGGTTTGTCTACAGCTTAAGACACTAGTAATTTTCCAAAGAAATCAGTTTATCTATCTCACCATCTAAGTGTTTGATAACCATTCAAATGTAAAGTAAATATTTTCAAAGCACACAAAAGGAGACAGCTAAACTAAAATTAGAGGACAAAATTGGATAACAAGGAAATCTATAAATGGACAAGTTATAAGAAAGAATACTGACAGTAAATTGTAAATTCTAAAGAAAATGCTATTCAAAAACAGATATTTTGCTCTAGTTCTATATAAAAATACAATGCTCATTCGATATCAAATACAGCGACAAAACCTTGGCTTATATCTACTCCTAAACATTTGTTAATGTTTTGAATAATCTCACCAGTGTCCATGCTCCGACGTGCCAGCTGACCTCCCGGGCACAGGGGGCAGCAGTACACGCTCTGATGGAGGGCGGTCTCAGCAGCGTGGCACAGGCCGTCTCCTCCAGTCTCATGCCCCCAGACCCAATACACGTCACTTCACGAGTCTGCTCTCCGGACCCACAGGTGGCAGAGCACTAGAGAAACAATAAGATTAGAATCAAGTCTATTGTGATATAAAGGGAGTGTAATGGAGGGGGAGCATGTTTATCCGTTTAATGGGCTAAATACCAGTAGGCCTAATAATCAATGTAGGGGTTCAACCTCACATAAGTGTTTATTTCAAAAGAATTGATAAAGCTGAATTAACATGTCTATTCTAGTACAAGTACAACCATAGACTGTGTATATACAGCATAAATGGCATAGTTAGTCCACTAGCTGCTGTTCCAAATAAGAAGTGAGCATGGGAGCACTTCCGGCTCCATCGACTCGAAAACCTGTCGCCACTCTATCTGTAACTGCTGCTGTCTGGCACTTCATTTTGGTCTTAAAATGTTCGTATTATCCCGCTCTACTTGATGCTGGTGGTTTTCTTTCACTATTTTGTCCATAAATTCCAATTCTTCATATGGAACTTGGCTCCAAATTCACTCCTATAACTGCTAGCCTCAGTGAGCTTTATCTGAATGAAGCCAATGTAGTTTGTTTGTATGAAGATTTGCACATATACAACTGCGGGTGCAATAAGAAGAAAGACTATAAATGAATAACTGTTGAACTATATTTTTACTGTTTAAAATTCAAAAATAAGCAGAAATTGAATTCATTTTGCATGAGTCGAATTTTCTGTCTACTCACCACACTCCACCTGCTTGCACGGTAGCTGGCACACTGCTGCATGTTGCAGGTTTGCAATGTAGGGGGCGCCTCTGAGTAAGCAGCGCACACAGCGTCCTCCACCACACGGGGCCCAGATGCATCGTGGGTAATGCACTGCACTGTCCGCACCTGGGACCCACCTCCACAAGTGACTGAGCAGGTGTTCCACTCACCTGTCTTCCAGCTGATAAATCAGAGATTTAGGAATTTAGGATTCAGGAAAAATAAGCAACATTGTCACAATTAAGAAGCAACTTTATTGATCTCACACTGGAGAAATTCTTCTCTGCATTTAACCCATCCTGTTATTAGGAGCAGTGGGCAGCACATTACTGCACCCGGGGACCATCTCCATGATCTTCTTGCTTCGGTTTGGTCAGGACCTCAGCTGGAGGATTTTACCTATGGTGCATGTTTTGGGTTGGTGGGGAAAAACCGGAGTGCCCGGAGGAAACCCACCCAGACACGGGGAGAACATGCAAACTCCACACAGAAAGGCTCGGGCGACCCGGGGATCGAACCCGGAACCTTCTTGCTGTGAAGCAAGAGCGCTACCCGCTCAGCCACCGTGCCGCAAATTATTGATAACATTAAAAGTGCATTATGTCAGTTTTCTGGTTTTCTTCACGGAGATGTCATAGCATTGCTTGGAATGTTCCAGAGTGTGGCATTGAACATATCTTTCCCCATTGAGATAAAGGACATGTTACAGGTCAGATCTGTGCAGAGGTGACCCCACTCACAGCAAGAATGCATGTTTTTTTAAGGGATTTGCCTGTACTTGAATAAATGCAAAATAAATAAGCTTAATGCTATAAAAAATCTGCAAAGGACAAACATTTGGCTACACAAAACTAAATAAAACTGCTAGCATCATATTTTATGATATAATTTTACAAGGAAGGGTATTAAAGCCACTAAAACTAATTAGTAGGGAAGTTAATGGCACATTCATTAAAAGTTATATTATTTTAGCAAATATGACATTGATTAGGTTAAACAAAACACAAATGCAGACTAAAAGAAGAATTACCTTTTAAACCAATTTAAATAAGGCTTCTTCTATTGTTAGACGTGATGCTGCACTAGAACTAGATTTGACTACACAGTTACCTGAGTACAAGTGTTCTGCTCTTTTTTATCCACAGCGTTGGTGGATAGAGGTAAGCCATACTTTTTAAAGCAGCGAATACTCAACTGTTCATTCAAAACCTGCATCTTTATAGAAACATTGTCTCATAACTATCTTTTAACCAAAACTGTGTTTTCTTACCTGTGGACTTGTGGGCACTCCTGGGGGTTGCAGGTTCTA
Source organism: Paratrypauchen microcephalus (assembly GCA_036785185.1). Classification (NCBI taxonomy): domain Eukaryota; kingdom Metazoa; phylum Chordata; class Actinopteri; order Gobiiformes; family Gobiidae; genus Paratrypauchen; species Paratrypauchen microcephalus. Next base: position 2,905,100 of record JAVJIX010000010.1, read on the forward strand.
TTGCTCTGTGGCCGAGACAAAGAGGCACAAAGGTAGTCGGGGTACACCTCTTGATCAATGGTGCAGAAGACTGAACGGGTCTGGTATCCTGGTAAACACACATAAAATACAACATAATAAAAATAACTAATACTAGTGCTGGTTAAATATGATATTAAAGGTCTTATATTACACAAAATTGACTCTTGTGAGCTTAAGCTATGTTATAATGCTGTTACAATACTTGGAGTTATGTTTAGTTTCATTCACATGTTTGAGTTGATCTTTTATTATTAGTCTGTCTACATCTTCAAAGCTCAAAATGCTTTATATCTTTTAACTTTAATTCAGTAGAGATTGGCAATTCTAGGGCCGAACTCATCCAAATGATTCTAATGAAGATGTATGGAATTTAAAAACAAAGTTGAGCACTTCCTGTATTATCACATGACATCACAAGGTGGAGTGGAGCTTAAATATGCAGGATTTGTGTGTTAAACATGAGTGAATGAAAAAAAAACACAACTCCAGATATGTTTTATGATTAGGAACCAGAAAATAGAGTAAAATGGGACCTTTAAATTATCAGACCTGATCCACAGTCTTTGCTGCAGGTCGACCAGGACCCAAAACTCCAGTAGTATCCCTGAGTGGAGCGTCCTATGGGAAGGTAAAACTCATAGTCGACTCCTTGGTTTGGCTCTTGGCTAATCAACTAAAATAACAAAAACACAGATTATAAACAAATGTACACAAAAAATAACAAGCAAAAAGTAGTATAAATCTTAAAGTACTTACCTCAACCACTAAGGGCTCTGTGGTGGGCCCGCGACCAATGATAGTTTCCGGAACGTTGTCACCCTCTGCGCCTCTCTGGTAGTACAGGACGGTCCCAGCGATGGGTGTGGCTCTGGAAAACTCAATTACCCAGTGTCCATTGAGGTAGTATTCACCCCTCAGGTTCTTGATAGCTGAAGAGAGAATTATTGGTAGATATTTGGTGTTACTTAATATAGTAGGTATACAATCTGTACTACTGCAGCAATTAATCAAGCTTGGGACTTAAAAGGTGCAGTACGGTTACGCCATTTTTGTTTTCATCTACTAAAATATGAATGTGAATTAATTTATGATTTACTACAAAAGCATAAATAAATAAACAGAAAGGAATACTCACCCAGGTAGTTACGAGTGGCTACTGATTCTCTGATGCTGATGGTGGTGGCACCAACAGGAATAATGAACATCTGGTTGTAGCCTGTAATTTAAAAAAAATTAAAATTAAAATTAAAATTAAAGATCCCATGACATGGTACTTCTTGATGCTTTTATATGGCTCCTTAATGGTTCCCTAATACTGTAAATGAATCCTTCTTCAAAATCAACACTCAGTGCATGAGAAACAGAGATAAGATGAGAAAGAGTCATAAATATCTCTCTCAAACTCTTTATTCTGGGCGTTGTTGCTTGAATGCAAATGAGGAGAAAAGAGATGGCCAATAGTAGAGGGTGGGGGTGTGGCCAAACTCTCCGCTCAGAGCTCAGAGCCCACAGCTGATCCATTTCCTTGTTTTTGCACGGTGGGACAGATTTGAAGCGTTCCATTGAAAAATAAACACATTTCCACAGAAAATAAAATTAAACCACTGCTGTTCAAAGGTCCAGAGGCTCAGATAAAGGACTTCTGAGCCTAGAAACACTCGGACGTGCCTCCAGGCAAATAAAAAAACGCATTTCGCATTGCCTAGCGCATTCGCAGTCCAAACTCTCTGGGCGTGATTTACAGAGACGCTGAGTACAGACAGACGGGGGTGGAACTGCATTTGCATTTCTTTTTTCGATCTGACGTTAATAAGGTGCCTTGTTCAAACTCGCAGAAAAGGATCGCAAATGCTCAGTTTAGACATTTCACAACTTTTAACCATGGGAAAGGGCGAAACAGGGTAGGGGAGCTCACATTAACGTTCAAAAACCTCAGAAAGTGAAAATTTCATGCCATGGGACCTTTAAAATTAAAATTAAAATTAAAATTAAAATTAAAATTAAAATTAAAATTAAAATTAAAATTAAAATTAAAATTAAAATTAAAATTAAAATTAAAATTAAAATTAAAATCAAAATTAAAATTAGTACCGTTTGGCAGGTCCCGTGTGGAGAAGGTGCTTTTGACTTGACGACAGGTTTGGCCGTTGCCCCCACACTGCAGACAGGGGTCCTCCTGCTGCGAGGACTCCAGCATGTTGTCACAACCAAGACGCTGAAATGAGAACCGCCCAGTGGTGTGGTCAGAAAGGATAAATTATGCTGAATAGTATAACAAAAGAAAGGCTAATGAGCTCTTAGTTTAGAATTTTACCAAAAGAACCATTATTTTCCCCATAATTCAAAAATAAAGACAGGCCAAAATAAAATGAGGAAATATAAAAATGTTCAGTCATGCAATTTCATAATATAAATAGAGCCAAACCAAAAGAGATTAAATTTGATGTAGCAAAAACCAAAAGTGTCTGGGAACTTAACCAACTACAAAACCAGGAAAGTAAATATTGGATCAGAGACAGAGGCCTTTAAATCAGCAGAACAGGAGAAAGTCCACAGTTTGCATTATCAGCAAATGGGACCATGATGAGACAAGAAGACCTTGTGATATTAACAAATTATTATGACATTGTATTGTGTGATTCAAGTTAGACGTGCACTGAACATTTTCATACAGCTCAGTTTCAGTCCGGTCCAAGGCCAAACATATAGACACAACAACTACGGTTTTAAGGGACACCTCATACCAAGATGTTTGATAAGTTTATAATGACGGGGGACGTTAAAATTTCAGTAAATATACTTAAAAGATAAAGATGGCCAGTTTAGCAAAAACCTAAAAAAAACATCATTGGTCAGATCTACTACTACAACAACCCGCAGGTTGGTGGTACGATTCCAGCTCCCACAGATGAATGCTGCCGTTGTGTCCTTGGGCAAAACACTTAACCCACCTCGCCCCCAGTGTCTGCATACGCTGGTGTGTGCATGTGTGTGTGAATGGGTGAGTGGTTCCTTGGTGTAAAGCGCTTTGGGTGCCTTGAAGGTGGAAAAGCGCTATATAAAAATGTGACCATTTAACAACAATAACATGGATGTTACACAAAGTTACCCAGTGCAACTTTGATAACTATTTCCCAAATTTGTTGAAGGTGTTTAAAGGAAAAGTAACGTTTTTTTTTACAATCTGAGCCTTCTTTCGGCAATAAAACAAGTAGTTTTACTCACCCATAGCAGTTTGGTGTCAATTGGAGTGGTATCGCAGAAGTTATGTTGGAGCCGTTCTGTTCTACTAATGATCCCGTATCCGTTAACATGGTGCTCGTATCATATGCTCGGGGCATTACTTTGCACTCTCCAAATAACACAAACTTTAGCACTTTTCAAATCACAGAAGATCGCTGTGTCAGGGTAGACTTTTAGTGGATTCCAAAACGGCCTGAAACCCGATATCGCAACAGAAAAGTAAAGTTCAGAGCGGTGTTAGCTTCTTTCGGACTAGCGGTGTTTACAAAACAGCTGAGTTCACGCATGCGCACTGTCCTCTCTGATGACGTCATCAAATGAAACTATAGCTGGATTTCAGGCCGTTTTGGAATCTACTAAAAGTCTACCCTGACACAGCGATCTTCTGTGATTTGAAAAGTGCTAAAGTTTGTGTTACTTGGACACTGCAAAGTAATGCCCCGAGCACTCACGCTAACGGATACGGGATCATTAGTAGAACAGAACGGCTCAACATAAGTTCTGCGATACTGCTCCAATTGACACCAAACTGCTATGGGTGAGTAAAACTATTTGTTTTATTGCCGAAAGAAGGCTCAGATTGTAAAAAAACGTTAATTTTCTGGTAGAGGCCCGACACCCGCTTGTCTCCATGCAGATGTTGTTGCTTAGCGATATTTTCCACTCGTATTTAACTTGCATTCATTCAGTTAAAGGTGAAAAAAATGCCAGGCTTGCCTCTCCAGAGATCTGACCCGTAACTTGGCATGATGGTGCAATATACTAAGTTTAATGGCATATTATGGAACATTCTAGGCAAACAAAAAAAAGCATCTCTGGCAGGATATGGGTCTGTAACCAGAAAAGTTGCATTGTGTACCTTTAATTTTACTTTTAATTATTGTTTTTCTAAATCATTGAAAATATTTTTGTAAATTGCACAAACAACATGATGCTACTCTGCGGTCTGTGTGTGTCCTGTAAGATTTTAAGGAGGTGTCTTGCTTGAAGGATTCACTCATTTTGCAACACGCACTTATCCAATTTACACTGCTACTGTTTCCCTCCGGAGGCTCACAAACACAGCGTGACATCTGAGTTATTAGACAATAAAAGTGTGTAAAAACAGGGGGGAGGTACAGAGGGCAAGTTCAGACTGATAATTCATACGGAGATTTAAGGCTGTAACATACTATAGGAGACGGGTTCCTATAAAAATGGTTTATTTGCATCTTTGAGCATTGCAATGGAAACAGGAGACAATAAACGCAAATTCCATATTTCATTTTTATGTTCTGTAATCGCTTGAAGTCATATAATCTTGTCTTAAAGGAACAGTATGTAACAACTAGGATGATATAATTGCAGATATATCAATACGCTACAGAAAGCATCTTGAAAAGAATTTAAAGACTGAGTTAGAAATTCATCTTTGCTCTATAACCACATGCAATCAGATGACGAGTATATAATAGCAATAGGCTAAGAAAAATATTCAAAATGTGTAGAGTATTAATAAAGAGATGGCATCTATGAAGTATTCTATAATCGCTGTTGTTGTATAACGTGTTAACAGATATTAACCTGAAAATAAGTATGTATTTTCTTATAAGATAGTGGCTGGAAAGATGTTAGCCAGCATACCAACAGGTAAACAGGTACTGCTTTAGGGTATGCTTGAGTATGGTGGTACCTTGCAGACTCCGCCCACACAGATGTCTTTGCGTCCAGGGTGGCAGGGCGTCCCATCCACCACTGCACTGCGATGGCGGTAATAAAAGTTCTCTCCTCGAGGCATACAGTTCAGCTCACACGGGTTCTCAGCTGTCACAAACAAAAGCATCAATTATAAAGTCAGATAAGAGTATTTATTATACCATATCATTGTCTTGTATTCATGTGTTATTATTATTCTGATCCAGACCTCCATAGTAAGGCAGCCACTTGTAACGTTTGCCTTGGAAGTCTGTGTTGTCAAACTGGGAGCACTGTTCTTCACGGAAATCCTTGGAGCCCTCGGGACAGTCCTGAGTCCATCAAAGAATGTAAAATGTCATTTATTTTCATAGGAACACTAGCCCCCGAAACACAAACCCTATACAATTCTTGCTAAAGCTGTTTCTCAGTATGCATTGTTGAATAATGAGGAAAAGCTTAAATTTACCTGAACGTTGCAAGAGCGATAGGACTTCTCAGGTCCTACACAGTTGTGACCTCCATCAGTTCTGGATGTGAAAAAGAAGATAAGTGGTTAACCTCTGACTTAGTTCTTCCTGAAAACAGGAAACTAAAGCCGCTAGCCTGTAACCATAGATGGTATAAAGAAGTGGACTAAGGGAGTGTGACATCACCCATAGCATCAAATGAAACTCACGAGGATAGCGGCTATAGGGGCGAATTTGGAGCCAGGCTCCATATTAGGAACAGGAATTTATTAAAGAACAAAACACCAGGATCATGTAGAGCGGGTTAATACAAACATTTTAAGACCAAAATGACAAGGCTCACTGCAGCAGTTACAGAGAGGGGTGACAATTTCTCAGTCTAAAGTCAACTGGAGCCAGAATCGAAGGAGCTGGAAGTGCACCCATGAACACTTCCTACTTGGAATGCAGCGACTAGCAGGGTAGCAGTTTCCATTTATATATGACTGTGACATACGCCTCAAATCAGTATCTATAGCTGTTATGGATGAGAGAAATTTATATTGTTTTAGAAAATATTATCATTTTTCAGATTACCAAAAGTCAGTTCTCGTTTGTATTAAACACACACTACGCATTAAAGACTGACAGACCCCTTAAAAAACACCAAAACATTATATATATATATATATATATATATATATATATATATATATATATACATATATATATATTAGGGCTGGGAATATTAACGCGTTAATCGCGTTAATATTTGAAAAAAACAATTTTTTTAATCGCGATCAGAGTTTGCCAGCATTTTCCGCAATTCTACCATCCATATGCAGCTCATTTGGTTGTATTAATTAAACTCATTGTCGGTTAAACGCGCTATTTTGAGTTTGCTAGTATTTTGTTCCTTCTACGCATCCGTAGGCAGCTCGAGCGGGCTTCAATCATTTATTTACAATTTCTCAAAGTAAGCACTATTACTGGTTCATTGTTACTTTTTCCTTTCTCTGCACTTTTTTGAAATAAAAAAAATGGTGAGAAATACTTTGCATTGTGAGTTTAACTTTAGATTCGAACGGTCTTACTGCAAGATATCAATTTTAAACATGCAAAATAAATCGCGATTAATCGCGATTAACTATGAAATTTCTGAGATTAGTTGCGATCAAGAAAATTAATCGTTTGACAGCCCTAATATATATATATATATATATATTTATATATATATATATATATATATATATATATATATATATATATATATATATATATATATATATATATATATATATATATAATACTACTCATACCCCCACTTGAAAGTATAGACAGACGCGGGCCTAAATTATTATCTATTACTGTAAAGATTATTCACAGCTGAGTGCTCCTTATGTCTGTGGTGTGGAGCCTCTGCCCTCAAGGCCTAAATCTTACACAAACAACAGCTCATTCTGAAGAGAGACAGTTGATTTCTGTTTCAACACCTTTCCTTCCAGTCATTCTGAAAACTCATGCTTAAGTCACCTCCCACAGTACCTGCCCTTAAGCCCCAAAAACATAACAGGCTCTGAGACATGTCTGTACAGATGTGGACACCTTCAAGAACAAATCAATACAGCTAAATATGTAGGATAAATCTTAGGCCATAGTTTGGAGCTGAAATAATTTTAAAGTAAAATGGAAATTCCCTAAAAAACATACAATTACACTGCAACTCCACATCAGTCTGATTATGGTAGTTAGAGGTGTGATTCAGCAAGATATAATAGTGTTTATTTAGTGAGAGATGCAAAAGGCAGGGCACTGGCGACTCAGCAAAGGGCTACCTGAAGAATGGTTCAAAACAAGTCTACAGTGGTACCAAAATACAGTATTTATAGGGCTGCACAATAAATATCAACACTGAATCGAAATGTGGAATGTTCCAACTATAAAATCACAAAAATACTTATGTAGGTAATAGAATTTCCTCTGTAAACAACAAAATAACTGTGATTTTATTAATTTTGTGAAATGCTTTGGAAATCTTGTATTAGCTTAGCAGTTCAGATTTCAAATGTTAAGGCATGTTAAAAATGTGGTTTGTGAACTGAATACTGGTTTAAATCTAATCGTCTTTGAAAAAATTGAAATTAAATTATTCACAAAAATCGGGCAACCCTTGTATTTTTTATTTCTTGTTTAACCCTCCTGTCGTGTTTGGGTCAAATCTGACCGTTTTACAACTTATAATATTCATAAATATTATGTTTTTCATGTGATTACCTCAAGACCTTATGATATCCTCCACACTGTGTACTTGAACATACACTCAACAAAAATATAAATGCAACACTTTTGTTTTTGCTCCCATTTTTCCTGAGATGGACCCAAAGATCCAAAATTCACTCCAGATACACAACACTATCATTTCTCTCAAACATAGTTCACAAATCTGTCCAAATGTGTGACAGCGAGCACCTCTGCCCCGCCGAGACAATCCACCCCACCTCACAGGTGCGCCACATCAAGATGCCGATCCGACATCATGACCAGTGCACAGGTGCACCCCAGACTGCCCACAATAAAAGGCCACCCCGAAATGTGCATTTTTTTGCTTTATTGGGGGTCTGGGGACTCAGAACCAGTCAGTATCTGGTGTGACCACCATTTGCCTCATGCAGTGCAACACATCTTCTTTGCATAGAGTTTATCAGATTGTCAGTTGTGGCCTGTGGAATGTTGGTCCACTCCTCTTCAATGGCTGTTATGGACGAAGAACACAGGTGCATTTTATTGATGGCATTTTGAATGCACAGAGATCCCGTGATGAGATCCTGAGGCCCATTGTTGTGCCATACATCCATGAACATCACCTCATGTTTCAGCAAGATAATGCACGGCCCCATGTTGCAAGGATCTGTACACAATTCTTGGAAGCTGAAAATGTCCCAGTTCTTGCATGGCCAGCATACTCACCGGACATGTCACCCATTGAGCATGTTTGGGATGTGCTTGACCGGCGTATACGACAGCGTGTACCAGCTCCCACTAATATCCAGCAACTTCGCACAGCCATTGAAGAGGAGTGGACCAACATTCCACAGGCCACAATTGACAATCTGATAAACTCTATACGAAGAAGATGTGTTGCACTGCATGAGGCAAATGGTGGTCACACCAGATACTGACTGGTTCTGAGTCCCCAGACCCCCAATAAAGCAAAAAAAAAAATGCACATTTCAGGGTGGCCTTTTATTGTGGGCAGTCTGGGGCACACCTGTGCACTGGTCATGATGTCGGATCGGCATCTTGATGTGGCGCACCTGTGAGGTGGGGTGGATTGTCTCGGCGGGGCAGAGGTGCTCGCTGTCACACATTTGGACAGATTTGTGAACAATGTTTGAGAGAAATGGTAGTGTTGTGTATCTGGAGTGAATTTTGGATCTTTGGGTCCATCTCAGGAAAAATCGGAGCAAAAACAAAAGTGTTGCGTTTATATTTTTGTTGAGTATATAAAAGTTCAAAAATTCATTCAATTTTGAGTGTTTTAAGCAACCTTGTTACACCTGTGGTGTTCCCGGTCAAAAGTGACCGCCATAGGAAATGAATGGGTATCCAGAGTAAATTCATTCAACATACAGAAAACATCCCCATACACACTAACCCAGCTCACACACACACACACACACACACACACACACACACACACACACACACACACACACACACACACACACACACACACACACACACAAAGAAACACTGAAAAGAAAGCTCACCATGGTAGGGACAGTGAGGAAGAACAAGCCCGAACTTCCCCCTGCGCTGGTATCGACCAGAGGAAGACAGGCACTCTCATCACAATTTGCATTCACTGACACTCACACTCTTGTGTCTTACGTTCCCAAGAAGAACAGAAATGTCATCCTGATGAGCACAGTACACAAAGACGCCGCTGTCAGCACCACAGAGGACAGGAAGCCCCTGATGATCCAGGACTACAAGAACAAGGGAGGCGTTGTCTTGATAAGGTAATGTAAAGTCTCATCATGCATTTTTTTTTTTAATTTATCTAGGTGAATCATAGCATTAATCTCTTATGTTCCTTTATTGCAGCTTACTGGTACATACACCTGTAAGCGGATGACGGCTCTCTGGCCTGTGGCACTGTTCCACAACATCCTGGATGTGTTAGCTTTCAACGCATATGTGGTGTGGACAGCAATTGACCCAACCTGGAATCAGGGGAAAAGTTTCAAGAGGAGACTTTTCCTCACAGAGCTGGGGAAAGCTTTGGTGACTCCTCTTATACAGCGACACCAGCAAATTCCCCGCACACCAGCCACCGCCAGTCTGGTTAGGAGCATACAAGCTCCAGCCCCAGCCGCTGCCCTGGCTGCTCTCCCCCAACAAGGACATGGGCAGAAAAGGAAGCGTTGTGGCCTCTGTGCCCCTAGAGACATCAAAACGAGCCTGACATGCTGCTAATGTCATGCTTATGTTTGCAAGGCTCAGTCTGTCACATGCCACTCATGTGCATGAATACACACACACACACACACACACACACACACACACACACACACACACACACACACACACACACACACACACACACCCTGTTGAGTTTGGTGTTTGGTTTTCCATTTATTTTTTGTATTATATGTTCATTTTGTAGTTCATTTTCAGTGCCCAATTGTACTTTCACTGATGTTATTTAATGTTTACTTCTATAAATTGTTGTTAGACACTACTTTGAAACATTGTTCTCAACTAAAGAATGTTTAATAAAAAAATTGGTGTTGAGAAAAAAAAAAAAAATTGTGCTAATTTAAGAGCAGTTAAAACAGACCGGTCAATTTTGACCGGGAACACTAAAGTAGGGGGCTGGAGGCGAACACGACCGGAGGGTTAAAACTAGATTGAATTACAGACAGCAGTCTAAAAGATCAGGCCACATGGTTTGAGATATGCCTGTAGTTTAAGCAAAAATCAAAGAAGGGAATTGTTCTGACATGAAAAAGCTATTTCAGTACAGGCTTTGCCCAGTGGCTACATGTCCAATAGAAGTAAATCACATTTGTTTTTATCAAATATTTGAACATATTACTATGGAACATTGACCACACATAACCCCGGATCTTATGTAAATCAAAAGTACAGGAAATGTCAAATCTCCAAGGAAAATGTGTCATAAGAAATATAATAAAACGTATTGTTGATGTAATGAAGTAATAATTATATGGTTTCTGGAGAAATACATCTGTTTTTTTGGTTATGGTGAGTCGTCTTCAGGCTGGTTTTGTCTTTTTTTAAACAATTTCTTTGAACTACAAAAGTCAGATCATCAACCAAAACTCAGCCAAATGGTTACACCCAAAATCTTTTCAAGTTAAAATGTTTACTCCCTTAAGCATGAAGTTTTGTGAAATGGGTAGCATGTAGGTCATTTTATCCAGTGAAGAAAGAGTGTATCTATTCAACGCACTGCAACAACTAACCTCAAATTTAAAACTACTTGAGTTAAGAAATTAAGTAAATTTCTCTTTAGTTTTTGCACTTAAAATATGAAAATCTTGCTACACTCAAGATTAGAAAAACAATTCTTTGCGCTTAAAAGAACAAACTAAATCAAATGTTGCTTGAAGTTAGAAGAACACACTTATTCTACTGACAGATCATTTGGCTTTCCAAGTTGAGTCTACTCAAAGTAAAGTCAATTTAACTTATCTAGATATTGCTTTTTTGTAGTATGTGGAAGTTGAACATCTGCGCTGTGCTGTACTGTATTAATATTATTTGATGAAGCAACACCTGTTTGGAGTAAAAATGTAATTCCAGGGAGCAGCTAAGGTTTGACCTTTAGGAGAAAGGTACAAGGAGGTTTGGGCAGAGATTGAGTATTGTAAATATTTGAACAAAAGGATGCTGTGGTTAGAGCTGCCAAAGGGAAGTCAAGTGTGTGGAGGACAGATAGTGCAGGTGGTAAGGTTGGATGAGGTCATTTGCTATGGAAACCCAAAACAAGCTCTAGACAAATCATTTCTTTCTTTCTATTTGTCCATTTGTCTGTCTGTCTGTCTATCTATAATTATAAAAACAAAACCCCTCATCTCCACTTAAAGTCATCTATTTTCAATTCCTCTTTTTCTAAATAACTTACAATGAGAACTCAAAAAAGTGAATAATGTTCCATTTATTTGAATCGTTTTTCATAAAACAGAAAAGTCCAGACCTGTGCGTGATGCAGCGTCTGGTCCTCATGGTGACTCCACTGCCACAGCTCCGACTGCACTCTCCAAAAGGACCCCAGGCATCCCACGAGTCTCCTCCAGGAGCCTGTGCGTAGAATACAGAACGAGGGTATGGTTGGTAAGTTTTGGTTTAGTCATTTAGAATAGAGATTCCCAATCTAGGGAATCCACAGGGGGTCCCCAATGTATCCAGTGGTAAAACAGGGGTAGTGAGGTAGGTAGGATGGCAACTAACTACAAGAATAGAAAAAAGAGGAAAAAACTATTGTCATTTTAGGTTAATTATTACAAAATGTATACAAAGTTTTACGGACATAGTATGACAAGTCGTAAGATGGAGCAAAAACCCATGGAGAAACTGGGCAACAGTTATTGTGTTATGGTTTCAATCAACAGTAATCTTATCTAACAAGCATAAGTATATAAAACCCATTTATACGACTGAACCAGAGAGCTTCTAGTTCAGGGGTAAGTGTTGTAAATAGGAAGCTTTGTTTCCGTCAGTCTACCCCTTGGCAGTTTGTGACTAACAGTGAGTAATGCAATGTACAGCCCTGTGGGTGCAAGAGTATCTAGTTTTTGATATCATAACAGTATCTAGTATCTGGGCTTTAATTTGTTTTGACAACACTACTTGGAGGCAGTACGATAGTGTTTCACATGTTTGTGGTGGGGCTGACACAGTAACAAATTTTGAAGTGTGATATATTGTTGAAGAAAATATTGCAGATCAAAGATTATACTGAAAAGCAGATTTAGAAGGTATTATGTATTAATATGATCAAAAAATAACCATGAATTTAGTAGTAGTAGTAGTAGTAACAGTAGTAGTGCAAAGAAAATGAACACATGATAAATAGTGATACTCAAAAAATTATTATTACATCTTTCATATATTAAATGATGAGTCGATATAGTAAATATTGTGATGAGCCTAGTTTGTGGCTGTGTGTAAATTAACCGAATGTTTCCCATTAAAACAGGAGACAAAATTAGACTTTTCTGCTCATTGCTTGTTTTCTGTATTTTCCTTTTTAGCATTTTTATTTTAAATTTCTTAATTTTTATTACTTTCTATTACTGTGGCGTTTAGAGGTTTTGCATTACTACTCCTGGAACCATATAAATAAAATCACCGAGTACACCGGAGCCAGGAGCAGCTGTAGGGCGACCAAAGGCAGGAGCATCTTCATTGTTCCCTGGAAGAGAAAACACAGACATCCAGAGTTAGTCATTGTGACTAATGAGCAGCAAGACATGAGACAAGTTCATAAAGGGCAAGTCAGGGCAGCGACAGAGAGGAAGTCATCAGGGAGGTCTGACATGGACCACCATTCACCAGAGGGTCTCCAGAGTTCACTACGACACACTTGACTTCTGGTCCCACTAACCAATACAATATTACACAATCAAATAATGGAAATGTTTTAAGAATTGGCCGGGAGACAGTTATCTACAGTTAAGTGCTTCCCCAAACCAAGAAACCGAGTTCATAAAACTGTTAAATCCGTGGATGTAAAAGTGATTTAGGGGTAGATTTAAAAATGTGTAAACAAAACATCATCGCTAATGGTCTGTGGTTTGGTTTGGAGCCACTACAACCAGCTGCTACTGTGTAAAAGCATCGCAGGAAAAGGGGAGTAAGATGTTGCTTAAAAATATTATTACCCAAGTTGAAGTCAACAAATTAACAATATGGAAACTAAGGATATGGCAATTATGTCGTTAAGAGACACGTCATACATTTTTGTACCAAGATCAAACATGCTTATAATCATTTAAGCTTTTGTTTTCATTTTAAAATCAAAACTAAAACTAGGTGCTCTGTGCAACATACATTTTGATACAGTTTTCCCACGATTCAATACATATCTCCATACATGGGTCACAATTCAAAAGTTCAAGACTCCATGCACAGCTTCCAGGTGTTGGTAACAGCAGGAACATTCAACAATTCCAAAAAAAGAGAAAGTTTACCACACACTTGCTTGACTTTATTCTTTATTCTATATTAGGCTAGAGCGAACAACGTGTTTCGCCTCGACAGCGTCATCAGGTTCGCCCGAGTAGTGCGACTAAACACCATCCAGTCACATGCTGTTTTTTTAGTTTTGGTTTAGTCCCGGTTTAGTCCTGGTTTAGTCCTGGTTTAGACCCGGTTTAGATCTGGTTTAGTCTTGGCTTAGTCCTGGTTTGGACCTGGTTTAGTCCTGGTTTAGACCTGGTTTAGTCTTGGTTTAGTCCTGGTTTAGTCTTGGTTTAGTCCTGGTTTGGACCTGGTTTAGTCCTGGTTTAGACCTGGTTTAGTCTTGGTTTAGTCCTGGTTTAGTCTTGGTTTAGACCTGGTTTAGTCCTGGTTTAGACCTGGTTTAGTCCTGGTTTAGTGCCGAAATAGATGCAGAAATAATCTGATAATATGACTCACCAATAAGAACGGTATCCATGTATGCACGTGTCACGGTCTTTAATAATCCGGAGCTCCGGAGAAAAGGACATAATCCCGAACGTATCCCGTGTCCCGAGGCGAGAGTTCCTTCTTACGTAGCATTAACGTAGCAAGTTAAGGATTCTTCTTCTCTTGGAAATGCCGCGTAAATATCACGCGGCTCGCTCACAGCTGATTGGCGAACAGGCGCAAACACAACAGCGGTAATCATCATGATTGGCGGGAGCGCGATCGGTGCGTAATTATGCTGCAACATGATTGGAAGCTGGAGCGCAGTTCGGCCTATGATTGGCTCTTGGGCACTGGCCATTTTGACTTAAAAACAGCGAAATTCGCCAAAAGTTTAGGGATTTTCATGCCTGATTGATAAAATGCCATAAGGGATGGAAGAAGGGATGCCCGTTTTAGAAGAGGGATGATTTTGACTATCCCCCATCCCCCCTCAACTCGAGTACTGTATATAATACATATATACAGTAGAAAACCAGTCAGATCATCCAATGTACACAACATTATATAAAAAAAAATCAAAACATCACACACAAATATTACAACATGCAGACCAGTGCAAAGCTTCCTGAATTTGACGTCAAAGTGTCTCACAAACACAACATGAATCTATTTACACACCACACAAGTAATAAACATTGTAAATATTCCATGTGTGGTGTGTAAATAGATTCATGTTGTGTGTGTGAGACACTTTGACGTCAAATTCAGGAAGCTCTGAACTCTGTTTTTCTACTGTATATATGTATTATATATTGCATTCAAAAAGAGAATATGACTTTAAGAAAAACAAACAAACAAAAAAAACAACATGTGACTGGATGGTGTTTAGTCGCACTTGGCACTACTCGGGCGAACCTGATGACGCTGTAGAGGCGAAACGCGCCGTCCGCTCTAGCCTAATAAAGAATAAAGTCAAGCAAGTGTGCAGTAAACCTCTTCTTTTGGACATGTTTCACAATATTGATTCAAGTTTTATAGTTTGAAGACACACAAAAAATTGCATTTTTTTTTCTGCTAATGAGTATACAGGGGGTCCTCGGGTTACGACGGTCTCGGGTTACGACGTTTCGTGGTTACGAACGCGCCCCCATTAAAAAAAATATGTATATATTACGCGTCATTCCGTCTTACACGGTTTAGCGTGGTAAGAGATCTAAACAAACGCGAACGGCGCGGCGCACGGCGCAAGAATACACTCTGTTGTGGTTGTAGGGAGAAGACGGCCTCGTGTGCGTGCCCAATGTGGGCGGAAGTACCTGATGTGGGCTCTGAGCTGCTCCTATGAAAGCGGCAGTGATAACCAAGCAGCGTAGTGGTCTAATTATTGAGATGGAAAGGTTATTGGTGCTTTGGTTGGGAGATCAAAGGCAAAATCCGGTTTACGACGAAATTCGGGTTACGACGCGTCTTAAGAACGGATCTACGTCGTAACCCGAGGACCCCCTGTAATATAATAACACTATGATGTTAATGAAATAATACACACATTACACACAACACATTACAGTACAACTACTGTAAAGTTATAGTTTATATATGAAGTGTTTTAGTTCATTTGATTCAATGATTTACAGCATTTTTATTCAGTGAAAATAAGAACAGTGCTTTCTCAGGCTATTTTATATTTTATAATATAGCCAGTCTACTCTTAAGGTGTAGCTGTGTGTGTTTGCGCGCGTTTGTGTTTGTGTGTTTGTGTGTTTTTAGTTAAATTGCACGTTTGGTGTCTGGTGAAACGCAGTTTGAGTCCTCTGTGTAATGTCTGTTACATAGTGAATTGACAATAAAGTACACTTTGACTTTGACTTAATATAGACTGTAGGGGAGTTCAGACTTTTCCTTCTTTGATGATGATTTGATGATTTCTTTTCCTCCTGAGTCCTCTCACTGCACAGGCCTGTGTCCCCACGGCGCTGCCTCCTCCAGCAGAGACAGACAGTAGCTCCTCCCACACTGCCCCGCCACAGTCTACGCTCTGACACACACACGACAGGCTGTTTTCTATATGAGCGCATTTGATTAAAGCCGGTGTAAAGCCAAAAGCGATTCTAAAGTATTTAAAAGTGAATATCTTTGTCATTCCTGGGTCTATCAACCTAAAATAAAAAGTGTCTGACAGATAAAATCCACCTCTGCTAAAATATTTCAGCTGCAAGTCCCTATGGAGCTGTTTTCTTGCTGCATCTGAGGAGGACGCTGCCATAACTGTTTTCCTTTCAGACCAAAATAAATGACAACAGAGAGGGACACGAAGGGACACGAGGGACACGTGCATATGTGTATCGAACTGTGACAGTAGTATCGAATATTGTAGCAGCCCTAATTTTTACTCTGGGCAAGTTCTCCACAAATCTAACCTGTAACTTAGCCATAACATGCTAGTTTCCATGGAAATAGATCTGTTTAATGCTATACTGTGGAACACTACAAGCAACATACATTTGAACTCTGAGCAAGGTCACAACAGATCTTAGATCTTAAAGGTCCCATGGCATGAAATTTTCACTGTCTGAGGTAGACAGCCCCATGGCTAAAAGTTGTGAAATGTCTAAACTGAGCATTTGCGATCCTTTTCTGCGTTACACAAAACCAGTGTTCAAACGGGCGAGTTCGGACAAGGCACCTTATTGACGTCAGATCGGCAAATGCAGCTCCAGCCCCTCCCTCTGTCTCCGCTCAGCGTCCCTGTATATCCCGCCCATAGAGTTTGGACTGTGAATGCGCTACAATGCGAAATGCGTTTTTTTATTTGCCTGGAGGCACGTCCGAGTGTTTCTAGGCTCGCAAGTCCCTTACCCGACCCTCTGGACCTCTGAAATACCAGTGGTTTAATTTTATTTTCTGTGTAAATATGCTTTTTTTCATTGCAAAGTCTCCCATCTGTACACGGAAGAGAGGAGACAGAGCGGAGCCGAGCGGAGCCGAGCTGCGGGGGAAACCTGCCCCCCCGCTCCTTAGCCAATCTCTCTGTCCTTCTCATTTGCAGTGAAGCAGCAACACCCACAATAAAGCATTTTAGACACATATCTAGCCTCATGAAGACTGTCAGAGTCATATCTCATGCAGTGAGTGTTGATTTTGAAGAAGGATTCATTTACAGTATTAGGGAACCATTAAGGAGCCATATAAAAGCATCAAGAAGTACCATGTCATGGGATCTTTAAAGTTCACCTTCTGATTTCTTTTCACTTGTCACATGTTTTTTTTTCTGTGAGAAAACACAAATCTCTCAACCTCTGACCTTTAACAAATGTCCCATCAGCAAAGAAAGCCTCCCTGCAGCCACTACCAAGACAAAACATTTCAAGATTACATGTATACAACAACACTAGTATTGTATTGTATTAACTGTATTGTGGATTCCTTCCTATAGGCCTATAGCTTTATCATAATCAAACAGTGTTCAGATTAGATTTCTTACATGGCAACTACAGATAAAGAGTCTCTATAAAATATTAATTGGCTATTATAGTGAACAATAATATCTAGCTCATAATATAGTCCTTAGTTTGGAAAAATCTAGAAAGTTGCATCAGTAAAGGATCTACTCCAGCAAAACTACTATGCAAAGTGATAACTCCAAAACAGAAAAGCCAGAGGAAACAAAAACTGCTACTACTTATAGCCTGCTACTACATTGCTAAAGTTTAACATAGAGCGCAAAATCATACCCACCTCTTACTACCTTTCAGCCAAAAGAATAGACAAACAAATCTACCAATTTGAAGACAATTTGGTTGGTCATTGCGTTATAGTAAACAACATAAACTGTAAAATTCCTGCATTGCATTGAGTTGTACCTCACACCCACATCATGGCACAGCCCAAGGCAATTACAGTCATTTAATTCAGTCCGATTAGCAATTACAAGTCAGTCAGCAGAATACGTGTACTGTCTTGTATGAACTGTCTGGTCCCATTCAAAACACTGATCCATGTACTCCCTCAAGATATTAATTTGTCAGAATGTAGTGATAGGAAATAGACAACCAAATGAAACAGACACCAAAGTTGTTGTAGAGGTGCAAATGCAAGGAACAGCAATTTAATAGTGGAAAAAAAAAATGCATAGCACACAGAGATGGCTGATTTCCAAAAGCTTTTGTTATTTTTTAATAACGTTTCAGCAAAAAGCTTTCGTCAGATCATTTTTCTTGCTTTGGACCACAGTACACATAATCTTGGAGACATGAGGATTAAGATGATAGTCTTTTATTACTGGTAATTGATAATAGGCTTTTATTTTGTGAATAAACCAAATGAACCTAAACTGTTTTATTACTACTACATAATGAGCATGCTAAAACATCCATACTATAAAGGCTATTTCAATCAGATCTAACATTTTCAGATCTTGTTGGTTAATTTCAATTTTTTTTTTTCCAGATGATCTTTCCAGAAGATCTTTGGAACTCAATACAAAGTACAGTTGACCATGTAGCCTATTCGCCTACTAAACAAATCAAATACTTCCAATGTATGTATGCTCTAACCTCCCTCTCAGTATCAACATGCCAATAGTTTAGGATATGCTTAACTTTTTAACTTTTCAGTAGCCTACCTCTGCCAATATGTGACGTAGAATCCACAGGTTTGACTAAAAAGTTACCCTAAAACATGACTTTAATTGGCTGAGTTGTAATTGTCACTCACCGTGTTGCAGCGGGTCGGGATGCGCTCTTGGAGCCGCTGTAGTCGCACTTCTCGCTCTCTCTTTGCGCGCTGTCGCGTCGTGTCCCGAGTTTGGTCTGTCAGGTGAAATAACTCGCAGCCAAAGTTGTGCAGGATTTATACACCGCGGGTTTGTGAATGGACAATAGTTTTATCTGTGCCTCGCGGCCAAACGGAAAAGAGCGCTCGAGAGAGAAAGTTCCGACTCCCGATGGATACAGCCTCCTCTGTGCGTCATCACTGCGCTTTTAACCCGCGCGCACACGCTCCAATTACGACACCCTCCTCCTCGGGATCTGTTCACATGGAATCTGTCATTTAACACAGTAAAAATAACTGTTAATGAGCGTGTTCGTTTGTTGTACGGTCGCCGTTTTTACCCTTGATTTCTTACTGGGGAAACGCCGCTGTGACCAAACCCTTTCCGCGCGCGTAATGCCATGATAACTCCCTTCAAAGCCTTGGCTCTGGGGGAAAGGCTGTAATTTAAACTGCAAATCAGTGCCAAATGTTCAGACTTAAAATAAATAAATAAATAAAAATCCTGAAGGATGAACGGGGGGTTCTAACAGTCACTGAGAAGCACTTAAGATGAATTTACTATGATTTCTTCATATGACTCGACTCCAGTTAAGATTATTTAACACTTGCTCCCGGTACCACTCATGTGTTGTAAGCACAGCCGTGATATCCTCATGGGACCCGAAGAAAAAAGTATATCTAAATTATTATTATTATTATTATTATTATGTTAATTTTCTATTTGGAGGTAAATGAACACCTTAGCATTTACATTTTGTTACATTTATTTTTATTCATATATAACATTATAACATGTGCTCTGGACTGTAATGGTGTTAAATCCATTTGAAGTTAACAACCGAACAAAAACTTTTTTTGTTTTTGTTTTGATGACCAACATCTCTGACAAGCTTCAACAGTCACCTCAAAAAGTTTTTAGATTCCCTTTTAATTTCTTATTGATTTATTTATTTACTTATTTATGTATTAATTTATTTGTATTAATTTATTTTATTTTATTTATATTTTTATTTATTATTTATGTATTTACTTATTTATGTATTTTTATGTATTTTTATTTATTTAATTTTAATTTTTATGTATTTATTATTTATTTATTTACTATTTACACATGTTTATTTATTATTTATTTTTTATTTTTATTTTTATTATTATTATTATTATTATTATCATTATTATTATTATTATTATTATTATTATTATTATTATTATTAGTATTATTATTATTATTATTATTATTATTAATATTATTATTATTATTATTATATATATTTTTTTGTTTTAGTTTTATCATAGTGCAGCCACAAACTAGAGTCTCTAGACACTTAAAAGATCAACTGGTTAACCCAATGTCCACTATAAAGGACACAAATGAACGGGTCGGGTCTCAGGAGGATATAGAGAGTATCTATATATATATATGTGTGTAAATTTTCTCAATTAGTCTATTGATTCAAGATAGTTTATTTGTCATATGCAGAATCAACACAGGGTCAACAATGCAATGAAATGCTTAGGATCAGAAGAACGGTTGACTCGCTAAGATAGTCAAGAAGTACTAATAACATGCAATAATAGTACATGGTAAAAAAAAGTGTTGCAAAGTGCAGGGGAAGAAGTAAACAATATAATAAACAATATAATAAACAATATAATAAAATATGTAATAAAATGTAATAAAATAAAAAAACAAGGTACAATGTACAAGGTGCAGGTAGGATTAAATCAAGATCAAATAAGGTGTAAGTATTTCACAGATTGCACATAATATGGTGTGGTGTTGGTGTTGCATGTGGATTTCGTATTGCACATAGTATGATATAAATATTGCACATAGGTTATTGCACTGATTATTGCACATGTAACAGTAATTTACAGTGAGGTAGTGACAGACATGATATATTCATATAGAGCAGCAGCAGTAAACATAATTATGCATAATGAAAAGTAGTTTAGTGCAGTATTATTGAGAGTTCAGTATTATTTAGAGTATTCAGTGTTGGGCAGTGTTGGGCAGTGTTTCCCAAACTGTGATACATGCCCTCCTTAAGTAAGTAAGTATTCCTCTCCAGATGTTGGATTAAGTTAGAATCAATTTATCCATATTTATCTTTGTTTAGAACCTATAGGCTATATTTGTGTAGTCCCGATTTAGCCCTAGTCTAGTTTAGGGCTAGTCCTGTTAGCCTGGTGAAGAGCTGGTGTTACTCAGAAGGCCAAATATTCTCTAAGAAGGTCAAGAGCTATAAAGCCTACAGTATGAAATTAGCTTTGTTTCTCCATAAAACTTCCAATAAAGTTAAACTGTACACTTACTTAGATATAATTGCTTTGAAGCCATTAATCTACAGTTTGTTTAAAATGTGAGTGCTGGTGCTTCTCGTCCTCCTGTGTGATTACTGCATCTAAATTTGCCTGATCTGAATTATTGTCTTCCACTTAAACATATATGAGAGCTGTGAAGTCACTGTGTTCTGTGAACATGTTAAAAATCACTTGAAATGCCAGATAAAAGTGAATATTTGTGGTTTTAAAGGAAAAACCTCAAAGCCACAGCTAAGTTGAACCATTCATAGACACACCCCTCCTGTGTCATGATTACTTTGGGAGGTGAGGTTTGTCCAAAGAAGAAAGATATGCACCCAAATTATGCAATGTTATGTAGTTGTGGAAAAAAGTTAAAATATATATATATATATATAAAAATATATATATGGTATGTTTTTAGATGTTGAGTAACTTTCTTTGGAGCAATTAAAATGTTGTGGGCCATTAAAACAGCCTGTTTTCATCATGCTTTTGCACCTTCAGCCCGATTCAACCACACATTTCGTATTTCTGGTTACAATTAGAGTCATTACAGTGTTTAGGCCAAGACAAACTCTGTCTTTCTGTTTGTAGTTACAGCTCAGGTTAAAGTGAGAGATATTATTTAATGATAATGTCATAATGGTTGTTTTGAAATATAGCTGTGCAAAATTAAATATACTGTATACCTAGTACAGAGTCTATAATGACAAAAACTAAAAAAGATAAATAATTTGAAGAGAATCTGGGAACAGATTGCAGCCATCTAAGCAGGGACTCCCAGACTTCCCTCACGCCAGAGACTTTCTCCAGCGCCTCCGTTGGGACCCCAAGGCGTTCCCAGGCCAGCTGAGTTACATGGTCCCTCATGCTTGTCCAGGTTCACCCCCGGGCCTGCTGCTGCGGTGGTATATGCCTATATGCCCGAGCCACCTTAGACGGCTCCTCTCAATGTGGAGGAGCAGCAGCTCATGATAATTTTGCACGATTATTACAAAAAGCTTGATCCAGTTATTGTTATCAGCCTCACCTGCTCCCTTGTTCTCAAGTATGATGTTAAAGTTACACTTTGTAACTTTTCTGATGGAGAAATGCCTTCAGCTTGTCTCCATAAAGATACCTTTGCATTTTCTGGAATGTTCCACAGTATGGCATTAAACTGATATCTTTTAAATATAAGTCTAAGCATCAAAGGTCT
Organism: Paratrypauchen microcephalus; assembly: GCA_036785185.1. NCBI lineage: Eukaryota > Metazoa > Chordata > Actinopteri > Gobiiformes > Gobiidae > Paratrypauchen > Paratrypauchen microcephalus. Next base: position 2,927,408 of record JAVJIX010000010.1, read on the forward strand.
AAATTCAACAAAGTTTGAGTCACCAGAACACTCAGTTCAAGTAATTTCCAGTATAGTTGCTATCCTAATTATGCATTGTATTATTGTTTATGAATGTAACCTATTTAAACTTAGAAAATACACAGTATATTTTTTGTTCCCCAGACTAAAAAAACACACGCCACTGTTTTTGTTTTCACAACTACTACGTCACAACTACTGCACCAACTGTCTTAATAATTCCAGCCAATGAAATCCATCAGTTCCGAGTCTTGGAAGCAGAATAACAATTACAGGAGACTTGACAGTTAAGCATAAGTGTTAAGTTGAAGTGCCACTTATGTTCATTGGACCATCACAGTTAGTTCATTTGGTTTGGATCTGAATCAAAGACTTATAAAGAGACAGACCGATGCATGGCTCCTGGAATAAACATGTCACTGTGTTATTGGAAAGTAAAATGGCCACTACCTGACAGCATATTATTAAAGTGGATTCAGATTTTCAGTGTGACTGGAAATTGGACTATGTCTATATGATCTTTTGAGTAAAACTAAAATGCATGTAAAGGAGCAAATTTATTGAAGAACTGTTGAACTTGAGTCTACCTTTCAAATTCATCACAGCACTCTAACAAGTGATGCTGGAGTGGTTGGCTGCTTTTGAAACTTAGATTTTTAGCTCAGTTTTTAACATCATACCCAGGATTTTAACCAGTTAAGAAGTGCAGCATGTGCAGTTCAAAAGACACAAGTGAGGGACTGTTGAATTGTGTGAAATTTTTTTTCCCCCATATCCATGGAGACCATGCACAAGGCTCGCTGAGGTACTAACTATGGACATTTAAGATGTTTCTGAAGCGTCTCAAATGTCCATAGCAAATGAAATGTGGCACAACACCTTCAACATTAAATACTCTGAAGCCTTCCAGAGGAAATACTTAAGAATGAATGGCACATTTCATCACCAACCAAAACATCAGAGCGAAGTAAGAGTGAGGATGTAAATGAGCTATCATTCCTTTTTGCGGTGTTGCAAATAAATAGCACAAGTAGGGAAATGAATGTACATTTTCCATGATTTATTGTGATATTGTGAGAATGCATTGCTAGTTGCCCCAGTTAAACGGTTATTTATACATGGGAAGTACTTTCAAATTTTGCTAAATTGGGTAACCCATCTCAATAAAACAACATGTATGTATCATATTTGCACTTTTCATTGATTCACTTAAACATATATAGGCCTAAACATAGACACATCGGGAAATCTTGTGTCACCTTGAGGATAATCATGTATTTTTACCTGTTCCAAATCCCAAAATAGATGACCACCCACTTCTCTTGATGTAGCTAAATATACTTCCATCCTATAAAATCTTTACTGGTCAGAAAAGCTTTTAGTCACCAACCATGTTGTTTTAATTACAGACTTTTAATTAGCACAATACCTTTTTGTATAGTTTAAGATTATCCTCTTTTCCTTGAAGACCACTGAGTTTTCCTACAGTCGTTAAGTCTAGTCGTAGCTTTAAAAGTAGCCCTAAACCGCAAGTTTAAATTACTGTGCTTTACACTGACTTCCTAAATGTAGGCCTATGCATATGTTAACAGAACATGCCTCTCAGTTGTACATTTTTAGCTCCCTTTGCCCACCCAGTCCTTCCTTTCAAACTCTTCTCTTCCAGTCTTTGGTGAAATCCACCTCCACACTTGTTCCCATGTATTCCTTCAGAGCTGTCTGCTTAGCTTCTGCGCTTGGCGTTCCTTGGCATTGAAAGCGTACTTAGTTTCTTGCAGTTGGTCGATGACCTCTTTTGCTTCTTTCATTTCAGCACAAAGTTGGTTGTATTTCTCCAGAAGATCCTGGTTTTCTCTGCGGAGATCCACCACCAGTTGGCTCAGCTCCTCAGTCTGCCTCCCACAATGCACTTTAATCTGCTCCATCTCTGCTAGAGTCTCCTCCATGCGCTTCACCAGTTGTTCCAGTTTATCTGCGTTCATCTCAGACATTTCACTTCCAACTTTTTAGAGAAATAGTTCCAAACTTTTGCTCAGTCTTCTCCCGGTGTTGCGTGTCGTCTGTCTGTGAAGATTATTGGAGACTAATCCACATTTCCTGCGTAGTGGTAAATGACATCCTGGTGCATGTAATCCAATTTGCAGAGTTATCCTGGGAAGTCTGACATGTAAATTCAGACAGGTTACCACATCATCTGCTGCCTCTTTACTCTAATTGAAACAATTAATGAAATATGTTACTAACTCATGCAAGACCCAGGGAATAACTGAAAATACATATTGAACAGGCTTCATTAGGCAGTATCAGGCCCGCTGAGATGTAATTTGGGGGCCCAGGGCAAGAAGCTTCATATGGCCCCCCTGTAATATAGAGTAACAGGAAGAGGGTCCTCCCAGGGGTTGACTTCCCTGGACAGTATGAAGTGGGTCTGTAAGGCACAAGTAGAGACATTTATTACAGCTTATATATATATTTTGAAGTACAATATAAGTATGTATTATTACTTTCTACATGTGGTAAATATTAATTTATCAATACCCAAAATTCTACCCAAAATGCAGTATCAGTTTACACACAATTGAAACACATTTTTGTGATAGTTTAAACATATATTTAATCAAATTAAGGTTTTGTCATATATTTATTTGTTCAGAATATAGCTATTGTGTAAAATAGACAAAAGTCATGCTAACATTTCCTTGGTATTATTTTATTGTATAATTTGATGATCCTATAGATCTGAATTGAGCAAAAATAATTTATTTTAGAAACATCATCTATTTTCAACATGAACAAAACTGAAGCCCAGGTATTTAAAATGGTCTTTAGCGTGTGCTGTTAACTTGTCACGCACCATTCTTTTTTTAAGGTCAATTTAAACAATATCCTTAATCAGATTTAAGATACGAGAAAAGCGTCAAGGAATTAAGATTAGACAAGGCATACCAGGTGAATTGGTCAAACTGTTCCACAGCCCTGTTCATTTAGTTCAGAGCAAGTGCTGGTCACCTGGTAATCTGCAAACTGAAGGACACAACATTTCTTCTGTAAAATTAGAGTAATTAAAGGGCCCATAATACACTATTTTCTGATCTATGTTATAATATTGTTTCCACATCATAAACATACCTGGAGTTGTGTTTTGTTTCATTCCCATATACAGTATTTAACATGCATATATTTAAGCTGAGTTCTTCTCTCAAACAGAAAACACTGTTCCACTTTGTGATGTCATGTGGTGATACAGGGAGAACTCCCTGTGTTTTTAAACTCCACACACCTTCACTAGGGTCATTTGGATAATTTCAGCCCTGGAATTGCCAGTTTCTACGGAACAAAGGGTAAAAGGTTGTTAACTTGAAAACTACAGCTTCATGACATCACAAGGTGGAACAGACCATTTTGAGCTTTGGAGATGTAGACAGACTAATAATAAAGTGTTATGCAAACATGCGTGAATGAAACAAAACACAACTCCAAATATGTTTTTGAAGAGGTAACAGTATTATAACATACACAATACAAGAATTCATTTTGTTTAATATAGGAGCGTTAATTTCACTTTGTTTGCCATCATAGACTAGATTGGAGCATGAACTTGCAGATGGCAGACATTAACTTGAAACACTGCAGAGTTTATTGCTTGTTGTTGCCCATTCTCTGAGGATAAACTAGATTGGGCTGGTTAGTACTTGGATGGGAGACAGATGATAATACCAGGTGCCACACAGGGGAGTAGCAGTGGCTCTAGTGGAAGCTGCCATTGTGTCCTTTGGCAAGACACTTTGACACCTGCAATGAGTAGTATGAATGTGGTGTGTGAGCGAGTGTCGGCCTTGCTTTCATCAGTCTACCCTATGGCAGCCAGATGTGTTATGATAATTACCATATTGACTTATTCAATATATGATAGCTGGACAATATAATTTGGGGCTAAGAATTTATAATGGGGACATTTCTTTGCAAAAGTTAGGAGATTTTCGGCATTCTTATGTAATAAGATAAGATAATAAGATAAGATTTGCACTGTAAAGCGCTTTGGGTGTCTTGCTACAGTATATGCATCCACTGTTTATTAGCAAATGTAGCAAATGTAGCATTTGCTAAACTCTGTATGCATCACATCAGCTGCAAGCTCTGTTCTGTAACTATGTCCGATTGCATTGTCCCTGCCAAATAAATGCCAAATAAATATATAAATAAGTAAAATAAAATAAATAACATTATAATTATGGGCAGTCTAGTTAAGTATCAAATTCCAAACAAGATGAATTCATTTTTATCTCATTTATTTAAAAAAGGAACAAAAAATAAATCAACTTTTTAACTTTTGCATAACACACAAATGCATGTGAAAGACAGAGCAAAGACTCTCCCGACATATCACTGAATACAAAACTCTGATCAAACATTCTGGGTTTGTCTCTGCAAAGATGAGTTTAATGACAGTCAGTGCACTTTTTCCACCACCACGGTTGCCAAATATTAATTCCTCATTTCAAAATCGTGCGATTTGGTTGATGCCATCTCTACATTGGTTCACATTTAAGAAATTTCTTTGCAATTGAATAAACATGAGACAAGCGTACAGATGTGTCAATATGTTGTGGAAAAGTCAGAATTTCAGTAGTTCATTTTAAGTTAAATGTTAAGATTAGATTTGTCTGGAAGGGCATCTGATGTAATACCTAGGGCTGTGCAATTATTCAAATTTTAATCCACATTGAGTAGTTCCAGTTGTGATATGCTTTAGTTCTTTTAATCAACAGTCAATTAAAAACAGTTTGCAGAAGAGTTCAAATGTTGGAGGAAGAAATTAGCTTTTTCATGGTATTTACTCTAAGTCTGTATTGTTTGCTATATTGGAATTAATATTTGTACTTGTCTTTAAAAACACAAAATAAAATAAAGAATAAAAATCGTTACTGAATTGAATTTTTTTTTTAAACCACACAACACATTTTGTTGTTATATTGCCCAGCCCTAGTACTACCTACTGTATGCTATTTTTCTGCATTACTCCACTGTATTATCATGTCCTTGTAACTTTTTAAAGCTTCCAATCACATCGAATCCAATTTCTAGTTTTGCTGATCAATGCAGAAACCCACGGCAATGTAAAAACAACACACATTTGTGTGTAGTCAAAATTATTTTACAATTCAATGTAGCATAGTTAGGACAGCACCAGGCAAGCTTTGTGACCCCCTGATCACAGTTTACAATCTCCCGGACAGTTACAAAACAAAATGTTGCTTCATATGGAAATGTTGTAAATAAAAAGTACATTTCTGATCCACTTAAAATACTACAGTTGCCCTTGAGCAAGGCACTGAAGCTCTATCAGTCAGTACACAATGCCATGGGGCGTATGTGAATGTGTGTAATGTTGCTCCCTATTGTGGTGAATACAGTAATGAAGCCTCCTTTATGCTCATTGTTACAAGATTATGATTAAATAGTTTGAAAACAGTATGTGCGGTCAAACTTTCTTTTAATGGTGCACTATGTTACTTTTCCGTCACTTGCTTGTTCCCATGGAGATGTTACTGCTTTGCCTGGAATGTTCCAGAGTAAAGCATTAAATTTGTCCATCTTGTATGCATTCAAGTGTGTGTGTGTTTTTCTTCTTGCTCAAAAATGCATCACTATGAACAGGCTCAGCTCTCTAATTTCCTATAATTTGGCCTGGTGACATCTTAATCTTCAAAGGATAGTGTGTTTTTTTATGTTAATCTGTATGGGTTTCCTTCTAAAAGTTGCATATATACTCATATATATCGCATATATATCACCTTTCTAACAAATGTTTTGTTTTGAGAAGAAAAACAAGCTTTATTTCATTTTCCAGGGAAGTTACCGGACCTACTTATGTGGGCTCCAGAAAGCGAGCCGAACCGGGCTCAGCTGAGACTGTCAGAGGTAAACCGGTGTCAACACACGTAACTTTTAGAAGGAAACCCATACAGATTAACATGAAAAAAACAAAAACAAACAAAAAAACGCACTCTCTTTAATGTCATAGTGTGGAGCAATAACATCTGATAGAGAAGCAAGTGGGGGACCCTCCACCAGAAAACTGCATAGTACAACATTAAATACAGAAAATAAAACATTTTGAAACCATATTAGCAAAATTGCTTAATGAGTTGTGTACATCAAAAAGTTAATAAATTATGTTGAGATGAGATTATTATATAGTTAATTTGACATTATATTGTGTTATTTTAATGTTTCAACTTATATAAATGCTTGTTTTACTGCTCAAGTGTTGATGCAAGGGCTGCAAGATTTATTGCAATCACATGGAAATTGCAATTTGAATGGTAACAATTAGAAAATCGCAAAAATTGTGTATTAAATCATTTCCTTTGCAGACATCCAAAAGTACCCATTTTTTAAAATACCTGCTGTCCCTGTAGTTTAGAGCTCCACAAACATGTTCTGAAATGCATGTGGCTCTTGTATTAAGGTTTCATATTTCAGTCTTCTCGTGAAGGTTGATATTTTAGTCCAAGGTGCGTATAGTGGTAATGCTTGAGTGAGTAATGGTTCAAAAAAAGCAGTGGTTTGTATTTTAATATTTGTCACAATGACCAAAAGAGAGAAACCTACAAAATAATTCCCAAGAACTCTCAGCTCATAAGTCATTGCCATTGTGCCAGCTAAATAAAAGCTTGTGAGGCGGATAAAACTGTAGGCATAAAAAAAAATGACTGAAAACATTCGAGTAGTGAAAAATTATTACATTGTTAAGGAAAGACTCAATGGAATGGTCTCCCTTTGTTATAACAGCTTAACCGCCAGAGTGTCCCTGAGCAAGGCACCTACTGCAAACCCCCCACCCGCGTTAGTAGAGCCGCTCACTCGCTGACATTAGAAAGAAATGTTTCAATTCCCAGCGATGACATGGTGGTTGTGAAGCGTAGGGAGGAGCCTTTATAAAGTCTCCCTTGTTAAATAAAAGCAAAACAATCCCAATATTCCGCATTGGATCCCACTAGATCTTGTCAACCAAAAATCGAGTCCGGTGATAAACTCTCGGACCTAGCTCATGACTGAAAAAAAAGTCATTTAAAATATAAAATTAAGAACAATGGTGGCAAAGAAAAAGGATCAACAAAATCTTGTGTCCCAGTCATTTCTCACAGATAGATGTTGCAGCGGGATGGGTCCGTACGCCGCCCCAATGTCTTTTCCCCTCCATGCTGCAGGGGGCGCTCTCATGTTGTTGAGTTAGGGCCAGAGAGAGAGAGAGAGAGAGAGAGAGAGAGAGAGAGAGAGAGAGAGAGCGAGAGAGTGAGAGAGAGAGAGAGAGAGAGAGAGAGAGGGAGATAAAGACAGGGAGCAGTGTATGTTGTGTTGAGGACTTGAGGTGAGGTGGGTTTCAGTGCCAGCGTCCTGCTAAATATAGAACTGATGTAGCGCCAGTTTGTCCATAAAGGGCCGTACCAGGTTGTCTGTGGCGAAGTAGAATACCAAACCAAAGAATATGGAGATGGGGAGAGCGGGGAGGGCTTTTTTAAAGATGGCCAACAGTAAGAGGGTCAGACACAGGCCCTATGGGGACAAGAAAGAAGATTAAATTATACATCTTTCAGAGAGGTTTTTAAAGGTCCCAGGTCCCATATTACATAAAATTGACACTTGTGAGCATTAAGCCATGTTTGAATCTTGTTTCCTCATCAAAAACAAACCTGGAGTTGTGTTTTTTGGCTACATGTCCAAAGCTGAAAATACTCTGTTCCACCTTGTGATGTAATGTTGTGGTAGTTTTCAAGTAAACATGTGTGAATGAAACAAAAACACAACTCCAGGTATGTTTGTGATCATGAAACAACATTATCACTAAATTAACACTTAATTTAGCATTTTACTGTTCTGTGTTATGTCTCTTTGTATCTGTTTTGTAATTGTTTTCTGTAATTACAGATGTTTATTTATATGCACTGTCCATATCAAATAAAATAAAATAAAAAACTTTTTTCTGTTCTTAGAACTAGAACAAAATGTCCACTGGCTTAGCCTTTTGACTCTATGCAAACTTTAAGCATTATAATCATTTCCAGACAGGCGGACCAGGCGAGCGTCCATCTTAGATACATATTGTCCCCAGAAAATACACAAGAGTCACACAAGAGTCACTGTGGGGGATGATAGTAAATAAACATGGTGTGAGGAGATTGACGGATCGTGTACCAAACCAATCAGGCATGAGGGAAAACAAGAGGCCATAATGAGCAGGTACATTCACTCACAATAAGTATGGCGACGAAACAGGCCAGCGTTGTGTTCCAGTCTCCATTTGCCGAGGCCTTTCCCACCAGCATACTGTAGAAGATGAAGTCTCCTAGTCCCAGTTTGACACCCCCTGAGCACACACAAAACACCACATTTTAGGGTGGAGCAAAATCAAAACACAAGATTTCTCAATGTAATTACTATGCACACTGTATGTACCATAGGTTTACATTGAGGTCCAGACATGGCAATTGCCATGAATAATCACTTCCTAATCTATGCGGACTAAAAAAGGACACATGGTATGGTGGTGGTAGCATTTATGTACTCACCAATTTCAGCATTTATGTACTCACCAATTTCAACAGAAAAAGCAACATGTAAAAACATTCCTAAAATGCTTTATGGGATCTGACAGATGATGATTACAGCCTGAAGGAGGCACTCAGACAATCTGGGAATTCACAAGTTCAAATTACACTTTATAATAGGGACCAAATCACTATTATGCATGTTACAGCTTTTACCACTGAGCTTAAACTCCAGGGCTGCACGATATGGGAGATACTAATTATTTTGGAAAAGGATATAGCTGGCATATGTCATATTTGGATATTTTTAAAGCAGGTGTGTCTAAACTATGGTCCAGAGGCCAAATGAGGCTCTCTGACCCATTTTTATTGCCTCTCAGGCTTTATGATGATTTAGCCTGAATGAGCAACAATGAGCAAATTAGCTTTTTATTGCTTTTTTTTTTTTTAATTATACCATCATAATCTCAGTAATAAACACTGCAATGCGATATAAACCTAAAACGTTTTTTACAGGCGTGGTTTATTGCAAAGATTTAAAATGTCACGTTATTGTCCCTGTGCTTTGTATATGCTTCAATAAGCAACGCTGTGTGAAAGAAGTTTGAACAACCCTCTGCATGGTCAAACTGAAAGGGTAGAACGTTATTTGATTATTGAGGTATGTAAATGTGAAGTGTTAAATGAAAGGCCTCAACATTTTATAGTACAATCATAGCCTGTGCGGACATCGCTAGACCACTAGCTGCTCTGGTATCAAATAGAACGTGATTTATTTAGTAGTCTATACTTCTTTAGTTTTTCCATGTCTTCTCTAGTGATCCATTTTTTCTCCTAAAGCTGTTCTGTACTGTACATCCTGTGCAACAGATAATATACAGTATGTAGAAATTCCCAATCAGTAAAAATACACTTGGCCCAGCCCCTTTAAGTGAGTGCTGCTGATGTCAATTACACAAGTGTAGACATCAGCCTTAGAGGTGGCTCCATAGGTTTGGTTCATTTATATTTAGACAACAGTGTACAGACTAGAGCAATGTGCATAATGCATAGTGGCTGTATGTACTGGGTTTTGTGGTAGAAATTTAGAGACAGGGACAAAGTCATTACTGGCACACTGTATGGCTCCTATTGAAAGTTACAATGCTTAGGTCAGTCGAAATATATTTAGAAATGTTTGTGGGAGTGTTCTTCTTACCATCATGTTACTGCCATATACTCCTTTGAGTGTTTCAGTTAATATGATTTGGTCCTGGTTTGAGTCCAGTTTAGTCCTGATGTAGACTTGGTTTGATTCTGCTCTAGTCCAGGTTTAGTTCTGCATATAGTTCCAGTTTTTATGTGGACTATACGCAAGTGTGATTACCACTTCCAAAAAGTAATCAAGCACAGTCTGAATACTTCTTACTAAAGACAGTTCCACAAACATTTTATAGGTTACAAAAATTTAACTTGGGCCTTACAATGTACAAACTACAAAACAAAGTTAGCGGTTGTATAGCGTGATCAGTAATCTGTCAGCACTCACGTTCTTCATCGTCATCATCGGGAGGGGGTCGTGCGGAGGGCATCTGTTGTATCTCTCTCCGTGTCTCCTCTGTGGACTGGAGAGGGCCGAGCTGGTGCTCCTGCTGATTGACCCAGTTTGACGTAAACCCCCCGTCGTCCTGGGACGGGCTGGATGGATCTGGAGATGCCACAGCTACAAGAGAAATGAGAAAGATCAGAACAGGGCTGTGCAATTGATTGGTTAATTGAGCTAAAGATTCAGATGTTTCTAAATCATCAATAATCCACTTGAGTTGAGAGGTCTACAGCCAACCTAATGGGGTGTTTATTTTATGTTTTACGATTCTAATGAAAGGAGAAGTTCAATTCTAATGAAGTGTACAGTGAGCTAGCTAGCGTGGTGCTGTGCACAAAGCCCCTTCTCTGTCAGTAAATGCATATGAAATGAATACAGGCCAACCAGTGAAATTTTATTGAAAAGTCACATAGTGCGCCTTTAATTTGGGATATCTGAACATGCGTGAAAAGTCCCTCAGTCGTCCAGGTAGAATCCATGATAAAAGGAGAAGTTCAATTTGTCAACTGGACAAAGTTTGTTTGGTTGAAGACGTTTCGCCGCTCAAATAGAGATGCTAAATATTCGAATAACAAAAAGGAACAAATGAGGGGATAGTTTCAGAGCCATTTCAGAGCAGTGAGCTCCGCATAGGGCTAAATAGAGATGCTAAACTAGACGCCAGGGAAACAAAAGATACAAATGACTTGAGATAGTTTCAGAATGATTCCAGGGTAGTGAGCTCCTCCCTGCAGCTAGATATAAACAGGGACTAACCAGCACTAGAACCAGAACTGAAGAAGTCTCTCGGATGAGCGACGAAACGTCTTCAACCAAACAAACTTTGTCCAGTTGACAAATTGAACTTCTCCTTTTATCATGGATATCTGAACAATTTTTCCAGCCATTATAAACTGTCTCTTTTTAAAATGGTGTAACATCATTGCATTTTATTTATTTATTTTTTGCTTCACATCAGGTCTTTGAACAATAAGGACTCAAAATGTCACTGCCACATTTCCAGCACTGTGAACAGTAACATGATTGATAGATTGTACATGAAGTAAACCACAAATGATGATGCAACAAAGACATCATAACCACAAGTCTATTAGAAAATTAACCCCAAAACAAACTACAGCCTATCAACGCAGGGGTGAGTGAAAACAGTAATTTGACTGCCCTGTGATGTGGTGAATAATGAAAGTACATATAAAATCATGGAGGAAATAAACAATAGAAGAGCCACAAGGAAGAAGTACTGTAAGAACTGCACCTTTTGCTGCATGCATTTTAGTAACAAAGTAAAAAAAAAGACGCACATGTAACTTTTGTCTCCATGGAGATGTTACTGATATGCCTAGAATGTTCTACCGTATGGCACTACGTGATCATTATTACATTTATTCAACAACACAAAAAAGTACAAGTTTACTGTTTAACATTTCCAAGAGTCATGACATCTTCATGGAGACAAGCAGGTGGCAGAAGATCCACAAGAAAAGTTACTCAATGGAACAACTAGATTTAGATTTTAACATTTTTTTCTTTTACTTTTTTATCTTTAACCATTTTCAGTTACTGGTCTTTTTCAAATTTCTGTCTCACCTAGTTGAGCTTCTTGTTGAGGCGCTGATCCTGTTGAGTTCGTTGTAGGTCCATCAGTGTCGGCCATGTTCACAAGCCAAACCATTGTCGCTAGGAATAATTAAACAAAATAGTTCCAAACTAATCAGTACAAATGCACTTGTAGTTAATGTAAAATGATAATATTGTTTCTATCTTACAAGAGTAGATGAGCGCTGGGAAGATGGGTTCGTTCCTCTCTTGAGCCGTCTCCACAAGGATCCTCAGAGGACCTTTGGGACAGAGCACTGCCAACAGATCTGTAACAGACACCAACAGTACAGGGATTATTGAGAACTGTAGTTACTGTGAGTATCCAGAGATCTATGGCAAGCTATGACAAAGAAAAATGAACCACAGTAAAATTCTTCTAAAAAATGAAAAGGATTGTTTTCCCATTAACAAAAAACTAATAATGGTGCAAATGTATACTTTTATTATTCACTATACCAGCAATATAGGACAGTAGCTCATAGGCCCCATTTTCTTTACTACGGTTTCAAAGGATGTTTTTCTGTAATTTTAGCCAACACAAAATTAAACATAAATACTGACCAAAATAAGATCTTAAAAAAGGTTAGACAGTATGTACTGAATTCTGTTAAAGTGCACTTTGTTACTTTTCTGGTCGTCTCCTGGTCTCCATGGAGATGTTAGATCTTTTCATAGAAATTTCATTAGAGTTATCCATCTCCATGAGGTGACACCACCAGTCTAAGTTACAAGTCACATCTGTGAAGATGCAACTTTATTCACATAAATAATGCATATTTTTCAAGGTATTTTTGGGAAATAACCACACCTGTTTTTGATCAAGGGCAAAACATTAACAAGCAGGTATAGAAAAGGTACGCAATGCACCTTTAAGTAATCCAGAGGTCAATAAAAACATACCATAAACAGAGATGACAGCGAGAATGAGCCAGGCAGTCCACTCGGGCAGGTACTTGATGAAGACCAGAGCCATGAGGGCACTGATCATGATGAGGTAGGCCTGCTGCAGTCTCAAGGGGCCTTTCCAGTGGATACACATCATGCCCACCACGCCAAAGTTCCAGATTATCAACGCAATCGTCAAGAAATCCATCGCCAAGTTGTAGGTCTTAAAAACCTCCCTGTTAGCCAAAAGAGATTGGTACATTTTTGTCCACATGGTGTACTGACAATTTTAGAAAAAGTGTTAGGGGAGTGGCTTACTTGAGGTAGATGTAGGAGAAGAAAAAGAGTAAAAGGAGAGAGGAGAGGAACAGCCAGCCTTGGATCACCTGCAGAGATAAGCGTCAAAAGAATTAGACTTAACATGACAAAAACATGTGGACTCTTGTAGACATGGAAAACTTTCTGTTCATATTGTATAGTAGGAGGTAGTGCACGTTATAGGTATGTAATTGACCTTGAACTTTGTAGAATTTTTATTAAAAGTGTCTGCGTACACTGGTGTGTGAATGTGTGTGTGAATGGGTGATTGGTTCCTTGTTGTAAAGCGCTTTGGGAGCCTTGAAGGTGGAAAAGCGCTATATAAAGATGTGACCATGACCATGACCATAAAACTACAACAATAATAATACTTTGCACATGCTCGCACTACATAAGTTACCACACAATGCACCCATTAGCAAACACAGACAAAAATGTTTTAAGATTGTCTGAAAACAGGAAAGAAAAATACTAAATTGGTTTAAACAACAAATTTTCAGTTCTGTGATCAATAAGAATATGTTCATGGTCCTGTTTAGGTGTTTAGGTGAGTGACTAACTGAAAAACTGTTAATGTTAGCTAGCTTGTGATAATTTTATGCATGAGAGATTTGTTTAACAGCGAATAAGTCAGCTCTTTCTCTTAAAATAATGCTCAGATTAGGTCTAACTTTGAGTTCCTAACAGCAGTGCCCACAGTTAGCATCAGACCACCAGGGAATGTTGATGACATCTGCTGCAAAGTATAAATTGCAAAAAGTACAAGAATTATGGCAGATTTTTCCCCTACAAAAAGACATTGTGGAGGTTGTAGGAGTCAAAGGTTTAAGATGACAAAAGCGCTTCATAACAAGAATGTTTTCATCATGAAACTGATTAATTTATTATGTAATAGATTTCTAGTAGACTATATTTGACAGAAATTTACTTATGTGCATGTGTTACACCAATGATGCCACATGCTTGAATTCAAATATGGCTCTCAGCCATAAGCCAAAGCTCACAGCTGCTGTAGAGATAAACATGCCTTATTCCCTTGATTGTATTTAGTACCTTGTAGCAGCGGTACTTGTAGAGCAGCACCAGCACCAGTGTCATGACGATGATGACGGTGATCATGATGGTGGCATTCAAAATGGAGTTCACCGCTCTCTGTCCCACTGTATCTGTGTCCTCTGGGAATGGAGTGTAGATCCTGTCAATCAAAATAAACAGGCACAAGTTAGACACAATGATGAAGTTTCAATCATTTAAGTATAACTATAACAGATTAATCAAATAATAACACTGTATCGTTGGACTCTTATTATTATGGAGCTAATCCTCAATTGAAATTTTCAGGTTTCTCATCATAGAGCCATACATTGGCCCTTTACTTTACTTTACTTTAATTTTCCTTTTCTGCATTGAGTGTAACCATGGGCTTTATGCAGCCTGGATACTAGCCGACTCATTCACACGGGTAATTCTATACATCAGCTCATCTACAACATAAACAGCATCACTTGTGTAGCATCTTCTAGTAGTTATAGTAAAATAAATGAGAACAAAAAATGTACATAAAAATGGGTCACATAAAAACAACCTGTAGTTAATTTATGGTGATTATGCTCTGATTTTTCTCTCTAGTCTCCTGCTTCTTCTCATTTTTATTTAGTTTATAATAGTTTTGATTTGATCTATGGCCACCGTAGTAGATTCACCCCTATGGGAACCCAGAGGGTGGACCAGACCAAGGCTGTCTCGGTTAGAGATCCACAAAGACGACAGTAGGTGGTCCAAAACTAAAAGACAATTATACACCATTTTATTTTGACTGCTGCTCTAATGAGAAACAGGTTCTCAAATTATGTGTTGGGACTCAAAAGTGGCCCATAGGGAGGTTTAAATCTGCTTTAAATATCCAGCTTTTACAAAGAAAATCTAAATTATAACAATCCAAAGGCTAGTGAAGCAATTTAGAGGGGGAAAAAAGTGTCTTATGAACTGTTTACATTACAATCCAAGTTGAGAAATATCAGACCCAACTTTAAATTACATTGGGTCCATCTAGTGGTCATGAGGGAGCATTGCATAGAGGTCTTCTTGCCTCTGCAAATTAGATTCTATTTTTGCTTTCAATAGTTAACTTGTCTGTTAATCTTAAATAGAAATTTGAGCAGTTTATGAACCAAGAACCTTTTCCCACTGTCGTAGAACAGTTGATCTTATCTAGATATTTATTATTGAGACACAGGATCCTCTTGCCATTTTAATTGACATTCTGAAGAGCACAAAATTATTAGTGCAAGATTTTTGTCACACCTGCATATAAGCGTTTTATAATACATCAATATTTTTGAGCAAATGCCTGCACTCACAGCCTCTGCCCATCGTTCTGGGTGTAGAAGCTGACAGACTTGATGGTTGCCACGACGACCACCATGCACAGCGTCACAGGGACAAAGAGCATGATGACGTGTTTAGCTCCATATTTTAGGGTCATCTCCTCGTCCTCTTCCTCCTCGGCTTCCACCACTCGAGGGGGGTTGGCCACCGCTGGGGGCTGTCCATTCTGCTCCAGAGCCTCCCCTCCTCCCCCTCCTCCTCCTCCATCACCATCACCTCCTCCTCCACCTCTGTCCCCCGCCCCAGACCCTCCTCTGGACCTCAGCCCGGACTCAGAAGGCCGCGGGGGGGCTGGTTCTGGAGAGGCACTGGTCTCCTGTTGGTCCTGTAACACATAATAAATGTTTCTTTAACACAAAAATATATCAGCCAAAATGTCAAGGCCTTTTAGCAATTTTTTTTTTGTTAGTTTCTTCAGTCACTTGGCATAATCATTAATTACGCATAACACTTCAGTTTGTTCTATACAGAAAGGCCCCAAACCCATCGCACTATAAGATTTTCAATTACAGCAAATGATTATCATAATTAATAAGATAATTTAATGATACAATTGTTCTATAAAACCATAATTTACAAGAAGCATGAAGTAGCATGAAACTGGGCTGGACAATATCACCATTTTTCATAATACAGATCTATGAGGACATTTGATTTAATTTCATTTTGTCATATAAACACATAAAATGTCTGTCAGTACTAATTTCCTAAGCATAATAAAAAAAAAATAAAAAAAAATCCTCTTCCAACATGACCTCTCTACACTGCTTTTAAACTGCATGCTTTTACAGAGAACTCAAAAAAAAACCCAACTAACAATATAATGTATAATTATAGACATGGCTGATTCTCAATCTCGATTAAAGCTTGATTAAAAGCACAGCCCCAACATTAGGCATCCTTTTAAAACCCATAATATAGACATTCCCAGGGATAAGATTTCAAGAATTACGATAATGTTGCCTTTATTCCATCATTATTCCAAAATAGAAGACAACACCAGTCTCTATAGACATACCAGTTGTCATCTGTTCTATCTGATTAAAACTTACAGAACACTTAGTAGCATTTCAAGGCCATCTTGTGTTTGCATTCTACTGCTCCACATTCACAGACAGGCAGATTTCCCAGAGGATCCCCACTCCCTCACTCCCTCTCCTTTTACCCTCTCCTCTTTTCCTCCCCTCTACCACTCCTATCTCTCGTCTCTTTCTCTTGCCTCTCGCCTGTCTCCTCTCCCTCTCCTTTTCTTCTTTCTCTCTCCTCTCTTCCCTCCTCTCGCTTATCCTCTTCTTCTCTCTTCTTTCTCTTCATACCCAGCCCTAAGGAAACAAGATGAAGAGGCAACCCAGAGAGACTGAACCAGAACTGTCAGGCTGTCAGCAAGTCCAGACAGGAGACAGCAGCTCCAACACAGAGCAATTTGAGCAGGTAAACATGAGTGCTTGAGAATATACCTCCAGAGATCTGCACCGTGAAGGCTGCAGAGCTCTTTATTGTAGAAGGAAGGAGCCCACTTTGTCACACCATTGTTTCTTTTCTTTGAAGTGGGATAATAGCAGTATTAAAAAGTTGGAGCAGTGTGGGCTGGATGACACTACACTGCTAAAAAGTGTGCAGTTTTTTTTTAATAGTATTATCTCAAGAAAATATATTTGACTAAATCTAATGAGTAAAATTAATAACATATATATTTTTTACATAAGAACTATGCAACTTTTCTGGAGAAGGGGTCTGGAGAAGGGGTCTGGAGGAGGGGTCTGCAGTCTTGCTCGTCTCCATGAATATGTCATGGCTTTGTCTGTAATTTTCCACAGTATGGCATTAAACGTATCCACCTTCATTGAGACAGGCCGGTGACATTACCAAACCAAGTTAGAGGTCAGATCATGGAGAGGTGAGCTCACTCACAGGTAATAGTATAGCATTAAAAACCTGTAATAGCCTACAGGATGTTCAGTGCCACACAGTGGAACATTTCAGATAAAGCAATAACATCCACCAAAATAAGCAGGTGGCAGACCCATCGTGAGTTCATGAAATATTATGGTTATTAAAATATATTAACTGTAATAATGTATCTAAATTTCACGTTTTTTTACTTCTCTCATTCGGAATTAACATTTTTTGTTCACTAGTGAAGTCATCCATGAGTGTGGATGACTATGAATGAATGTTGTCACAACATAATACAAATGTGTATAACCCAAACACTGCACGGTCTTTGATGAAGACTTAATAGAAAAACATTTGGCAACTAAGGCAGAGTTTGCACCTCATACACTAGCTCTATTGGAAATGTTGACATGATACTACTTGAAAAAAGCTATGTTGTGAAAAGCAGAGCTAAAATTTAAACAACAATTAGACCACACACATAAGTAGTGTCTTGTATGCAATATGCTGAACAATGCTCAGCAATACAGGAAACAGATCTACACCAGTGTTCAAACCACACCTTCTCACAGTGCGCGAGAGCAAATATCATTCAGGTAACAACTCAAGAGTCTAAAGAGCATATGAGTCATAACATGTCAAAATATTATAATCTTGTCATTAGTGAATCTAGCAATTACATTAAACTCAAGGGACAAACCAATATTTCATAAGTCCTGCGTGACATAAGAGGGATATGTGGTAATAACCAATGATACAACAGACTTAAGTGAAGACAAAAAAAATACACTGAAATAACTATGTACTAACCGTGTTATTTTGAACATCTTCTGCATTGTTCGCCATGGCCAACTGGGGTGAAGTTCCTCAGATCTGCAGAAAAACATGACTTAGAAACTGAAATAATGAATGAAGTAAGTTTAATACCTCTAAAAGGCCTATGCAGACATACACTTATTTAATGTGGTATATAGTAGACATTATTAATAGAAGACTTATTAACCTTCTCTTGTGCCCGACTGAATGCCTCTGTTGGCCTGAGTAATTAGTTAAATAACATAATTACTTCTTGGTATTGTGGTTATTTGTCTGACAGCCCACCTGTAAGTTAGTGACTGATTTAGCGGACTGTAGTAGCTAAATCAACTCTGAACTAACGCACTGCGTAGGGAGAGAATAACGGAATGAAAAGTCAATGTAACTGGCCTGATCATCAGTATGGGACATTGTGGTGTTTTCATTTTGGGCGGCTCACTTTCAGGGTTTATATCGCTATTGGACAACCGCTAAAATGGCTCGTTAGCCGCCGTGGAGCCCTGTAGCCACTTTACAGAAGAAAACTCGCGCTGATAACTTCAATCATCGATCACAAAAATGGGTTTTTAAAAGCACACTTGTACCTGTTACATGCAGTGGTTTCTTTGTAGGTGTTGATTTGTGGCGTGGTCTTTAGTGCATTTAAAACCCGGGCACTTTCTCCTCTTTGTTGTTCCTGTCTTCTCGCGGAACTTCCGGTCGCTGGTGTTAACCACTTTCACACAACCACGGGAGCGAAATGTGTCTGTTAAAATACAGCATGTGCTTTGTTATTAGAAACGAATAATGTGCACGAATGAGTCTATTAATTTACAGCAAGCCTATACTGAATTTGTCACTCTAATTAACCTCACCAAACGAGAAACAAGAAAAGAGACGAAAAAATTGGCTCTAACTTTGTGAATTGTTCTTCCGGTGGCAAAGGTCGAATCGTCTTGCACCAGGTCAGAATCCAGCAGCGACGAAAAACTCCCAACACCAATCAAAACATGGTTAGTATGGCAAATAATCACATTCGGTTGATCATTAAGGTTTAATGTATAAACCTGCTTATTATTCTGCTTCTCATAGTCTTGAGAGTCGGACTTTTAACGCAGATGCTAACTACATGCTAACGGTAGCATGTGTGTAAAGTGTGTGTGTTTTTCCTAGTCCACGAAATCAAACCGAAACTGAGATAAAAACATCATCTACGTTTTGTCATCGAACATTGGTGGCCTCTAATAGTTTATGGTCGTAACTTCAAAACTTTAATTTGTAAGAATTACATTTTCTATGGCACCTACCTCGACGGCTGAGGATCACACAGACAGTTTGTGGTGTATTAAAATTTAATTTCGTTTTACTGGCGCGTAAGACACGTATTTCTCACGTTTTATCTTTTTGTTAGCATACAACATTCACATGCATGATGTTTTATTTAATTGAATGTTTTGATCTGTCTTTCAGTCTCACACCATCCTGCTGGTGCAGCCCACCAAGAGGCCAGAGGGCAGGACATATGCGGACTATGAGTCTGTCAACGAGTGCATGGAAGGTAAGGCGCTATGCATCTTCTTTTATTACTCACTTAGAATATTTTGTTGCTTTTATAATTTTGATTGTTTAACATGTGTTGTGTGATTATACAGAACTTTTATTAGAAAAAAAGATTGGTGCTTCTGAAGTTCTCACTCCTTAATCGCACAGAGAAGTGTTGATTCTTATGGTTTGCGTTCAAATGATCAGTTGTTGCTCTCTGTTCCGTTTGTTCGCACAGAGTTGGGGAAAAAAGGGCTTTTGTCTTCTCTGCCCCCTCGACATGGAACAAGCTGCAAAAGGACTGGAAATTAACAGAATTTATCTCCTTGAATGACTTTAAATCCAGACTGAGAGCTCTTGTGACAGCCTCCATAAATTGTACCTGTTTAAACTAATTTATATGTAATTTTAACTAATTTATGTCATTTTAATTGTGTTTTAATTGTCTTTTTGCTGCCTCTAGGTCAGGGCTCCCTTGAAAAATAGGTTTTTAATCTCAATGGGATTTCCCTGGTTAAATAAAGGTTTAAAGGGATATTCCAGGATTTTTGACATGGGGGCTCATTTCCGAGTTAGCCAGAGTGCTGCAGAGATGTGGAGACACTTTTTTAGCGAATTTCATGCAGTCCTTCCAGCTGCACAGTTTTCAGATGCTAGGCTAGCGCAAGTCAACGGTAAATGGTAGCCTGATTTTAATCAGGCTTACCCACTCCATATTGCACCCAAAACAAGTCAACTATAACGCCAGACTGTCGATCCAAATGTCTGTGTTGATGGAACAATTTTAGAAATATAATCAACCTTGTAATTTAAAGGATTTATGTCCTTAATGCATGTGTTTTTCCCCCGATC
This sequence comes from Paratrypauchen microcephalus, assembly GCA_036785185.1. Lineage (NCBI taxonomy): Eukaryota > Metazoa > Chordata > Actinopteri > Gobiiformes > Gobiidae > Paratrypauchen > Paratrypauchen microcephalus. Next base: position 2,947,820 of record JAVJIX010000010.1, read on the forward strand.
TAGCCAGGCATGGGCGGAGTGACATCACCTTGCAGTTAGGTTTCCAGCTGATATTTGTTTACCTTCAGCTGTCGTCGTTAGCCGTAGAGTACAGTACAGTAGCAGGGCAGTAGCCTGCCCTGTTCTACAGTCCAGACATGGCCACGTTTGGAGGTCTCCCCGATGCTTGGAATATACAGATGAAGAGTTAAGAGAGATGGATGTTGAAAGGGCAGAACGCGAGAGAGTGTCGGTGAGTTAGCCCCCGCTACAGCTACAGAAAACCGGCTTGTTGCATTGTTTGTTGGAATGAACGATCAATGCGGGGCTGTCTTTTCAGTTCCGTGCTCAACATGAATGTTCACGGGCTAGCAACAACTTTATGAGCGTGCATGCCTTTTGACCAGCAGGCTAACATAACGACAGGAGCAAGCTTGGTTAAAAAAGGTATAAACCTGTTCTTCATCACGGGATCTTGCGCTTGGAAAGACAGATGGTACTGCAGTGGTTGTCAGACTAGGCTTTCCAAGGGATTTGGTGTAGTCGTCTGGTCCGAAATGATCACTGCAAATCTTCTGTTTATGTAGCGTCTCCACCGGTGTGTTGATGTCTAAGCCAGCAGCTACAAGCCACAGTCGCGTCCTTTCTAGATCGTGCACCGGAAAGCTGTGAAAACTTTGTGGTGCCCACCTGCGGGCTTTATTTGTACATTTTCGAAATGCACACTGAAAAACCATTTTGCCCGGTAGTTCTTTTAAAATTCACCTCTTCACTCTGTGGTCTTCCCTACTACGACTTTTCTCGCTTCTCTGTTTACGTGATTGGTCACTTCACAACCAACTAGAGTAAAGTAAAATTCCGCTGCTGCTGCGAAGCTAGTCCCTCAGATATGGAATGATTCATGCTATTCGCACTCAGTTTGATTTAAAAAATTACTCAATCAACATACATTTACATCGACAGTCTGCCGTTATAATTGACTTGTTCTGGGTGCACTATGGAGTGGGTAAGCCTTATTTAAATCCGGCTACCATTTACCGTTGACTTGCGCTAGCCTAGCATCTGAAAACTGTGCAGCTGGAAGGACTGCATGAAATTCGCTAAAAAGTGTCTCCACATCTCTGCAGCACTCTGGCTAACTCGGAAATGAGCCCCCATGTCAAAAATCCTGGAATATCCCTTTAAATGAAAATGCTAGTCAAGGGAAATAATCATCGAAAATGAAGCAAACTGTAGTTAGTGCTTTTGACATGGCATCCAGCCACCCAGTCAAGGACCCAGTAAAAGGCAATTATTAAGATGAGATGAGACTTTATTGATCTCACACAGGAGAAATTTACTTGTCACAGTAGCTCCAGGTAGGGACAGTTTGAACAAGAAAGACAAGTGCATGCAGGCAAAAATGGCATTAAGATGGGTAATAATAATAATAAAATAAGTAGTAAATCTAATAACAATAATAATAATAATAATAATAATAAAAACGGTGACAGGGAGAGTATTGGAAAAAAAAACAATACTTGCACTTTGGAAAAACGATATTGCATGATAGGAGTATTGAAAAAAACAATATTGCACATTGGGAAAACGATATTGCACGATAGCAATATAATAATATTGTGAATGCTTAGTACAGAAGCACTGGAAACCTATACAAATAATAAAATAATATCCCTTGTGGATCAATACAGTGTGTCCAAGTCTAAATTGAATGTGTTTTGTTCTGAAATTGTAAATATTGTATGCATTACATTGATCTGCATATTTTTGTCCTGAATAGGTGTGTGTAAGATGTATGAAGAGCATTTGAAAAGAATGAACCCAAACAGTCCATCAATAACGTACGACATCAGCCAGTTATTTGACTTCATTGATGACCTGGCAGACCTCAGCTGTTTGGTGTAAGTTTAGATAAATATTGTTCATTCACTTATAGCATTTTTCGTCATTGGCCGTTTTCTTCTGTTGACAGTTTTTCTCTTGTTTGTACATAAACATACTAAGTTTACATTTACACAAAAATCCGATTATTTTAATATCATTTAAATGACATGAAAACTGCAAAGTCTGATGTGAGTAACCAGAGCTATCATAAACAAAGAAATCAGATGCTTTTGCTGTTCATACGTTATTTAATATTATAGCCCTTGAGTGTGCCATGTAACCACAGCCAAGAATTTGTGACCACATTATTGTACAGTATATATTATTTAAAGGCCCCATAATATATTATATTCTGATCTGTTATAATGTTGTTTCCTCATCACAAATATACTTGGAGTTGTGTTTTGTTTCAATTATACTTGTTTAACACACAAACCCTGCGTATTTAGGCTGCATTTTTCTCTCAGTTTGAAAACACTTCCACCTTGTGATGTCATGTGGTAATACAGGAACTGCTCCACTGTGTTTTTTACACTTTATACACCTGCACTAGAATCACTGGAATAATTTCAGGCCTGCACGGTGGCTGAGTGGCTAGCACTCACGCCTCACAGCAAGAACCTTTCTGTGTGTTGAGTTTGCATGTTCTCCCCGTGTCTGGATGGGTTTCCTCCGGGCACTCCGGTTTCCCCCATCAACACAAAAACATGCTCCATAGGTAAAAACCTCCAGCTAAGGTCCTGACCAAGCCTAACAATAAGATCAGGGAGATGGGTCTCCGGGTGCCTGAAAGATGTGCTGCCCACCCATCTTAAAATGATGGGTCAAATGCAATGACATCACAAAGTGGAACAGAGCATTTTTAGCTTTGGAGATGTAGACAGACTAATAATAAAGGATTACTCAAAATTGCTCAAATAGGCAAATCTGGATCTTTTTTTGAGGAGGTAACGGCATTATAACATGGCTTAAAACTCACATGAGTCAGTTTTATGTAAGAAAAAGAAAATATCATGTAGATCAGGGGTGCTCAATATGTTCGTCGCGTTCTACCAGTCGATCGCCAAGGTAGTGTGGGTAGATCGTAGTGTCATAGTACTCGACGCCAGTCTTGGTCTCGAGATGAGTGCGATTATATTTCATTACAGCTGCTGCTGTTAGCAATAAACTTACCGGTGTGCGGGACCACACGGGGCTTCTCACTGCAGCCTGTGCACTCGTCTGGAATTCGCAGACACTGTGCGGCATGTCACCACGCAACAGCACGTACCCTGGCATACCAGCATGTATCACAGAGCAGGTTATACTTTTTAAAACATCCTACCCATCCGTCTGCTTCACGTCAGTGCACCTCTCCTTTTCGCGCTCTCCTCCCTGCTCATAGCGCACATAAGGTCTCTCCTCAATGCCTCTGATTAGAAGAGCAAGGATGAAACGCAAAGCAAAAACTAATCTAAATTTATGTTACAGTGTCCGCACAGAGCAGGCCTACAGCACAGTGCAGGCCTACAGCACAGTGCAGGCCTACAGCACAGTGCAGGCCTACAGCACAGTGCAGGCCTACAGCACAGAGCAGGCCTACCGCGACATGTGGTTGAATTTAGCTAATAAAAGTGCACAAATGCATCTGTTTGTCACGACATGCGTTTGGTAAATGAGTAAGAGTAAGGTAATGACAAAAAATGTACAGAATGTACATGAAGTTATGCAAAGTACATCAACAGGCATTGTACATGTAAAGAACTGTCAATATATTTATAAATAAATGATTTGCATTTTTGTTGTAGGTAGATCATTATGACTTGGTCATTTTATAAGTAGTGAAAAAGTGTGAGCACCTCTGATATAAGCCCATCTAAACATATTTTCTGTTGTCGTAAACAGATATCGGGCTGACACACAGACGTATCAGCCATACAACAAAGACTGGATCAAAGAGAAGATCTATGTTCTGCTGCGGCGTCAGGCCCAGCAGGCGGGCAAGTGAGCAGAGACGAGGTTTAAGGCGATACGTTTGTTTGCATTATGTTACTGCTTTTCACAAAGTTAATGTGTTTTTGACGTTTTTGCCCTACTTTTTAAAATGCTTTGATTTCTTTTATTTAGAATAACTTTTGTATAAGGATGTCTTGCTTACTATTAAATGTTTTGTTTAAATAACATCAAGTTGTGTTGTTTAAATTATTAAATGGTCTTTCTACCATTACCTCTTACCCACTTTTCAATTTTAAAGATGTACTATGTAACTTTTCTGATGGACCTACTTTTCTGGACCGACCTGCTTGTCTCCTTGGAGATGTTATTGCTTTGCCTTGAATGTTCCCCCAAAAGCAAAGGCATCAGTTTATTAAAGGTCCCATGGCATGAAATTTTCACTTTCTGAGGTTTTTGAACGTTAATGTGAGCTCCCCCCCCCCCCCCCCATGGCTAAAAGTTGCGAAATGCCTAAACTGAGCATTTGCGGTCCTTTTCTGCATTAGAAAAAAACACAGCTCAAACGGGCGATTCTGAACAAGGCAACTATGTTACGTCACATCGAAAAAAGAAATGCAAATGCAGTTCATCACCGTCTGGATGTCCACCCCGTCTCTGGAAATCACGACCAGAGAGTTTGGACCGCGAAGGAGCTACGCAATGCGAAATGCGTTTTTTTTATTTGCCTGGAGGCACGTACGAGGGCTCGGAAGTCCTTTACCCGACCCTCTGGACCTCTGAAACAGCAGTGGTTTAATTTTATTTTCTGTGAAAATGTGTTTGGTTTTTTTCATTGAAATTCCTCTCCTTTCTTCTTCCGCGCTTAAAACACGGAAGTGGGAGACAGCACACAGTAACACCCCCCCACCCACCCGCTCCTCTAACCAATCTGTGTCCTTCTCATTTGCATTCAAGCAACAAGGCCCAGAATGTGTTGTTCAGAGAGAGATATTCTGACTCTGACTGTGTACATGTGTCTTTCTCATGCACTGAGTGTTGATTTTGAAGAAGGATTCATTTACAGTATTAGGGAACCATTAAGGAGCCATATAAAAGCATCAAGAAGTACCATGTCATGGGATCTTTAAATTACTGTCATTGCTCAATAGAAAAATGCCTTCTTATTAGTGTGAGCAGGATCACGCCTCTGCAAAAATACCTTGGCATGGAAGTATCACCTTACCTAAAGCCATACTGGGAAACATTTTAGACAAAGCAATCTATTGGAAACTATGAAACGCTTCATCTTAAATTCTAAAGCTACAAAACTCTGTAAGAGTGAGAGGAAGTTTTAGTGTCATCCTTATTTACTGTGAAAGAACATTTTCTTCTCCAGAGTTTGGCCACAGGGAATTGTGGGTAAAGGAAATAACTGCTGTGGAATATAGCTGCTCATGGTGTAGCGTTACAAAGATTCGTTCTGGAGTCAACATAAACTTTCAACAGCTCTGGAAAAAAATAAGAGGCCACTTCAAAAATATCAGCTTTTCTGATTTTACTACTTGTAGGTATGTTTTTGGGCAATGTTTTTGTTTGAGTCTATAAACTACTGACAACATTTCCCCAAAATTCCAAATAAAATTATCGTTCAGAGCATTTATCTGCAGAAAATGACAAATGGTCAAAATAACAAAATACATGTTTTCAGACCTCAAACAATGCAAAGAAACAAGATCAAATTCATTTTAAAACGACATAATACTAATGTTTACACTTAAGAAGAGTTCAGAAATCAATATATTTTTAATCACAGCTTTCATGCATCTTGGCATGCTCTCCACAAGTCTTTCACATTGTTCTTGGGTGACTTTATTCCACTCCTGGTGCAAGAACTGAAGTAGCTCAGCTTTGTGTTTGTGTTGGAATTCAACAGACGCTGGAATGGAATGGCTGATGCTGATTTCAGAAAAAAAATGCAGTGGTCTCTTATTTTTTTCCAGAGATGTATATTGTTTTTGTGGAAATGAAAGACTAGAACACTACAATAGAATTGATCTGGTGAGCCAGCTGTTACTGTCCAGTGTTAGAGATATACTGCTTATATGCTATTTCTTTCCTTTGAAATTTTGTCTTTATTCTAACTATTGTCTTGCACTGATTTCTACAATTTACCTCCCATGTCTCCTCTCCAATAGCATTTTGTGTCTACAGTACTGAAACACCGTCAATACAGCAGCAAACAAGCGCGTCTCCAAATATTGATTCATTTTCTAAAACTATTATATCCCTTTAGGGGGAAACAGATTTGGGAACTACTAGTCTCGCTCTCTTAAATTGGTCTAAACCAGGGGTGTCAAACATGCGGCCAGGGGGCCAGATCCGGCCCTCCAAGACCTTTCATCTGGCCCTTAGCTGATTAAGATATTTTAATTATATTTAAATTTTCTATTAAAATATTCATAATTTTCTGCGCCTCTTTTCTGTTTGCATGTTCGGGACTACCTACCTTTGTGAGCAGGTTTTCTCAGTTATAAACATTAATAAAACAAAGCTGTGCTCAAAGCGAACACACGAGCACTTGAAGGACATTCTGAAGTTGGCAGTTACTCAGGACATGGTGCCTGATATTGATGCACTTGTGCAGCCTCAAAAATGCCAAGTTTCAGGAGCAAAAAGAAAGCATGACTAAATTCAGTGAAACGCATTCAAGTTAATGTTAAAACTGTGTTGAAATTGCATTTTTCTTAAAGATCCCATGACATGGTATTTCTTGATGCTTTTATATGGCTCCTTAATGGTTCCCTAATACTGTAAATGAATCCTTTTTCAAAATCAACACTCAGTGCATGAGAAACAGAGATAAGCTGAGAGAGTAATTTTTCTCACTGTGAACACACTATAATGGGCGTTGTTGCTTGAATGCAAATGAGGAGAAAAGAGCTGGCCAATAGTAGAGGGTGGGGGTGTGGCCAAACTCTCGCTCTGAGCCCTCAGCTGATCCATTTCCTTGTTTTTGCACGGGGGGAGAGATTTGAAGCGTTCCATTGAAAAATAAACACATTTCCACATAAAATAAAATTAAACCACTGCTGTTCAAAGGTCCAGAGGCTCAAATAAAGGACTTCCGAGCCTAGAAACACTCGGACGTGCCTCCAGGCAAATTAAAAAACGCATTTCGCATTGCCTAGCGCATTCGCAGTCCAAACTCTCTGGGCGTGATTTACAGAGACGCTGAGTACAGACAGACGGGGGTGGAACTGCATTTGCATTTCTTTTTTCGATCTGACGTCAATAAGGTGCCTTGTTCAAAATCGCCCGTTTGAGCTCCGATTTTTTGTAAGGCAGAAAAGGATCGCAAATGCTCAGTTTAGACATTTCGCAACTTTTAACCATGGGGGGCTAAACAGGGTAGGGGAGCTCACATTAACGTTCAAAAACCTCAAAGTGAAAATTTCATGCCATGGGACCTTTAAAGTTTCAGGTTGTTCATAATATTATAATTTGTAAAAGAATGAGTTCATCAAATACAAAAAACTTCTGTACTAGATTTGTGTTTCTCTGCACAAATATTTGGACTTATTCCTATTTTTGGGGGTATATTTGCCATGTGTTGGGATCAAAGCGGGTTAGATACGGCCCCCAGACCCAAATGAGTTTGACACCCCTGGTCCAAAGGAAAAACAAGAGGTGCAGCTGAGAAGAAGAAGAAGAAGAACACGTGTGGGACTCGGTGAAGAGCCGTGGGACCGTGCGCTCCGTGACGTGGGTCGAGGCTGTCACTGCTCTCCGGTGTTCTCTCATCCATCCTCTCCCTCTCTCCCTGCACCTTTGTGTTGTGATCAGCTCCTACTACCACCACCACCACCACCACTGCGAACCCCCCTCCTCCTCCTCCTCCTCCTCTTCTCACCACCACCACCCTACCCTGCCCCTCTCCTCTCCTCTCCGCCGCCCCCCTTCGCCTCCTCCTCTTAGCATCTGAAAGGACCACTGAGTGAGAATCGATGGCGCAGAGGCCCGCTTGACAGGACAATAAACCACAAAGAAGGGGTGAGTTTTTTTTCCACGTCTCGGCTTGTTTTTTGCCCCGTCTCCGTAACCGCGATGTTTCTCTAATGTCACCACGAGAGGATGGCTGGCGGTGCGCGTGGCTCGGGCTGCGTGGCGATGCTTGAACACAAGGCATCTTTTGTTACCGCGATATGATTTAGACCAGAACGAGTGCCTCCTCCTCCTCTGCTCCACTGCCGCTGCTGCTGCCGCCGCTGCTGCTTGTGCCTTTACGCTCAACGCTGGTCCCGCTCCACCAAATAATATGGCACACATGGGCAGAGCGGCAGCCAGCCAGCGAGCGGCGAGCCATCCTCAAGCTTTTCCTCGTTATTAATTTCACATGAACACACATTCACCTTACATAACCCAGAAAAACACCTCTGGATCGCGGTGTTATTTTACGCACACGCAACCGCTGCATGTTTGCCCGGTTCTCATTGCGCGCTGCGGTAACACAGACGGTGTTAATGCGGCCGTAGCGTAGTAAACAATATGTCATTTTGGTCCCTTACGCAAATGTTTAGTCTGTATTTTCAAGGAAATCTTGACTCGAAATTGGCACCGGTGTGTTTTGGTGTTGTGACGCTTTCTAGGCGCACCTCGCAGCCGACAGCAGTGGAAGTCAAATCAATGCGCAGGGGAGCCGTCTATTTACAGATATGCCCCTCTTTCGTGTCTGTGATAGCTGTAACAATAGCTCCCCACGTCCTCAGCGCGGAGCTTAATCAATATACCCCCAAAATATGACTTTGTGATTGGTAAACGTCCAGACGCGCTCCCACACTGTCTCAAACAAACTGATGAATCATATTGATCAAAGTGAAATGACTGAGGAGGGCATGCGTTTTGGCTGGTGTAACCTCGTGTGACCTGACAGATATTTGACTACAGCAGGGAGAAGAAAGAAATATTTGTGGGTGATTTGCTTTCAAGAAGAGACCCTGTATGTTAGGCTGTATCCTTGAGGTATGCCCCCAAGGGAATCCCTCTTGGATAGTATAGTCCAATTATTAACTGTCAACTTTTTTATTTATATATATTTTTTTGAAAGTGAGGAGTTTTCAGTTTGTCACTATGCGTCTGCTGTATGAAATCCTACCCTAGTCCATAGCTGGGGGTGGCACATTGACCACAACTGACCCGTAAAATGAGCTTTTTAATACATACTGACCATACTGGATATGCATGTAAAAATGAATATAAATGGATGGAATTTTCTGAGAGCCAGGTCATGTTTTTGTTTTATCAAGAGTCAGGAAAACTTTCTCGGCCTACATTTGTAAGTGCCTTGAAGAGGTAACCTCAGGGTCTACACAGCACTGACTTCCTCCAGCAAACAGTGACCCCATGACCAAGAAGATGAACTAAAGTTAAAATTTCAACTTTTACTTCATTCTCTCATGTCCTCAGGCTTCCACATGCAGAGATGCCCCCACAGAGGGAGTGCACAACACGTCTGATACTGTCTGTTTGCCATTTTGCTCTGGCATTCCTCTGTCTCCACAACCAGCTGAAGGCCAAGCACTTCTTCCCATGAGGCCACCAGCAGAACTCAGCTTGGACCGCTCTGTATGGGGCCTTTCGCATATCAAGTATGTCCCTATATGATGGCAAGTGAAGTCAACACTTTCTCTTCTTCACATGTTGGTAGGGACAACATATGTGGTAGCAACTAGCAAGTAGGGGGTGGGATGAGACAAACATTCCTCAAGATGAGACCAGGCATGAGATTGTGTTCATTAGAACAAGATCATAGACTGTGTATAGAAATGGACATAGGCAACCCGCATTCCATATAGGAAGTGTTCCGGCTCCATTGACTCTGTTTCCAATTGACTTTACATTGAGAAATTGTCGTCCTGCTCCCTGTAACAGTGAGCTCTACATGATCCTGGTGTTTTAAAGCCTCGTAGGCTTCATTTGACTGGAGCCAAACACTATGGGTGATGTCACACTCCCTTAGTAAACTTCTATATACAGGCTATGACCAGGACAAGATTTTCACATAGTGTATAATTACATAGGGTGGTCTAATTCACAGTTTTGGTCTTACAATTTTATTTGATATTTTTGCTGTCATTGTAGAACTGTGTTTTGAATGGCAACTCAAAATGAGTTGTGAGTTCTCAAAATGCAGCTAACATGCCTTTAACTTAGGGGTACTTTCAGGGGGCCAAAATAAACACACATTAGCACGTAAAGTGCCAACTCTAATGATGGTTTGTACATTAAAAAAAAGTTCTTCAGCAAAGAAATGTAGGATTAAATTAATTTAACATATTAATATACAGGATTGTCCTCTCTTTCATCTTGTGATAGACTTTTAGTCATAATTTAATCAAAATAGATTATTTTTCCGCATGCATAATTCTGTGGCAAATTTGTCTTGTAAGATCTTGTGGCACGAGATCTTAATCAATCCCTAGGACCACTTTGTGCATTTGTTTATGATTATTTATTAAAAATGGGACAGAGCACATTAATCAACATGTCTTAGCACAGCATGTAAATGTGCCAGTGTTAGCCTCATTTTCTAAGCCATAGTCCAACTGACAGATCACTAGCAAAACAGAAAACAGGACATAGGCAACATTTCGTTCATCTACATGACAAAGATATTAAAGATTAGTGAAACACAAAATGTAGTATTATTAGTAAAATTAGAACATGCTTAAAATGCACACAGCACACACACATCTGAAGCGGTTAAGATGGACTTGTCAAAGCACCTTCAAAAGTGCAGCGGTTAGTGTCGAACTTTGTCCATGAAAGAAACAGTAATGAACTAGTAAAAGATGATGATGCTAATGGCAGGCCGATCCAACAGATAAGGGACTCTAATCGCTGTTTCTAATTGAACAGTGTGAGGATGCTTTGTTAATTGACCGGCAAATTAAATTACTGATCATAGTGTCTCATACAAAAGCACGTACGTACAAATGAGTGGTGCAGACTTAAGGCATTTTGACCTTGAAGTAGATGAAGGAAGCAGGAAAAGCATTTACTGATGTGGATAACTTTAAAACAACAGCTGTAGCGTAAAACATTCATTGAAAAGTAAATTGGTGAGTTGATGGATTTACAGGGCGTCTGTGGGATATACTGGACAAACAAGTCTGATCCACTAAAAGCTCCACCTCACGACTCACGACTTAAAGGATCTGCTGCTACTTCAGTCAGATCACACTTTGTGAAGACTTGGAACATCTGACATTGTTTGAGCCCATTTACCACAGACCAAATTTAGTGAAAGTTTTACCTTAAAGGTCCTATATTACACACAATTGAGTCTTATGAGATTTAAGCCATAACGGCTAATGTTCATTCACACGTTTGAGTAATCATTTATTATTAGTCTGTCTACATCTCCAAAGCTCAGAATGCTCTGTTCCACCTGGTAATGTCATGTAGTGGTAGTTTTCAATTTAACAGCTCCTTTTGCCTTTAGTTCAGTAGAGATTTGAAATTCCAGGGCCGAAATCATCCAAATAATTCTACTGAAAGTGTATGGAGCACAAAGGAATATTTCCTGTAGTATCATCACAAAGTGGAACAGAGTGTTTTCCTTTGGAGAGACTCTGGAATATGCAGGATTTGTGTGTTCACATGTGTGAATGAAACAAAACACATCTGAAGATGTTTTTGATGAGAAAACATTATAATAAAGATCAGAAAATAGCGTAATATGGCCCTTTAAAATCTTGAGTTTCTCTTATGAATGCTGACCTTTTTTCAAAGCTTAAAGTAATCCAAAATGTATTTTAAGTTAGTTATAAGCAAAAATGGTCACTCACAGTGTTGTGATTATAACAGTTAATACTTTTAAGAATATTAAAATGTATTTTACTAGTATGGTTAAAGGCAATTCTTTATTATTTTATCTCTGTTAGTTGACATGGAGGATGATGATGGGACTTGTCTACTTGATGTTTTGTGGTGAGTATCATTTTTAATATGTATCTTATGGCATTACTAAATACACACGGCAACCTTTTTATCAAATCTACTAATGAACCTCACCTCACCTATATATTTTATTTTATCTTAAATAATAGTTAATATTTCTCTTTATACACAGTGACCCTCAAGCCCTGAATGACTTCCTTCATGGGACCAATGAGGTAAGTCCTAGAGTAAAAAATCAATAGTGTAAATAGTAAATCTGAGCTGGGAATCTCTTTTGGCCCGTGGTGTGTGGAGGCAGTCTGTCAGAATGATTTACAGAGGTGGGAAGAGTGGCCAGAATTTGTAAGAAAACTGTTTTGGTAAATTTACTACGTGTAGAGTAAAAGCATTGTAACTGCATGGCTTGTTTTTGTAGATAGTCGTCTCACAGTGGTTGTTGTGTCCTTGGGCATGACACTTCACAAACCTTGCTTGTATATGTATTTATGTGGTACATTCTGTTGGCGTAGATTGGCAGCCACATCTCTTATCAGACGGGCTTAAGGCGGCTTGTTACCATAGCAACTTGACACTACCAAATATGTGGAGTGAATTAATAATGCAATGTAAATCATCTTTGAATGTCTTAAAAGCTATATAAATCCATTCCAATGCATTAATTTATTTTTTTAAAGTTAATACATTTTAGGCAAAGGTGTATTAATGTTCAAAGTCAGTCAAGTAAATGAAACTTGCCCACCTCTGGAGATTTGTAATGCAATACTGGATAATTTCTCACCACAAATCCTTTCCTAAAATTGCTGCTTTGGTCCCAGCAGCTGCCGACTGAAGACCTGCTCATTAACTCCTCCTCTGGGGAGGCGTCCCTCTTCACAGATGCCCCGGTGAGTGTCTAGATCCACTGCCAACAGCGCCATAACAACCAACAGCATGCCCCCCACGAGAGGGGCTCTGCCCCCCTCCTGCGCCCCAAATGCATCCTGCTAACTTCTGCTAATCACACTTCAACTACATGCAGAGCTGAGACGGGCCTCTCCATGATTAAATAAGACATCCTAATGTTTTTATACTGGAGCCTCTGCAGCATCACGCCATGTTATTTCATTGCACTCATCCACTTAAAAAGCTTACATGTGATGTAACACTACCACCCCAATGTAAAATCAAAATGAGTACTTACAATCAACATAACAAGGTTTTTGTGTATTCAAGTTTTAAATGAACTATTATAATCCTTAAATGTTCCTTCATATGCTATAAATATGAATTTTTCGGTCCAATTCTAAGTGTGTGTCCCTAATTTTCATCTGGTGTTGGTCCTGTCCCCCACAGAGCCCAGGGTCTCTGCTCGGAGATGGGGTGGGCTCTCCAGACTCGCCCACACCTGGCTGTGTGGACCTGTCGTTTTTGGAGGAGGCGCTCCTGTCCTCTCCAGAGGCAGCAGAAGACCCTCCACTGGGGCCCATGGGGACCTCCGCAGAGCTGGAACCCAAAAAGGCCCCTGTGGAGGAGGCAGAGGAGGCGCAGGTGGCCTGTGATATTCTCCAGCAGAGTCTGCAGGAGGCAGACATCACTGAGCAGACCATGGCTCTGGAGGCAGGCCTGGTGCAGAGTGGAGACAGTCTATCGCTCTACTCGCCTGCCCCTCTGCTGTCCCCTGTCCCTTTTGTATCTAAATCTGTGAGCTTACCTGTAGCCCCTGTCCTGCCCAAAGACACCCAGGCAGCAGTGGACCCTCCCCAGCCCTCCCTGTTGGCCGTGGGGCCTGGATGTCCTTCACTCAAACCAGCTGCGCCCCCTCAGCTCATGGGCCTTCTGCCTGGAAATGTGTTTCCCGCTGCTTCTCCCGAAATCTCCCTGAGTCCAGCCAACGGCTCCAGTATGATCATTCACAAAGCCCTGCCCACAGCCCCGCCCCGGCCCATTATCGCCCAGACTCTGAGAGCAGCTGCAGCGCCCCCTTCTGGCATAGTCCTGCAGCGCACTCCGCTGGCCATCCAACCCAAACTGCCCATCACCATCCAGCCGAGATTAGTTCAGATCAGCCCAAAGCCTTCAACACAGAAGCCAGCGCCTGGGCTGACCTTTGTCTCTGGCACAGCCTCCCCAAACATTCTTCTGTCACAACCAGCTGCCCAAAAGCCTTCCCCGGTCCCACAGTCTGCCCCACAGCTTTCCAAACCAGTCAGTCTGCAGTTGGTCAACCAGGCGGGCTCCTTTGTGCTGCAGCCTCATGGCCTCTTCCATGGACAGAACCAGTTGCTTCTTCCAGGACAGTCTCCTGTCACTCTCCCACAGCACGCCCCAACCCAGCGCCAGCTCCTGACCCCCCAGGGCCCCACGCTGCACACTGTGGCCCCCTCAGCGGGGCAGCTCGTGGACAGCTCACAGATTCTCACTGTTCCTCAAAGGCAGCTGAACTTCAGTCCTGTGTTCACCACCCCTACAGGGCAGCTTGCTCTACGCCAGGCCACAGTGCTGTCTGGACCTCTGCAGCTGCAGTCTGCGCCCCCTACTGTCTTCCAGATGCCAGCGCAGCTTGCAGGGACATACACAGCTGGGGCCCAGGGGCCACGGGCCACTCTTGTACACAGCCCTGCCATTGGAAACCACATTACCCTGATCAACAGCACAGGGGTGCTACCCCCAGACCTCACCTCCATTTCCATAGTGAACGGACCATCAGTGGTTCAGGGGCTGCCCTTCGCTGCCCAAACCCAGGTCCCCCAAGTGACCCAGGTTCCCCAGGTGCCCCAGGTCTCTCAGGCTGCAGTGACAGAGGCTCAGCTGGGCCTGCAGCAGGCCTCTGTGGTCCTGCTGCCAGAGCGGGCTGCCCCAGAGGAAAGGGCTCAGGATGAGGCCTTTCACCTGACACAGGTGAGTGCCCACTGGTGGAGCTTAAAGAAGCAAACAACTAGAGTTTATAATGAAAGGTCTTTCATGTTTCTTTTGTAGTCCTATGGACCAGTGCTGCAGCAGGTGTCAGTGCAGCCCACAGGACTGCAGTCCTCCACTCCCCCTGTGGTGACTGTCCTCCAGCCCCCTCCTGAGACTCCTATGGCCACTGACCCGGCGGTGGACCTGCCTAAACTCCTGATGGCTCCAGCAGAAATAAGCCAAGTGGTGGAGGAGGTGACCCAGTTGAGCCAGAACCAAGCCTTTATGCAACAACTGCAACAGGTCAGTGCCAACTACGCCATGTATCAGAGGCCACTTTATTAAACTGTATTACTGTATTGAATATTATTCCTTAATAATGCTCACTGTGCTTATTGTTCCTCTATAAAATCATCCACAGCACGCACTTACTTCCCCTCTGTCGTCGGAGCTGCTGGTTGGCACACTGCCAGTGGTGCCTCTGGAGGCTCTGTCCTCTCCCCAGGATGGGCACAAAGACACAGACCAGTGTGTGGACTCCCCTTTGCCCTCAGACCTGGATGACTCCTCTCTGCTATGCTCCTCTCCCTCCCCCACAGACCCTCCTCCACAGACCTTTACCCCTCAAGCACAGGATCCTGACACTACAGCTCCCGCTACCCAAAACGAGACCTCTGTCCAGTACCAGCTACAGGCCCAAAACGCCTTATTCACTCAAGATCAAATACAACCCGCTGTGTCAGAAACTACAAACTGTATATCACCTCCCAAAATCCAAGTCCTGCCTTCACGGCCCCATGTTCAAGTTCAAGTGACTGTGCCCCAAGTGCAGCCTATAGTCCTGGTCCCTGAAGTCCAGACTGCTGCCCGAACTCCCTCCCCTGCCCCCGCCCCGCCCCCTGTCTCTGTGCCTCAGCCTGGTCCCACAGCTGCCACCAGGGCCCCTTCAGGAGAGCAGCCACACACACATCTGAGTGAGTCCCTATAGTACAATAGATGTAGTACAACAGACTGTAGTGTCAGTGATACAGGAGTTATGTGAGGTAACACTGAGCTCTGTTCTGAGCTGTGAGACTCGAGACAGTCAGAAGTTACAACATGAGTCATTATTCTTCCATTTAAAGGTGCACTATGTAACTTTGTTTTTGTCTGCCAACTACTTGTCTTGGAGATGTTATTGTTTTGTCAGAAATGTTCGATAGTAGTGGCAGCAACCCACTGATCTCCATAGAAACAAGCAGGTAACAGCACCACCCCAAGTTACACATCAGATCTATGGAGAGGCAAATTCACTCACAGTAAGAATGCATGTTTGTCAAGGCCCTTCAAGCAATAAAAAATTGAGTACTGGAATGGAAATGCCTAAGAAGATGGATGGATGGAATACATGCAAGATAGATACATATAAAGCCATACTGTGGAATGTTCCAGGCACAGCAATGGCATCTCTCTGGCAGGAAGACCAGCATGTTTGTACCTCTCCAATAGAAAAGTTACATGTGCACCTTTAAATGCATGGACAAGACTAGTATACTATGTGCATGTATTTATTTATTTATTTGGTAATGATTTGCGACTTGTCAGGAGCTGTAAACCAGCCTACCCACACATGGAAACACAGTCTGTACACTCAATTAACATGGCAGGGTAATATAGGTGTTTATGTCATATTTAAACGTTTATTTACGACTCATGTATTTGGGTTGTACAGGATTGTAACTGCATTTTTCAGTCTATCATTCTGCAAGCACCAGCCTCCACACCCACAAGATAGTTCATTTCCTCCCATTTGGCACGCACAATGACACTTGAATAAATCTGTACTAGTTCAATTATTCTACCTAAATTACCTTTAATTGTAATTATGTCATCCATTCCTCTGGTGATCACATCTGTCACTCCGCTCATTACAGCCATCACTGATTAAATCTTTATGATGACATATGAGACACTAATCTACATCTGTACCACTGTGTGTTTCAGAGCCGACTGCTGCCTTGGTCCTGGAGAGTAAAACCTTCAGTGTCTCTTCTCCTGCAGCTCCCAGTGTCCCAGGGCACGGATCCTCCCCCCACACAGAGCTTACCAGTAACCGGGCGGGACAACCCAACCAGCAGCAAGATACTAAGGTAACACAGGTTAGCTGTAGCTGTACTATACTGGCTTGGTTAAGTGATCATTTGGATTTTTAAGGTCACAATTCATAAAATCTAAAATGTATATACAGTATATTGAGACAATTTTAGGAGCAATGTGTCAGTTTAATCTATACACTTTAAACAATAATAATGCTTTCCTCTTTATTTTTTCCTAAGTTAGTATGATTTTTTTCTTGGTTTAGTCTCTATAGTTTTTTGTTTTTTTCCCCAGTTTGATTTAAAAAGTCTCACAAATTTCAAATACAGTGGTCCCTCGCTCTCTCGCGGTTCACTGCGGCCTCGCTGTTTCGCAGATTTTTTTTTTTTTTTTTAATAGTGTAACTTTTTTAAAATAGTGTAACATTGTGTTCTGCGTCCTGATTGGCTAAGAGACTGTAGACCTTTGCCGATTGATAGATGGGGGATGCAGGGGGGACCGGGGCTAGACCAGGACTAGACCAGGACTAAACCTGGACTAAACCAGGTCTAGACCAGATCTATACCAGGTCTAAACCTGGACTGGTCCTGGACTAAACCAGGACTGGACCAGGTCTAGACCTAGACTAAACCGGGACTAGACCAGGTCTAAACCAGGATTAAATCACCCCGTGCGGCTCTTTGCTGGTTTCGTGCGGCTCTTGTGTTCGTTTGTGCGTGTTCGGTTTGTGGCTCGGGCTGCGAGGACGCGGTCCTGAGGGGGAGGCATGGTCCGGGCGCCGCGGTTCGATCTCGTGCTCGCAGCCACGGTCTTGCGCCAGTCGTGCTGCTCTGTCACGGATTTGACCACGCTCACTTCTCCAAGGGGTTGGTGCGCGACACATCCGTTGGATGAGCGCGGTGCTCCCTGCGGATCCAGTGACTCATGTCTCCGCTCCCCTCGCGTGTCTGGCGGGGCTCCCGGCGGAGCCCCCACGCTTCACTATTAATACATTTTGTTGAAAATCTACGAAAGTTTGAGTGTTTAAACGAGAGAGAAATGTGAGAAAACGTTAATTCCAGTGTTTTAAGCCTTAAAACATGTATAATAATTGTAAAATATAAAGTTGTCCTACTTCACGGATTTCACTCATTACGGGTTATTTCTGGAAACTAAACGAGGGAACACTGTATCACATTCTTGTAATACTAAATATTCTTCTCATATATCAATTGTTTGTGAAATCTCTTAGTCGTCCAGGTAGGATCCATAGCGAAAGGAGAAATTAAATTCCGTCAACTGGACTGTCAAGTGTTTTGATTGAATACGTTTCACAGCTCAGCCAAGCAGCTTCTTCAGCTTTTCAGAACTGAAGAAGCAGAATTGAATTTCTTGTTTTGGTCATATATCAATGTTTTTGTGCCTCTCTAGTACTTACCATACAAAGCTTTATATTCTATTATGTTTAGCATCTCATGTTTTGGCTGCTCTTTGATACACTTGTATATCGTCCTCTGATCATGTCCTGTTGTGTTTTCTTACTGTAGTTGGCCATTGTTGTGGAGCAGCTCACACCAGCACAGCGTCGGCACAGGTACTCGCTATTATCCAAATTGTACAAGTACCACTTTCTCCATTACACCAGGATTACAGACATGCCGGGAGCTAAATGCCCTGTGTGCCACTCGGATTTAACTGCTAAGGTTTTCATTAAGCTCTGACTAAAAAGGTAACATATTTTATTTACCAAATTTTGGATTAAGTACAGCTATCCCAGACAATTAGGTTTGAAATCTGCCCTTAAGGGCTTTTTGCAACCTCAATACAGTATCATCTGCAGTCTGTATTACTTTACTACTACACGCATTTTGACTTACATTATTTAAAACAAAATATGCAATGCTAAGATAAAGTTGTTAGGAACTGTCTTAGTGCACACCTTTACAGTAAGACGCGTGAGTTTTGTTTATCCAAAGATTTTACACGACAGACACCAAATAGCACAAAATAAAGAAATATTTAGTATTTTGTGGTGAAATCTGTTGTGACAGGAACACAATGTACTTTCTTATCTTTGTTATGGTACTTTAATATGAATAAGCCGTGCATACTACTCAACAATTATTGTATTTTAAGGGTACACTATGTAACTTTTCACTAGAGGTGTTCTTTCTCAAAAATATCTTGAAAAATATGCCTTCATACAGTGAACAAGGACACTTCTTCACAGATCTGACCTGTAACTTGGTGTCCTGGTGGCGCTACCTACTCATTTCCATGGAGTTAGCTAAGTTAACTGCCATACTGTGTAATATTCCTGGCAAAGCAATTACATCTCCATGGAGACAAGCAGGTAGTGGACTCTACAGCAGAAAAGTTACAAAATAATCCTAAATAGTCTCATTGATACTATTGCCTGTGGTTCTAACAGACGTTGACAAAATGTGAAGTGAATGAATTAACACTAAATAACCTCTAATGTATTGTTTATTTGTCAGGTTCCAGCAGCAGCTGTGTTCAGATCATACAGCTGTTCAGAGACCCAGCACCCGCTCGGCCTTCTCCTCTCTACAGGACACAGTGAAGGGTCTGCTGCCCTACCACACCTGTGCCGGACCCCTGCCCACCCAGGAACACTTCACTATGGGTCTGTGTCTACTGTAATGCAACAGTGAAAACAATATTAATATCTTTTTTTTTTTTTTAATAAGTATACATTTGACCCCACAGTGGACCAGGAGTTTGACACTGTGTCTGGATTCCTGCTGAAGCGGACCAAGGACATGGTCAACAAATACAGGCAGCTACTGCTCAGAGAAGCCCTGGTATGTAAAACAGTGAACTTTACATGGAAGAGTCAGCTTTTAACATTGCCAGTAATTAAAGGTGCACTTTTCTTTTGGGGGTTTCGCCATCTGGTTGTTTCCATGGAGATGTTATTATCTCACCTGGAATATTCCACAGTATTAGATTAAATATGCTTATGTTGCAATAATCAAGTCACAGATGTTTTTTTTTTTGCTGTGAAAAAGAACTGTTCCTTGGCCTGGTGGCTTCATCTGCTTGTCTCCATAGCGATAGATTGGTTTAATGCCAGGAGATGTGACATATCCATAGAAACAAGCAGGTGACGGACCCCACAATCAAAATGTTACATAGTGCTCCTTTAATACAATAAAAACATAATAAAACCAAACAAAGTTTTCATGTATCTGACGTCTCCACAGCAGGACAGTCCGTCAGCGGAGATGGTGATGCTGGAGAGACTCTTCCTTCAGGCCGAGCGCTTCACTTTGGCAGAGGACAGACGGAGAACACGCCGAGAGACGGGTCAAGAGCCCCAAAACCAGGGTACAATTTTTCCCCCTTAGCTATTTAAGCTGGGTATAAAGTTAGTCTCCTGCTAAAGTTTTTGATGGAATCTGAGTATTGTCTAATGTTCCTAGTGAGCGGTTAATTAAAGTACTACTACTAATTACTATGTTATAATGTTGTCACAAACATACCTGGAGTCGTGTTTTGTTTAATTCATAAAAGTTTAACACACAAACCTTGCATATATAGGCAGGAGTTCTCTCACTACAAAAACACTCTGTTCCACCTTGTGATGTCATGTGGTAATACAGGAAAAATCTCTATAAAGAGACAAAAATTTCTTTATGTAGTTATTGAAAGTTGGCACAAAGGTATGTTTTTGAGAAGGCAACTGTGTTCTAACGTGGCTTAAAGCTCACAAGGATCTATTTTGTGTAATAAGAGTCCTGTGCCAGCACCAGTATTTCAGAGTGTGAAAATATAACAATGTGTTTGTCTTTTCTCTTCAGAGTCTGTGATGACAGCTTTACCCTCATCATCGTCTTCCCCAGATGAAGCTTCTCCCTCAGGCCCGTCCCAGGCCCCTCCCTCTCCCCCTTCTCCTCCCTCTCCCCCATCTCCCCCTCCTCCACACTCCTCCTCCAGCGACAGCCCCCCCTCGCCCCCCTCATGGACCAGACTTTCGGACCGCCCCCCCGGACTTCGGACGTACCGCTCTAGCTCCCGCGGCGGTCTCCGTCTCACCATCAAACACGAATCCGGGTCTAGGAAAGTGGTCCACAACTCAGCCTGTGACCCTGGGCTGAAAAGGAACCACGCGGGGCAGCTGACCAATGGGAGCGGGCGTCACTGTCAAACCCCCAACAAAGCACTGCAACCCATATCCAATGGGAACCTGTCTACGGAGGAAGTCCTGCCTCCTGATTTCAAAATAAAAGCCTCTATAAAAGACAACAGAGAAGTAAGCGCTCCCAAATTAAAATGTTATCGCTTGGATACATCGCCGGACCATCCCACACCAATACAAGAGGATAACATGCTTAGTGAACACCTTCAGAGTGCTATCGATAGCATTTTGGAGCTACAGAGGCTCCAAGGCCCGTCTACAGCCCAAAGTAGGGCTTCCTCCGCCCCCTCATTGGACCAGGCAGTGGCCAGCATTCTGGAGGGGCATCTCTGAATGAAACAGACCACTTTAAAAGAAGAAGGTATGAAATTCAAAAGGCACTATAGAGATGCAGACAACAGCACTATCCTTAGCCACATAGTTGTTAGATACTTCTTTTGATGTACGTTTGTGGACATAAAAGTCTATTTGAATAGGAAATCTATTGTTTCAGTGGTAGTAGAGTCATCCAGAGATTTTCCAACACAGCGTCATCAGCAAATAGTATATAAGTAACGGAGTAGAGACCACGTGGAGTAGAGATTATTCAATAGTTTTTATAAGATTTCTTTCCAAATGTGAATTTTCATTTTTTGCATAGTGCCAAGCTTCCAGGGTATTTATTTTGATAATCTGTGCCAATTTTTTGATGGAGTGAGTGTGAATGTGTGTGAAGAAAAGATGAAGAGTGCTTATTTGAAATATCGCATCCTGTTTTGGGAGCTCGCTACCTGAGGCTCCCTCTGCGCTGCCTTCATGTGGTGCTCAAATGGATTTTATCAGATGGGCTAATTTATTTTCCTTTTTGATAATATCCTTTAATCTCACAAATCTTAGATATGTATAGCACAAATTAAATATGAATTCAGTTCAAGCCCAGTAGTACAAGAAGAGGAGATAGATTGGTTGAGAGGCAGAGGGACAGTGGAGTAGAAACAATATATAAAAGAGGGGAGAGACAATGTATTTACATGATGGTTTGAGAAATGATTGGTGGAGTTAAATTGATACTTTGCAGCTGATGTCATCAACGTTCCCTGGGGGTTTGATGCTAACTGTAGGCTCTGCTCTGTCTTCAGCTTTGTCAGACTTTAATCTGAGCTTTGTTTTAACACAATCTGACTTAGCAGGAACTACAACAGATGAGATGATTTGTGTTATTTAAATCCATTTTGTTTTTGTTTTTTTTCTTGAGATTTCAAACCATCTTAAAGATCCCATGACATGGTACTTCTTGATGCTTTTATATGGCTCCTTAATGGTTCCCTAATACTGTAAATGAATCCTTCTTCAAAATCAACACTCAGTGCATGAGAAACAGAGATAAGATGAGAAAGAGTAATTTTTCTCTCTCTGAACACTCTATAATGGGCGTTGTTGCTTGAATGCAAATGAGGAGAAAAGAGCTGGCCTATAGTAGAGGGTGGGGGCGTGGCCAAACTCTCCGCTCTAGCTCTCAGCTGATCCATTTCCGTGTTTTTGCACGGGGGGAGAGATTTGAAGCGTTCCATTGAAAAATAAACACATTTCCACATAAAATAAAATTAAACCACTGCTGTTCAAAGGTCCAGAGGCTCAGATAAAGGACTTCCGAGCCTAGAAACACTCGGACGTGCCTCCAGGCAAATAAAAAAACGCATTTCGCATTGCCTAGCGCATTCGCAGTCCAAACTCTCTCGGCGTGATTTACAGAGACGCTGAGTACAGACAGACGGGGGTGGAACTGCATTTGCATTTCTTTTTTCGATCTGACGTCAATAAGGTGCCTTGTTCAAAATCGCCCGTTTGAGCTCCGATTTTTTGTAACGCAGAAAAGGATCACAAATGCTCAGTTTAGACATTTCGCAACTTTTAACCATGGGGGGGCCCTAAACAGGGTAGGGGAGCTCACATTAACGTTCAAAAACCTCAGAAAGTGAAAATTTCATGCCATGGGACCTTTAAAACTTTTTTGACCGTGTTGGCTAATGTGTGCATTGTGTCACCATGGTAACTCCTAAACATTTAACCATAGAGATGCTGTATATGTAGAACACCCCCAGCGTGATCTTACTGCAGAGTATCAATACATGGGGCAAGCAGGTGATAGAACTACATATGCTGTACAAAATTAATGAAATTATTATAACAGGAGAAATTAGAGTCAGTATCCCTTAACATCTAAAACAGACGTGGTAAAAGACCATGGATTATACCTGGACGACTGAGGGATTCGTCACACATCTAAAACAGACTAATTTATTCCTCCAAAGCGAGAGGATTGGTTGCCGTAGAGACCCTTCCAATAAAAAGCCCCAATGTGATTTGAATCAGTTAGATCATAATTTGATTAAAATCCAATATCTTATGTTGGCAAAAACTGAATAATTCAATTTGTATTATTAGTAACATCATGTAACATCAAGATTGCAACCACTTGTACACATTATTTAAAGGTGCATTGTGCAACTTTTCCGGTGGAGGATCTGTCAAATGCTTGTCTCCATGGAGATGTTATTACTCTTCAAAATGTACACAGTATGGCATTAAACATTTCTATCTTCATGGAGACTAAACCAAACCAAGTGACAGGTCAGATCTGTGAGGAGGCAACCCCGCTCACAGTCAGAATGCTTGTTTTTCTAGGTGTTTTTGAGCTATAAAGCCGCCTGTAATTGAATCAGTGTAAGGTAGATCTGTTTAATGTCATACTGTGGAACATTCTAAGCAAAGCAATGGCATATCCATAGAGACAAAAAGGTGACGCACCCCCAACCGAAAAGTTACACACTGGACCTTTAAGTACTGCAAATATGCCCAGTTTCCGAGCACCACATGAACGCTGCCTTAGTCTTTCCTTAGGTTTAACGAATGATACTCCAAAGAAAATGTGACTTACTTCATCCTGAATACACCAGCAAATATCCATGTCGTGTCTCTTCCCCAAAACGTGTTAAACCAGACCGGGGGCACAAAGGAATAATAACAAAGTAAATGTGTTTTTAGATGGTTTTTATCACTACATTCAAGCCTCTGAACTGTTCTGTTTTATGTGTAAGCAATAATGAGACAGTGAGACGGAGAGGTGATGGGTAGCTTGGTATATCGCTCGGTATATCCACACGAAGCACTTGTTGAAGAAAGCGTAAATGTAGTTGTTTTGATGCACTTGGTGTCATGAGCCCGAAAGAGCCCAAATAAAGTGACCAAACTTTGAAGGGTCCATATTACGCTGTTTTCTGATCTATGTTATAATGTTGTTTCCTCATCACAAACATCTGGGGTTGTGTTTTGTTTCATCCACACATGTTTAACACACAAACCCTGCATATTTAGGCTGAGTTCTTCTCTCAATAAAACACTCTGTTCCACCTTGTGACGTCATGTGGTCATACAGCTCCACTGTGTTTTTAAACTCCATACACGTTTACTAAATTAATTTGGGTGAACAAAAGTTAAAAGGGAGCTGTTAAAGGAAAAGTCATGTTTTTTTTTAAACAATCTGAGCCTTCTTTCGGCAATAAAACAAGTAGTTTTACTCACCCATAGCAGTTTGGTGTCAATTGGAGCAGTATCGCAGAACTTATGTTGGAGCCGTTCTGTTCTACTAATGATCCTGTATCCGTTAGCGTGAGTGCTCGGGGCACTGATTTGCGCTCTCCAAATAACACAAACTAGCACTTTTCAAATCACAGAAGATCGCTGTGTCAGGGTAGACTTTTAGTGGATTCCAAAACGGCCTGAAACCCGATATCGCAACAGAAAAGTAAAGTTCAGAGCGGTGTTAGCTTCTTTCGGACTAGCGGTGTTTACAAAACAGCTGAGTTCACGCATGCGCACTGTCCTCTCTGATGACGTCATCAAATTAAACTATAGCTGCATATCGGGTTTCAGGCCGTTTTGGAATCCACTAAAAGTCTACCCTGACACAGCGATCTTCTGTGATTTGAAAAGTGCTAAAGTTTGTGTTATTTGGAGAGCGCAAAGTAATGCCCCGAGCATATGATACGAGCATCATGTTAACGGATACGGGATCATTAGTAGAACAGAACGGCTCCAACATAAGTTCTGCGATACCACTCCAATTGACACCAAACTGCTATGGGTGAGTAAAACTACTTGTTTTATTGCAGAAAGAAGGCTCAGATTGTAAAAAAAACTTTACTTTTCCTTTAACTTGAAAACTAAATTACATCACAAGGTGGAACAGAGCATTTGGGGCTTCGGAGATGCAGACAGGATCACTCAAAACATGTGTGAATGAAACAAAACACAACTCTGGGTATGTTTTTGATGAGCTAACAACATTCTAACATGGCTTAAAACTCATGTGAGGCAATTTGCATAATAGAGGATCTTTAAAGAGGCACTATGTAACTTTTCTGGTGGAGCGTTTGCCACCTGCTTTTCTCCATGGAGATGTTATTGCCTTGCTTGGAATATTCCTTAATACACATTTAACTTTTTTTTTTTATTTACATGATTGCTGAAAACATACTATGACTAACAAGCAGAGTTAGAGAGACGGTGCAATCCTTCATTCCTCCAGGAGTGATTCAGTGTAATGGGGACTGCAGATGGAAACTAGCTATGTAGCTATAATCTGGTGCAGATCATCTTTGTTTTTTGAGCTTAATGTCTCTGTACATTGTCCCTTTTCAAATAAAGACTAAATAAATAAAGTGTAGAGAAGGTTTCATCTGTGATCATCTGGACTCCATCCAGAAGCCAGTTTCTAGTGATGGTACAGTCCAGATCACCACTGATGAAAACCACTGATGAAACCTTCTCTACAAGCAATGTTAGTGGCTCCAGGGTGACCTCTCCCCAGATATGACCTGTAACTAGGCTTTGTGACGTCTCCTGCTGTCTCCATAGATACATATGTTTAATGCCATACTGTGGAACATTCAAAGCAATGCAATAATATCTTAAGCTGACAAGCAGGTGGCAGACCCTCTACCAATAATTTTGGTGCTAACACAACATTTTAAATATACAGACCAGACATAATATTTCCATCTGCGCAATATACAGTCGGGTTGTTCCATTGGTCCAAGTCTAAAATTATGGCTAGAAATAGGCCTTCAATATTTTCCATTATTTGAATGAAAGCACCAAACAATTAGATTGTATTAAGATTATATAGCATAGCAGTATTTTTAAATACTGTATGTCTCAGAATTTCAAGTAATGTATGATCAGCTTTTACTTAATAGGGGAGGAAGTAGCCGACTGTACAGGTCTGATTTCCAGTAGCTAATGTTTAGGCCTGGACCATCCATGGCAACCATGATTATAGAGAGTAAATATACAACACTTATAATTAAAATCACATTTGGGCTTTAGTGGCTTCACCAATGTCCTGCACCAAAACATATGATTTCATTTATTTTATTTTCTTGTGTGACGCAAAATATTAAGCCTCTTCAGCATCAAAGAGCCTTGACCAAAAAATGAATTCAGTTTAGTCCTGTTTAGTTCAATGGTTGGTCTGTCAGTTACCACACTAACAGTGATTTCTAATTCATTTTCAAATCATGTGACAATCTTTAAGTTGGTGTAAAGTTCATATTGGTTGAACCATATCTCCCGTTAACTGTGTGGAAAGCTTATAACCTTTAAAGGGATAGTGCAGTGTTTAGAATGAAAGCACTTAATGATTTTACAAAATTATGTGACCAAATTGTGCCCCAATTTTTTGAAATGTTAGTGTTGCAACAGAACAGTAGAAGTACATATATAGTAGCACAGGAATAATACAGGTTAAAGGGCCCATATTACTCACAAACTCTGCATATTTAGGCTGAATTCTTCTGGAACATGTAACGTCATGTGGTAATATAGGATGTGCTCCACAGTGTTTTCAATTAATCAAGTAATTGTTTTCAATTACACCTTCACTAGTGTGGATAATTTCAGCCCTGGAATTGCCAAACTCTAGTGAACAAATGGTAAAAGGTAGCTACCACTACATGACACCACAAGGTGGAAAAGAGCATTTTGAGCCTTGGAGATGTCCATCCATCCATCATCTTCCACTGCTCCATTTGTGGGTCACGGGAGCAGCAGTACAAGCAGATCTGCTGCCCAGAACCCAATGCACCAGCACCTTGCACCATGGAGATCTAAACAAACTAATAATAAAGGATTACATACATATGTGAATGAAACAAAACACAACTCCAGGTATGTTTTTGATTAGGTAACAGCATTATAACATGGCTTAAATCTCACAGGAGTCAATTTTGTGTAATATGGCACCTTTAATCAGAATTTTCCAAACATATAAAATATATTGTAGTGAAAGTTTTTTTAAAAAATGTAATTGTAATTAATGGAAATACTGGCCTATCCCTTTAAAAGTAAATATTATAAATTCACGGTTTGCAACAAGAATTAGTTGAGTAGAAACAGACTGCAAATTTAGGATATTTTGCGTGATTAAAAATTGAAAATGCCTTATAATGATTCAGTCCCTTTAAAAGTGAACGGGATTTACACAAATGTTGATGTACATGTAACTTGACCATTAACTATCAAACAAGCCTTCCTATGTGTTGCAGTGCATTATGTTTCTATGTGAAAATGTCTTTGGTTGGAATGAAGGCGTTTAATATGCAGTAATGTCGTGTCAGGACCTCTGTAGTAGTCATGGGAACATGTACTTTTACTACATAGGATTTAGTACATGAATCTCAAAGTACTTTTGTCCTATGGAGGTCTCTGTAATGCAGTAAAGATGTCAGAGTGTCATGTCTACACTCAACTTCTCCAAAAGGGGACCCCATTTTAAGTTTTCAAAATACAGATTTATTCAAATGGTGGTCCAAGTTAGAAGATTTCATGGATCTTAAATGAGCAGCTATTTTGTCCCACTACTTATGTTGGTGTCATAAAGTTGGGTTCTCATGTTTCCTGAAATGTACTTTGTCCAGCCCAAGATTGAGGCTCAAGATCACAATGTTCCCCCCAACAGGTGGGCCAGACTTCCAAGAACTCTTACAAAAATGATCACAGTTAAAGGTGCAATGTGTAACTTTTCTGGTGGAAGATCCTTCACCCGCTTGTCTCTATGGAGATGTTGTTGCTTTGTTTGAAATGTCCCAGTATGGTATTAAACCTATACAGTACATCTTGCATGTACTCAATAACATGTTTTATATTGACTATATTGACTTGCATCCTTGCTGTGAGTGGGCTTGCTTCTCCACAGATTTGACATGTAACTTGACCCTGTGGCATCACCTGCTGTCTCCATAGAGATAAATAGGCAACTCTCTCCAAAAGTTACACAGTGCACCTTTGAGTTGTAATTGTCATTCTTTTGACCACCACTGTATTTGTTTATATTTTCCCAAAGCCTCTAAAAGTCTGAGGTTACAGGCGTCCCCTTTAGTGGAGGCCTCATGTGCCATTGTGGTCATTGTCCAAGTGTTGAGCACAGTGAAGGACACAAGCGATTGTTGCATCTGCATGTTGAGCCATTTATTTATTTGTCTATTTATTATTTATTCTTGTGTTACTGAATGAACTGTGAAACCAGGGGAGCTCTCACTAATTTCAAACATTTGACTGACCGATTGTTCGATGCCAAAATCAAGAGGCCTTAATCCAGCAGAACTAGATTGTAATAAAAATGTCATTCCTGACAATAACCCGACTTAAGACTCCTGAAGTCACGAGTGATTCATACAGTATATGAAATGTTAAGAAACCGCTTTTGTACTCATTTTTACAGACTATTTATTAAACTGTGATTTTGTAAGAAATAAAGCATAAAAATAATCTGAATAATTGCATTTTGTTTTATAGAAAGTATTGTGTCTTTTTACCACCCTATAGAGTCACTACCAATGTTACCATCTTATTTAAACAACCTACACGGCGGCACGGTAGCAGAGTGGTTAGCGCTCTTGCTTCACAGCAAGAAGGTTCCGGGTTCGATCCCCGGGTCGCCCAGACCTTTCCGTGTGTGTTCTGTGTGGAGTTTGCATGTTCTCCCCGTGTCTGGGTGGGTTTCCTCCGGGCACTCCGGTTTCCCCCACCAACCCAAAACATGCACCATAGGTACTCCAGCTTAGGTCCTGACCAAACCGAAGCAAGAAGATCATGGAGATGGTCCCCGGGCGCCCTAATGTGTGTGCTGCTCCTAATATATGTATATATATATATATATAGGATGGGTTAAAATGCAGAGAAGAATTTCTCCAGTGTGAGATCAATAAAGTTCACTTCTACACTGAATTAGGGCTGCAATGATTGACTATACTTATTGACTAATAACGAGTCAACTATAAAAAATAATTGGAATCATCATTTGGCCATCATTTGGCCATACCTGCCTGTCAAAGCCTGATCCCGTCAGATCTCAGAAGCTAAGCAAGGCAGGGCCTGGTTAGTACTTGGATGGGAGACCGCTGGGAATTCCAGGTGCCACAGTGGGGCGCCAGTTGCAAAATACTGTCGCTGTGTCCTTAGGCAAGACACTTTACCCACATTTGCCTAGTATGAAAGTGGCATGTGCATGAGTGTTGGAGGTGGTTGGAGGGGCCGATGGCGCTGATTAGCAGCCTCACTTCCGTCAGTCTGCCCCAGGGCAGCTGTGGCTACAGAAAATAGCTTACCACGTGTGGAGAGAATGAACAATGAACTGTAAAGCGCTTTGAGTGGCATGAAAGGCGCTATATAAATCCAATGAATTATTATTATTATCATTTGGACTATACAGACTAAAAGTCTTCAGTCACCATAGCTCAGTTGTGCTTATCCACTGATTGAAGGTTGAATCCCGCTCTCAACACAAACATCACTGGTTGAGTGGTCAGACCCACTGACCCACAGGTTGGTGGTGCAATTCCAGCTCCTAAAGATGAACGCCGTCATTGTGTCCTTGGGCACTTAACCCTCCTTGCCCCCACTGTCTGCGCACACTGTTACTTGATGTAAAGCAAGACGATTGCCTTGTACAGTAAGGTGGAAAATGGCTATAAAATGTGACCATTAACCATAATATTTGGTCTCAGTGTGCAATAGAAATCTGAAAAACAGAAAACTAGTTGGCTACTAATGGTTACTGAAGCCCTATATTGAATAGTTCCAACACATGTACACAAGATAATGGCAAAACATGAAAGCCACTCATTTCAGATCAGCTTAGCCATCAGTGAATCAGACCCAGTTTGTGAAAATTGTGAATCCCGCTGTTGAAGAAGCAATTTGTCAAATTAACTTCCAAACAACACAAAAATAACCCATGACTCGCCTTGTTATAAAACACAGGAAGGTGGTTTTGCTTGACGTGCCTTGAACAGTCAGAAATCTATTACCACGGAAAACACTTAGCAAACAGACCTGAGCCTCCCAGGAATATTACAAATATCACTTTATTATTTTCAAATCATTTGTTTATAAACAAAACTGCTCTAGTTCAGACAAATGAACAGGGCAGCGGTTCACAGTAGCACAATTTGAATGATCACAAGGAAATGCATCTGCCTGGCAAAGTTATACATTTTCAAAACCACAAAGTTGGCATCTTGAATATTGAATTTACAGTTTTTTTACATTTTAAGATGAGATTTCATTGAAAACAAGAGGGTCCCACTGCTTTGTACTCCTTAGTTATGGGGTTTAAGAGGCACATTAAAACATGAGCCATAGGAGATCCCATAAGAACAGGGGTGCAGGCAGTGGGGCTTCTGCTGTCAATGATAAAAGCCAACTTCAGTGTCTGTCTCTCCCTGTAAAAATAACTGCATGGATAGCTTACAATGAGTCAAAAATAGACCAGAACACATCTTTTAGTGGAATAGGGCAAAGATGAGCACTGAGGTGATAAGCCATCCATAAAACTTACAATTCACACCAGCAGGGGGAGCACTTCATTAAAAGGCCATTAGAAACAACCTTATATTTGCAAACGAAGCAAATGATCAGAGCGATTCGCGCTGTGCGGACATTACGCACAGCGTAGGCCAAGTGCTGGCAGGGGCACCACCGCGGGGGCACCACCGTGAATCCTCACAAAACTAACCATCCAACGCCCCCCCCCAGTCCCATTTTTTTGGTGGCGGGGTACCACAAACCATTTGTGCTTCGGAAACCCAGCGCTAAAGTCCAGAAATCAAGTCCAAGCAGATAGCAGCTTATATTAAAAAAAAAAGTTAGTATTAAATTACAAATACTCTTTTTATAAATAATTTTAGTGTTCATAAAAAAAAAAGTGTCAAGAGTTTCAACTTCGATACAGATTTTAGTCCATTAAAGCAGAAACGGATCACTGGTTCTCACATTATCCTTAGTGGTCCAACAGTCTCGTATCGAGGTCCAGGTTTGTGACGGGTGGTTCATAGCCCTCTCAGTCTTGGTAGGTCCATTTTCTAAGTCTTGGGTTTAAATTAGCAGACTCAGTTGAGTTTGATGGGGACATCAGCTCCATATTTGCGCAGGAACTTGCTGTGGTTGTGATCCACAGACCAGAGGGGGGGCAGGTGCTTGGGTCTCATGCTGCTGAGGAAGTGTTGTCGCCAACGCCGCTCCAGCTCCATCAGGCCCTTCAGACCTCGCTCTGCGTGAACCCGGACCACCTTCAGACCATGGGGGATGTACGCCTCGTTAAAGATCCTGCAGGGAGACAGACTGTTAATATTTGTATGCCCAGTGGCTTTTATTTTTGCTTTTTGTGTAGTTTTGTGTGGCGAGTGTGGAGAGAGGGGTGTTTTTTTGTTGTTTGAGTTGTGTATAATTTTAAAATTGAAAAAGTAAAAATTGGGGTGAGAAAAAGATACTGGGGGTGAGACAGCAAGACAAGTATTTTACAATAAAACCATGGTATACAGTTTACAATTAGCAGCATACATACATTTTGTTTACAGTTGCAAAAGTATGAACTGTCCCTTTCAAGCCAATTTTCTAAATCTCAACTTCTCAATCTGAAATTCATTAAATGAACATAGTAATTTTGTTTATGCATCATTTTAGTATGTTAATGATGCAACAGTTCTGGTGGAGGGTGGGTCATCTTCCCCATGGAGATGTTACTGCTTTGCCTGGAATGTTCCATGGTATGACACTGAACACATCTATCTAGCGTTTATTCATTATGGGCGTTTCTATTGCTCAAAAACACAATAAGTCTCTTTGTGAATGGGATTGCCTCTCCACAGATATGACATAATGTATCCTATAGTTATATTCCTTGAGATGGATAGGTTTAATCTCTACTGTGGAACATTATAGACAAAGCAATAACATGAAGATAAGCAGCTGACGAACCCTTCACCAGAAAAGTTGCACAATGCACCTTTAAATGAAAGAGAATTAGGCAATTTTCAACAGTAAATTTCAGTTGCAAAGGCTATTTGAGTCCAACCAGACACACCTCTATGAAGGAGTCAAGCAAAACAACGTCCTCAAATAAAGGAAAAATCATCTGGTCAGGTTAAACCCTCACCTGGTCTCCAGACTGGCGGCCTGGTTGACAATCTCTACAGTCAGTGGTTCATCGTGGTTCATGTTCAGGTAGTTCTTGATCATCTCCTCTAGCTCCACCCTCCTGGACTCAGGCAGACCGTCTCCAGCGCTGAGCAGAGCCCGGGCGGCAGATCGGACCTTGCGTCGGTCCATGTCCTCATGGAGCCGGACCCCCTCCTCACAGCCCTGGGGGGCGGAAAACTCATCGGCCAGCTGCTGCTTCAGGAAGCCGTCGTGCACATTGGAGGCGGCATGACAGCTCGTACACAGCAGCAGGATGTCGTGGGAGTTATGGTCCTTCATCTCGGTGGGGAAATGTCGCCTGTACTCGTGCGGCACTATGTTCTTCCTAAAACAACAACAGGGAGCTTCAGTCATGACTCAGGAGCACACCAGAGTTTTTCAATGCCCTAACTGTGCTTTATAAATAGCTACACATTTATTTGAGGTAATCATTTAAATTTTCAGTTCAGCAGAACAGCGAGACAATACAAGCCGTTTTAAGTTGTATTTTGTAAGCAGTTGGGTTGATAACTGATGATTTTAAACTGTAGCATTCATTAGGGAGCCTTTAACCCTAAAAGATGGTCTAGGTGGAGTCCAGTCTTTATTCTACATAGAGTTTCTTCCCATACCTTTTGTTGTAACTTTTATTATTTGAGTTAAATCTGTACAAAGAGTTTGTATCCAATTAAATATAATCAAACCGGTAAAAATAATAGGAAACTATTTGTAAAGTAAAAATAGAATAAAAACAATAAAAAGGCCTTACCTAATGTAGGAGTCTGCTTTCCCACAGACCACACAGAGGTTCTCCTTGGCAGTGAGGTAGTAGTCCTGCTGCGAGTCAGGACGTCCTGATGGTTCAAACAGGAGCCTCACTATGAAGGGGTTTTCACTCACCAGAACTACAGGAGACACAGATTAAGACCAATACCACAGCAGAGAAAGTGTCATGAGAAGTCTCATGTCAGAGCGCACCTCCGATCCCTTTGTCCAGGTACCATTTGGCTTTCTTCTTGTCACAGGTGCACAGCGGCTGTCCATCTGGAGCGTGCAGGAAGCAGTTATCATACAGAGGGGACTTCCTGAAACCAGAAATATAAAGCGGTATACATAACTTCACATAAAATAAAATGGACTAAAATGAATAAAAGTAGCAAAGAGCCTCACACGTACAACGGAATACCAATATTTATAATTACCATCAATTTGGACTGAAAAATTGCAGGAATCATTTTTAAAACATACACATTTTATTTTATTTTTTTAAATCTTGTCCAACTACTACATTGCTTTATCGACAAACCAATTTACAGAAAATGCCAACAATCTGCAGAAGTGGACATTTTATTACGTATTTTAAAAGATTGGGACCTCATGAAAAGTAGGGCCTAATTTGTAAATACCTGGCGGAGTAGCCTACTCCCAGTGGTTTCCTCTTGTTATTGCGTCGAGGGTCTGGGACTTGTTGATCTCCAGACTCTGGGCTTATGAAGGCTGTGGGTGTCCGAATAGTTTTCCGCCTCCGCTCTCCGTCGACGGGTTTGTCCTCACCGTCCCCTCGACCTCTGAATGGGATGTCCACCAGCCCCTGGCAGTGGGACACCAGCTCTGCATAAGAGCTCCCACTGGGCGAGACTGGACCCCCCTCAGACTGAAGTCCGAGGAGGCAGAAAAAGAGGACGATGGAGACCTGTGCATCTCTGGCAGCATAACACATCTGAGGGGTTTAAACAAATATTAAACATCTAGTTTAAAGTTACACTTGTAACCTTTCTGGTGGAAGGAAGGCCATCAGCTCATCTCCATGGAGATGTTATTACTTTGTCTGGAATGTCCCAGTTTGGCATTAAACATATCCATTTTGCATTTACTCAATGACTTTGTCTAAAAACTAGCATTCTTGCTGTGAGTTGGCTCATCTCTCATGTAACTTGGAGATATGGCGTGTCCTGCTGTTTCCATAGAGATAAAGGGTAATGTTTATCTGTTATCATCTAACGTTATGTTGTGATATTGTATTCTTAATTGTATAGTACATGTCTGTGTATGTATTATATTGTGTGCTCTTTGCCTTTTTACATCATGGCCAGGGGACTACAGATGAAAACTCGCCTTCTGGCTAATTCTGGCTTTTATAACCATGTGTAATCATGCGTTTTATGAAATTGCACTGTCCCCCTTTAAATAAACTAAACCTAAAGTAATGCCATACTGTATAACATTCTAGGCAACATCTCCATGGAGAGAAGCAGGTGATTGACCCCCTACCAGAAAAGTTACACAGTGCATCTTTAGCTTTTCACTTGCAGTAAATCAAAAAAAAGTTTATGCATCATGCCCAATATATTTGTTTCACAATTAGAGATAAAAATTGTGTCTATAATCAGACAAACCTGCTCTGGTGTGAGGTGGTCTGCCTCCCAGTCGCTGCAGCGAAGCTCTAGAGACTTGTCTAGAGTTACATCCAACAGATCTGCAGCCAGAGACTTCAGGCTCAGGCCATTGTTCACTGTAGCCTTCCTGAAAGTAACAAACAAACATCATCCAATAGCCAACTAAAAAGGTTGAAAATATAATGCATCTTTAATTTATGATTTTAAGGTGCACAGCGCAACTTTTCTGGTGTAGCCACTTGCTAGTCTCCATGGAGAGGTTATTGCTTTTCCTGGAATGTTCAATGGTATGACTTTATACATTTCCATCTAGCATTTATTAATTACAGGTATTTCTATTGCTCAAAAATACAATAATTCCTTCTGTAAATAGGGGTGACTCCACAGATCTGACTTGTAATAGGTTGAATCTATATGGTGGAACATTCTAGACAAAGCAATATCATTGCCATGTAGATAAGCAGGTGGTGGACCCTCTACTGGAAATGTTATGCAGTGCCCCTTTAAAGTACAATTTTTGTCATTTCTATCCCGTGATAAGAATTGAGCACTCACTTCTGTCTCAAGGCGAGGTAACGAAGGTCGACTGCACACGTTAGCAACAGGCCGTAGTCTCGTGTTAGCCGCTTGCCGTCTTCGTAACATCCCACGCCGACTTTGAGGATATGGGGGTCCCGAAGCACTTGGATCAGGCCGAGGGGGAGAGGCTGCTGCGAGTTTCGAAAGTGGAGCAGTTTCACCAGAATGCATCGACCAGAGTATGACGCCATCTGCAGGAGGGACACTGCCGATGCTTTGCCCTTCACTGAAACCTGCAACAAAAACAGAAGGGTTCCTGTCTCAACAAAGAAAATGCTAAGAATTTAGGTTAGTAAAATTTAGAAAGGAAAAATCCACCCTAAATCAGTTTTGCAAGTTGATATAAACTCAATTACTCAATGTTCTACTCAATATTGACTGAATTATTGGTTGTTTCCAAATGTCTCCATGGGCATCAACAGGGGAATAGAAAACCTTTGGGTGTTTGGGCCCTTCAACATGGTCATGTTAAAAAATAAATAAATAAATAAAAAGGAAAAGATCAATTATATTTGTGCAATGAATCCATGCTATAAAAGACAATACAATTAGATTTGGGGTGCCCGTAGTGATGCAAAACTGCTGCCATTATAAAAGGACTAGTCTATTGGGGGAAAAAACATTTTGTGTATCCAAGGTGGGTTTTTCCTTGTGGGTTTCATGCAGGTAGAATTTCTTACGCCGTTGATCTTTACCCATTCACAGTCCAGTCCCAGTACAGGGAAGTCCGACAGCTCCTTCTGAAAGAGAGGCCACAGCTGCTCCCACTCCTCCTCCGAGCTCACTGTGGCCGAATTCCCACATAGCACCTGTTCACATGATGGTAACAAAACTGTGGGGGGCACCAATGTGGGCTGGGCCTCCACTGCCTTTACTTCCTCTTCTAAACATTTAGGAGATGTGGTGACCTCCGCAGGTGTCATGTCTGTTTCAATGGGACAGTGGGGCAATTCTACAGGTTTAGCTGCCTTCTGATTGAAAGGCAGCCTCCTCCTTTTGGTGCGGTAAACTCTCCACGCCAGCAGCCCCCCAAGAGTTACCCCTAGAACTGTGGTCACAACCACAGAAAGGGTTCCACGATGAGACATGCTGACTGCTTTTAGGGTTGTCAGCAGAATAAAAAGTGCTATCAAAAAGAAGAAACATCTCAACAACTATATCATTTATCAAATCACATGCACATTTTTGTTTAAATGATGGGCTTACCTTTTGTGCGTCAGTGTGTGAATTAAACTTTAGTGTTGATCTGTAGCATGGACAAGCACAGCATTTCTCTGAAAAGGAAAAAAGCAAATGTGAAAAGAGACTACATCAGGTTACTGTGTCCTGGTAATTTCCCATACATATCATTTAAATTGTAAAGTTGAAAGGACACTTTATCATTATTTATTCATCATTTTGGACAAGTGAAAAGTCCCTCAGTCGTCCAGGTAGAATCCATGATAAAAGGAGAAATTCAATTTGTCAACTGGACAAAGTTTGTTTGGTCGAATAGTGATTAAGTTACTTAATCACTATTCGACCAAACAAACTTTGTCCAGTTGACAAATTGAATTTCTCCTTTTATCATTTTGGATAAGTAAACATTTGACATTCTTTTACAGTGGAGCATGTTGACATCAGTGTGGTTTTATCAACAGAAACAAGAACAAACACACTACCCCCTTCTTTAAAATTAGCTTTCTTTTGCATTCTTCAGACATTTTATACGAGCAAAAGACTGTTGTATCCTGGTACACATTAATATTGAATAAAAATAATGTAGGACACAATAGTCTGGAACTGTCCAGAATACACAATTAGTCTATACTTTTATCTAAAAACATACAGACATCATTCTAGTCTTGCCAGGCAAATTATGCACTGAAATGAATGAGGTCTATGTGCATCATTCTCATTACGCCACACTGCAAACAATGCTAAAGAAGTTCAAGTAGCCAACAGGCTTAGGGTGATATAACGTGAGCAGGTGAGTAAAATTAGGCTACTAAATACTGTGGAGATTAATGGGAAAACAATTAACAACGGCCTGATGAGACTGGATCGATTTAGCTGCTACACTAAACTGACCATCACTGTCGTCGGGTCTGAAAGGTTTTGAAGGTCTCAAATAAGCTTAAGAGTAATATCAATTTAATATTTCAAAATCTAACTTTTCGTAGGTGATGCTATTCTGTCGTTAATGCGTAATTTATAAAACAATTTATATAGTTATAGTTTGTTTTTTACTTCAGCGTCCTTGTTGTAGATGTGCACAGTTGTCTTAGCCAAATTAGCAGCCAAGTTCAGCTGCTAAAACATATAGATCTAAGACTTAAACTGCACGGTTTCTTCGGGCTGCACACTTTGCGTCATTTTAAAACTTCAGATCTGAAAATGCGGTCTTACCTTTTCGTTTTTATCCAAAACCACACGCGTTCATCACACCCCTTGTTTGTCCTGGCTGCTCCATGTCTTCCGGCCTGTATTTATAACACACAGCTGCACCCGGCATCCTCCTCCGAACGGGGCGCCCTCTGCTGGTAGGAGGCTTGTGTGTTTTTGTTCCGCGCATTTAATCGATTATGCCTTCACTTTCAGATATATATTTTCAGCAAAAATCGAGCTGGAATTTACATTATTTCAAACACACCTAAGGCCTGCACCATATATTCCAATCAAAATCGAAATTAGAATTTGAGTTGCATTAACTTCCTGAGACCCGGCCATTCATTTGTGTCCTTTATAGTGGACATTGAGTGAACCAGTCGATCTTTTTGTTTTGAGATGGACTCTAGTTTGTGGCTGCGCAATGATAAATAAATAAATAAATACATAAATAAATAAAATAAATAAATAAATAAATAACAAATTATTATTATCATTATTATTATTATTATTATTATTATTATTATTATTATTATTATTATTATTATTAACAATAATAACAATAATAATAATAATAATAATACATAAAAATATAAATAAAATAAAAAATAAATAAAACTACATAAATAAATACATAAATAAGTAAATAAATAAGAAATTAAAAGGGAATGTAAAAACTTTTTGAGGTGACTGTAGAAGCTTGTCAGAGACATTGGTCGTCAGGTTGTTAACTTCACTTGGATTTAACACAATTACCGTCCATTACAGAGGACACGTTACAACATTATGAATAAAAATAAAATTAACAAAATGTAAACGCTAAGGTGTTCATTTACCTCCAAATAGAAAATTAAAATAATAATAATTTAGATACACTTTTTTCTTCGGGTCCCAGGAGGTTAAAGGTGCACTGTATAATTTGTCTGATGAAGGGTCCATCGCCTGCTTGTCTCCATGGAGATGTGCAGAGAAAGTTCCACAGTATGGCCATAAACTTCAGAATATCCATGAAGACTTGCAAGACAAATTACAGGTTCAGGGTTCAGTCTATGGAGAGACAACTGCACGCGGAGTGAATGAATGAATGTTGTTTAAGATATTATTGAGCAATAAATAACACTTACATAGTTGAATATAAGACAGATTAATTTAATACCATACTGTGGACAATTTAAACCAAAGCATTAAGACCTCCATAGAGATAAACAGGTTGTGGACCCCCTCCAGAAAAGTTACACAGTGCGCCTTTAAAGTCAATATAAATCAACTAAAACATACATTACTAACAGGACATTTTAGCCATAACTGTACTGTACATGCTGAAGTTGTATGTTAGGTGTTTAATGCGATCTTTCTATGCAGTGAAAGACGACACACACTTCGCTACCACCATCAATTTATTCAATCTTTTTTCAATAGATCTCCAAAGAAGTGGAATAAAGTAATGAAATAATTACAAAATGGAAAAATAGATCAGAGAATAGATCATATTCACAGGTTTGATTAAAAAGAGAAAACATGACAGCGTAACCAGGAAGTGAGAAGAAGATGAGTTGTTGGATCTCTCTGTAGTTTTGGGTGCTTTTCAGAATTGCTAACTAATTTAAGTGAGGTCAAATTATCTACTTTAGTGCTTGTGCAAAATAAAACATTCAACTACTTTAAAAAAAAAACAGGTGAATCTGAAAATTAAGTTGAGAGTTTGAGAATAAAATGTTAAGTAGTGATTTTTGTACTAAAAACTCTGCACAGGAAAATGAGGCCACCATTCAGGCACCGCCACCATTGCCAGGTCCACACCATAGACTGTATAATATACAGAGTGTATAATAGACACTCTATGGTCGACACCGATTGTTGCTGCAACAAAAACCTATTTACAGTGAGATGCTTCACACCCAATCACAGGATGCAGATGCCAGTAATATCTTTTCAACTTAAAATATTAAAAAAACCTAACAAAACAAAAGTAAAGCAGCTGTCCCTTCACAAGATCTCTTTACATCACATTAAAAATTAGCACTGCTGTGAGCTGTGTACAGTATAGATTCTTTATAGATATATTTATATTTATGTATAATATATATACTGTCTTTTTTGTTTACACGCACATAAACTTCTCATTGTAGCTAGCCTGCGCCTTTGGCAAGATTACTTACAACTCTTCTGTTAGATTCCAAAGCTATTTAAAATATACTTGATGCATAAAAATAAACATTTTGGCATTGTCTCACTATTCTTCTGATTGGGAAGTTTTTTTATTGAGAACTCCTCGTCTCGTTGCTGCAGTCATTTGGAGGGAGGTCTCCACATTTGTCCCGCCCACTGGGTTCCGAAAGCTGAGCAAAGGCAGTGGGCAGATGGGTGATTATAATCCACAGGGAAATGGCGACTGAGCTCCACAACACAAACAAAACATTAAAGACGATGTAGATGAACTGCAGGGGGCGCTGTGTCTTGGTTCAGCCCCGCCCCTATCCGTTTCTCCCTGTATTGGTTCAGCTCATAACTTTTTTTGCTGCTTTAGCTTGTCCGCTGGATCAGAGGGACCACATTCACTTTCCCATACATACAGTCACTTTTAGATCACTCTTACTACAACAGTGCTGTTCAGTCCCCAATCGCAGTCCTCAGAGCTGGATCTCAAAAGTTTTATGAAGCTCGGTGGAAAATGGATTTGTGGGGGAAGGCGAGGTGCGCTGACGTGACCTGCTCTCCAGCGCCGCCCACTGAGCCTCAAAGGCGTCTTCCTGCGGCGGTTCGGCGGGCTGCATCGCCGGCGAAGAATGGGGAATTTGAGTTTTATTCACCCAATTGTCTGCTCCGTTGAATGTGGCGCTCCCGTTGGATGGCTGAGACTGGTTTAAAACAGGCAGCGGAGGCTTGATAAATGGACTAACATTGGGGTTACTCATTACCGGGACTTCTTGAGGTGGAATGATGGGAGCTGGGAAGGGTTGGGTTTGCGTAGCTGAACCGAAAACATTAGCCACCATTTGAGACGGGGTAATGCCCACAACTGGGACACTGGGCTGGGGGAAGGACAGCCCGTTGGACATGGGGTAAGAGGCAGGAGCTGGGGCACTGAAGACCGGCTGTCGTGGTGGTATCATTGGGACCGTGGGGGGCAAAGAGGACATGAAGGCAACAGGAGCAGGCGTGGCTGGCATCTGGATCGGGGCGATGAAGGGCTGAGTGGGTGGAGGGGCGGAGGGCATGAGGGGGTTCGGCTGTGGGACAGTGGGAATGATGGGGTGAGGAGCAGGGGCTTGGACAGATCTGGCGACTTCTTCCAGCCATCTGTCTGCCTCTGACGGCGTGCGCTTGTGGGACGCCATGACGGGAGAGGACGAAGGGGGCACCACTATGACAGGTGCAGGGGAAGCCCAGTCTGCTGCACCTGTCAGGAACAAATACAAGAAGTTAAAAGACAAACCAAAAGCATGGAGAAAGAAGCTTATCAAAACAGTAATGC
This sequence comes from Paratrypauchen microcephalus, assembly GCA_036785185.1. Lineage (NCBI taxonomy): Eukaryota > Metazoa > Chordata > Actinopteri > Gobiiformes > Gobiidae > Paratrypauchen > Paratrypauchen microcephalus. The sequence goes on from JAVJIX010000010.1 coordinate 2,988,963, forward strand.
TAATGTAATCTATTAACTGAACTCTCTAATGATCAAAGCCAATTTCAATCATGAAACGAATAGCTGTTTGGTTGGAACTGTACCAGGTTTTGAAAGTATCGAGGGGCTACCATATGTAGACATAACTGAAATTATATGCAACATTATAATTACATGATGGGTGATTATATTGTATTTGTATTGTATATTTATTTAGTATTTGTCAAGTACTGATTGATTGGTATAGTGCAAAGAAATATAACTATAACTATGATTTATTAATTATGACACTGATTTCATTGCTTGATATTTTTGAATTTTGCATAGCCCTGCAAGACTGCTGCTGCTGTTGTGATTTTGGGCAAATAGATTAAATAGGAAAGAAAAGTTCACAAATGTTGAATAAGAAATTATTGCATAGTGCCAAGAGTAAAAAAAAAAAGCTTGAGGTGAGTTCAAAACCTAGTAAACATATCAGTCATATTTCTGTATCCAAAACACAGAATCTTTTAATTAACAGGAAACCTTGATATACTAGTTCCTAACAGCTCACTTCTCAGAGCTCCTTACCTGACTGTAGTGGGACGGTGGGGGCTGTGACGGGGGTCTTGGCCCAGGGGTTAGTATCCCGAGCGGGCAGAGCAGGGGGCAGTGCAGGGGGGTTAACAGAAGCAGCCATGGAGAAGGCAGGAGCAGAGCCATTCACTATTGTACACACAGAGACGCTCATGTTGTCAATTTATTAGACATGCAAATTATAACTGTTAATTTAGCTTAAATACAGCCTCAAATGACAAGTTGACAGACAACTATTTAGAGAGTGTCAGGCAGTTCAGTGAGTATTTAACATGCAGAAACACAAAATTAAGATTAGACTCAAAAAGGCTAATTATTACACAAAAAAACTATCCAAACTGTGAAGCATGGATTAAAGTTTGCTGCTCAGAAATCTTGGCTACTGACAACATTTGGCAGAGAAAGCTATTATGTTTTTCTCTTTATTTAGTTGGAAATTGTGAACTTGTTTGGCACAAGGCTGCCAGTTTTAGAGTGGCTCCAATTAAGGAATTGCATCCAAAAACTCAGTATAAACATACTTTTTATTTCAGAAAGCCAATGAACAAATTAAGATATTTTACGGTACAACATCTGGACTAAACAAAGACTAAACGCAGAACTACTACTGGATCCAGATGTGGACTAGAACGGGACCAAAGCCGACATCAAGACTAAACTGGACTCAAACCAGGACTTAACCAGCTCAAGTGTGAACACATGTTAAGACTTGATTATTGTTAATGTTGACTTCTATAGTTGTCTATAGATGCAAGTGAAAATGCTTTAAACAGAGTTGTTAGTTTGAAAGAGTAAAGTGTGTGGTTACCTGGGGCGACAGGAGACTGTGGGGAGGAAGCAGGTTTGGGCATGGGGGCAGAGGAGAAGGGGTCTTCAGGAGGACCACTGAACGCAGAGGTGATCTGAGTGCACAGAGAGCTGATGCTGTCGCTCTCTCCCTCCACTTCGGGGACTGAGGATAGAAGAAAGAGAGAAAGAAAGAGAACATTTTTACATACTGTATATTCTTCAAAATATGTGTAGAAAATGTGTGTAATCCATAGGACTGTGGTGTAAAATAGTCAAACAGATAAAAAAGTATCACCGGATACCCTCTTTTGGTGTAAGACTGTGAACCAAAACCAGACAAATATTGGATTATGGAGGACTGTGGCATCCCCTCTGCTTGAAATCAGGTCCTATAACTGAATGTTTCCTTTTTTCTTAACTTAAAGTAATCAGTAATCAAATTATTTTAGAAAGGTATCCTATTAATTTAATATAAGTGTGAAGATGTTTCCCTACAGGATGTCACAATCACGTCTGCCATAACAGACACATGTATAAAAATACTAGACTTCATAAGAGACTTCTGCATAAACATTATAACTGATTGACAAGTGCAGCCTCTCACCTGTGTTGTTTATGGAGAAGTCAGATTTGCGTTGCTGTGTGGAGGGCAGTTCGTTCATGCGCAGAGACCGTCCCCGTTTGAATGGGGAGGTCTTCTGGCTCAGGGTGGGGAAACCTCTGAAGGAGCCTTGACGGGCCAGAGCCTCGGGAGTGGGGTGGCGCCGCGGGATCACCTGAGGTCCTAGGACGGGCGCAGAAAGGGGTGGGGATGAAGAGGGGGAGGAGGAGCCTGCAGAAAGGGGCCCGGAGGAGTTTGTCCCACTGCTGATGGAGTTCACACTGACTTTAGGGTCTGTGTCTGTGGAAAGAGCAGAGCATCTTTAGGATCACAATACAAGAGTCTACTGTGAAACTTTTTGGTTTGGGGTCCATCACCTGCTTATTTCTATGGATGTCATTGCTCTCCCTGGAATGTTTCACAGTATGAGTCGTGGCCATACCTGCCTGTCAAAGCCTGATCCCGTCAGATCTCAGAAGCTCAGCAAGGCAGGGCCTGGTTAGTACTTGGATGGGAGACCGCTGGGAATTCCAGGTGCCACAGTGGGGCGCCAGTTGCAAAAAACTGTTGCTGTGTCCTTAGGCAAGACACTTTACCCACGTTTGCCTAGTATGAAAGTGGTGTGTGCGTGAGTGTTGGAGGTGGTCGGAGGGGCCGATGGCGCAGATTGGCACCCTCGCTTCCGTCAGTCTGACCCAGGGCAACTGTGGCTACAGAAAGTAGCTTACCACCACCAAGTGTGGAGTGAATGAACAGTGAACTGTAAAGCGCTTTGGGTGTCATGAAAGGCGCTATATAAAATGCAATGAATTATTATTATTATGACATTAAACAGCTCTACCTTTCATTTATTCAATTAGAGGTGGTTTTAAAAATACCTAGAAAAAGGTATTCAGACTGTGATTCTGGTTGCCTCTCCAAAGATCTGATCTGTAACTTGGGCTGGGTTGAAAAATTTAATACCACACTGTGAAACTTTCCAGACAAAGCTATAACATCTGCATGGAGAAAAAAAGTATAACAGCCCTCCACCAGAAAAGTTACACAATGCACCTCTAACAAACAGAAATTTAGAAGTATAGATATTATAATTTAAACTTTTAGTTTTACTTTTATTGTGAGAAGTCATTTTCTGTCAGTTTTAGGGCAAACTATATAAATTAACAGTTTTCTGCTCAGGAACATAAAACTGAGTGTGTAGCCACTGCTTGGTGATTGTTGGTGATATCACAAGAGACTGCCCTGATTACAGTCAGGGGTGGAGTTTGAATACCTGTTAGTTAGACCAATCACAGTGTTCCTCATACTCTCAGACCCCGCACCCCCTCCTGCTTCACCCGTTAGTCCTCTAGGTACAAGTTAAGCAGCTCTATTTGGCTTGGGGGCAGTGTTTATGTGTTATAGTCCCACTTTAATGATAATAGGATCTAATAGGCCACCACTAAGGGGTCAAAGAAGTGCACAGACCTTTCTTAGCGTCCTGAAGCTGCCTCATCACCTCCTCTCTCTCAGCCGCTTCCGTTGCCGTGGTGACTCTGAATGATCCCTCCCGGGTGAAGGTCGTCCTGTTGGCATCGAATGTTGCAGTGACACCGCACTCCTTCTCCCTCTTTTGTTTTCGCTCCAAACAGGCCGCGAACGCACAGCCGACCGCATGACTCAGACGCTCACCCTGGGAAAGAAACACGAATTACTATACACTGTCATTTCATAGACTGAACCAATTTAATGTTAATTAAAGGTGCACTATGTAACTTGCTTGGCTCGCATTCTTGCAGTCACCTTTCTGGCGATGGATAAGTTTAATGCCATATTGAGGAAAATTCCAGGTAAGTCAAGGATCAACTTTAGAGTTACTGGTTCAAAATGGTTGGGAAAATAGTTTTTCACTTTCCTGCTAAATGGAATGTACATAATAGTTGAACCAATTTGTAGCCAGTTCACCTATTTTAATTTGTATTTATTTTTTTGTATTTTAGTGGATTACACTTTTTCTTACTTTGATCACTGGTGTTTAACTTGAAGTTTTAAATGTAAATAGTTTGTGCTACAGTGACGTTCTTACAGAGTCTTTGATGGCCATGAAGCAGTGGCAGATCCAACGTCGTGTGGTGCCGTCTCTGCAGATGTAGGAAAAGGCCTTCTCAAAGTTCCGATCTGGAGCGCAGAAAGACACCTTCTCTATCGTCTGGTCCAAGATCAAGTCCTGAAATGGTGGATGGCCATCAATTATTGCATCAGTAAAAAAAACAACAACAACTAATTATGTTCTAAATTATATGGATGATCATTCTGTTAGGTCCTATGTTACACAAAATTGACTCCTGTGAGCTTTAAGTTATGTTATAATGCTACACACCTGGAGTTGTGTTTTGTTGCATTCACAAATTTTTGAGTAATCCTGTATTATTAGTCTGTCTATGTATCCAAAGCTCAAAATGCTCCATTGCGCCTTGTGATGTCATGAAGCGGTAGTTTTCCAATTAACACTACCTTTTATCTTTCCTTCACGAGAGAGGCAATTCCAGTGAAGTAGTAGTGAAGGTGTATGGAGTTTAAAAACACAGAAGCATTTCCTGTAGACATCACATGGTGGAAAATGGTGTTTTATGTTTGTGTTTGAGAGAAGAACTTTTGAGTCAAATATAATAAAATATGAATGAAACAAAACAACTCCGGATGATGAGGAAACAACATTTTAACACAGATCAGAAAATGATAAAATTCAGGCCCTTTAAAACTGGAGCAAAGCCACTTCTCAAATCTGCATTTGGCTTTTAAAATATAGTTTAACTTTAACTATAAATTAACAATAAAATTATTAAAATATAGAATTAAAATATAGATTCGCAAGTTCATAACTCACTGGAAGTTTCACAATTCACAAAAAATTCCATGCAAGAATTGTGATTTTGACCATAACCCTAATAATCTTATTATGTTTTAAAGTTACTGAGCAGCTGCTCTTTTGAATGAACAGAAATGATTTTGTATTTATTTTTGCATAAGTCATGCAGTAACAGTGATTGTCCAGCAGGTGCCCTTCCAAGATAAAACGTGACCCTATTTGCTTGCGTCATATCTTTTACTGCAGGTGCATATTGGCACAATCAGGATGTTTGGAGGTCAGTAGAGCAGAGAAAGAATTCTGAATTTTAATTGTTATCACCATCACCATTAACTACATTAGTCAGACTAAAACAGAATACTGGAAGACTTCTAGATAAAACCGGTAAACCATTTTCAGAGCACTAGATCATTTTACCATTGCAGGAATCGTTTGGAAAATATGTAAGGAAAAAAAGAAACAGTGCTTATTCAGGTTTCATCTTCTGTTACACACATTTGAGGACTTTTCACCATTCAAAAGACAGGATATGTTGTTTTAAATTATTATTTGCTATAACAATGGCAATTTTGTATCAAACCCAAGGATAGGCGTAAGCGCAAGTTGACAAAATAAAATAATGGATACTTAAGCCATTTTCTCTGCAAACTGTAAAGGAGTCTCAAAAGTGACATAATAGACAGCTATAATACTTGTGACAGACTTTACCTTTGTTTTGTCGTCTACAACTCGAAGTCCGTCTGCAGACACCCAGAGCACGGCACGGACCGGCTTCTTCCCCGCCTGAAAACAAAAACACAAAGGAACAAAACACAGTGAAATTAAGTCTCCTTGGCCTTCAGCAAATGTTTTCATTGGCTTGTTTTTAATTGAATCAAAACACACAAAGCACACCTGTGAAAGAAGCACCAGGTAAAAGATAAAAGAGGTGTTACAGTTCAGTGTCAGTTAGGCCATGTCCACACTAGACTTCAATGTATCAGTGTAGTTTTTCAATTTAGATGTGACAGATCGAACAAGAGATGTTCAGATTTTGATCCGAAACCAAAAATACATGTCGTAAAATTTGGGGTTTGATAGAAATTATAGAAAGTTTTAAAGGTGTACTGTGTAACTTTTCTTGTGGAGGGTCTGCCATTTACTTGTCTCTATGGAGATGTCATTGCTTTTCCTGGAATGTTCCACACAGTAATGGCTACAAACATATCTCCATGGAGGCAAGCAGATAGCTCCACTGTGCCATATTACAGTAGCCTGGGAATTCCCAGGCCGCTTCCGTTCGTTTCGAACTGGAAGGCGGCCTGGAAACTCGTCCAAGCGAGAGTCCCAGATTTAGGGCCCCAATCAGAGAGCGGGGGAGGTGTGGAAAGACGGTGACGCGTACTACATGACAAACAGAAGCTTGTAGTTTGAACTGACAACTGACATGATTGGCTATGGACTTACGTATACGCTCAATGATAGACATTCATAACGCCCAATAAACGGCTGTTGGCAATCGCTAACCACACCTCCGCTACGGGATTTTTCGAAGCAAGTTTCCAGACCCATATCTCACTTGTGATATGGTCAGGTGTTAACCAGACTAATATTACAGGTCAGGTCTGGGGAGAGGTGACCCTGGTCATGGTAAAAATGCATATTTTTAAGGTATCTTTTATCAAGTCAAAATGCCCGTAACTGAAATGCAAGTTAAATTTTGGTTTAGGCCATATAGTGGAACATTTAAGGCAAAACATCTCCATGAGACAAGCCCATATAATATTTTTTAGTATCATTATCATTTGACACTAAACTTTTAGTCATATGAAAGCCTCACCCATTTCAGATTTCAGATATTAACTGTGGACATAGCCTGAGATTCATGTCTATGTAAAAAAAAACACAAGTCTAGCATAAAACATGGTGCTCTGATACAGTGTCTGTCCCCATTGGGTTAACACAACAAAGCTAAACATTTGTGTGAGTTAAGACAAATACAGTAATTTGTGAATGTTCATTTCTCTGTTTGTAGAAGAGAGGAGCTGAAGGGAAGTCACACCTGTTAATACAAAAACAGAGAAAGTGCCCCTCCCAAATTATTTAACATTCTAAAAAAAACACATGCATCAGACATGTTCAGTGCTGGTGTCTTCAGCCAGGAGTCGTGATCAAAGGGTGAAGCGTTAATGTGAAAGGAAGAAATAAAAACAATAAAATAAAATAAAAAATAAAACCAACACTAAAAAAAACAAAACAACAACACTCAGACAACTTACTTTTGCAAAGAATCCCTTGAAGAATTTCCTGTCCTGGATGTGGATGTGGTGAAAAGGGGGAGGGAGGGGAGACGAGGGAGGAACAAAACTGTCAAAATTTGTGTTGCCTACAAAACTATACATGATCTGGAGCCCAAAGAGGAGGAGATGTCTGATGTGGGATGAGCTAGGTTAAAGTTAGTGAAATTCTGTTTTATTGTAGGATGAAAGGATGTCATTTTGAACCCAGAACTTTTACATGCACCGATATAATTCCAGCACAGTATTGTCATATAAAACTAAATATCAGTGCGTTTTTACTAGGGAAGCTTTCATGAGACACAACTGCCACAAGATTATGCACACACGTGAAAAATTATCTTATGAGATTTTCTTCCAACTGTTTATATTTGGATTGGACAAAATAGGCTTACGTATTGGTGAGTTACAAGTTCCAAAAAGCATTAGTAAATCAAATTTTAAAAATTGTGAGGCCAAAACTGAAAAGTGAATTGTGAAATTTAAGTATTAGGAATGATGTTAAAATCTCATCTTGTCTTGAGCTTCTCTCATCTTGTGGAAATTGAAAAGTAGTAGCTATAAAGGGATGAGACACAATCAGACCTATTTAAAAATCCAAGTTAAAATGTGACTGTTCTAATTTATCCACTGCATAGTTTAAGCAACAGTAATGATATGAATCTAAATACAGAAATTACACCCAATTTTGCACTTGTCGGAAGTTGTGGCAAATAAGCCAACTTTTTGTCTCTCCAATAAAGACCGATAAGTATGTATCCAGCCAGCTACCAAAAGAATTCAGAACCTTCATTTAATTGTCAGCTCTTAAAAAAAGCAAAAAGTGCACATAATTGAAGATGCAATGTGGAAGGAATGCAGGAGGAGAGCTTCTTGGGAAATTTAGTTTCAGTGGAAAATATTATGTAATTATGTGTTTAAATTGTGAATAGCATTAAAATGTGCAGAGAATATGTCAAAGGGCAATAGCATTATATTAGCTGGAAAATTAATATTGCATTAAAATATATAAAATGCCAGCAATTCAAACAGGTCTAATGAAGTTTAAGTTTTTAGAAAAATGATGGAATTACAAGTGCATGTAAAAGTAGCCCTGGGTTGTTTATGTGGGTTAAACTTTGTTAATTTAATACGTCTAGAACTATCAAAGTTAGTAGAGCTGCTAAATTTAAAGGTGCACTGTGTATTTTTTCTGGTAGAGGGTCCACCTCAATCTTGTTTCCATGGAGATATTATTGCTGTGCCTGAAAGGTTTCACAATATGGCATTAAACTCATCCAGGTTGCATTTATTCAATTACTGGTGTTTTACTGCTCAAAAATACTAGGAAAGGGCTCTTCTCTCCACAGATCTGACCTGTAACTTAGCCTGGAGGCATTATGGGTTTGTCTCCATGGATATAGATGTGTTTAATGCCATACTGTGGAATGAATAACATTTCCATAAACACAAGCAGGTGGTGGACCCTCCATCCAAAAGTTACACAGTGCACCTTTAAGCCAGTGTACCCTTTCAATTATCCAAATAAACCATGTGATCACCAGTCTATAAAAGGGAGACAGAGCCACATAACTTCAGGAGGGTCAGTCCCAAATCCCATTCTTTTGAGTTTCCTCTCAGACAAAGACGAGGTCGGCCTTTTGTTGTTCAGTTGACAGAACCCCATTTGTCCAGACAGGAGCTTGACCCTGCCACAGACGGCATTCACACTGAGGAGAAAGTGGGCTTTTTTTTGTTTTGGTTTTCATGTGTCTCAATTTTTTAAATGGTTCTGGGCAATTAACTAATTAACTACGAGTGCATGTAAAAGTAGCCCTGGGTTGTTTATGTGGCCTGTCATGATGATTACTGTATCAACTAATTGTTTAATATATGAAAGTTGGAACAATATTTTTGGGGGCTAATAGACTTGGCCTTAGACTTTATTGATCCACAAGGGAAATTAGTTGGACACAGTAGCTCACACATCAATCACAATCACAATATTTATTGTGTGTACTTTTTCTTTGCACGACTTGGAATTTTTTGGTTATTTTTTGGCTATATGATAAGATTTAACTCATAAACATTATTAACTTCTATGACTTATCACAGATGCACACTAAAGTACTAAAGGGTCTCATTCTGCTGTTGAGTTATTGCAGCTCATGGTTTTTTAACAGTATTAGTTTTTATGGTTTAAATCTGCTCTTGGGTTTTTGTGTCAGTAGCATAAATTTGTATAAATATTATCGTTTATCGTCTATATTTACTTCAGCAATATATCACACTTTGTTATTGTGATAGGCCTATTAACTAGTCAACTACTTAATATGCACTTTTTTGTATTTTATAGATAAAGGGAAAGTAAAAGGTTTTGAGAACAATAACAAACACTGCATCAATAACATTTGACAGAAGTAGATAGTAGGTTAGGTATTGAGTCGTACATTGGATCACTACAGGATGTATAAAGCATTTAAACTTATTTCATAGTCAGATTACAGATTTCAGTGCTTTTATCGTAAAACCCCACCTAGTTTCTGTATTAGCTGATTAATATTCACATTTTTCAATCCACTGACTAACAGCTGACCCCCTTTTTCCCATCAGTGTGAAAGAAACCAGTCCATCTCAAAGTGGTTCAAGTCGAGGCCAAGACCAAACCCAGGACTGGTTTAAATCCAGAGGTGGGTTTCCTCCTCAGACTGTGTAAAAGGAGTGCCACTCGGCTCCTGTTACCACAATGTTAATGCATGATTTCACTTGTTAAGACAGCAACATGAGATAGATTTAAGACTTAAGCTAGTGTCTGTAGAGTTGTGAGAACCAAATAGACCCATTTAAGAATTAGGTCCAGTTAAGCAGTGATTACATTCTGGTGAGTTGAAATATTGCTAGGGATGCACCAATAATACAGCTTTATGTTTTTATGCGTTTACTGAAGTTGATGCTATGGCTTTAAAGGAGAATTAACGTTTTTTTACAATCTGAGCCTTATTCCAGTAATAAAACAAGTTGTTTTACTCACCCATAGCACTTTGGTGTCATATGGAGCACTTCCAGAGATGTTTTAGATTAGCGATATCCGTAATGAGAGTTCTCGAAGCAAATAATATATGCCCTGAGCATGTAATAGCTATATGCCCCGAGCGGTCTCCAATAGGGATGTCAACAATTAATCAACTTACAATTAATTGTCGATCAAGACGTTGGCCGAACAAAATGCATTAATTGTAACTAATCGCTAGAGGGCGCTGCTCTAAAATGTGAACACGAGATGCGAACCCACTCGCGAGAAAGACCATAGCGTTACATCATGTAACCCTTTCCTCTCTGGATGTTGCCGTACAACTCACAGTAGAGCTGGACCTAGAACCATATATTTTTGAAATGATAAAAGCATGTAACTTACATGCTTTTATAATTTCTTGGTTGTTCTGGTTTGAGGCCCTGTAATGTTTTATGCTGTGTTCAGGGGCCCTGTGAAATGTATATTTTGTACTGTAACCCTTCACAGATTAAGGGAGAGAAATATTGTTGATGCCTTAGTTCAAAATAAATGTTGAGAATGTCCTAAAAATAGCCTGGATTCACTGGTTTCATCATAATATGTAGACTAAACATTCTGCTATTTAATTTCTTCTGTTCCTTTTAATTTCAACAACTGAGCCAGTCCTCAATTTATTTTCAATAAAGAATGTATTTTGTTATTCAGCATCAATACATTTGTCTGCTTTTTACTAAGGAATAATTAATTGAGGAATATTCAATATAATAATACTATGATATATTTATGACTCAGTGTTATGTTACTATAGCTTATATTCTTAAAGACCCTATTGAAACACTAAAATTCAGGTAAAAAACGCCGCTTATCAGTTAATCGTAAGTCGATGGATAAGGTCAATCAACTATAGATTAATGAATTAATCGATAATTTGCATCCCTAGTCTCCAAATAACACAAACTTTACCACTTCTATCTCATGCTCGCAGCCCCGGTGTACACGCGGCCTCGCGTGTACACCGGGGCGATGAGGGGTTTATCGTGGACAAATACGTGACAGAGCAGCACGTGTCCAAGCGCACTTCTCCAAGGGGTTGGTGCGCGTCTCGTCCCGGGACGTGGCAGTGCTCCTCGCGCGTTTGGCGGGGCTCCCGGAGCCGTGTCTCCCCCCCCATGCGTCACTATTAATACATTTTGTTGAAAATCTATGAAAGTTCGAGTGTTTAAACTAGAGACAAATGTGAGAAAATATTAATTCCAGTCTGAGAAAAGCATATAATGTGTGTGGTGAGGCATTTACAGCCTTAAAACATGTAGAATAATTGTAAAATATAAAGTTGTCCTACTTCGCGGATTTCACTTATTGCGGGCTATTTCTGGAACCTAACCCCCGCGATAAACGAGGGATTACTGTATCTGGAGACCGCAAACATGTGCCCCGAGAACTCACATTACGGAGATCGCAAATCTAAAACATCTCTGGAAGTGCTCCATATGACACCAAAGTGCTATGGGTGAGTAAAACAACTTGTTTTATTAGCGAAATAAGGCTCAGATTGTAAAAAACATTAATTCTCCTTTAAGTAACTGCTGACACCAGATATCAACTGATACCAGAGTAGAAACTGAAAATATCACCAGGATGCATGTGCAGCTATGTTAATTATAAACTAAATGGGTCTATCTATGAAACTACTGTAGTCTATTGTTTAGTTTGGTTAAGCTACAGGAAGCTAAGGATAGCAAAGTGGAATATGAGTGGAGGGGTCGAATTTCTTGACAAAAATACCTGCTCAAAACACAAAATTGTGACACAAAACAAGAATAGCATTGTGGACTTCCGTGTAGGAGGAGCCAATCTAAACTATGAGACTATAGAGAAAAGAGGCTTTGTGTAGAAAGAAAAGAGGTTTGAAAAGCTCAAGGTAAGACCATGAACAACAACAATGAAATAACTAATGGGTAGCTTTCAGGAGAATAAAATTGAGGAAAATGTTTTGGTTGAACTAAAGTAAGCCCAAATCTAGAATAACCATCATTAACCAGAAGTGGAAAAGTAAACCAGGATTAAACAAAGACTAGCCCCACAAGTAAACTTGGATCAAGTAAGCATTAACACAGGTTTAAACTGTGGCTATATGAGAAGTAGCCAATTCTACAAGCCAGACCTAACAAGGAAGCAATAATAATTTAAACTAAAACAGCCAGAGAACTCAAAAAGACTCCCAAAAGTCTGTTAGGGTGATATTAAACTGGTATTCAAACTACACTCATTTGAACAGGCATCAGTACTGAAAAACAAATAAAGGAGAAAGTTAGACCTTTCCTGAATGATTTTAGGATGATCTTAAACTAGTGTAAGACCACATGGTAATATTTAAAGAACACACATTATGTGATCTTGTGATTTCTATCCTATTGTACTAAAATGTTTGCCTGGAAGAATCCATGACTCATCGCTGTACCAGCGAGTGAGTCTGGTAACGCTTGATCCACAGAATGCGCTGCAGTTGCGCGTAGACAGACAGCTAAGTGAACCAATCAGAGATTGCGCCATCTTGATTCAAAACTGAGGAGGAACTTCCGCTGCCTAAGAGTGACTTTGCGGGCAAAGGCGGGTGCACTGACGTCACCATCTTTGAACGAATCAGAATCGCGGAGTCCGTTTGTAACCGGAGGAGCGAGAGTGGATGGAGGGTGTCCAGATGGTATCGCGGTGTATAGGAAATACAGAGAGATATCATTTGGCTGGCCAGGTAACTAAAATGTGTTTCACCCATTAATGTGGTGTTAAAAATGGCATCGAGCAAATCTATCCCTTGGTGCTGAAATATTATGGCAAAATGAAACTACAAGGACATAATAATGATGAGGTATTAATTTTAAAAGGATCATGGCCATTATGAGATTTTATCCATGTTATCATAGTGTTCCCTCACAAAAGCAAAAGTACAGCCTTGTAGTTATGATGACCAAACTGTGGATGTGGTGGGGCCAGATAAACAATGGATAACGAGGTTACCTCATTATCTATTGGCTGTTAGGTTGTCAATCAAACTCCAGACACTTTTAGCGTAACTGACTTGCTGGCGTGCTGGAATTAAGATTAAGCCTTTATTTGGTCTCACACACAATGACTTCTGCATTTGACCCATCCTTTTCAGGAGCAGTGAGCAGCCATCTTTTTCGGCGCCCGGGGGGCAGTACCGTGAAGGGTCTTGCCCAAGGACCCACACTGGCTTGCTCATTGCCGTGGGGATTTGAACTCAGGTCCCCCCGGGGGAAAGTCAGTGACTTACCAGTTGAGCTAACCAGCCGGTGGTTATGTGGTTTACGTACGCTTCTTATGCATTCCACAGACACAAGTCTCTGTTTACTTAACCAACGCAGCGGTTCTTAGCGGCTTTTTCCAACTGTAGCTTCCTCGCAGTTAACACAAAGATTGTTGAGATGGAAGACAGGAATCCGCTACCAGTTAGCTACAAAGGAAAGTCTGCATTTGAGGTCGCTGAAAGAAGAAGAGAAGGAGAAAAGGAGCGAAGCTAAACTAAGATGATTCTCTGAGATTCCTTCCAGCGATGGTGTGCACTGAAGCAGAGGGTCTAAAGACTGACGCATTGGCCTCTACTACTATTACTATTACTTTTGGACAGAAAAATTCTGCTTATCATTTGAAAATGTACAGTATAGTTACAGCAGTAACAGTGATTCTGAAGGTGCACTGGTTATAAACAAGCAGTGTAAGCGTAAGGAGGAGGCAGGAGGAGTTTCTACTTAGGAAGCTGTAGGGGAGGGTAGGTGGTTTCACGCATGCATAACATTTGAAAAAGGACAGTCGCTGGATTTCACTTTCATTGGAAAATCCTCTATACAACCTTTAAGTAATCCTGTATTGTCTTGCATTTGAGGCATGAGTGCTATAAATAAAAAGTACCCTCCATTTCCTCTCAGTCCTTTCTGTTCAAATGGATTTATTTTTAAAAATGCAGACTCTGGGTCACAAAATCTGATTTAAAAATGTCCTGTAGCCATTCTGTCAACAATACAAATCTGCTGTCTGATATTTCTTAATGAGCTCTCAATTTTGAACAGGAATTCAATTAACCATTTCTATTTACAAACTGTTTCAGGTCAATACTGCATGTCTTCTTTAAAGGTGCGCTGCGCAACCTTTCTGGTGGAGGGTCCGTTACCTGCTTGTCCCCATGGAGATGTCATTGCTATGCCTGGAAGGTTATGTGGATTGACTTTAAACATTTCCATCAAGACTAGGTCCCGACCAATATGGATTTTTTTTAGATCCAATATGATAACAGATAAAATGAGCTTTGGAGGTGCCGATAGCCAATAACTGACAGACAATATTTAGTGATGTAAAAATTCACTGTAAATCTTCAAGTGACTCTAAAACTTAAGTTTGGCTCTATTGGATTTTAAATTGGGTTTATTTAGGCTACGTTTCCTGTTATTTTGCCTCTTTACAGTCATATTTAAAGACAGTAGTATCTCCAAGTGCCTATAATAATATCAGCCAACAGATGGGGGCAGCACTCATCTGTGGGAGCTGTGATCACACACTGCCAACCCGTTGAGAGTGGGATTCGAACTGCCAGTTGGTAGACACTCTACCAACTGAGCTACTGCCGCCCCAAAACACTCCCAATAAACCTCAAAGTATAGTCCCTGCACCAGCAGCAATGCTTAACACACACTTTGAGACCCACTGCTCTAAGCACAGCCCCAGCACCCATTAACGGGCAGCTGGTGTCTGATCGTCTCTGCCCCCACTAACAACATCCAGGGCTGAGGAAGTGCCAACACAACGCACACTTCTGCCGCAGCATCTGTCACAGGCTCAGAGCAAAACCAGCCTCTGCTAAACATTTGGTACAAGAATCATGTGGGAGTGAACTTCTGGCCCACAAGCTCACCGTCTGAGAATTCAAAACATTTACACACTGTACGCTGTATGGTTTGGGAGGTATTAAGTTCATAGTCTTTTTGCCAAGTTGACATCTTTTGTATCCTGAGGTTAAACCAGGACTAAAATTGGCCCAAATCAAAGTCCAATCCGATTAAACTATGACTAATTACATTGCTGACAATAAAGTGACAATATTTCGGCAAATCCATCAATTTTGTGCTAAAACACCAAACAAATTTGAAAGGATGGACAAATGTTGAAAATATCACTCTATACTTTTTGTAAAAACACAAGTATAGTTACACTGCAAGTTAATTTTATTTTCAATTTTAATCACCTTTGAAGAGGTTAGTCTAAAAAAAATAAGCTAAACAAAAAATGGTGATAGAATGACACCTTATGCTTGTGATATTGTCAAGAACATTTAGAAGTACCTATATTTTATCTGTAATCAATGCTTTTTGACAACTAGAGGCAATAAGTGGCATTTATTATGCAAACATTCCTCTCAATAAAATAATTCAAATTATGGATCACAAGAGCCACCATAGTCTCAGTATAAACCTATGGGAAACCCTGCATTACATTTACATTTAAAGGTCCCCTGGCATGAAATTTTCACTTTCTGAGGTTTTTGAACGTTAATGTGAGCTCCCCTACCCTGTTTAGTAACTGATGTTATCAAACAAACAGAAAGCTCCTCTGTTCAAACACATGACCTTAGGCCTGACAAGCACACTCTTTTAATGGTGAAACTTTACATACCTTCAATAACAATAAAGCGCAACCAGAATGGACATACACACAGGAAGTGATATCACAATGACATGAAGGAGGGAATTGGTCATGTGCTCCTGCTTCTCTGAGCCAATATCTCATAGGATAATAGGAAAAATATGGGTGTTTCTTTGAATGACAACATAAAATCAGTATTGCCTGGTTAAGTCCTGGTTAAGTCCTGGTTAAGACCCAGTTTAGTCCTGGTTTAGTCCCGGTTCAGTCTGGGTTAAGACATGGGTCAGGCATGGGTCAGCCCCACCAAGTCCTGGTTCTGATTTTCTTCTTTCAGGCATAGTTCTGGCCCAATCCATGCATTATGATCTGGATTTGTCCTGGTTTTGATCAAAATTAAAGAGTATTCTGTCTTAATACCTCAAATTGTTTTTCTATGTCACTGCGTTCATCATTACTTGTTTTAGATCTACATCAAAACAGAAGTAAAATATGGTAGCCCACTAGTGAATAATTTGAGAATGGCTGGTCTCTATATTAGTTTCCAAGGTGAACCGTATAGAGCTGTTGGCATGTGAACTTTGAACAAACAGCCCTATTCTCAGTAGAGTGTAAACGTAACATGAGCCCAGTCCCTGCAGGTGTGGGCCTCCTTCCTCAACAATTAAGTCATCAGTTCCTGGAAGTTGATGTTCTCTTGAGCAACATTAGCGCTGTTAGCTTCAGCCGTGGGAGCTAGGACTGGGTCTGGTCGTCTGGCAACCACGTACTACGTGGTTCGGAGGAGTGAAGGGAGTAAGCAAGAATGTATCTGTGCAAAGGCCCAAGGGGAACTGAACGCCAGGTGTTTATCAATTAATTAGTTGTGGGAAAATGCTTAAATAGCCAAATGGCTTTGGGGCACACAATGATGTAAAATCATATAAATGTCCCAAATGGAGTTATGGTGGAAATTTGAGTTGTTTAGGATATATTATTTATTTATAACTAAACATTTGTAATGACAGATTACTTAATAATCTATAGATACTTTGCATCTGATGTCATTAACATTCCCTGGGGTTGTAATGCTAACTGTAGGCTTTGTTCTGTCTGACGCTTTGTCAGACTTTAATCTGAATCTAATTTTAATGCAATCTGACCACAAAGAACTCAACAGGTAAGACGATTGGTGCTGTCTCTTAGACGTGCGCGATTTATCGATTAAATCGATTAATTCGATTAATTCGAATTTACAGTTCAGGACGATGTGTTTTTATGAAAGTCGATTTTTAAATTATTTTTAAACGCGAGTGGAACTAATGCACCGCCACGTTCTACACGGATAAGTTAGCGGGGCACACCCAAACATTGTACAAGCTAGCATGGCAGCGACTGAGGGAAAGCCGGAGCTTGTACCAAACATCTGCTATATGGAACTGGTTTGGTATTCTTGCGTCGGACTTAGAACAAACGAGTGCTCGCTGTAAGGTCTGTTCAAAAGCTGTTGTAACCAAAGGAAGCAGCGTGATACATTTTTCGTAGTGCCTAAAGCAGAGGCATGCAGCGGAATGGGAGAAGTGCAAGTCCCCACAGCGCGAGCACATATTGTAAGACTTGATGCCCATATATACTGTGGAAAAGCCCGGATTCATTAACATGGTGAAAGTTTTGGACCCGAAGTATGTGCTACCAAGCCGCAAATATTTTTCTGAAGTTGCCTTGCCACAACTGTATACGGGGACTCCAAGTAGAAGTCTTCAGGAAGCCCACACACACAGACCAATACCTGCTTTTTGATTCACACCACCCACTGCAGCACAAACTGGGTGTTATTCGGACATTACAACACAGGGCCCAAGTGGTTCCCACAAGCACAGAGGGTAAGGAAAAAGAAGAACAACATGTGCAGGAAGCCCTCTCTGTTTGTGGTTATCCCAAATGGGCTGTTAACAAAACCAAGAGAGACAAGGGCAAGAAACAAGATAATAGAGAATCCGAACCCAGGAGGAAAGGGGTAGCAATTCCGTACCTGGCCGGCGTGTCGGAAAAACTACAGAGGATTTTCAGACAATATGAAATCCCAGTTTATTTCAAACCCACAAACACTTTAAGACAAAAACTCGTCCACCCAAAGGACAAAACACCGAGCCACAAACAAAGCAATGTGGTCTACTCCATTCAGTGTAGTGAAGACTGCAGTGAGCGCTATATTGGAGAAACCAAGCAGCCACTTCACAAGAGGATGTACCAACACAGACGGGCGTGCCAGAGTGGACCGTCTTCTGCCGTATATCTTCACCTAGAAGCCACGGGACATTCTTTTGAGGACAGTGAGGTTCAGATCTTAGCCAGGGAAAAGAATTGGTTTGAGAGGGGAGTTAAAGAGGCTATTTTTGTCAAAAAAGAGAATCCTTCTCTGAACAGAAATGGTGGCTTAAGATATAATTTGCATCCCATCTACAATTCCATTATTAAGCCTAGATCAAACAAACAGGGAAACAATGGGGCTAGCCAGGTCAGGGCCAGAGGGGTGAAAAAGCAGGCGTGTAGGGATGAATAGGGATCGTTAAGCTAGACGCCAGAGAAACAAAAGACCGAAACCAATGAGATAGTTCCGGAAAGTAGTTAGCTAGGTAGCTCCTCCCTACAGCAAGATATAAGCAAGTGTCTTACCAGTATTCTTATTAGAGCTGACGAAGCCTCTCGGATGAGCGGCGAAACGTTTTCAACCAAACAAACTTGGTCCAGTTGACAAATTGAACTTCTCCTGTTATCAACTGTATACAGACTGCACAATGCTATAGATAAGGGTCTTCAAGTGATATTTATATATTTTTAAAACAATAATAGCTTAATTGATGCATTTGTCTGTCATCTGTTATTTGTTTTTGAGTAGGGCAGAGAAAAATCGATTAAAATCGGAAATCAGATTTTTTTTTTTTTTTTAAATCGGAGATTTTATTTTTAGGCCATATCGCCCAGCTCTACTGTCTCTCAGACGTGAAAATTACAGTCACAAAATGGCTAGTATTAGAATTTTTTTTTCAGTTACTCATATTTTTCAATCTTCTAAACATCTTAAAACCTTTATGACCATGTTTGCTAATGTATGCATTGTGTCACCATGGTAACTCCTAAACATTTTACCATTAGACATGTAGAAAACCCCCAGCGTGATGTCACTGTAAAGTACCAATACTCCATAAAAGCTTATTTGCTTATTTTTAGCCATAGTGCACCATTTTTTCCCCAAAATAAATGTAAATATGACAGTGCGACATCGCCTGTGCAGATGTTGTACACCAGATTATAGTTTCCATCTGCAGTCCCTGATTTACAGAATAAATTATATAATGCAATCAGCCTAAAAAAAAATCAATTCACCCTATCCACTCTCTGACCCACACACACCTCCCAACACCCACACACATGTACAATACAACCTCACATCTCAAAGCATTAGGTATTTACAAAGCCATTAGTTTCATCTTATAAAATACACATCAAGCTACCATTTCTAAATTTCACTACTGCGCTGAAATCTAGCTTTAGTCAAACAAGTTTCAGGTACAAGGAAGCAGTCTGGTCCTACTTAATCATAAATAATGTATATTGGGTATAAGGTATTGAATCAAATTGTATTCCAACAAACAGAGGAAGCAGAGCAGTAAATATCATTAAGCTGGGTCAGGACAGGGTGGGTGGACAGCAGCAGAGACAAACGCCTCTGCCTTGACTCTTCTGTGACTGGCCGCCTGGTTAAAGACATAGTAACTCAATAACAGCTTCTGCCCCTGGTTCTGGTCTGACCATGTGACCATCTTCAAAGACCACCTCCGCTTCCTTCACTGCATTGTACACCAGCAAGTTACATGCTTGTAGCCTACAGCTCTTGAATAGAAAACATGTGATTGCATTTGAAATTCAAGGATGTTAGGACTATACGCTGACAGTGACATAGACTTTAAAAAGTACTTTCTAGTGGAGGGTTAGCCATGAGCTTGTCTTGAATAATTTTATTGCTTATTGCTTATTTATTGAAACATTACAAAGCATGGCATTAAACCTATTCATCTCCTTGGAGACAAGCAGAGGGCTCTACCAGGTCACGTTCAAGGTCAGAACTGTGGCAACTTGAGAAAGGGCATCCCCTCTAAATTGAAGATATTTAAGTTTAATACAATACTATACTATGAAACATTCCAGGCAAAGCAAAAACATCTCCATAGAGACAAGTAACTGATGGACCCGCAGCAGAAAAGTAACATAGTGCACCTTTAAGATTAATACGCAAGGGTTATTCTGTCAACAATTTGACTAGCCATCAATATTGATACTTTGCAGTGACATCACACTGGGGTGTTCTATATGTATCCCTATTGTCAGAATGTTCATTAGTTATGATGGTGACACAATGTACACATTAGCAAGCACTGTAAAGTTTTATATTATCTGAAAACTCGAGAAAAAATACACACTTGAGTAAAAGAGCTTCAGAAAGAGCAGTGCCCACAGTTAGCTTCATTACACTTCAGCTGCAAAGTATTAACTGTGCAAATGTTGATTTAAAAAATAATGGACAAGGCTTTGAAGTTCTAGGTCTATCTAATCAAATACTTTTTAAGTATCAAAGATCAAATGGACAAACTCATTAGCAGCTCATCTGGTGTGACGTGTGAATGACTAACTGCACTCTTCTCCTTTAATAATGAACCAGGGTGAGGAGGTATTGATAACACTGTGGAGGAGGCAGGATGGAGTGGATTCTCAATCAGGTCTGAGTCACCCTGATGTGTCAATGGCTCAAAGCCTTTTGTAACCTGAAATTGGATGTGTTCCCAGGAGCTCTGACGTTATGCCCCAAAAAAGACTACAACAGCAGACATGAACGTGTCTGATACCGCAGGCAGGAAAGAGAGGCAACAACAATTCAGATCATTTCATATGATAATGACAAAATAACCCTAAAGCAGGATAATCTAACCCGTTTTCTAAATGCATAGCATAGCATTAAAGGGCCTGTATTATACACTTTTCTGATCTGTTATGATGTTGTTTCCTCACCAAAAACATACAGAGTTATGTTGTTTCATTCACACGTTTAACACACACACCCTGCATATTTAAACAAAGTTCTTCTCTCAAACTGAAAACACTCTATTCCACTTTGTGATGTCATGTGGTAATACAGGAGGTGCTCCACTGTGTTTTTAAACTCCATACACAGTCACCAGAATCATTTGGATGATTTTAGCCCTGGAATAGTCAATCTCTACAAAACAAAAGATAAAAGGTAGCTGTTAACTTGAAAAATACTGCTACATAACATCACAAAGTGGAACAGAGCATTTTGAGCTTTTACGATGTAAACAGTCTAAAAATAAAGGGTTACTCAAACATGTGTGAATGAAACAAAACAAATCCCCAGGTGTCTTTTTGATGGCTTAAAAAATCTATTTAATATAATATAGGACCTTTAAAGCCACTCCATGCAGAGTTAGCACTTTAATGAGTCAAAGAAATTAGTTATTCAGCCCACTGCCTGAAATTACAGTATATCATAGTAACAAGTGAATAATGATAAAAGGTACACACGATGAATAATGAGCCCAAAATTATTGTTCCCTCTCTCATCAATCAATCCACAAATACTTTATGAGCTCTATAGAGTTCCATATTTTATTCAGGAAAAAGATTATAATTTCTTTTAAAAGCATATTCCCAATATTCCCAGGTACTCTCATGTGATTTCTTACTGTATGTCTGGGAGAAGATAAGATAAGACTTTATTGATCTCACACAGGAGAAATTTACTTGTCACAGTAGCTCCAGGTAGGGACAGTTTGAACAAGAAGACAAGTGCATGCAGGCAAGAATGGCATAAAGATAGGTAATAATAATAATAAAAAATAAGTAATAAATCGAATAATAATAATAATAAAAACAGTGACAGGGAGAGTATTGAAAAATTGGAAAAATTTAGTTAAAAATTCGAATCAATACAGAAACTAGACAAAAACGACACTGAAGCTTTATCTTGTCAACCCTGCACCAATCTTAAGGGTTATATCGAGGCTGAAAGTGACCAAACCCAGAACTAAGAACATCTGTGAAATAGTCTAAACTGCTTAAAGCACCGTCTTATTGTTTCAAATTGACTTGGAGTCAGACTCAGAGGAGCTTAGCCTGGGTGGAGCCCTGGTTCAGGGCTCTCTGAATGGAAAAGTCATCTCCCTCCCAAACAAACTTCCCCCTTGAACCTGGAATTTGTTTCTTTGCGTAATTCTTCAGGAACCGACAGCAGCAGGAAGTACATGTCGGCCTGTCTTTGGTGAAGGGTGTTACAAGGAGTGGCAAAGGAAGGAAGAACAGTGGATAACAATGCCCCGACCCCTAGAGGTAGTCTGAGGAAGTCCACGGTGCAGGCCATAGACAGTAGGGATGAAAGTGGAATGAACCAGTGTTGCCATGTAGTGTCTTGAGGGAGTATGAGCATCATTAAAACATTTCATGGAATTCAGCAAAGCAAAGGTTGGCTGTATAGCAACTGGCTTACAATACTAGTGGTAGTAGTTTTGGTGGTAGTAGAAATGGTGGTTGTGGTTGTAGTAGTAGCAGTAGCAGTAGTAGCAATAACTTGGTTAATAAACCTATCCCCAAACCCAAAATGAACCTGTTCTTAAACATAACTCTGATTTTAACCCTAACTTTAACCTAATTGTAAAAATATATATTGACAAAAATCATTATTTGTGAGCATAACCACTAACACAAAAGTAGTTATTGTTTGGCATAACTGTTAGGGGGGAAAATGGTGCCCCAGATCCATTCATGGATAAAAGAAAAACTGGATCTGTTTTTGGTACAATCTGAGGTCTAAATTTGCTTTGTCTTGTCAAAATGTCTTGGCAGCACAAGTGAATATGGAAACACAGTTGTGTGGGTTGCCATGGTTGCAACAGAATCTTAGTCCCGCCCCCGAACCAAACTTTTAGGGAGTCACATCTAATAAAATACTGCAGAACGTAAAGTACCACCTACACTGATTGTAGTGGTTCTCCCGGCTATACAGTCAATGTCTGTATAAAAATAATGTGATCCTTTACTCTTCAAACATGGCTTTGAAGTGTCTTTCAAGCTGTGGCTGCGATCTGACATCCAAACGAGGATCAGAAAGAATACAACTGAATAAAATGAATGCCTTTGAGGTGGAGTCAATCGCAATAAGGCTTTCCAAATCCATTTTTCAGGGCTCCATCGTCCACTGACCTACCTACTATAGAAAATCCTTTTGATAGAGAAGAGACGAATAGAATAATTTAGTGAGTAGAGAAAAACACTAAAAGAAGAAAACGCTACAATCTAATGTGACAGATGTTGGACTTTTGATGTTAGTGTAAAAGAAAAACAGAAAATACTGAGACAATGGCAGTTCCTGCTACAGACGGAGGACGGGAGAGGGGGTTTCTAGTGGGACCTACCGTCTTGAGGCGCTTCACTGCATCTTCACAGATGTGCATGCCTCTGGACTCTTCCACCTCCACATGTCCCAGGTACTGCAAGGCACAAACATCAGATAAGGCGTCAGTAATGTGAGGCTAATAGTGTCCACTGGCCATCTTTCCTCTGAAGACATTAACATGTCGATAAAAGATTAAGACGATAAATAAACCAATTAACATTTAGAGGTTCATTTGGAAGTAGACTGTGTGTGTGACCAACATATTAATTTAATCAAAACAAGAATGTATACAACCTGTAAGTGATGGTGGTTAGGACAAGTGTTGAGAAATAAAAGCAGCAGAAACAATCAGGCCAAAATTCAACTGACTTTTACAATCAAATCATTTATGAAGTCAAACTTTATAAAGGACACAAAGCACCTGGTTCATAGAAGGAAATTAAAACATTTTTTTCTATGAATAAATCCACAATTGCAGGACACAACAGAAAGACAGTCTAAAACTAACCATAACTTCCTATGGAAAAGCAGGAATACCAATCTATCAAACCCCAAGAAACACTATCAAAACATATTACCTTTCAGTTTTCCTTTATAGAAATTGCATTGTTTTCTGTGCTGTTGTATTTCCTGTGTAGCAAATGGCAAATGCAGGAAGAAAAGCGTTTGTTAGCCCAGCGCTGTGTTTGATGTATTAAACCTGTGCTGGATCCAGCTGAGAGCAGAGAGCCTCATTAGATGTGTTCAGGTGAAGCAGGTGGTGGCTCTAAACAAACAGGGATTTTACACATGATGCCTCTCCTTTATTGAAAATTGCACCATAATTTTACAATCCAGCTGACAACACGACCATGAGGAATTGAACCGTGTTTTGGTATGGATATAACTGGTACTGGATGATTGTGACTAGGCCGAATTCCCATAACAACTTAGAGGTACAAGGATAAACTAGGGCTGGGCGATTAATCGAGATTTGCGATATCTCGAGATGTTTTATGAAATCGAGAAAGATTTTGGCATATCGAAAAACTCGAGATGAATAAGATTTCGCCGCTTATTTTCCTTAACTGTGTTGTGGCGCTGTCCGCCCCGCCTCCTTCTTGCGTTTGTGTTTCACCGCGTCTCGTGTTTCCCCCTCCGCTCCCCCTCCCCTCCCCTCCCCGTACGCACACCGCGTGTGTTTGTTGACAACTCATTTTCAACATGGCGGCGCCCACAGAAGCACGAGAGAATTCATACCAAAGAAAAGAACAAACGGCTCCATTATATGGCGGTATTTCGGATTTAAAACGTCCGATGAGGAGCAGAAAGAGGCATTTTGCAGAGAATGCAAGAAACTGGTGCCATCAAAATCATCGAGGGCAAACCCACCACCACTTCTAAGACACAACAAACAACGCTCCAAACATCTTTACCCCGGTGTCTACCATATGAAAAAAAACAAGTGCAAGGTGGGTCAACATTACGGAGTCCATTGCCTTTCATATCGCAAAAGACATGACGCGCATAGCGGTTGTTGAGCGACCGGGCTTCATACGAATGCTAAAAACGCTTGACCCTAGTCGCCACTTTCTTGTCAGTGCGGTACAGAGCAAGGCTGCATTTGGCGAGTTTTAATCTCTCTCTGTGTGTGGGTGGGTGTTGCCAGTGAGTGAAATATTTGGGTGGGTCGGGTATGTGGCGTTGATTCTAAAGCACACTTGCGTTTTAATGGTTGCAATAAATAAATATAGTATTTCTAGAAAAAAAAACATGATGCAGAATAATGTGCTAAGTTAAAGCAAATACACACACAAATATAAAATGTACTACAGTCACAAAACACACGAGAATTTATGGATTGAGGCTCTATTAATCTATATTTAAAAACAATTAATTTAATATGTGCTTTTTCACTTGGCTACGAAATGAGGGACTTTTTTGTCTTTTATCTTAAATGTTAAAGAAGCACTTCATAAGAACTGTCGACCCTCAGGTTTTATGTTTACAATTAAAATAAGGCAATATACTACTTCCTTGGTTTGGTAATGTTAAAAATGGTGCACAAGCACTTTGTTACTAGTACCTGTCTACCTTTAGGCACTTGGCTGCCTGTTTGCACTTCAATTAAAAAAAAAACCCTTGCTGAATTTGGCACGTTTGTTTGTTTTTTTTCCCCCTGCATAGATATTGAGATATATATCGTATATCGAGATATAGCAAAAACATATCGAGATAAGTTTTTTTCTCCATATCGCCCAGCCCTAGGATAAACAATGAAAAATATTATCACTGAGGGTGCACGCATCCAATACTGGTAACAGATATTAGTGGTGATAACTGTTAAAGTTTGAACTTTTCATACAAATTGTTCTGTAGTTTCTAGTCGGGTAAATAACAGTTACATAACACAATTGAATCAGTTTTGTCTTATTTCTGTTTGAATTAAATAAATGAAGTTTTCTGCAATGATATCAGTTGATATCGGTTGCATCTCTAATTATCAAAGCAAAAATGATCAAATAAGAACCAAAATTGGAACACATTTCGAGACAGTTTGCGGATGTGAGCGCAAATGGAATTCCAATCAACATGTGGTAAGCTAAAACAATTTTTCAAATGTTCAAAATATTCATGACAAAGAAATTACACTTTTTCCCATCTTACTTGTACTTGCAGTAACAGTTTTGGTTACTCTTGACAACATAAAACAACATAAATGACTGAGAATGAGTGTGGATTTTTGCAGAATCAACAATCAAAGCACCAAACTAGTACTTATTTCAGAAGTTATACATTTTATTCTGAATGATATGAGGATTTTGGAGGGGTGATGCCTTCTGCATTTGAGAGACATGTGCTACAAATTAGCAGCTGTGGTTGGACATGTTTGGATGGAGGATTTTCACCCTCCCACCCTATTGTCCTTTTGGATTTTAACAGAATGTAGAAGGCACTAGTTGGTCAGGCAAAGAAATATGACCATTTATAACGTATCTAAGCCACCCATCTGTTTTGCCTAAATAGCCAGTCCAATATGACCTGACTAATATAATTATAAGTGAATTTGTGGAAAGGCTCCCTCCTCCTTTACCCTGTGTTTCTACGACACCGACTGTCCCGGGACCATTGTATGAAGAGTGTGGGGAGGAAGTCCTTACCCTTTTCCTACAGATACAACACAGGAGCCGCCATAGATGACACCACCCTCACCCCCCACCCTCCGGGCCCCTACTATTCTCAGAGTGTGACGTCACAGATGAGTCACAGCTCCAAAGTCGTGAACCAGAGCTGTGAGCGCATAACAGACTACAGAGATGTGCATAATAATACAAGGGATTTACGCAAGCACAAGTGTCCAGGGAAAATCATAATGAGGTGGCAAGAGTATTAAAGGCTGTGACTAAAGTAGAGGCAAATATAATATATGAGAATTATTACTTTTAATGAGATACAATATTTGAATGTAAAAAACAAACTTGGGAAAGTGCCCCAAATTATACAAAGACTGAGCTATATGTATTAATTAATTTGGTAATTGTGAGGGAAGTATTAGTTAAATTAAAGTAGCTTTAATCAACTTTTCTAATGAAGGGCTGCTACCATGTACATTCATATACAAGTGTGTATATAATATACAACCTGCCGTCACCTACTTGTCTCCACAGAGATGAATAAGATTAATGCTTTATTGTGGAACATTTCAGGCAAGAAATGTCCTATAGGAAATATCTCATTGCTTATGAG
This sequence comes from Paratrypauchen microcephalus, assembly GCA_036785185.1. Lineage (NCBI taxonomy): Eukaryota > Metazoa > Chordata > Actinopteri > Gobiiformes > Gobiidae > Paratrypauchen > Paratrypauchen microcephalus. The sequence continues at coordinate 3,015,846 of JAVJIX010000010.1, forward strand.
AGTTAAGAATGGCATTTTTAGTAAGCACATTTTCAAAATCATGTCATTACCCATTCATAGGAGCTGGATTCACAACGGCGGACTGGGTGTAATCCTGAGGGATTTGAGGAATTAATTCATAGCATCAAAGAAATATGTCCGGGAAAAATGAACACAACTAAATATTTAAGATGCCCTTTGAGTTGCAAGCGTGTGGAATCAATCTGCAGCAAACAATGCATTAGCTCAGATCGATTTTCATCCGAGTATGTAAATCTACTCACAACAAAATCACTAAAGCTTTGGCGCATTACAAATGCAGGAGCTACACATCTGATTTCCTCACCTCAGAGTCATATGTAATGTGAGCTTTAAATAAATTTAGCTAAATGAACAACATATGAAGACTGCACATTATGTAAATTTTGCAGCATATATAAAACACAAGCTTTCTCCTTCGTTCACATTTTTATGGAAGGAGTCATCTTGAGGACTAATTAGCAAAGCACAGAACCAGTTTGACAGGCTAAATTATTGTTTTCAAGATGCATAGTAGTTTTCAAGTATGATAAAAGGAGAAATTCAATTTGTCAACTAGACAAAGTTTATTTGGTCGAAAACGTTTCGCAGCTCATCCGCGCTGCTTCATCAGTTCTGGTTAGAGTGCTGAAGGACACTGCTTATATCTAGATTTCAAGTAGCTTTCATGTCAAATCATCCAAACATTTGCTGCTTTCTGAAGGGTACACCACGTGTATTGTCCATGGACGCAATACTGTTTTGCCAGGAATGTTCCCCATTATTAGATTCAATTAGTTTAATTATGGGTGTTTTGCTTTAAAAATCCTTGAAATCATGCATGCAATCATGAACCCTTGCACAGCAAGTTGTCCTGTAGTTCACTCTGCTTTTCTCTATGGCAATCAGTTTAATTGTGTTTAATAGTGTGGAACATTCCTGGCAAATAATCTTCATGGATTACAAGCAGCTAGATTGAGCTCTTGTATATAGCTGAGAGATGTATTTGTATTACTATATTACTATATTTTATTTTTACTTTACATTTATATAATTATCCCTTATTTGACACTGGTCTATTTCCTACTTATTTTTAATTTATTATTACCATTTATTTTTGCTCTTTGTTTTTATATATACTGTGATGTGGGAGCTACTGTAAAAATGTCCTTTATGGATCAATAAAGTTTGTTTAACTCTAACCCTCCATAACAAAGGCTACACAATGCATCTTCTACTATTAGCAAAATATATTGCATTTCATGATCATATGCTTAATATATTCAAACTAAACACCTTATATCAATTATCTCACTTTACAGCTTTTGTTCCATGATCAGATGATGAGTGCATGCAAATGAACACTAATGTTACTTAAAAAGCCTAAACAAAAGCCCAGTTTGGGGAAGTGAGTAGCTCCAAGCAACACCACTCAGTGCTCCATTGACTCTGTGAAAAGCATGGCCCCAAATGCCTGCTTCTTTTCCCACACGTTTTTGACTGTGCTCCTTCCCTCTCCTCCCATCGTTTAACCACAGCCACAACAAGCCACAGCACCAGCAGCAAGCTCTGTCAGGGAGGGAGAGAGAGAGAGAGAGAGAGAGAGAAAGAGGGAGGGGGGACAAAGAGGGACAGAGAGAGGAATGAAGAGGGAGCAGGAGGGAGGGGAAGAGAGAGGGAGGAAGAGAGAGAGAGAGAGAGAGAGAAAGAGAGAGAGAGGGAAAGAGAGAGAGAGAGAGAGAGAAAGAGGGAGGGGGGACAAAGAGGGACAGAGAGAGGAATGAAGAGGGAGCAGGAGGGAGGGGAAGAGAGAGAGAGAGAGAGAAAGAGGAGAGGGAAAGAGAGAGAGGGAGAGAGAGAGAGAGAGAGAGAGAGAGGGAGAGAGAGAGAGAGAGAGAGAGGGAGGGGGGACAAAGAGGGAGGGAGGGAGAGAGAGAGAGAGAGAAAAAGAGGGAGGGAGGGACAAAGAGGGAGAGAGAGAGGAATGAGAGAGGGAGAGGGAGGGAGGGAGGAAGAGAGAGGGAGGGAGAGAGAGAGAGAGAGGAGGGAGGGGGACAAAGAGGGAGAGAGGGAGAGAGAGAGAGAGGGAGAGAGGGAGGAAGAGGGAGAGAGAGAGAGAGAGAGAGAGAAAGAGGGAGGGGGACAAAGAGGGGGAGAGGGAGAGAGAGGGAGAGAGAGGGAGGGGAAGAGAGGGAGAGAGAGAGCGAGAGAGAGAGGGAGAGAGAGGGAGAGAGAGCGAGAGAGAGAGGGAGAGAGAGAGCGAGAGAGAGAGAGAGAGGGAGGGAGAGAGAGAGCGAGCAAGAGAGCGAGAGAGAGAGAAGCAGCAGGGTTGGTTGCACCAGCACAGAGTAGGAAGCTAAAGCATTTTGTAGAAAAATTGTGTGACTGGAGCAGACTGGATCCACAATTCATACTTTTGCAGCTGATGTTATCAACATTCTATGGGGCTGTGGAGCTAACTGAAAGAACTACTCTGTCAGAAGCTCAGTTACTCAAGTTAGACTTTAATCTGATCTTTACTTTAACACAGTCTGAACAGAAAGAGCTTGCTTAGTTGAACTAAAGGTGAGATGATTTGTGCTTTTTTTTCTCTCAAAATTACAGTCACAAGCTAGCTACGTAGCATTAGCCAACAGTTTTCAAACCTAAAATCAAACACCTAAACAGAACTAAGAAAGCTTGTCAGGGTCCTGAAAATGTGCTATAAATCCATTTTGTATTTTTTCAGAATATCTTTAAACATTTTTTTTGTCTGTGATTGCTAATATTTGCATTGTGTCACCATGGAAACTGCAACATTCTGCCAATACAAATGCATTATAAAACACCCCCAGTGTGATGTCACTGCAAGTATCAATAGGATGGCAAATCAAAAACATGCAATTGGAGGCAGATGTCAAAAACGAGCTACATAGAGTGAAAAAATATAATGGATATACAGATAAAGTCATTCAATTATCAGGCAATCTAACAGCAAACAACAATCTAACTATTGAAATATTGTTTAGTTTACCAAAAATAGTTTTTGTTAGCCTTAAGGAAAGTGATGGAATAATTATATATTATTAACTTTTGTGATTCTTTAATCTTTAGAAATGAAGTTTCAAATGTGTGCATGACTTGTGATATGTTTTGAGTTACAGAAAGGCCAGATATCTGAGGGGAGACGTAAGCAGACAGCTCGGCTCCTCCAGTATCTAAGTTTCAGGGACATTGTTCCTGTGAGAGATGTCATATCTGGGAATTATCTTATAAGTGTGTTGGGTGTTAATGATTATGTTTTGGTTTTAATGATTATGTTTTGTCGGCTGTCCTGCCACATGTTCCCCCACCCCTTATGGGCAGGACAGACCACGTGTAAACTAGGGATGTGAAAAACTGAATAAATAGCAAGCTGGGGGCACAGAGAACCAGGACGCTCAGAGCAAATATGGGCCGAGAGCAATGTTGTAACCTGGTCGTATTTCTCTGACTGTTCTCCGCTTGCAAGTGAAAAGACCTAATCTCTCTTGTCTTCCTTTCCTGTGTACAGAATATGTTGGGTTTTTACCAGCACCCATCAAATGGTCCTTCGTAAGCCGGATCCCAAGACACCTAAAGACTCCAGGAGGTGTCTGAGATTCGGGAAAGACAGTGGCCACTGCATCTGAAACCTTTACCGGCCGACTCTCAACCATCGCTTGGAGTCTGAGGGTTGACGGGATACCGAAGGAGGAAGACAACCAGACTAAAAGAACTGAGTGAGTACGTCTAAGTTTAAAACGTGTGTGACTGAGGGTCATAGCGCGTAGAAAACCCTAAAAATCCTAGGCTCTATTAGGTAAAACGTGGACTAGTGTCCCTCTATCGGGTGGCGGGAGAGTCACTGGCAGGTAGTAAAACACTGGGTGGAGTAGTATCCTTCTAACGGGTGACAGGTTAGTCACATACAGTTAGTAAATTACTGAAGGAAGCGGTTTCCCTTTATCGGGTAACAGGTTAGTTACTGGCTAGATAATAAAAGACCGTGAAAATCGTACTCAAAGGAATAAAAGTTCTGTGTGAAAGTGTGTATGACTGGAATTACAGGCCGTTAACACTGTAATTCATATAAACTGTTCAGAATAATACAGTAACATATTGTAGATGCAAAGGCAAGATTTTTCCACCTGCTCATTGCACAGTGACAGGTTGAAGTGAAAAATACTACAATACTGATTATTACTGTCTGAACAAAAACACATCCCAACCTGTAGGCTCCCCTTTGGACAAATGGTTGGACCAAATTGACCAAAAAAAAATGGGAAACAAACAGACAAAACTTCAGAGTAAGGATTATAAAATTGTTGCGCAACAAAATAAAGACAAAATAAAATACCTGAAATTATGGACAACAAAATATAATTTTAAAGGGAAGTTAAACACTGTAGAGATAATACAGTTAAGAGAAAAGATCTATGCAGATTATTATGCAGACTATTAGAGTAAAAAATATTTACAATAGTTACTTGAGCTGAGGAATTTAGGCCCCTAGAAACATCAGATTCAGATTCTCAAATGATAATGCTTCTGGAGTTGTTTACCATATGGAATAAAACCACCCAGACACAAGCAGAACACGCAAACTCCACATACAGGACTACCTTCATACATACTCCCTACAACTGTACAACAGCTCACCTTTTGGCCGCACCGGGCTCACCTTTTGGCCGTGTCCAGGGCGCGTGTTTGCACTCCGCCTCCGCCTGGCAAATCTATTATACGTCTAATTCTGCTTTTCATATTATCATATTACGTATATCAAATATCCTCCTGGGACCCGAAGAAAAAGAGTTTTTTTTATTTTTTATTTTTTTTTTGCATTGATCTGGTTTGGACCTGATTTAGATCTCTTTTAGTCCTAGTTTAGACCTGGTTCAGTTCTGGTTTAGTCCTAGTTTATTTATCATAGTGCAGCCACAAACTAGAGTGTATCTCAAAAGACTCAAATGTACAGACTGGATAACTACAAGACCAACAGCTGAGACAGGATGTCACAACTGGACTAGACAAGCATTATTTTGGCCAATACATGTCATTTCCAGTACAAAAAGCAGCGCCATCTGTAGGATGGAGAATGATACAAGATCTACAAGCAGTAAACCAAGCAGTGATTCAGAGAGCACCATGTGTTCCTGATCCACATACACTTCTAAATTCATTACAACCAAATTCACAATACTTTACGGTTATAGACATTTCAAATGCTTTCTTTTCAATTCCAATTCGTGAAGATAGCCAGTTTTTATTCGCATTTACCTATAACAATAGAAGATATACTTATGCCAGGTTACCACAAGGTTACGGTGAATCTCCTACAATTTACTCACAGGCTATGAGTTCGAATTTGTCTAAATTTACACCTCCAGGAGGAAGTCAAATCTTACTTTACGTGGATGATATTTTGATTTCATCACCAGATAAGGAAACATGCCAAAAAGATACAATAGCGTTATTAAAATATCTAGCAGAAAACGGACATAAAACAAGTAAAAATAAAGTACAATTTTGTAAACAAGAAGTCATATATTTAGGACATTCTCTCAGTAATGGAGGCAGAGCAGTTACTAACGACAGAAAAACAGCTATCCTGAATGCACCAAAACCAGAAACCAAAAAACAAATGATGTCTTTTTTAGGATTAACGAATTACTGCAGACAATGGATTCCATGTTATGCAGAATTAACACATCCATTAAGTCAACTAAGATAAGATAAGATAAGCCTATATTGATCTCACACAGGAGAAATTTAATCGCCACAGTAGCTCCAGGACAATTGGACAAGAGGGAAAAAGTGCATGCAGGCAGGGAGGGGATAAAGTAAGTAATAAATAATACAAATAGTAATATGTAATAATAATAATAATGGAAAATAGTAATAATGATAATAAATGATAATAATATGAGACTCCAATATGATAATATATGAGATTCCAATAGCAATGAAAGATAAATTAAAATAGATGCAGGAAGCAGAAAAGGCATTCTGTGATCTAAAACAAACTTTAGTCTTAAGTGTAAGTCTAGCCTTACCGGATTATTCAAAACCCTTCGTGCAAATGGTAGATTGTAAAGGCATATTCATGACTTCAGTAATCACACAACTGCATGGAACCAAACTAAGACCTATAGCCTACTATTCAACTAAACTTGACAGTGTAGTAAAAGCAGCACCTGTAGCAGTAGAAGCTTCAGCAACAGTAGTGTTATTTCACCCATTAACACTCAAAGTACCACACGCTGTAGCAGTATTACTATTACAGAGCAATCACTCATTTTTATCACCAGCAAGACATCTTTCATATATGACAAATTTATATTCACAACCACATTTAACCATAGAAAGATGTACATTATTAAATCCAGCCACTTTAATGCCGACTGAGGATGACGGAATCCCACATAATTGTAAAGAATTAGTAGAACAATCAACAAAATGTAGAGAAGATTTATTAGATACTCCAATTGAAGGAGCAGAAATTGTATTTGTAGACGGATCATCTAAAAAAGACAATTATGGAAAAACACAGACAGGGTATGCGGTAACAACAGTAAATAAAGTATTAAAAGCAAATAAATTACCTCCAAATTATTCAGCACAAGCAGCAGAATTAGTAGCACTAACAGAAGCATGCAAATTATTTAAAGGCAAGAACGTAACAATATATACAGATAGTCAATATGCATATGCGACAACTCACGTATTTGCACAATATTGGAAAAATAGAGGAATGAAGACTTCTACAGGAAAACCAGTAACTCATGCTGAATTATTAACAGAATTAATAAAAGCAGTACAATTACCAAATAAAATAGCGATTTGTAAATGTACAGCACACAAATCAGGAACAGATGAAGTAACAAGAGGAAATGCAATGGCAGATAAAACAGCTAAAGACGCAGCAGAATACAAAATAAATACATATTCTTTAATGGAAGGGACCCAACTAAACAAAAAAATACTACAAGACATGCAAGAACAAAGCCCTAAAACTGAAATAAACTTATGGAAAAGAAAAGGAGCACAAATAAAAAAAACGACATATATATGTGACCAGAAAATAAACCAATACTACCACAGAATTTATATAGATACGCAGCAATATTGAGCCATGGTAAATCACATGTCTCAACAGGAGGGATGGTATCTATGATAAATACGCAGTATTTAATAATAACTACTAAAAAATTTTTTGTAGAAGATGCCTAATATGTGCAAAACATAATCCACAAGGAAATCTTAGACCAACTAGAGGTAAATTTCCAGAACCACAATACCCATTTCAAGAAATACAGATGGATTTTATTCAATTAAATCAAAGTGAAGGTAAATATTGTTTAGTAATCATAGATGTGTTTTCAAAATGGACAGAGATATTTCCAACTAGACATCCAGATGCATTAACAGTAGCAAAAGCGTTATGGAAAGAAATTATACCTAGATATGGATTAGTGGAAGTGATCCGATCGGATAAATGCTAAACATTTTGTTAATGAAACCATAGAATTGATAGGAAAGAAATTTGATATAAAACTAAAAAACTTGTGTTCATATCACCCACAGTCAGCAGGACTAGTAGAGAGAAGAAATGGTACTATAAAAACCAGACTTAAAAAATGTATGGAAGAAACTAAAAGACCATGGACTAAATGTTTAGATTTAGTCAAGTTAGAATTAAATACTACAGCTATACAAGGGCTAACTCCATTTGAGATATTGTTTGGTAGACCATATAAAATACCACAATTTAAACAAATATGGGAAGATGGGGAAGATATGGACTTAGCTTCACACATGAGAAAAATGTTTGAAAAGCAAATAAACAAAAATACTGAATTAGAACAACCCTGTTCTCAACAAGAAGAAGAGTTAGTGGAACCAGGGGACTGGATCTTGGTGAAAAGCATTAAGAAAAAACACTGGTATTCACCTAAGTGGGAAGGTCCTTATCAAGTATTGTTAACAACCCCAACAGCACTAAAAATAGCTGAGAGAGCAACTCGGATTCATCAAAGTCATTGCAAAAAGGTTATAAACTACAAAGATGCAGATAAATCACAGGAATAGAATGCCAAAATGGCTAAAGACAGCTATAATGTGTTGGATATTGTTGACATTCTTTGTAATGACATTCCTACTAGTATGGTATCAGATAAAAAAAATGGGCTAGAAGACTTAAGATGGAAGTGATTAAATTGAATGGCAAATTAACTTTAGTAATGTTCTTTAACACAACAGTAGAACCATTAGAAGCAGGAATAGAATCAGGAGGTCATGGTCTGAAAGTACCATGTTATACCTTATTGTTATGTATTTATAAATCAGGAGACGACCCATGCACAAAGTTTTTATATGTTCTAACATAACACAGGCTGACTCGACAGAACTGCCTCAGCAGAAGGAAAGTCTAGTGATAGGACCACAAACTTTCACTAGTACAAAGATTAGAATAAATAACAACAACAACGAGCAAAAACAGATGATTGGTTTCTAATAGCTACAGGAATATCAGGACTCAACAATAACTGCTAATGGCGGAACAAGCAGCTAATTCATCACTATCAGACTGTTTAGTATGTTTGGGACCTAGACCAGTTCTGAAAGTAGTCCCTGCACCCATTAACGAGACATGTATAATACCTATAATGACTCACACCAATCCACCAAACTGTTCTGACTTGGATAAAACTTTTCCAGTCACCCAACCTGTAAAGATTAAACCAGTATTTGATGTTAAAGTAGCACTTAAAATTTTTTTATGTGTATAAATTTCAATGGAACAAAAAACATCTTAGGGAGAATCCAGCAGGAATTTTGTGAAACTAACATTAATGGAGGTGACAACATGAAAGTAATATCCAGATCAGACGTGTGGTGGTGGTGCGGTGAAGACAAGGTCTATGACAAAATACTGTCCAATACTTCAGCTCGTTGTGCTTTAGTTACACTGATTATGCTAGGGATAATCCAACCAATGACTGCAGAAGAGATAAGTGCACATTACCAACTTGTGCTTCCAGGACATTTAAATAGAAGGAAGCGAACTAGCCACACCCCGTGATTAGAAGACCTACTTTGACGCTGTGGGCGTCCCTAGGGGGCGTGCCTGACGAATATAAATCAGCAAATCAAATATATCACTCAAGACCCTTTAAAAAACTGCTGCTAAGGACGACTGTTGCACTGATGCACATTTATTTTATCTTAACTCCAATGCACATTCTATTGCACATTTTTGATGCACACTGCACACTTTGGAAATCTGTATATGGGTGTTTATTTATTATGTTGCACTGTTTTAAGATTTTAGATCTTAGACTTTAGTTTAACTTTAGATCTCTGTCTTAGATAGTTTTTGTTGTGTTTTGTCTTCATATTGTATTTTGTACACTGTCTTTTTGCACTACCTGGCCAGAGAGAAACGAAATTTCACTGTATGTTGAACACATATGGCAGAATTGACAATACAAGCTAACTTTGATCTTTTGAAATAGCAGCAGGATTTGAAAATACACCAGTTATAGCTGCATTCCTTCCAATTACGCCTAACAAAAATGTAGACAGAATCAACTACATCCACTATAACGTCCAAAAACTTGGCAACTACACCGATCTGCTGTACACGACCAACTTAAAGCTACCTCACTCATGGCCTTCCAGAATCGCATAGTGCTCGACATGTTACTAACCGAGAAAGGAGGAGTGTGTGCAATCTTTGGGGATGTGTGTTGTGCGTTTGTCCCGAATAACACCACTCCCGAAGGTAAACTCACAAAGGCCTTGGATGGCCTAAGAGCTATGAACAAGCGAATGAAGGACCAATCGGGGGTAGATACTTCCATGTGGGACGGCTGGCTGGATGTATTTGGAAAATACAAAGCCCTGGTAACATCAGTCCTAGTGTCAGTAGCAGTATTTGCAGCAATTTTGACCTTATGTGGGTGTTGTTGTATTCCATGTCTAAGAGCATTAATTAATAGATTAATTACAACTGCCATCTCACCCTTACCACAAAACAAGGAAGTGATGATGCATTTGCTGGCAGGTTATAATGGCACTCTATTGACACCCATTGACGAAGAAACAGATTTACAAAATGAATTGACTGACTTATTCCAAGAAATTGAGAATTGTGTGTACAATAACAATGAACGGGTAACTGAAAATCTGCAAAGAAGAGGTTACACGGGATACAACAAAAATTAATAAACAGGAGGGAAATGATGGAATAATTATATATTATTAACTTTTGTGATTCTTTAATCTTTAGAAATGAAGTTTCAAATGTGTGCATGACTTGTGATATGTTTTGAGTTACAGAAAGGCCAGATATCTGAGGGGAGACGTAAGCAGACAGCTCGGCTCCTCCAGTATCTAAGTTTCAGGGACATTGTTCCTGTGAGAGATGTCATATCTGGGAATTATCTTATAAGTGTGTTGGGTGTTAATGATTATGTTTTGGTTTTAATGATTATGTTTTGTCGGCTGTCCTGCCACATGTTCCCCCACCCCTTATGGGCAGGACAGACCACGTGTAAACTAGGGATGTGAAAAACTGAATAAATAGCAAGCTGGGGGCACAGAGAACCAGGACGCTCAGAGCAAATATGGGCCGAGAGCAATGTTGTAACCTGGTCGTATTTCTCTGACTGTTCTCCGCTTGCAAGTGAAAAAACCTAATCTCTCTTGTCTTCCTTTCCTGTGTACAGAATATGTTGGGTTTTTACCAGCACCCATCAGAAAGAATGGGTGATGAAACATAAAAAGGAAAAAATGCATTAAGTACTGTGTGGTTTGAAAGGTCAGTAACCTTAAAAGGCGCACTGTGTAACTTTTTGGTCCGTCATCTGCTTCTTTCTATGGATATGTCATTGCTCTGCCACGAATGTCCCATAGTATGACATTAAACAGCTTTACCTTAAATTTATTCAATTACAGGTGGTTTTATATCTCAAAAATAACTAGAAAAACAGGCATTCTGACTGTGAGCGGAGTTGCCTCTCCACAGATCTGACCTGTAACGTGGTCTGGTTTGGTCTCCATGAAGATAGAAAGTTTTAATACTATACTGTGAAACATTCCAGACAAAGCAATAACATCTATATGGAGAAAAGCAATTGACAAGACCTCCAGTAGAAAAGTTACACAATGCACCTTTAACATGAAACCTACACATCAAGTCATATGGAGAAACAAATTCATTATCCAAGAGCAGAAATATCAAATTTCACAATCGGTTCTTCTTTAGCCTTTTCACTGTCAAGACAATTACGAGTACAGTTCATTCTTCTCTTTTCAGGTGAATGCTTGAACACAAGGTGCCAAGGTGAGACTGGAGTGTTCACAGGAAGTGTACCATGGAGCCAGTGTTTGCAAAGAGAGAGGTTTTTGTTGACTAAATAGTGTGAAGCACCCAGTCCATTACTCACACAGCAGGTTGGCCATTCCTGCAAATTACAGCACTTTGCCTTTAGATGCTCCCAGTCTTACGAGCTGTGTCTCTGAGCTCTGCAGTAAGCCACTATAAATAAATATGCTACAGCAGTGGTTCCGTGTAAATAAGAGTCTTTGTGAATGGTGAAATATGGAAATGTAGCAGTTTTTTGTAGCTTACTTACACACTGCATTTCATAGACAGGTAATTGCCTGGAGTGTTCCGCAGTATGGCATTAAACAAAATCAATCAAGTGCTTAATTTGTATGTTGTATCCATGCATCCCCATGTATGGAGACAAGTGAAAAGTAAAGTAGAGTGCAAAGATTTAGTTTTTTTCATAACAAATGTTGATACCGATTGTTCAGAATCCAGAGCGACCAATGACCGATAACCTCTGATGATATATATTTTAGATTATAGATTTTAGATATTAGATCTTAGACTTTAGTTTTAATTTTAGATCTCTGTCTTAGATAGTTTTTGTTGTGTTTTGTCTTCATATTGTATCTTGTACACTGTCTTTTTTGCACTACCTGGCCAGAGTGAAACGAAATTTCGATTCACTGTATGTTGAACACATATGGCAGAATTGACAATAAAGCTGACTTTGATCTTTGATCTTTTTGATATTTTGGTCCGATTTTAATCATTTTCTTTAAATTATGCAATTTAAATTTACTCACCGCCATTTTTTGCAGCACACCCATAAGAGACACATTTTTGAGCAATATTCTAGTATTAAACTGCGACACATTTTAATGCAGCAGATTGACTACAACGAAATATCAGCCTGTGCTAGAGATTTAAGGCCAATAGCTGATATGCAAGAAAGTCCAAATATCAGCCCGATATCTCTGTCTAGCTCTACCAGAGAGGATATGTGCCGTATCTTTAAATAGAATATAGAGGCAGTCTGACATTTGAAAATCTTATTTTTTCAATTAATACATTTGTCAATTAGATCTATTTTTAATAAAAGAAATGGGAAAAGTGAGGCAACACTGATAAAAAAACATTTTACTGGGCCTGTCACGATTACACATTTTAACACGATTTATTGCTCCAAAAGTTACGCTGTGATGAACAATAACTGATACTACTATATGGTACTGACTCAATCATAATAAAGCAAGCAAGATAATCCCTGTAAACCATTTTTTAAATATACAGTATAATTAAAAGGCATGTAACAGATAAATAACGGACTGAATCAATAATTAGCCATAGAAGTCACTTAGGCTACACGTTCACACTGCAGCCTGAAACGACCCAAATCCGATTTTTTTGCCTCTATGCGACCTGTATCTGATCTTCTAATGACAGTGTGAACGACACAGATCCGATTTTTTCAAATGCGATCCAGGCCACTTGGATATGTGGTCCTAAATCCGATACATATCCGATCTTTTGACATGCGACTACAGTCTGAACGGCCAGGTCGCATTCATCCGACCTGAGTGTGTTTCCTCCAATGAGAGTGGTACAAGTAGACGTTCACAAATGTGCACAAACGTTCTTCTCGTCATGCGAAAATAGTATATAAATTTGTATCAGTGAAGCGGCGAAGCACGTAGCAATCCCACCCCTCCTGCCTGTGACTCCGCACCCACATGTTCCTTTCTGCAGACGTTGCTGCCACTGCCCCGCAAAACGCTGTGGCCAAAAACCTCGTCCTTCTCCGTCCCTTAAAACAAATAAGCTGTACATGCTCCGGTACGAAAGCAACTTTAGGCTACTTCCGTAAACATTGAGCGTGTTCGCTGCGTGTGACGTCATCGTGTCCTCCAATGCGCATGCAGGACACTTTTGGGGAGTTTAGCGTTCACACTGGAGATCACATACAATTCGCATTTAACTGGAAATGTGAACGGCCTCGCAAAAAAAATCGGATTTCACAAAAAAATCGGAATTGAGCATTAAGCTCTGCAGTGTGAACGTAGCCTTATTGTACTTTCTACAGTTCAAATGTATTTGTATAAATAGCCCAAATCTTCCCATTTTTGCAAAGAAATTGCACACATGATAAATATTGAGCACTAAAATATATTTTTTCAGCTTTCATATATTGAATGATAAGTCAATATAGGAATTATCGTGACAGGCCTAGTTTTTACCTATTGTTTAGATTATGAAGTAGAGCAACTTTTGTGTCACTATAGCAAAATCTTCATTTTTACACACCATGAATTTCTATCGATACTCTCACAGTCTCACAGGGCTGAAAACACAGTGCACACATGCCTCTTACAAATTAGCTAGCACCCCTGATGAAAGCTGTGCTCACTGGTGGAACGCCTATGATTAATCACATGGACTGTCCTTGGGGATGCTCTAAATTTCTGTGTGTAGTTCTGAGTGTATACTGTAGTCTGTGTCTATGGGGTTGGATTGAGGGGAGTCACCTTGACGGCAAAACTGCACTTTCCGCTGCGGACCGCCTCCTCATCCGTCTGCCATTGGTGCGGTCGGCTCGATTCAGGAACGTACACATCTTTCTTCCGGCGGAAACTCTGCCGTAGCTTGTTCATGGCTGAGCCCCCTGAGAACAGAACAAAACAAAAAGAGATATTTATTAATCAACTGCTCTCTATTAGCATCGGCAAAGGTTAAGTAAAGGCTGGGGGGATTATAAGAAACATCAACTAAATGCTAATGTTGAGCTGTAGGGAAATTTCACAAAGCTGCTGTAGAGTATGACAACACAGGGGTGAGGACATTTCCTGACTTTGATACAAAACAAGGCTGATAAAATGTTAACTGCTAACCACAATTTATATATGAAAATAAATGTAAGGCCATCTTATCAAATGATTACAATAAAAATATATAAAAATGCATCGTCACCCCAAACACAGACAGCTGTTTTATTCTTATAATGCCAAGGCATCAAAGTAACAAAACTGCATTCTGAGTGTAATCCTAAACTGGTTGTCACTATGTCACAGGATCAAATTTTATAGTTAAACTTATTGTGAGAACTATAACTTTAAATTATACATTATTACAAAAATTACTGGCAGGATAACCAAACTAAAGTGAAATCCTAGATTTTCTTTCATTATCACCTCTAGTATGTAAGCCGATTTATTATAAAATCAAACATTATGAAGGGTTAAGTTTCAATATGCAGCCCTCTGTATGGACACCTCTGGGTTGAGATATAAAAGCACTTAACATGTAAGTTTACCTTTTTAGAGAATAGACTGAATTTAAATTACTCTTTAGGGTTACAAAGAAGTGTTGAGAATATAATAGAGTAGACAAACTATGAGACACATTCAACTCTTATTGGTCATATAAAATTGAATTTTGTAGACAGCAGTTTAAATGGAAGCCATAAAATCAAAGAAATTAAGGATGCTCATTCTTTTGCATCAAACCGTCCTCACAACTTTCGTCTGTTTAGGCCTGAAGGAGGAGGATTCAGAGCCAGATGTGAACAGATGTTTGTCACCACATCAGCACCAGCACAGCAACCAAGGACCATTTCTTTAGGGGAACCTCTACCAGAATAATAATCCCAGAATGAAGATTATTGCTTAAGAGGATACATTGAAAATAATTAATATGTTACAGCAAATGCTGCTATGGGGCAATTCATTAAAAAATGGATTAGAACAGTTAGAGGTTGTAGGTGATAAAAGACTTCTACAAACTCACAAGAGGCCATTAAAAATCAATAAAGATCCAGTCTGCTGTCTTGGCACTGTAATTAATACTACTATTTCAGAAATTGACTTTTGATTTTTAAATGTAAAATAATAATACAAATAGTCAGTTCCAAACAGCTATACTACACAGATATGGCCAATACTGTTAACAAAACAAGCATGGGTTGGTTGAGTAATTCTATGACTTACACAAATTAAAGGGCCCATGTTATGCTATTTTCTGATCTGTGTTATAATGTTGTTTTCCTCAAAACATACCCGGAGTTGTGTTGTGTTTCATTTCACACACATGCTTAAGACTCAAACCCTGCAGATGAGTTCTTCTCTCAGACAGAAAACTCTGTTCCACCTTGTGATGTCTTTAAACACCATACACCTTCATTAGAATCACTTGGATAATTTCAGCTCTGGAATTAACAATCTCTACTAAATAATATAAAAGGTAAAATGAAGCTGTTAACTTGAAAATTTCTACTTCAAGACATCACAAGGTGGAACAAAGCATTTTGAGCTTTGGAGATGGAGACAGACTAATAATAAAGGATTACTCAAACTTGTGTGAATGAAACAAAACAACTCTAGACATTTTTGAGGCAATTACAATGATATAACATAGCTTAAAGCTTACAAGAGTCAATTTTGCATTATATAGGACCTTTAATTAAAAATACATAAAGAGTATTCCCTTAAAATAGGGCACTGTATTCCATTGCCATCGCCTGTTCAAATCGCTTCCGGTTATTTACAAGTCAACACCATTTTGCTCCATAGTGTGAAGACTGGGTGGCAGCCAGTTAAAGCATAGCTCCCATAAATATTTATTAGGGGGGACATTCAGAAGCCCAAATGCCATCCATGTTTATTCACATACAACTGGCCAGCTACAGTGTTAAAATATCTCACATAAGCCAATGCAAGGCCAACTGTAACTACAGACACATTCAATTCTTGCACATCCAAACCAACCAACCCAATGCATATGTTTTGTGTCTGCCCACCCATCATGCTAGAACCAGGTCTGTGCCAATGTGAATAAAGATCTACTAATAATATTTGAGTATGTATTATAACATATGGACAGGAAGCACTGATCCTTAACTAAGTGAAAGTACAGATTTGTCAATGTTCCTTAGCAGTATAAAGAATCTGACTAAAAAGTCTTCAAGTAGACTTTTGGGTTTTGGTAGGAGATTAAGAGGCACTAAAAAGCCAAGAGCCAATTATAAGTTGCTGATCCAAACTCAAAGTGAGAGGTGCATCCATCACTGAAAACCTGAATCCTGCCTCACCAGTACAGTCCAGACATGTCAGAGATGAGACTGTGGCATTCAAGTTAGGGATGCACCGATCCACATTTTTCCACTTCCGATACAATCCCGATACCTGAATTTGGGTATCGGCCGATACCGATACTATTCCGATACCAAAACTGTTTGTTTTCAGTATTATCATCATTATTGTTTAAATACAAATAACGGTACCCATAATGATAAAACACCTGCAATTCAACATAATAAAGAAAATACTTAAATAAAACCCCATATGATATGACTTAATTAACTAAGAGACTTAAGAAAACAAAATAAACCCACAAATTAACATTAGTGATTCCCCCTTTAATGTGGCCCCCTTTAGCACACCACTATACGCTATTTCTCGCAAGACCAGGAAGTGCCGCAGTTTGGCCCCTGAACCAGAGAGCAGCGCGGAGGAGAAGGTCGGGAGAGCATGAGGGGAACAGAGTCCAGATAAGCAGTCCTGCAGTAGCAGCGAAAGGTTTGCACTGGAGGCAAACCAGGCGGAGCACTCCGCGCGCGCTGCGCGAGAGGGAGAGAGGTGCCGGTCGGGGGGTGTGGGCACATGGATCGGAAATTTTCGCAGGTTGGATCGGAATTTCCGATCCGTGAATTACGTTGGTACCGTGAATTACGTCGGAACCCGATACCAATACTGGATCGGATCGGCCCCATCCCTAATTCAAGTCTGAGTTTTACATTTTATTCACTAATGAGGAGACTGTATTAACAAGTTGGACCAAGTCACTTTTGATCAAATGAAGTAATTTTTGGGATTAGGGATTGTTATTATCCTCTATTTGGTCAAACAGAAGAATAGAGAGAGACAGCATCCGAGTTTACAAAATATGCCTATTAATTTTTGTAATGGGGTGGAGGTGGACAATATTCACTTTTTTCTTTTTTGAGTATTCCAATGATTCCAAAGATATTATATCAACTTGACAGAATATTTTAAAGCATCTTTGAATTTATTAGTTGAGGTTTACAATTATTAGTTGAGGTTTACAAATTAAATTACTACAGTGGTACCTCACCTTACGAAATTAATTCGTTCCAGAAGTGGTTTTGTAATGTGAATTTTGATTCGTTCCAAGGCCCCGTTCCAAGTTGTTTTTTTTAATAGTGTAACTTTTTTTTATAGTGTAACACTGTGTTCTGCGTCCTGATTGGCTAAGAGACTGTAGAGCCAGGACTAAACGTGGAATAAACCAGGTCTAGACCAAGGTCTAAACCTGGACTGGACCAGGACTAAACCTGGACTAAACCAGGACTGGACACCAGAATTAAAGCGCCGCGTGCGGGTCTATTTCCTGGTTTCGTGCTAGCTCTGCTATTAGCAGCAGCACCGGTGTACCTCACGAGTCACGGCTGAGGCGAGCAGCGACTGCGTGCGTGGGGGGAAGGGGGAGGGCGGACACGTGTGTGATGGCGCAGCGTGACCCGGCGCAGGGCTGCGAGCACGAGATCCGTGCTCAAACCGTGCCTCCTCTAGACCAGATCTAAACCAGGTCTAAACCAGGATTAAACCACCGCGTGCGGGTCTATTTCCTGGTTTCGTGCTAGCTCTGCCGGTGTACCTCACGAGTCACGGCTGAGGCGAGCAGCGAGGAGGGGAGGAGATGTGCCTCCCCTCGGGACGGCACGCAGTCCGAGCGCATAAACAAACGCAGGCAAGAGCCGCAGTGTTTTAATCCTGGTTTAATCCTGGTTTAGACCTGGTCTAAAGGAGGCACAGTTTGAGCACGGGTCTCGTGCTCGCAGCCCCGCGCCGGGTCATGCTGCGCTATCACATATGTGTCCTCGCGCAGTCTTCTCCCCCCTCCCCCTTCCCCCCACACTTCACTATTAACTACTGTTTAAACGAGACAAATGTGAGAAAAGTTTAAATCCAGTCTGAGAAAAGCGTATAATGTGTGTGGCTGAGGGCGCATTATTTGAATTTTTGAGATTTCGTAACTTGAATTTTCTTTCGTATCTAGGCGTTTCGTAACTTGGAATTTTCGTTTGTTGGGTCTTTCGTAAGGTGAGGTACTACTGTATTATTGGGTATTTCTAGGAGGACACTTCATCCAGAATAATACTTCGATGAGTAGAAATGGATACAGGAATGTATTTTGGAGATTTAATGTCCTGTCTTTAATTCTTTTAGCTGGTATCTAGAACAACAATTTGAATAATTTTACTAACTAAATTACACAAATGTAATCAGTCTGCTAATAACAGTTAAAACAGTTTATCCTAACAATCACCCAAAATATGCTAAATTAATTATTATCATAATCCAAAAGTCAAACAATTTAAGAACCATCAAATAAACATTCCCAACCCACCTCTGTCAAAGATGCAGACACAAAACAGGATGAACCAAAGCCATCAAGGCCAGAAGCACCGTGGCAACAGTGTTACCATGGTGCTGAGGACCTCTGAGCTGCCTGCCAGTGCCTGACCAAATAAACAGTTTGCTTTGGGAATTTATAACAACTACAAAATTACTAACATAAGTGCAGAAATATGACTTTATCCCCTCCTAAGTTTACAACATATATATTTTTCATATTTCCATTTTTAACCATCTCTTTTTGCAGCATTTTTATTATGTACAATATGCCCAATACTACCAATGGACCAAAAAAATTAACAGAATTACCAAAGATATGTATAAATCTAGACATAAAATTCAAAATTAATTTTCTACCAATCATTAAGTTAATAATTAAGTTAAACAGCCATTTTAATTCCTCTTTAAAATATTTTGACAAAGTCCAATCGCGCAATATTTGTTCTTGTCTGCATGTACGCTCACACAGCGCTGCATGTTTACATAGTTAACAAATCTCGTGAACTTTAATGGTCGGACTATGTGAGGTGAGTCTGTTATCTGAACGAGTCAGGCAGTGGCTGCAGTGGACACAACAATGACAGTCTGATCCATGTCCAATGAACTGTTATACATCAGACCTCTGCTGTCAGTGAGAGAAGAGGAGCCGAGATGGAACCAGGAACTAAACCAGGAACTGAAAGCAATATAAGTGAACATCTGAGCTACTATTACAACCATTTTACAAGTCAAGTGCATTAGTCACACAAAATAAAGGGAAGTCTTTCCTTCAGATGTTTTAGTTCTGTGGATGTGTATTGAATGGATGTGTATTTCTTCCATTCAATAATTTTATTTTTTAAAGGGGTAAACCTATAAATTGTGAACCTTATCATTTATATTTGGTGGTTTTCAGATTGCTAGAATGTGATATTATACTTTTAGATGGGGAGGCAAGACAGATTTCACTACTGATTACATTGTCCTTTACCATGAAATATCAAAATGGTAAATTCACAAATGTTGAACCTGATATTTTCAGTGACTAAACCCAAGTACTCACTGTATTACAACATAATTTTGCATTTTAACAATATTAATTTTAGTTGTACCACATCTGTATTAATTAATACTGGCATATAGAATGTTGTGATGTCATTAATCCAAGCAATAAAGGACGAGTCTCCCCATTAATAGAGGACTATGGTGGGCTCCCATTGTCTAATGTTTGCCCCTATAAGTCTCAAAATAAAGATGAAAAATAAAGATCAAAATATGGATGACGTGCCACTGTAGTCTCAGTACAAACTAGGGCTGGGTATCGATCCTGATTTCCTGGATCGATTCAATTTCGATTCACAAGGCCACGATGCGATTCGATCCACAATCCGATCCGATTCGATATCGATCTACTTACATATTGCTGAATTGTCTCTTTAAAGTAAAAACTGTCACCACTGACAGGAACAGCCCCATATGTGTTTGTGCATTTATCTGTGTATGTGTAAGAGGAATATACACAGAGAGACACATCACCCTTCAAACCAGGAGGTGATTTTAGCTGTGCAGCTCCAGCCATCTCGCAAGGCGCGCCAAGTTTCAGTTTCGTTCACCGGCACCCGCTTTTTATAGCTCTCCTTCCGCGGTCGAGAAAATAGTGCCTATAACCATTTGGAAAAGATCGATCCGCAAATTTCTGAATCGATATCGTATTTTTTGATAGTGAATCGATATCGTATCATGGATCGATCTTTTGAACCCAGCCCTAGTACAAACCTATTTGGGAAAATTGAAGACCATGATCTCACTATTCATAAACATTTGCACTTAATTTGATCTGCCCTCATCTCTGTTAAAACATTATAGACCTACAAATTGTTACAGAGAAACAAACCTCAGTGTAGCGTTCAGCAATTTAGCCCAAATATTTAAAAAGCTTGAGATGGAAATAGGTAGCATTCCTTTGCCTTTCAGCTAACGGGAAATGTTTCTATATCCCTAATAAAATCCTCTTTCCTAAATTTAACTACTGGAAGCTTTTAATATGCTCTGGCATTTTGTACTAGATGAAAACTTGAGGCTATTACGGGAAAAGAAAGACTTGTGTACTCTCAATTGAAATGTCTGGCAAAAACTTCATCCAATTTGCCTACTTTTTAAACAAACTTCCAGACAAAGAAATATGGAAGCAATTGTGTATTCCAGAGAGACTAAATATTTAGATCACACTGAATTGATTATAGAGTTTATAAGAGCGCATGTGCAATTTTTATTTTACAAAAACCTCTAACCATGTAATAAGGATGGGGCCGATCCAATCCAGTATTGGTATCAGGTTCCGATATCAATGTAATTCACGGATCGGGAATTCCGATCCAACCTGTGAAAATTTCCGATCCATGAGCCATGTCTGTATATACACATTATCTGCTGAATCGACTCCACGAGTGATTCTCTGTCGCCTGCTCTGCTCCTGCTTCAAAATGTGGAATGGATTTCCTGAACGGAGGCGTATCTCAATGAGACACACAATAATGATGAGACATGCCTCCGTTCAGGAAATCCATTCCACAGTTTGCAGCCAGCTAGCGAACTAGCAGCGCGAGCGAGCAGGCGAACACTAAGCTAGTCTAGTCCTGAGCAGCACAAGACAATTAACCAACTTTTCATCACAACATGTCCGCTGCGTGGAAATACTTTTTACTAGAAACACCTCAAAGCAAGACAGCAACGTGCAATGTTTGAAAAGCCATTATACCGAGAGGCGGAAGCTATTTATCAGAGACTGCTCTAGCGCTACCAGAACTCTACAACCGAGTGTCAACAAGTTAGCTGAGAAGCTAAAAAGAGTTCCAGATCTGAGCTTTACTACAGATATTTGGACATCGGATGTCTGCCCAGTGTCACTGATAAGCCTCACTGTGCTCTGGATTAACTGCGATTCACACGGGCTCTGTTGTGTGGCGCTTCAGGTAAAAAAAAAGTGCAGATGTTAAACCACGGGGAGATCCCACTAGAAAAAGTGCATGTACACTGCCTGACAAAAGTATTAGGACGATAGTCCTAGTCTAGTCCTGGTTTAGACCGGAGTTAGACCTACACTGCGATGAGTCCCCATTTTTGCAATAATATGCCTTTACACATGATGAAATTTGCTTTAATATATCAATAAATTGATTTGTTGTCATTACCAATACGTCTTGTTATCATTATTTATGAAAGTTCAGGAATACACAATCATCCTAATACTTTTGTCAGGCAGTGTAATTCTACAGGACAATGCAAGACCTATACGTACCTCAAGTTGCCTTTTGGGACACACATGCATACACTTGTTCATGTTATAGGCCTACTTGCCTGTAGAGATGAGTTTATTTGTAGTTTGACAATGATGATGATAATATTGAAAACAGTTTTGGTATCGGAATAGTATCGGTATCGGCCGATATACAAATTCAGGTATCGGGATCGGATCGGAAGTGAAAAAAATGTGGATCGGTGCATCCCTACCATGTAAATACAATTGACTCTCCAAAAACATTGGAATACATTAAAATAATTTGTCCAATTTCATGCACAATTTCTGCAATTTTTAGTTTGAGTTTATATTATAGACTTAAAATTAAATTAATTACATGGCTTGCAGAGCCCATCATTAGAGCATAGAGGAAACTGCATTGCTGACAATCTTTCATACCTAACCACACTTGAGAATTACAAAACCAGTCTTTACAGGACTTAGCTCTACACAGGGCATTTCTCTGCACTAAATAAAAACCTTTTAACACAGAAAAACATCCCATAATCGTGTTACTTATGAAATAACCTGACAACAGAATCCATTTATATTACAACAGCAAATGATTTCCCAAGCATCATAGTGAAGTCTCAGTATCCGAATCTCTTCCTTTTCTGTGTGAGCTGGGAGCTCTCAGGCTGTCACTGGCACTGCACCGAGCCCAAACACGATGTGACCTAAATAAAACCCAAAGAGTAAAGCAATGTGATTCCTCTCACTCAGATGACTCAAGGCTACAACCTGCATGCAGCGTGCCACACACCAAAATATATATTTATAAACACCCTCTCAACATAGACCTGGAAAGATTTTTCAAAACAGATTTTGATCATGTTTCAAAGCAAGACAGGTATATTGCTTAGGTTAGAAATAACAAAAGTTTACTATGCTCACAGAGACTAGTCCAGCAAGTTTTATTTTTTGTTGATGTTGACATGAACTGAGGCTGTAATCTACTTTCTGTCTAATGAGTTCCCAAATTAATAATGTGCTTATTACTGTTGCAAATTATTTTCAGGAAGAAACTTTATTTAAAAAAAAAAAAAAAAAAAAAAAGTAGTAAAGTTTGTCATCTTTTTAAATATTGCTAAAATATACACTCAAAGTTTACACAAAACACACCATACTTGCTACAATAAATGTAAATGAGAGAATTCAATTATAGCTGTTCATCGGACTATTAATTTCCCAATTACTTCCAATATGTTATAGCAAATTGAAAACATAAATTCATTAAAGCAAATGCCGTGAGAGCAAGTGAAGAGTTTGTGTGTAAATCTGAAGACATCAGAATGAACAGTGGTACTCTGGTGTGAGGCCGAGGGGGCAGTGAAGTGGAAAGGTCCTGGGGCTGAGTGGGTGGCAGTCTGGGTCATGTGATGTGGTTTAGACCCTCGTTTGGCAACAGTCCAGACACAGAAGAGAGAAGGTCAAAAAGATGAAGAGGCAACACAAAGACTTGGACCATTGGATTGTCACATGGGAAGTAGAAACCTGTATCCTGTTAAAGGTCCCATGGCATGAAATTTTCACTTTCTGAGGTTTTTGAACGTTAATGTGAGCTCCCCTACCCTGTTTAGGCCCCCCCCCATGGTTAAAAGTTGCAAAATGTCTAAACTGAGCATTTGCGAAGCTCAAACGGGCGATTTTGAACAAGGCACCTTATTGACGTCAGATCGAAAAAAGAAATGCAAATGCAGTTCCACCCCCGTCTGTCTGAACTCAGCGTAAATCACGCCCAGAGAGTTTGGACTGCGAATGCGCTAGGCAATGTGAAATGCGTTTTTTTATTTGCCTGGAGGCACGTCCGAGTGTTTCTAGGCTCGGAAGTCCTTTATCTGAGCCTCTGGACCTTTGAACAGCAGTGGTTTAATTTTATTTTATGTGGAAATGTGTTTATTTTTCAATGGAGCGCTTCAAATCTCTCCCCCGTGCAAAAACAAGGAAATGGATCAGCTGTGGGCTCTGAGCTCTGAGCGGAGATTTTGGCCACGCCCCCACCCTCTACTATTGGCCATCTCTTTTCTCCTCATTTGCATTCAAGCAACAACGCCCAGAATAAAGAGTTTGAGAGAGATATTTATGACTCTTTCTCATCTTATCTCTGTTTCTCATGCACTGAGTGTTGATTTTGAAGAAGGATTCATTTACAGTATTAGGGAACCATTAAGGAGCCATATAAAAGCATCAAGAAGTACCATGTCATGGGATCTTTAACTTTTTACAGGTTTATGTATTTATTTATTTTTATTATACCTCTTCAGTCTATTGTTTGATCATGTGGTTGTTTTTGATGTGTCACGGTGCACTTTGAAGCTTTTCAGGCACGTTTTTCCATTGTGTTTATTTGAACTATAAATGGCGAATAAACCTAACGTAACCTTGTGTTAGTCTAGCTGCTTCGTCCATTGAGGTGGGTGGGTTGATGACGTCCTTGTAAAAAAGATGAGTCCTTGTAAAGAAGTCTTAATGATTAAAAATGTTAAATTGATAAATCTAGTTCATATCCTTTCCTCCTTGTCTTTGATGCAAATATCACAAATCATATTAAAAAAAACTGGGCTCAGAAAATGACTTGGCTTATCACAACTCTTTCATCTGGGTAACTGATGGCGCCAGTGGAAATGGCTAATGTATCAGCTGTATCTTTCCGAGTGAATAAGGTAAAAGCTAAGTGAAAAGATCCAAGCGACTGCTAAATGTTGCATATTGTTTTTCTTATGTAACAGTTCTTATGTTCTTTGTATTGACTTGTAGTTCTCTGCGCTCAATAGCTGTGGGCGTCTGTACTATACTTATGTAACAAAAGACTAAGATAGATGAGATATACAAGATACACAAAAGCAAGATAAATTTGTCATACAGTTTTGTTTTTCTCAGTATGATCTGGTTTTTGCATGGTAGATAGATTCAAATTATATGGGTCCCAAGTTGGTGCCCTGGGGTGCTCCTTTTGCAGAAAAACATTTTGCTGACATAGCAAAGGTCAGTGTTGGTTAATGGTGTAATTTTTCCCCCAAGACAGCAACGAACCGTGAAAATGATAGGTCATAACATAATTAAGTGCAAACTAAAGGTCAAACATGCCACCTGTCCAACAAGATTAACTATGGCATCGCTAAACACCTTTTTAGTTTAAATTGCCTTCTAAGAACATGTTAGGTATAGAACCAAGAACCTAGAAACACTGGGAGGCAATGATTAATTATTACAGAAAAAAAATATATCTTTGAAGGCACAACTCTTCCACAAGTCAATCACATTTTGCTTGTAGATATTTTATTTTGGAGCAAACAAAGCCTGATTTTGTTTATTTTACATAACATACAAATCAATTCATCACAGCAAAAAAATGTCTTGACAGCAAAGAATATGCTGTGTGTTGCTACTGCAGGCTCGTTTGACAAAATACCAGTTGTCATCACAAATATTTCGCTGACTATAGCTGATGTCAAAATAAATCATTTAATAAAAGCACACAGGGTCTATGTTTCTGAGGAGTTTCCAGGTACAGTGCGAATGAATGGAGAACTAACAAACATGAGGAGGGAGAGGGATTTGGTAGGATCCCAGTGGGAGCTGTCAGAGTCCCTTTTGGTCCACTGCTGCGTGATCAGTGGCTGTTCTCTACCACCGCTAATGAGGACAATTACACAAGCACCATGTATACTGGAACGCAACAGATAACAGCAGTCAATGTGTGCATGCTCTCTGCTCAGATGCAATCAGAGATGAAATGAGAAAGGTTGTAGTCAGTAGTGGATCAAACTAGAGATCGATTTTCAAGGCCGATGCAGATGCCGATACCAATTGTTTAGAATCCAGAGCAACCAATTTTTTAACCACAGACCCATAAGAGTAGTCTAGGGGTCTCCAAACTTATTCCCCCAGTGAGCTACCTTTACAAAACAAAAGTTTTCTCTTCTTATTAAAGTAGGCAGGGAATCGACCAAAACAAAATATAGGCTTGTGCTGGAGATTTAAAGGAAAAGTAACGTTTTTACAATCTGGACCTTATTTCGGTGATAAAACAATCTCATTTACTCACCCATTGTACTCTGGATTTTGGAGTTTAGCAATATCCGTTTAACATGAGTGGTCGGGGCAGACTGTTGCAGTCACCAAATAACACAAACTTTAGCACTTTTCAAATGACAAAAGTTCAATGTGTTAGTCTACACGTTCGTTTGAGTCAAAACTGGCCTGTAATCCGATATCCAGCCATGGTTCTGATTGGATGACGTCATCGAGGACAGCACGCATGCGCACATTCATTCCACTACTTTGCTTAGAAGATGCTCAGAACTTTTCTGTTGCGAGCGAGACATGGCTGAAGATTCGGACTTCGAGACTGAAGAGGACTTATTTGAGTATGATGGCCGTCCCTATCGTTTTGAGCCTGAGTATACGGATGAGGAGGTATTAGAAAGAAAGAAGCAGAGACGGTTTGAGGAGCAGCACACCAGAGAACAGCCATCGGTATCGCATTACTTCTTAGCACTGCACACATTAATTTCCTTTTAGTCACCTTTTTTGTTCTATCCTGTTTGTTGTGTTACTGAGGGGTGCCAGATGTATGCGTACACGTTCTGTGTGTGTATGTGCTGTATCAAAGATCAAAGCTCAAAGTCAGCTTTATTGTCAATTCTGCCATATGTGTTCAACATACAGTGAATCGAAATTTCGTTTCTCTCTGGCCAGGTAGTGCAAAAAGACAGTGTACAAAATACAATGTGAAGACAAAACACAACAAAAACTATCTAAGACAGAGATCTAAAGTTAAAACTAAAGTCTAAGATCTAAAATCTTAAAACAGAGCAACATAATAAAAACTATACTATATACAGATTTGTATGTATGTATTGTTAATGTTTTACCAAGTGTGCATGGCTGTTACAATGAGTGAGCCTGAAAGCATGTAAATAGTGTACATAATTTTGTATGTACATTGTTTTAACCTGTTTTTTTCTTAGGATGACAATGTAACATCTGTCCAGGGACTGCAGATGAAAACTAGCCTCTTGGCTAAATCTGGTGCATTTACAGGAATGTTCATTAATGTACACTGTCCCTGTCAAATAAATAAATAAATAAATAAAAATAAATAGAACCGTGCGCTGAATCCGCTGGCCTTCGTTACTTTTCCTTTAAGGCCGATAGTTGATATGCTAAAAAGTCCTAATATTGGCCGGATCAGAAATATCCATCTCTAATTAAAACGTGATAGTCACAATGAGAACACAAAAGAAAAGAAAACAGAAGGACCCTAGGAAACTCAACTAGACACAGAAACATGAAACTTCACACAAAAGGCATGCACAAGTGGAAGCATACCGTGCTGAACATGTCTGTAGAGGTCTAAACTACAACGTTTACAGGTTACATACAATAAAACAGGCTATTTTGTGCTTAAATAATTTGTAGTCTTCAAATTGTGATTTCTATTTGATTGCAATTAATCTTGCTCTAAGATACATTAAAGGTAAAAATAAGAATAGAATAAAATAGAATGCCTTTTGCTGTCACTATTCATATGTACATTATACACTCAACAAAAATATAAACGCAACACTTTTGTTTTTGCTCCCATTTTTCCTGAGATGGACCCAAAGATCCAAAATTCACTCCAGATACACAACACTACCATTTCTCTCAAACATTGTTCACAAATTTGTCCAAATGTGTGACAGCGAGCACCTCTGCCCCGCCGAGACAATCCACCCCACCTCACAGGTGCGCCACATCAAGATGCCGACCCGACATCATGACCAGTGCACAGGTGCGCCCCAGACTGCCCACAATAAAAGGCCACCCCGAAATGTGCGTTTTTTTTTTGCTTTATTGGGGGTCTGGGGACTCAGAACCAGTCAGTATCTGGTGTGACCACCATTTGCCTCATGCAGTGCAACACATCTTCTTCGCATAGAGTTTATCAGATTGTCAGTTGTGGCCTGTGGAATGTTGGTCCACTCCTCTTCAAAGGCTGTTATGGACGAAGAACACAGGTGCATTTTATTGATGGCATTTTGAATGCACAGAGATACCGTGATGAGATCCTGAGGCCCATTGTTGTGCCATACCTCCATGAACATCACCTCATGTTTCAGCAAGATAATGCACGGCCCCATGTTGCAAGGATCTGTACACAATTCTTGGAAGCTGAAAATGTCCCAGTTCTTGCATGGCCAGCATACTCACCGGACATGTCACCCATTGAGCATGTTTGGGATGTACTTGACCGGCGTATACAACAGCGTGTACCAGCTCCCACTAATATCCAGCAACTTCGCACAGCCATTGAAGAGGAATGGACCAACATTCCACAGGCCACAATTGACAATCTGATAAACTCTATGCGAAGATGTGTTGCACTGCATGAGGCAAATGGTGGTCACACCAGATACTGACTGGTTCTGAGTCCCCAGACTAGGGTTGGGCGGTAATACGGTAATACGGTATACTGCGGTATCTAAAAATAGCAACGGTATCAGATTCATTACCGTCATTAAAAAAAAAAAAAAAATCTTGCCCTAATATAATATTAACTATAATTAATTTAATGCGTAAATAAAGAGTGTTTGTCCAGCACTTATGTATGTGTGGTTGTGTTTGTTAATTTAATACTATTACAGTTTAAAACTAATATTACTATCGGAGAGATGACGTTCGATGAAGTTCCTGAATGTTGCGTCGTCACGTGACATTATCGCTCAGAAGGAGGAGAAAAACAAGACAACATGACAGGCCGCGCTGAGTTGGTCCCAAAGAAAAACACAACATCTGCAATTTGGCAGCATTTCGGATTTCGGCCAAATGACAAGGGAGAGCCGGCTAATGTCAACGAGGCTGTGTGTAAAATGTGTGTGCAGGAACACGGTGGCGGTGTTCTGGTGAAACATCCTACCCGTCGAGAGATAACAGCGGCACTGTGGAGGAGCAGAGGCAACTGCATATTGTCGCGAGTGTAGTGCACTAGTGAATGTATGCATAATTCACCTTCTTAACTGTGTTGTTACAGCTTTGCCATGCGGGTTTTGCTCAGTTCTTTGTTAAGCACTTGGTTATAAAGTCACTGCTTCTGATAATGATTCCTGTTGGTTTGTTAGCTTTAGCCCACAGACAATTTGTTATTTCGTTCCGTCGGTTGGCTGCTGTATTTGCACTTTAAACATTTGTTAATAAAAGTTACTAATTTTGTACATGTTTTGTTATGTTTTCAGTATCATTAGGCCTATGTAATGCTTGCTATTCTGTTTCTGAACGGTATAGGTGCAAGCTGCCATTTGGCGAGGCGACTCCACTGTAGTGCTACGAAGTGTTTTTTTTATTTATTCATTCATTTTTTTAGCCTTAGCAACGGTAATACCGTATACCCCGGGAAAATGTGGACACGGTTTAACGGTATCAAAATTTGGATACCGCCCAACTCTACCCCAGACCCCCAATAAAGCAAAAAAAATGCACATTTCGGGGTGGCCTTTTATTGTGGGCAGTCTGGAGTGCACCTGTGCACTGGTCATGATGTCGGATCGGCATCTTGATGTGGCGCACCTGTGAGGTGGGGTGGATTGTCTCGGCGGGGCAGAGGTGCTCGCTGTCACACATTTGGACAGATTTGTGAACAATGTTTGAGAGAAATGGTAGTGTCCATCTCAGGAAAAATTGGAGCAAAAACAAAAGTGTTGCGTTTATATTTTTGTTGAGTATACATACTCACAATGAAATTGAAAGCATTTTACTTCAGTGCAGACATTTAAGTAGACATTTATATATACTACACAGCAAGATATTTACAACCCAGTATAAAAGTCCTGTACTACGCATTAGTTACCAGGTTATTGCAAATCTTCCTCAGGTATTGCAGTAGGGCTGAAAGATCTGTTGTTTTAGACTGAAAATCGCGATCTTAGACAACACGATTTTGGGATTGTTTAAAGGGATATGCCACCCCCAGGTCAAATTTGGGCATCTCCCCACAGTCCAGAGACTAAAATAAGTGGTGGAAAGCGTTTTCCTGGTCACCCAGCCATTGTCCGAGTCTGTCAGCACTGACCGCCGCGGTATCTGCAGCTACTCCGCGTTAGACTGGAGTCTAACGGCGCCAGAGAAAGATTTCGGCCAAAAGGAATTAATTTGCTCGATGCGTTTCCCAATTACTTTCTGTGTAGTGCGCATTCATATCGAGTGCAAATAAATGTACAAATCAACACGGAGAGCTTGCCTTGGTCATTTTGGGTGGGAACTATTTTTCAGTGCGGAAAAACATAGCCGAAGCACACACCACGCTGCCAGGGGAATCCCTGTTTACGCACCAGGAAGGGAGTTCCCCTGTTACACAGCCTGGTGCGTGCTTCAGCTATGTTTTTCCGCACTGAAAAATAGTTCCCACCCAAAATGACCAAGGCAAGCTCTCCGTGTTGATTTGTACATTTATTTGCACTCGATATGAATGCGCACTACACAGAAAGTAATTGGGAAACGCATCGAGCAAATTAATTCCTTTTGGCCGAAATCTTTCTCTGGCGCCGTTAGACTCCAGTCTAACGCGGAGGAGCAGCAGATACCGCAGCGGTCAGTGCTGACAGACTCGGACAATGGCTGGGTGACCAGGAAAACGCTTTCCACCACTTATTTTAGTCTCTGGACTGTGGGGAGATGCCCAAATTTGACCTGGGGGTGGCATATCCCTTTAAGTCACGTTAAAGTCGTGTTTTTTTGCAGTGCTCCTAACTGGTCGCGTGGCACTTAACTAGTATAAGTGCCACCTGCGTGGCAGGGAAGCAGCCACCAATCAGAAACGGCATGCTGCGCATGGACAGGTCACATGTTTTCGAGTTCAAATCAGTGAACCTGGCCATCTACAGAAGTATTTCAGAAATGGCTTCAGCGGGACAAGAAGTGGAGACAAGGGTTTTGATCCCAAAGAAAAACAGCATGTCAGTCATTTGGCAGTATTTTGCGTTTGAAGCTGCAGATGAACAACAGAAACAGGTGATATGCAAACATGTCATGCTAAAGTTGCCACAACTCGTGGAAACACAACCAATTTATTCTGCCACTTGAAAGTTCACCATTTAAATTTGCATGACGAGTGCATGGCGACTTTGGCGAGAAAGTCTAGCAAAAGTGATATGCGGGCCAAACATACAACAGTTACAGCTTTGTTTGCCAGTGTAATGCGACAAAAGCAGCCGACGACACAAGGAGATAACGACTGCGGTTACACATTACATTGCAAAGGAAATGGTGCCTGTAAACACACCATGGACAAGAGGTACATGCTTCCCTCCCGCACGTACTTCAATCAGGTTGCCATCCCACAGTTGTACACGGAATGTAAAGAAAAGGTGGTGAAAGAGCTGGAAAATGTTGAGTATTATGCCACAACTACTGATATGTGGTCAAGCAGAACGACCGAGCCATATACGAGTTTGACTGTGCCTTTTGTAAATGGCAACTTTGAGTTGAAAAGTCGCTACCTGCTGACAGCATACTTCCCCACTGACCACACTAGAGAGAATATTGCCATGGGATTGAAAGAGTGTCTATCGAGCTGGGGTCTAAAAGAAGAGGCCCAGACGTGCATCACCCGACAACGCAACAAACATGGTCAAAGCAATGGAACTTAAACAATGGACCAGACTTCAAAGTTTTAGACACAGGCTGCATCTTGCATTTGTTAAGTGTAAGAATGTGTGTTTGTTTATTAATCCATTCATACAAATTTAATATGATAATGTGTGCAGTCTCCATTGTTAGCTGACAAACTGTTAGCATAAGGCTAGTTTAAGGCTACATCCACACAACAACGCTCCTGGATTTTTTTTAATGCAGGTTGAAAAAAATTCGCGTCCACACACGTGTCGGATCAGTAAATATTTGCGTCCACACATGTGTTGGATCAGTAAATATTCGCATCCAGATGAAACCGGAGTGCTGAGTGAAAACGATGCAATACATATACCACACCGATATGTGGTGCTGTAAACAGGATACAGCCAGAGCCACCGGAAACGCACATGTGCATAAAGTCCTTTCTCTTCCGCCAACAAACATTACAAACTCTATAGGAAGGCTAACGCAATTGGTATCGCTATATTTAACTCTGGTCTCCAAGGCAATGGCTTAGCTATAGCAAGCCTAGAGAGGGACACAACATAATTGTCAAAAGGGCAGAGCAGTTCAGTATAGTTTTTCTCTTAATGTTTTTCTTTGAAGCCCTTACAAATACAAGATGATAACAGATTGTTACTATTGAAGGAGAGGAAGATCCACTGTTCTGGTGGAGAGTGCACAATGTTAACTTTCCATGGCTGAGCAAATTGGCTCGTAAATACCTTTGCATATCAGCTACAAGTTCACCATCAGAGAGATTGTTTAGTGCCAGTGGCAATATTGTCACATGTCAGCGCTCAAGTCTAAAACCATGTCAAGCATGTCAAGTTTGACATGCTGGTTTTCTTGGCAAAAAATCTGTAAAGTCATGTCAGGGAAGCAAGTATTATTGTTGATTTTGTTTGTTTGTAAGTCTTGTTTAAAACAAGTGTTCATTGTTTTTGCTATAATTCATTTATAATGCTATATTTTTTTACAGAATAGATGTGCAGTATTTTGATTAACCCACCTATTTTAATGTCTGACATATTTTGTAGTTGGAAAAAGGTAGGGTCATTTTACTTGAGTAAGTTTTTTTTAAATATATATTTATTACCATTACTTTTCAGTTGCACTTACTGTGAAAAGGAAGTACAGATTTCTTATTACAAGGTTGAATTCCTTGCTGCTGGTGTTGATGTTCATAAGCTAAAGGACTGACTTTGCACTAAGTTAAAAGACTTTTTTTGTACATATAGGCTTGTTTCTTTTTAATAAACAAGACTACATTTGAAATAAATTTACTTTAGTTTTCATTCTTGCATTTACAGTTCTGGCATTTAGTGTTTGAATGGTATAAGTTTTTGACATTTGCAAATGTTCGTGTGCACTGAAACTTGATTTGAAATAAATCGTGGATGAAATCGAAATCGCAATATTTGTAAGAAAAATCGCAATTCAATTTTTTCTTCGGTCAGCCCTGCTATATACGCACACTTGAGAGTCTCTACATTGAACACAGAACTCAGTTTAGCATATTGTACTGTATTAAATATTATCAACCTGCTATAGCACTGTTTTAAGTATTGCACCACAGGATATTACACTGTAATTAGGTATTGCACAACAACAGGTGGATATGCTACAAAACCCAGTTCAAGATATTACACAGTAATAAATATTGCCCAAGTGGGTATGCTACAAAAACTATATTATTAAACTGTAATAAATATTGTCCAACAAGATATATTGCACAAGCAGTAATAAGCAGTAATACAGAAGGTTTTATACAATAGTATGGGCCAGGATACTATTTTAGAACCATTAGCATTATCCAGTGGAACACAGCTCAGTAAAATAAATATTGTACAAAATCACTGTTAAATCTCTGGCCCCGCTGCACTAAAAAAAACTTTTCTTTAGAAAGTTTGAGTAAGCCTGTTTTATGGCACTGACACGTAAATACTTGAAGACTGAATTCATGCCCCAACATTCTGGGTTGGTAGCTGCTTTCGTATTTTGTTCCATTTTCTCAACTGGAGTGACGAGACCCAAGTTATATGGAGCCAACCCTTACTTCTGTATTGCATCATTACCTCTACATTACATCCTTGACAAATGTCCAAATCGGTTCCCAATCAACATGCCTTGGAGTGGGAGGCGCTCAGAAAATTGGCCAGTGCTAAAATTCACCAAAAGTATACAATCTGCATATAAAATGGGAAGCTGGAAAATGTGAAAGATGGAACAATATATTTTGGAGGGGTCAACATTTATCCTGTGGGTAATTCTTCTGCAATAGTGGGGAGGTCTTCGCCATTTTCATGTAATAAGGTAAGATTTGAGCAGTAGAGAGGAGAATAAATCACTTCTATGGCTAATTATTGGTTAATTCGACCATGTATTGTTTCCAGCTCAGGCTTTTTAATGATACTGTCCATTTAAATATGGGTTTACTTATAATCCTGGTTTGTGTCAGTGGCATAAAGTATTTTCAATATTATTGCTTATTGCAATTTATTCCTGTAGCGATACATCGTGACAGGTTTAGAGCTAATAAGGAAATTGTTTTCCTGCTGGCCATAGATGCAACAGTATTCCAATGATCTCTACAGGAATGGAAAACTGATTAATCTTTAGAGGAGGATCCTAGCAGATACGAGTGCAGAAGTTGGGTTTCAGAGAGGAGAGCCAGAGAGAGAGGCAGGGAGTGAGTGAGAGACAGGGAAAGAGAGAGACAGAGAGAGAGAGAAACACACAGAGACAAAGAGTGGAAAGGAGGGTTAGAGAGAAAGGGGGGGGGGGGGGGGGATAGGCTGAGATCCAACACAAAAAGGCCCCACTGTCTGCTTTCAGGACATCCCAGCACTGCGCCAGTTGATACCCTTCATCCTGGGAATACCATGTTATCTGCAGGCTTATACTCCAGGAGCACAAACATGGGATGGCCTCAATCACAGGAGCCAGTGTAAACCCATATCACCAGTTATCAGAGCGGTCCATTCGAGGGGTGATAGTGCCTCAGTTCTGCTGCTTGGAGCCATAGCAAGGGAGAATTTGAAAAATACCATTAGCGTGATAATCCAGTTTTCCAGGCTTCGGTTTCTGGCTTGGTACGGTTATGTAAAAAAAGGGGGGAGTATAGTGGGAAAAAAATATGATGAATTTAAGGATAGGAACGTGAGCTGAATCTTAAAGAGCCCACACAGACACTGATAGCGGAATCTCCATTGAAATAAATAAGTTGGAACATATCTGAACATACTGTGTGAATTCTGTCTTTATTTTTTTTATGCAAACTTAAATAAAAGACAAACAAAACATTCAAAAAATTTCAAAGCATTTCCAACTTCTCTGGGAAACCCGGCAGGAATGACAGGATAAAAATAAGCTGCCAGTTCATATTACACACATAAAGCCATGTTTGGCAAAGGCATTGCTTAAACACTTCAGAAATGAATGAAAAGCTTTTGTTTTTTTTGCAATACAATACCTTAAATATGCAGAACATTTGCTACACAAAAAGGGAGACACCATGACCTTAAATTGAACTTGTTGCAACAATTAAAATATATTCCATGATTTGACAACTTACAGTTCAATAAATGCCAGATGGAACAATGTATTTTGGGGTTTAATAATTATTATTGTAAATTGTCTTGGAATATATGATGAGATTTGAGTTGCTGAGGGTTGAATACAGTAACTTCTATTGACAATTACCAATTAATTTTGCTATTACATTTTTAAAAAAATGGTTTGGATGGTAGGCCTATCATAACAATTTTAACAAATTTATCAACAGGGTGATATATTGCTTCAGATAAATATAGAAACTAAACGACGATATTGAAACAAAAACAAAAAAATTACAATATGGTTAAAAATATATGATCTGCAATAAATAAATAAATAAATAGCAGGAGGCAACACATGAGTAGTTAGTTTGTGTCTTTAATGAGTCATAGAAGTTCATAATTCAACCTTTTACAGCTCAAATCTTATGATACTGCAAATAAATATCAAAGAATTTCTTACTAGTATAAAGAAATGGTCCCCATGATCAATACTGACCCCCCAAAATTATTGTTCCATCTTTCATATACAGTGAACCCTCGCTGTATCGCGGTTCACTCTTCGCGGCCTCGCTGTTTCGCGGATTTTTTTTTCCAATTTTTTTTTTTTTTTTTTTTTCAATTTTTTTTATAGTGTAACTTTTTTTTTACAGTGTAACATTCTGTCCTGCGCCCTGATTAGCTAAGAGACTAGACCAGGACTAAACCAGGTCTAAAGCAGGTCTAAACCAGGACTAAACCAGGTCTAAACCAGGACTAAACCAGGTCTAGACCAGGGATGGTAGGGACAGAGTCTCAGATTTCCTTCACGAGAGCGCCTGGGTGACAGGGGGTGTGGCCTTTGTTTACTTGCACGAGCCATGGAAGAGAGTGCGAGCCGGACAAATGGAAGAGCCAAGAATCAACATGGACTCTTCCAAGAATCAACATGGACGGGCCCGCTGCGGCGTCCGGGGGAGCCGCAGCGGGGAGAGGACACTCGCGCGCACAGAGGAGACAGTGGCTCTTCCCCGTGAGAGGACGAGAGGAGGAACCCGACCCCGTCCTAGAGAGCTGTGGAGTATTGGCGACGCATTGATAGCGGTCTGATTTTGGAGCCGGGGTGAAATGCAACCAACTCTTGTGAGCGCAGGTTGGTCTTACCTGGTCTTGTGGTGCTCAGAGGCGTCTGTTAGCGGTTCGGCACTGTTAGCAGTGGCTTGAGTCTTGCCCAAAATGATATCCAGGTCGCTTTCCACTCGACTTTCGCACATGGCATGGATATGTGGTACCAAAACAAACGCACGTGTCCGCGCGCACGTGCCCGCGCGCACGTGCCCGCGTGTCACGTGCCCCCGCCCCACTATTAATATATTTTAATGAAAATCTACAAAAGTTTGAGTGTTTAAACAAGAGAAAAATGTGAGAAAATGTTAATACCAGTCTCAGAAAGGTGTATAATGTGTCTGGTGAAGCGTTTTCAGCCTTAAAACATGTAGAATAATTGTAAAATATAAAATTGTCCTACTTCGCGGATTTCACTTATTGCGGGCTATTTCTGGAACCTAACCCCCGCGATAAACGAGGGTTCACTGTATACTGAATGATAAGGTGATATTGTAATTATCATGATAGGCCTATTTGCTAGGACTTATTGTGTCAATGGTAAAAAGTAGTGTCAATATTATACTTTGTCGTCGTATTTTCAGTAGGAACATATCGCCCTTCAAAATTTGTTTGTGACCGGCCTAAAATACCAAATGTATGATTTAAATCTGAAGTGTCATTTTCAATCCAACTTGGATGGGTATGAGAGGCAGTTACGGCAGAGTGAAAGGAAACCAAGATTAGGAGTCTGCCGTGTGCACTGCCTGGCGATGCCCAATTCACAGATGAATCATTTTGTTCAATGGTGTTCCCTGCCCCCACCAAGACCCCATTTCCTCCACTCACTCAAATTATGGCTTCTGACTGAGACAAGCACAATAGTTGGGTTTCCAGCTTATGTGAATGAGTTTTTTTGAAGTGTGTCACTACTAAAAAAAAAAGTTTGTTTCTGTAGTATTGCCAGTAATCATTTTAATCCAAGTTGTACAAAATGAGGAATAAGCCATGCATTAAAAAAAACAACAACAACATATCTTTAGTTCAGTAGAGATTGGCAATTCCTTGTCTGAAATTAACCAGATGATTCTAGTGAAAATGTGTGGAGTTTAAATACACAGTGGCGCACTTCCTGTAATACCACATGACATCATAAAGGTGAAGAATGTGAAGAACGTGTGAATGAAACAAAACAAAACTCCGGGTATGCT
Organism: Paratrypauchen microcephalus; assembly: GCA_036785185.1. NCBI lineage: Eukaryota > Metazoa > Chordata > Actinopteri > Gobiiformes > Gobiidae > Paratrypauchen > Paratrypauchen microcephalus. The sequence goes on from JAVJIX010000010.1 coordinate 3,053,348, forward strand.
TGTGACAAGAAAAGAAAATTATTTCAAACCCCATTTTAATGACTAGACTAGGGTTGGGCGGTAATACGGTAATATGGTATACTGCGGTATCTAAAAATAGCAACGATATCAGATTCATTGCCGTCATTAAAAAAAATAAAAAATCTTGCCCTAATATAATATTAACTATAATTAATTTAATGCCTAAATAAAGAGTGTTTGTCCAGCACCTATGTATGTGTGGTTGTGTTTGTTAATTTAATACTATTACAGTTTAAAACTAATATTACTATCGGAGAGATGACGTTCGGTTATAAAGTCACTGCTTCTGATAATAGTTGCGGTCCCTTTAAGAAAGGCGTGACGTTTGACACGTGGCTTTTGTGTTCTAGCACAGCACCTTTCTGATATTCTCGCGTGTTAATAAAAACAACTCTCCGTTTTTGAGTCTGAAATGTGAGAAGTTTTCGGGTTTCTTATTACAAACGCAACTTCCACACGAGGCTGTTATTCTGGGAGATGAAGACCCCCTTCTTTGGTGGAACGAGGGTTGCCCGAAAATACCTGTGCTCTCACAACTGTGCACCGTGGGCAAAGTTGTCAATCCACAACGTGCCCTACTCAAGCCGGAAAAAGTGAACATGCTGGTTTTGCATTCAATAGCTTAATATTTTTAATTTTCAATAAGGAGTAGTTTTTCTGACGGACGAAAACGGTTGGCTGCTGTATTTGAACTTTAAACATTTGTTAATAAAAGTTACTAATTTTGTACATGTTTTGTTATGTTTTCAGTATCATTAGGCCTATGTCATGCTTGCTATTCTGTTTCTGAACGGTATAGGTGCAAGCTGCCATTTGGCGAGGCGACTCCACTGTAGTGCTACCAAGTGTTTTTTTTTTTTTTTTGCCTTAGCAACGGTAATACCGTATACCCCGGGAAAATGTGGACACGGTTTAACGGTATAAAAATTTGGATACCGCCCAACTCTAGACTAGACAATGTACAAAATCATGCGTTCAGGCAAATATGTGTTAATTTAGAATTAAACTAAGAACAAAACGTCAAGGCTAGTAATCTCAGTATGACAGTTGTTCATGTTGTTGCAGTATTTTTGGGTCAGACAAATTAATTCCTGAAAACATTGCGTTTGGCTGTTAATGGCTCTTGTATTTTTCAGAAGTATCCAGGAGTGACTAAGTGTGCCATTAAGAGGCCCCTCTAGTCGGCCATTCAAGCCTTTAGGGCCACACATCACTCTGACCAATGGCGGCAGCAATGTTTATAGTCAGGGGTAGGATCAGGGCAAATAACTGTCACTGCATCTGCGCCCCTCAGGCTTGCCCCAGCAATGATTCATCTTCTAAATCAATGGGACGCTGGCCTGCTTTCCAACAAGGACACGCACCACTTGTCTCCCAGATATGTCTATTGCTGTTCTAATACTGCATCTTCTGGGCTAAAGAGGATAAAAAGTGCATGCATTTTTTCCGTTGGAGGGTCAGTCATGTTTTTTGTTTTTTTTGTGCACATGCAAGCTTTGCCTAGAAGAAATTTAAATTATGGAATTTAAATTTACTAAAAACTCACCCACAGCCTTTTTTTTTAAACCAAAAACCTAGAGGGGTGTGTAATATGTTTTGTACAGTTATCTTTTTGCTCTGAAGTGTTCTAATATGGTTTTATCTTATGCATATTTTTTAGGCAACAGGTCGGCTAAAACAAAATATCGGCATGTGCTGGAGATTTAAGGATGACATTCAATATGCTAAAAAGTGATATCAGTATTTTCTCTAGTTCTATTTAAGTTATCACAGAGAAGATAGTATTAGGGATGTCAACAATTAATCGATTAACGGTCAATTGTCGATTAAGACGTTGGTCGATCAAAATGCATTAATTGTAATTAACCGCTAACCGCGGACACGCGCAACCGCGCTGCGCCAAGCTCGACTCACAGCCGACCGCAGGCGCCAACGGCACTGCTCAGCAGCCCCGGGTGTACGCGCGAGGCGAGATCGAACCCGGAATGCGTGCCGCTGCTGCTGGTTTCGCCGCACCCCGAGCCCCGCGCGGCTGGCCTGCGGCTCGGAGCGCGAGCCGCGGCGAAACCAGCAGCGGCACGTGGTGGTTTAATCCTGGTCTAGTCCCGGTCCAGTCCCGGTCCAGTCCAGGTCCAGTCCAGGTCCAGTCCCGGTCCAGTCCAGGTCCAGTCCAGGTCCAGTCCAGGTCCAGACCTGGTTCAGACCTGGTCCAGTCCACGTTCAGTCCTGGTCTAGTCTCTTAGCCAATCAGGACAGAACACAATGTTACACTATAAAAAAATGTTACACTATAAAAAAAAAAAATTGGATAGAGCGAGGGATTACTGTATTTTGTTATTCAGCATCAGTACATTTGTCTGCTTTTTACTAAGGAATAATTAATTGAGGAATATACAATATAATAATACTATGATATATTTATGACTCAGTGTTATGTATACTATAGCTTATATTCTTAAAGACCCTATTGAAACACTAAAATTCAGGTGAAAAACGCCGCTTATCAGTTAACCGTTAATCGATCGATAAGGTCAATCAACTATCAGTTAATGAATTAACCGATAATTTGCATCCCTAGATAGTATCACAGATTTCATCGACTTGCTGGATGTAAAAATGTAAAAATCGTATTAAAGTTGTCAGCCTGAGTGAATAGTTGAACTCGGTCAAACTATTACTCATCTTACGTATTCTACCTCGAAAGAGGCTGTTGCCCAGTGATGGCATCATTCCACTGATCTTTAAATGCTCCCACTAAACTTTTATAAGCTTAGAGTAAACACTGCAGCGTAGGGCACTGAGGCTCTTTGTTCGGCAGTACAAAGGTTCCTCCTCACACTGGACTGACACACTGTCCTTGACTCCAGACATGAACTGCAGCAGGAAACCCCCAGTAAATCTCCAGCAGAAAGCCTACTCATGGAAACCGTGTTCAAATTTTCCCTTGACATCACAGTGAGCAGTGAGAATACAGTGGATCAATGCACACCAAATATGTAACCAAAGTCCATCTAAAACGATTTAAAAATATATAATAAAAAACTAAGCACCTCTGTATACAAATATACTGTTTTGTTTGAAAGAAAATTGGATTCTGAAATACTGACAAATCTCTATTGTAACCAGATCTGTTAGTAATGTTCAGCTATTTGAGCCATGATAGCGTGTCTGGACTTGTCCACATTGGCTAATAATAACGGTTCAGTTATGGACCAGTGAAAGTTGGCACACCTCTTAAAAGCTACAGTTACGAAGATGAAGTTTGAAAGGATCAACTCTGAGGATAATATCTTCACTTTCTGCCCAAAGGGCTATGATGAACAGCACATGTTTTTCTCCTGTCAATTAAAGGGTCTGTACCATAGACTGTATAAAAAAAGTGGACTAAGGGAGTGTGACATCCATAGCATTAGTCTCCAGTCAAATGAAGCTCATGATGCTAGCAGCTTTAGGGGAAAATTTGGAGCAGAGTTCCATATTAGAACTAGGAATTCATTTATGGACAAAACAGCTAAATAAAAATAAAAGGATCATGTACATGTACAATTTAAGACCAAACTGACGAGGCTCACTGCAGCAGTAACAGAGAGAGAAGTGGCAATTTTTCAATGTAAAGTTAAGTGCAGTTGATGGAGCCAGAAACGCCCCCATGAATACGGTGGCTAATGGGTAAGCCATGTCAAGTTCTAGGGCCTGTACCTGATACTGTATCATAATTCAAGAGAGAATTAAATGTTTCAGAATGAACTGTTAGTCCTGCCCACATAGTCCCTTACTCATTCTGATGCCATAAACAACTGTCTGGGATGGTCAGATGCAGTTGTTTCCAAATGGTTCACATACAACAAAATTATCAGGAGTATCTGTGTCATACAAAGGGCTACTTTTACAATATAAGGCATTTTTCTGAACTGGAAGAAATAAAAATCAAGTGCAGGCTCTTTAACGTTCCAAATCAGGTAAAATATTATAAGCAAGTTAAAACGAAAGCAACTGGACTCAATTAGCTTTTTGATCGGGTAAATCATGTAAACTACAGTTGAATATCCTAAATCCCATATAGTTCAACTGAAGAAACACAGTCGCTGTTACATATTCACTAGCCAGGCCCAGTGAAGTTAATACATGATCTATTTAATCTACTTATTGTTGACTCACTACAAAAATAGACATTAGTGGATTTATAGAGGGCCATGGAAGAAAAGCTAAATCAAAGTTTGTGTTGTTTCACTCAGTCCACTGTTACTAGTGCAACAATGCAATGTATTATGCAAGAAAGAGAAACATTTCTGGACAAAAGCAAATGATTAAAACTATGCTCTAACCATAAATTAATGACTTAATAGTTCACAGACAAATGTTGAAGCAATTAAAAAAAGCAGTTTGTCACAATGGTTAAAGGGACAGTGTGTAGGATTCGTGGCGCATAGGTGGTTACTAGCTATTCCACTTCCTCTTTTGGCTATGGCAGACCTCGAGGGTCACCCGGACGCGACGTACCGCCGAGATCGCGCGTGCCCGCGCACGAACCGCGCACCGCTGTATACATAAAGCGCGGTCCCCCGTTCACTTTTTTTTTTCTTTTCGCATGAAAACACACAATCCCGATCATGATTCATGACAATCTACACATCAAATGAAACCTTACAGTCTCCTCTTTTTGACTATGCAATTCATTTCCCTGCAAAACAATCACTCCCCGAGCACATGGGGCTTTTATACGGAAAAGCACAAAACTTAGCTTACTTAGCTTACCTTTGAAGGCTCTGCACAGGTCAAACTCTGTATTTCATCATAAACTTGGTCTCAATCTGTCCATAAGGATCCAGCGAATAAAATCCAGTAAAACAATTTAGTCCAAAATACGTGTTGTATCCATTACGATGTGTGATCCGGCAGCATGCTTCTTTACACAGGCTCCCCCCTTCCCCCCTCCCCTTCCCCTTCTCTCCTTCTGTCCTTCACTCCCAAACGCAGCGCGGCTAAGCAGCTGTTAGCAGGAGCCGAGGCGAAGGATGAGCCCAAATGTCCTTCTGTGGCTCTCGTATTCAAAATGGCTGCCTCTATATGGGGAAGATCCCCCTTTTATGTGACTATATCTAAGTCCAAAAGAATACTTTGATTTCATGATGGAAGTGAAAAGGCTTGGAAAACAATGTATTTTTGAATGGGTATCTTCAATTTCAGTAATTAACAGGTAAAAATCTTACACACTGTCCCTTTAAAGGGCCCCCATTATGCTATTTTCAGATCTGTTATGTTTTCTCATCACAAACATACCTGGAGCCGTGTTCTGTTTTATTCACAAATAACATTTCAACTGGTAATACAAGAAGTGCTCCACTGTGTTCTCTATACACCTTCACTGGAATCATTTGGATGAGTTCAGCCCTGGAATTGCCAAACTCTACTGAATAAAAGGAAACAAAATAACATTGTAGCATGGCTTAGAGCTCAAAATAGTAAATTTTGTGTAATATACTCAAGAGTCAGTCTCAGTATAGGTTGTCTGGTAAAGCTGGTAAAATGCAACTTCATATTTCAGTAAATGAATAGTGAAGACATTTCTACAAGCCTGTAGCAGTGTGCTCACTTTAGCCGAGATCATTTCCTTTGCACCGGTAGCAGCTTCACTTGTGATTTAACCACAATGTGGTAACTGATGTCAGTAACTCAGGTTTTTCTACTAATTCATGACTGTTGACACACATGCTTCACCCTCCCCCACACCAAAAAAGCACTATCGGAACTCTGCAAACAGCAAAGAACCATTTTGAATATCTAAGAACTACTACATCTTAATTTAAAAGGTCATATATTACACAAAATTAAGATGCGTGAAAAGTCCCTCATACACAAAATTAACTTTAAACTTTAAGCCATGTTATAATGTTATGTTCTCAAAAACATACATGGGGTTGCGTGCTGTGCTGTGTTTTGTTTCATTTCTACAAGTTTTAGTAAACCTTTATTATTAGTGTCTACATCTCCAAAGCTCAAAATGCTCTGTTCCACCTTGTGATGTCATGAAGTGGTAGTTTGCAAGTGAACACCTTTTAGCTCAGTAGAGACTGGTGATTCCAGGGCTGAAATCATCCAAATGTCTTCTGTTTGAGAGAAGGACGGAATAGGTTTTCTATTAATCATGTGTGAATGAAAACAAACCACAACTCAAGGTATGTTTAGGATAAAGAAAAACAATATAATATGGACCCTTTACAAAGGCATTAAACCAGACAACAAAAGGACTAATATTTGAATTTAAAACTATGCATGACTGAACTGATCCTCTACCAGGTCTAAGAACAGATCTATAGAGCTACTGTTCCATTGAAGTTTACTGCACAGAGACTTGAAAGTGGTTTTATGTGGTGGTATTTGCAGCTAGTATTGATCACGGTTTCACAATCATTAGACTCTGTTGTGGATTCACTGTGAAGTCACAAGTCCCTCTGGCCTCAATGTCTCCGTCCATCCCACTGCACAGCTATCATATTGTTTCTGAAGTAAGATAAGATAAGATAAGCCTTTATTGATCTCACACAGGAGAAATTTACTCGCCACAGTAGCTCCAGGACATTTGGACAAGAGGGAAAAAAAGTGCATGCAGGCAGGGAGGGGATAAAGTAAGTAATAAATAGTACAAATAGTAATACGTAATAATAATAATAATAATAATAATTGCTACATCTACCATTTCATGACATATAGTTTTATAATCAATGTTTGATCTAAGATTTATTATTTTATTTATTCTTTATTTAATAGGGACAGTGCATATTAATGAACATCTACAACACTGCAGTGTAAATATGCCAGATTATAACAAAAATGCTAATTTCCATCTGTAGTCCCTAGGCAGGTGACACCACAGATGATGATGGACAAACTTTATCCTTAAATCAATCACAGCGGTAATGTGCCATAAAAGCCTATATATGGTATTTGTTTGGTATTTATTTGTTTTTGTTTTTATTTTATTTTTTCAATTTTTTTTATAGTGTAACATTTTTTTTACAGTGTAACATTGTGTCCTGCGTCCTGATTGGCTAAGAGACTAGACCAGGACTAAACGTGGACTAAACCAGGACTAAACCAGGTCTAAACCTGGACTAAACCAGGTCTAGACCAGGGATGGTCACGCAGGGTGGTAGGGACAGAGTCTCTGATGTCCTTCACGAGAGCGCCTGGGTGACAGGAGGTGTGGCTTTCGCACATGCCATGGATATGTCGTTTCAAAACAACGCATATCCATGTGCACGTGTCCGCGCGCATGTGTCCGCACGCACGTGTCCGCGCCCCCCCCCATTAATATATTTTGTTGTAAATCTACGAAGGTTTGAGGGTTTAAACTAGAGAGAAATGTGAGAAAATGTTAATACCAGTCTGAGAAAGGTGTATAATGTGTGTGGTGAGGCATTTACAGCCTTAAAACATGTGTAATAATTGTAAAATATAAAGTTGTCCTACTTCGCGGATTTCACGTATTGCGGGTTATTTCTGGAACCTAACCCCCGCGATAAACGAGGGATTACTGTATTTTCGATTCATCTAAATAGTTTAGCCAATACTCATGATAGAGCAGTACAAAGCAGTCCATAAACTAGGCCTTTCATGATAGCAAATTCTGAAGTTGATATTTTGCTGAAGTAAATATAGATAAAAGATAATATTGAAAGCAAATCATAAATAAATAAATATTTATCCCACAAAAACTATTCAATATTGTTAAGAACATGAGTTGCAATGAAAGCACAATGAAACACTATAGTGCTTAAACTGTATCAATAATGACTCATAATTCAACACTTCAACCTTCTTCTTTGCAGTTTGATAGGGAGCGAAAGAGGGGGGGGGGGGGGAGGAGAGAAAGAGACAGATGATGAAGGAGAGGACAGACAGAACCCACTGAAAACCAGTTCAATCTCAAGAGTCCAAACCAGCATCGGTCTGTGTGTAAAAGCGGCACTGCCCCTCATAACAGCCACATGTGCAAGATCATTTTAATGAAATAATGGCCATCGGCTTTTATATGGTTTGTGCCGTTTTGATGAGTGCAGCGTCCACAGACACGTGTCCCGTACGTAGAAGCGTATGGACTGTAAAAGTCTCACACGCAACACGTGACTATAAAAGTCACTTTTTAAACTGTATCAGACTGAGACATTCTAACACAGGTGTGTCACTGCACGTGCGGAGACTGTTGACCAGATTGTTTCTTTAGATGTTCTTGGAGACAGAACTAAAAAAATCTTAACAGTTTGTCTGGTCCTGACCAGGTATGTGCCCAGATGCTTGTTACTTTGGCAGCTCAGCACCACCTCTGGTTAGTCACTTTGGTGTAACAGAACTGAGGATTTGACAAGCCTGGATTACCAAAATAAGCCAGACTTTCACTTTAGCTCGCTTCATGGAATAGTCCTGATGTCCAAAAACTATTCTAAAAACATGAGCTGCAATAAATAAATCAAAAGCAGAACTTTAGCAGTTCGTGTGTGTCTAGAATGAGTCAGTTATTTATGCAACCATCTACAGTTCAAATCTTATCATAGTACAGAAAAATACCAACATTTTCGTCACAGTACACAGGATAATTATTGACCCCTAAAAACTATCATTAACTGAAAAATAAGTTTATACAGTGGTACCTCACCTTACGAAATTAATTCGTTCCAGAAGTGGTTTCGTAATGTGAATTTTTCGTAAGTTGAGTAGCTATTTCAATGGAAAAAGCCTGATTCGTTCCAAGGCCCCGTTCCAAGTTTTTTTTAATAGTGTAACTTTTTTTTTAATAGTGTAACACTGTGTTCTGTGTCCTGATTGGCTAAGAGACTGTAGACCCAGGACTAAACGTGGACTAAACCAGGTCTAAACAAGGTCTATACCTGGATTGGACCAGGACTAAACCTGGACTAAACCAGGACTAGACCAGGTGGATTAAAGCGCCACATGCGGGTCTATTTCCTGGTTTCTCACGAGTCACAGCTGAGGCGAGCAGCGAGGAGGGGACCGCAGCGAGGAGGGGACCGCAGCGAGGAGGGGACCGCACGCAGTCCGAGCACATGAACGAACGCAGGTAAGAGCCGCGGTGGTTTAATCCTGGTTTAGACCTGGTTTAGACCTGGTTTAGACCTGGTTTAGACCTGGTTTAGACCTGGTTTAGACCTGGTTCAGACCTGGTTCAGACCTGGTTCAGACCTGGTTCAGACCTGGTTCAGACCTGGTTTAATCCTGTTTTAGAGGAGGCACGGTTTGAGCACGGGTCTCGTCCTCGCAGCCCCGCGCCGGGTCATGCTGCGCTATCACACACGTGTCCGCGCGCACACTTCTCCACCCTCCCCCTTCTCCCCACGCTTCACTATTAATACATTTTGTTGAAAATCTATGAAAGTTTGAGTGTTTAAACGAGAGAGAAATGTGAGAAAAGTTTAAATCCAGTCTGAGAAAAGCGTATGTGTGTGGCTGAGCGCGCATTATTTGAATTTTTGAGATTTCGCGTTTCGTAACTTGAATTTTCTTTCGTATCTAGAGACCAAAATTTAACGTGAAGGCGTTTCGTAACTTGGAATTTTCGTTTGTTGGGTCTTTCGTAAGGTGAGGTACCACTGTATAGTAATTATCATAATAGCTTTTGATCCATATCTCAAGGAACCGTTAAAGGTTGTATGGAGGATTTTTTTTTGTTTCAAATTGTCAATGATAGCATTATAGAGATGCAGCAGCCTTGTAATTATGATGACCAAAAAAATAAATAAATAAAAAATCCGTGGACGTGGTGGGGCCAGATAAACATTAGACAACCTAAGAGCCAATAGATAACCAGGTAGCCTCATTATCCATTAGCTGTTAGGTTGTCAATCAAAGTCCCTACTTTTCTAGCGTAACTGACTTGCTGGCGCGCTGGGATTACGTGGTTTATGTACGCCTCTTGTATATGTATGAATTCCATAGATGCAAAGCGCTGTTTACTCAACTAATGCAGCGGTTCTTAGCGGCTTTTTTCAACTGTAGCTTCCTCGCTGTTAGCACAAAGTTTGTTGCGATGGCAAACATGAATCCACTACCAGTTAGCCACAAAAGAAAGTCTGTTTTTGAGGTCGTTGAAAGAAGAAGAGAAGGGGAAAAAGAGCGAAGCTAAACTAAGGTGAGTCTCGGAGATTCCTTCCAGCGATGGCGTACACTGAAGCAGAGGGTCTAAAGTCTGATGCATTGGTCGCTAAGTTACTTCTGGACAGGAAATTTCTGCTTCTCATTTGAAAATGTACAGTATAGTTACAGCAGTAACAGTGATTCTGAAGGCGCACTGGCTATAAACAAACAGTGTAAGTGTAAGGAGGAGGCGGGAGGAGGCATTTCTACTTAGGGAGATGTGGGGGAGGGGGGAGTTTCACACATGCACAACATTTGAAAAAGGACAATCGGTCGCTGGATTTCTCCTTTCTTGGAAAATCCTCTATACAACCTTTAAGTTAAATTGCTGCATCAGACACTGGCCAGAACCCACAAGCACTTCATTGTTGAGATAAAAACAGAACCCAACTTGTAGCAAAAAATGTTGTCGCACAATGAAGAAAAATATTCAACAAAATATCTCCAAAATAGACGAGTATACGCTTCTTGCAGTGCTGGCTAACATTATGTAGGTCATAACTGATGTTAACTGCAGCCCTGAGGCGAATCTGTGTCCACTCGGTCCACTCCATCTCCACTGACACAGAGCCTGGTCACTCACCGCAGGCCTTTAAATACAGTGCTGATGCCTGAGCTCACAACACTTCAACACTTCACGATTCATCACTACAAACAAAAGATGACATGTTATTTAGAAAGAAACTGCCTAATAAAAATGTGTGTATTTCTTCTTTTTCTTTCCTGTATTTATTTTTCTTGAATATTATATTGATTATATATTTTGTCTTGCAAAATAGGACAGTTCATTTAATCATGCTTGATTATTATTAACTGCAAATAAAAAATAAAGAAATGTGTCTAACATGTTTTAAGGGCATGGGGTCCTTGCAAATCAATAACAATTACTGTTGATGGGAGATATAGTCAATAACCATGTTAGAAAATGATTACATCATACATTACACTATTATTGCTGATAGAAGACTTTTCTAAGAATTACTTACAGTATATGCATTTCATCCAACTAAATTCAATTCTGAAGTACCAATGGAAGATGTCTGGTTTCCATTTTCATGATGCTAAAATTTCATAATAAAATTTGAAGCAACAGAAATTGTGAAACCCTACTGGATTCTACTGAAAAACTTGGTCCAATTAAAGGGATAGTGCTTTTTTTTTTTTTTTTTTTTTTAATGTTAATCTGTATGGGTTTCTTTCTAAAAGTTACGCGTGTTGACACCGGCTTACCTCTGACACTCTCAACTGATCCCTGTTCGGCTCACTTTCTGGAGCCCACGTAACTAGGTCCGGTAACTTCCCTGGAACATGAAATAAAGCTTGTTTTTCTTCTCAAAACAAAACATTTGTCCGAAAGGTGATATATTTGCGTCCCAAACAGTTGTCCACGAAACATCCAGCAGCGTAGATTGCGTTCACGTACTGTCTGTCTCGATTCGTATCACTGCGCGCACATTAGCTGTATTAGCCTGTTCACTTGTAAACTTCCCCCTTACGGCGGACCGCATCTGCCGTACACCTCCGCTAAAGGTTAACAGGCTAATACAGCTAATATGCGCACAGTGATACGAACCGAGACAGACAATACGCAAACGCAATCTACTAGAAGGAAACCCATACAGATTAACATAAAAAAACGCACTATCCCTTTAAAGGTGCACTGCGTAACTTCTTAGCAGAGTCCGCCAACTGCTTGTTTCCATGAAGATTGCCTGGAATGTTTTTCAGTAGGGCATTAATCTCCCTGGAGAAAGCAAGGCCAATTAAAGACACCAGGCCTATTTACTGGTCAGATCTGTGGCAAACTCACTCACATTAAGAATATAGGTTTTAGGGTTCTTTTGAGCAATAAAAAACACCTAATGAAATAAATACAAGGCGGCCATTTAATGCCATACTGTAGGGCAGTGTTTCCCAACCAGGGGTACAAGTACCCCCAGGGGTACGCGAGCACATTGCAGGGGGTACTCGGCAGTGTCACTGCCAGGCGAAGGGGAGATTTTTTTTTTATTTTTAAATTCTAACTTGAGTAAATTTGAGTTAAAGAAAAGAGAGAAAATGCCTGAGAATTAAATTTTCAAATTAAGGAGATGAAAAAAAAAAAAAAGATTTTCATTTAATAATATGTTGTGTCACGTTCTACTTTTGGAGAATTATCAACACGTATGAGTGAGGGGGTACTCGAGGTATGACAAAAAGGCTCAGGGGGTACACAAGACAAAAAAGGTTGGGAAACACTTCTGTAGGGCACTCCAGGCATAGCAATAACATCTGCGCCAACATTTACAATTAATACACATCTACAATTACAATGTAATGTAATACAATTACATCTAAGTTACCCAATGCACTTTTAAAGCACCTTAAAGACTAAGGGATTCTAGACCTGTTTGCTTCTTAGTAGTTGTTTTCCAAGTCCAAAATAGAAATACTGTCACACAAAAGTACATAAAAGCTGCCTAAATATCATATAAATGTCTTTGAGATAATATAAACAGATGGAAAATAGTCACAGGAAAATCAGTGCGCCTGGCTATAATTATAACTGTGAAATTGATGTTTGTGTTGTACGTGGTCAGTGTTGGTCAATAGCACTTCCAGCCGCAGCCTGTGGGGGGCAGAGGCTGAGTTTCTGGAGCAGCAGGAGCCCACAGAAGAACAAGATGGTCCCACTGAGAGGACAGACATGCAATCACCATGAACTACTGTGAGCCAACAGGCCAACAGTACAGAGCAGATATAAAACCATCACATCAGAGTTCAGCTCCACTGCCCAAAAACCCAGGATCAAAAACAGAGCGGCACTCAAAATATCTCTCACTACAATGGAGTAAATAGTAAAATGAAAAGTGCATGTAGTGAAATGGAATCCATGTTTTGAGTGCAAAGCAAATAAATCATTGAGTGAGTCTTTTAGTCACAATTTCTACCTACATAAATAAAAACAGCCTTAAGTTGTTGTGGGTCACGTGCTGTGAAGTATTGCTGTATCAAAATGTTAAATATACAGTAGAGCTATGTAAATTAATTTCACTGATAATTAATAATTAAACATGTCAAATGTTAACTTTTCTTTATGACAGTGGCATTATACTTACATCATCATGGAGATAAACCGGTGATCAGATCTCACTGTAAGAATGCAAGGTATTTTCTGACAAAGCAATAACATTTCCATGGAGACAAGCAGGTAGTCACATACGAGATAGTTTTTTTTCTCCTTTTATTAAAAACTAATATGAATTATTCAAATACAAATGATCGGCCCTGACTATAAAACACTACAACACACTATACTGTTTACAGCAGGATAGCAGAGAAGTGTTCAAAGACAAAAGTTTTATTAAGTCTTGTCCATGCTTGGTCATGATTGCAAAAGCGACAGTAGACTAGAATATATGACTAGCACTGAATAACTTTACCAAATATTTCTTTCTCCACTGAAGCCAGGGCACTCATCAGTATTGTACTAGTGTCATCTGATTCTGTAAATGGTCTGAGTTAATTTAAAAGGGAAACCATCATGTGGATAGGAGTCCACATGATGCAAACAGTGACTGCTGACATCACCAGGAGTATGTGGCTAGACTGGTCCTGTGAGTTTGACTGACTATTCACAACTGTGGACTCACTTCAGGAATGTACCTCAAGAACCTGTGCCCTCGGCTCTGTGTCCCGACTCCTCCCACTCTTTATGGAGACGAGTGCGAGGACAGTGGACAGCATTCATATACACTGAGATTAGGTATAATTGGTCCCAGTATATATTTATCCAGAAGACTTAAAGGGAGAAACGTTTGGGTCTGAATGCATTTAGGTCATTTTTCTTGTTTATGGAGCAGACAGAGACTAAGTAAGCTGGTCTATTGTGGGTAGCATGGCTGTCAGAGTGGTCCACAGTAACTTGGTTGCAGAATACATTAGCACATTTGGTACACTGACCTGGATAATTTGACAATTGCCAAAAAGACAAACATGAAGATAGGTTTGAGAAGTGCAATTATTCAATTAAAATGTTTTTTCACCAATAATACACATTATTCATAAATGTTTTCAATCTATAAGCTTTCAGTCATCATGTTTTAAAGGTCCGATATTTCACTATTTTCTGATCTGTGTTATGTGTTTTGTTTCTTTCACACATGTTTAAATGCAAAGTTCTTCTCTTAAACAGAAAACAGTCTGTTCCACCTCGTGATGTCATGTGGTCATAGTGCTCCACTGTGTTTTTAAACTTTATACACCTTTACTAGAATCATTTGGATAATTTCAGCAGTGGAAATAACCATCTCTACTCAAGAAAAGGTAAACGGTATAGCTGTTAACTTGCAAACTATCACTACATGATATAACAAGGTGGAACAGAGCATGCTGAGCTTTGGAAATGTAGACAGACTAATAATAAAAAGGATTGCTCAAACGTGTGAATGAAACAAAACAAAACTCCAAGTACATAAGTAACGACATTTTAACATCACTAAAAGCTCACAAGACTTTCCATGATATAGGACCTTTATTTGGTTAATATACAATAGAAAAAAGTGCTGACAAGTCAAATAAAATAATCATTAGCTGCGACTCTGGCTCAGTAAAGAAAGGTCCCACTGCACCCCCTTTACTAATGTACTATCGTTTTTAAATTTTCACCCGCAGTTATGGGTGTAGTCTTTGCAGAAGTGACTTGTAGAGAAACTGTTGCCTACTGACTTTTTGATTTTCACTTTGACCAGAAACCAGTGAAGAGCTTTGGTGAAAACAGGAAACATTTCAGTCATTTTAACAGAGCTGTAAAGCAGCTACACGTGTCACTGTAGGGCCTTGAGACAGTATAGCAGCAGAAGCACAGGGGAGTGACAAAGGCAAGAGATGGACTATGGACTGCAGATGAGATCATATCACAGAGCTATAATTTACACCTCATGAGACAGCATTTCTGTTACACTACATACACTACTGTTGGGAAAAATAGCTTTTACTTTGAATTAGGGCTGCAAGATTAATCACAATCTAATTGAAACCGTAATGTGAATGGACAAAATTAGCAAACAGAAAAGGCTGCAGTTTTTGAAGTACCATAATTTTCCCCAAAATGTCCTGTTGTCTTCTATTGTGCATAAAAACTGGTAACCCTGTAGTTTAGACCTATAGATACAAATGCTCTGAAATGTGATCCTTGTATTAGTTTGCCAGTTCAAATTTCAGTATTTTTATAAATCCTTCTGGAGATGGTAAAAGGAGAAATTCAATTTGTCAACTGGACAAAGTTTATTTGGTCGAAAACATTTTGCAGCTCATCTGAACTGCTTCGTCAGTTCTGGTTAAAGTGCTGATGTTTATATCTAGCTGCAGGGAGCAGCTAGCTATAATGAAATTACTGTCTTGTTTAGCATACCCATTCAGCACCGTAATGGGTGTTTTCACACCTCTGGACCTGATCTGGTTAGCCCTATTGTTTCCTTTGTTTTGATTTAGGTTTGCACTACCTGGCCAGAGAGAAACAAAATTTCGATTCACTGTATGTTGAACACATATGGCAGAATTGACAATAAAGCCGACTTTGGTCTTTGAACTTTCTTCTCTAAGGCTACGTTTATACGGCGACGATCAAAACAGAAGACGCAAAAGTGGCGTCTCGTCTTCAAATTTAATTGGAATTATAGATAAGAGAGAGATTGTGTCTGACCCCTCCATTCCTGTTCAAGGAAGAATTCTCTTTTTTGACAAAAATAGCCTCTTTAACTCCCCTCTCAAACCAGTTCTTTTCCCTGGCTAAGATCTGTACCTGAGTGTCCTCAAAGGAGTGGCCCGTGGCTTCTAGGTGGAGATGTACGGCAGATGAAGGTCCACTCTGGCAAGTATTTGTGGGTTTAAAATAAACTGGGATTTCAGACTGTCTGAAAATCCACTGTAGTTTTTCAGAAACGCCGGCCAGGTAAGGAATCGCTACCCCTTTCCTCCTCGGTTCTGATTCTCTGTTGTCTAGTTTCTTGTCTCTCTTGGTTTTGTTGAAAGCCCATTTAGGGTATCCACAAACAGAGAGGGCTTTCTGCACATGTTGTTCTTCTTTCTCCTTACCCTATGTGCTTGTGGGAATGTTAAAAATATGAACTTTAAACAGAATCCTATTGAAACATAAATCAGAAATGTCCCAAATTATGCAGTCTTATTTTCAATCAGTGAATCAATGATGTGTCAAAAAGTTATCCATGAAATATACTGTATAAGTTAGGACAGGTTTGACAGATTGAAGTGGTTTAGCAAAAAAATTAAAATCAATACATAATATTGCTGAAGTACGTTTTTTTGCAGAATTCATAGAGAACTTTATGCTGACTGACAAGCAATGTACTTTAAAAAGGTCTGTTCTTCAAAGTAATCTGTGTCCTGGGTTTGAACTCCTGCCCTTATGTATCTGTTAATCTTTGTAAATGATGTTACAATTACATTTGTGCAAATTGTTTAACTTGATTTTAAAGAGGAAGCAGTGGTTTCTATAAAGGCTTCATGTCAGAGATGGACACGTCAAACATTTATAAGAAAAGCAGGAGTAATGGAGTCAAAGGCAGGGTCAGACCGGAAGCTATTACAGGACACTGAAGATGAACATAAGCAGATTAACGGAAACAACCAAACAACAACAACAACAACAAAAACTAAATAAATAAATTAGGTCTTGCACTTCACTCATAAACATTGAGAAAGTAGTTGTTTACTTTCCCCAGCAACTAATGTAGTAGTTTCAGATTAGGGCTGCACAATATATGAAAAATATCTAATTGTGTTTTTTTCTGACATGTATTGCATTTAATTTGCAATTGGTATTTAATAATAGGATTCTATTAACAGTTCACTGACACACTAATACTAGAATCACATTTCAGATTTTTTTATGCAGAATAAGACCGGATATTGTGTTGTTTGTGAAGGAAATTATGGAACTTGATAAAACAGCAGGTAACCTTTGCGATTTGCTAATTGCCTCCTTTAAAATTGTGAATCAATGATGATTAATCCTGCAGCCCCATTTCAGATTCACTTTAAAATGGCATGACGAGAGTGGAGGCAGAGGACCGGTCAACAGTGGGACCAGCCAAAAGAGGTGCCCCTGGATCAAACGTTGCTCTGACCCGCCAACGGGGCACTCTGGGATCAGGACAGTGCAGCTATTGTTCCGAACCTGTCCACTCAGCAGCACGGGGCCAATCTCTCAGCCAGACAGCCAAACAGCACCCGCTACATACCAGTGTACAGTAGTCATTACCACATCATTAATTTGGTGATTCAGTATTCATATTTAACAGTTACCCATTTCACAATATGCAATGGTCTTCAATGTGCCGTTCACTCACAGGAAAGCTCCAATAATTGTGCTGTCCGACAGTGTACTTGAATGGTAATGTGCCCATAAGGTTTATACAAGGGTAATTCCTGCTTCTACATTTAGTAGTGATTAATCTCATGTTGAGCCTAGCAAAGTGTCTAGTATGTGGACTGCAACCTAACCCCCTAGGCCATCCTGCAGCTCAGTTTGGTCTAAATATATTGTCTAATACATTTTGAGCTTCTTTTGTGCTTCCTTCTTCTGCCCTTTTTTAGCATCAAATTTCTACTTTTCTGAATTCAAATAATTGTGCGTTAACTCTAACAAGGATCGTACATTAAAAGGTGCATTGTGTAACTTTTCTGGTGGTGGGTTTGTCCAATTCTTTTCTCAGCGGACCCTTGCCTTGAATGTTTCACAGTATGGCATTAAACCTTTCTATCATCATGGAGATCAAACCAGACCAAGTTACGGGTCAGATCTGTGGAGAGGCAACCCTGCTCACAGCCAAAATACCTTTTTTCCTATTTTCTTTTTTTTTTGAGCTATAAATCCACCTGTAATTGAAAAAATGTTTCGTGGTGGAGGTAGAGCTGTTTAGTGTCACACTGTGGAACATTCCAGGCAGAGTAACGAGATATCCATAGAAACAAGCAGGTGATGGACCCCCAACCAAAAAGTGACATAGTGCATCTTTAAATCAATATTGACAACATCTTCAAATAAGTCCAATTATCATCTTATGGCACAACTCACTAATTGTGTTTTTATATTCACTATCTTTAAGGCCTCTCCATTTCCATGCCCCAAAAATAATAAAGCTGTCAGGTTGAACCACCTGACTTCTCTGGCTTCATGTTTGAAATTTTGCTCACCTTCCTCTGATTAGAGTCTATTCTACCTGTTCCTCACACGGGATCTGAGCGGAATTTGGCCTGTCCTCCTCTCACAATGCTCGCTGTACAAACACACATTAAACTTTAAACTAGCTTTGACTTAAAGATGAGACACTTAATCATCTCGTTACACCTTGATACTTGAATGCCGACTCTTTGAACTGTGCGCCAAGATTGGCACAGTCTGTTTTAGCGGCAGACAGTTGTCATTGGTGCTGCTAAACATTCATTTTCCCAGAAATTAAATCACTGTGTCTACAATCAAGATTGGAACGAAGAAGGAGGAAAGTCAGAAAACATTTGTTAAAGAAATTTGAGTTTTGTGCTACTCTGGGGACTCATTGCCAGCTCAGTCCTTGGTTATCTTGACCTACATCATCAGAGGTATAATACTTCCTATGACAGAAGAATAGCCAGAATGGACTGTACTAGACTGGAATTGACAACACTATCATAGTGTCTTAAGGGTTCATGTACTCATGGTAAATAAACTCCTGCGTTAGAATTCCAGCATCATGCTTCTTCTCAACTCTTGCGTTTTAGCCAATTTAGTTTTATTCTCTTTATTAAAAACAGAAAACAGCTACTGTATGTTTCTGGTACATGAATTAAACATGCATATTAAGAAAAAATGTTATTTTAGGTCACTAGAGCAAAGCAGCCAGTGGTAACTTAAGTCAGATACTAACAGGCAATATCTTTTTTCATTTTTGTATTGTTTACATCATCTGCTTCAATCCGTACATAAAAGGTGACATTACACTATGCGTTTTGGGTCCATCACCTGCTTGTCTCCATGGAGATGTTTTGCCTAGGATGTTCCACAGCATGACATTAAACATATCTTGCATTTATTCAATTGCATGTATTGTATTGCTAACAGTACCCTGCTGGTTTCCATGGAAATAGATAAGCAAAAATAGATTTTCCACAGTCGCTGCGTGCACATGGAAAAGTGGAATCCGATTGCAAACGGATTGGGATCGTATCGAATTCATGTGCACAGGCTAAGGATCATATAGGGATTGGTTTCCTGAATCCGATTGGAACCCCTGGCTTAGGCCGATGGTAATCCGCTTGGTGCCGCCTTGTGCACGATATCAGATCAGATTGGCGTACTGCGCGGAAATTTTCACCAGGGATTTCACCCGGAAGTGACAGGAGGCGCCGACGCCGTCATAAGTAGCGATTAAATAGCGATTGTGGCCGGAAAAGTCAGACGAAATCATGGCTGCGAAGAAAGAATGCACAACACATACACCAATGCTGCTCCGTCAAACTCCTCGAGCGCCATCTTTGTATACCGCCACATACTTTGTTGTGTTTTTATTGAGTAGCTATCACCCGGAAGTAGTTGGACTACAGCGCCACATAGCGTAGCAAAGCCGGCCAGGTCGCTGACCATTATCCGATTACACGACTTTCATGTGCACTCGGATTGGAGGTCAGACCACCCGCAGAGTAACGGGATCGAATTTGGAGAAATCCAATCCGATCCTACAATGTGCACGCAGTGAGTATGACATTAAAGTAAAGCTATTGACTATACAATTAGTAGATATGCATTATTCTGTAGAAAAAAGGCTAAAGGCTAAGCCAGTACTTTAAATGTAGAACATGATATTCATCCCATTCATAATTAATGTCCTTCTCAGTGAGAAGTGCTCATTGATTGCACCAGAGCTCCACCACAGTCCGCCGTTCTTTTGTGTCAGCCTAAAACTATTCTTCGAAAGCCAACAATTCCCAAAGACATCACAAAACAACAACTCAATTTTAGCCTGAGTCAGACTGCACGCCCCATTGGAGAGACTTCCTTTGAGTTTATGGTTATCGAAGCGCAGACACTGGCCCGAGGAATCTGGATTAGGCACAGTGTGGTTACACAATAGGCAGAGCTGGACCCAAGCTGGTACCAATGGGCCACAATAAGAGTCCATTTTCAAGATTAGAGATAGAAATATTATGACAGGGAGATGAGAGCTTTCAAACGAATTAAACCATTCTAACAGCTACTGTGACTAAACCTCTTTGTTTAGTCAGAGACAAAACTAAGGATTTACTATAGTGAAGTTTATCTGTTTTTGTGATTACTGAAAGTGGTTACCAGGAGACTGCAGGTATGTTAACCAGTGCAGTGACAAAAATGAGAAGTGAGATGTGACTTTGTTGCAAATGAGACAAACACAGGAATCAGTAAAGTGGGAAGCAACTGAAATACTACATTTAGTATTGATGAAGTCTTGGTTAAAAATGTAGTATGGTGGGTCTCTCTTGTATGCTACAGTGGAACAATTGAAATGGCAGAGGTTGGCATTTGATTGACAGCTCAGATGACGCCTGGCTCTGTGTCTCGTCATTTAGACATCAGCCTATTGTCCTCTGAACACACCCCTCTGGGCACTTAAGACAGAAAAGTACATCATATTTTCCACTTTCATATCCCCAAATAACTTTTAATGATTCACGAGAGACAACAGCAGTTTTTCAATTACATAACATTTAAATACTTAAATTCACAGACAGAAGCTTTCCATTTTATAGCTCTTAAAAGCAAAATGTTTTGCTTAAATAAAACTATATTATACTATACTATCTCAATGAAGACAAGCAAGCTAGCCAACACCTTTTTCCATCAGACTTTTGCATGGCATTGGTTAGCCTCACCTAATGTACTGCAGCTAAATTGTGGCTGTATTCATGGGTTTCAACTTCCTGTTTTGTTTTAAATAAATGGCTAATCACTACAGCAACATCCTAAATTTTCATCATTCTGAAACTCATTGATAGTCCCGCCTTGCTTCAGTCTCCTCTGTGGCCCATCCCGCTCAGTTTTGTGTGATTAAAGCAGAGATCACTGGTCTGAATAAGACATGAGCAGTTCCAGAAGAAGGCTCAGGTGTCTCACACAGGGCCCGGCTCTGACAATAGCAGACAGCAAAGCCAACCAGAGAGGAAAACAGCAATACAGCCTGGAATAACCTAAGATTGAAATAGAGATCTATTTTTTAAATGTATAAAACTATAAAATGTGTTGGAATGATGATTAAACCAAGCTTGCTGTGATGGATAGTGGCTATAATATGTATTGGTCATGGTATAAATAGGTCTATAAGTTAAATGACAAATGGTTTTAATCAGACAAAAATTCACTGTGCTCATTCAAAATATGGCTTTAAAAAGAAGCTGTGTCAAATCAAATTGAATCATGCCTAAAAAGCCAAAAATCATCATTGTAATTGTTTGTCCATCAATAAACATCATATTGTTACGCCATAATAATTTTAGTATTAAATTAGAATAGGGGACAATAAGATAATGTGTAGATTTATTTTACAATATTTAGCAACATTCATTGATACAAAATTATATTTTCATGTGCCTGCCTTCAACAAGCAAAGCAAAATTTAAATTCCATGTTATTACAATAAAACTAAATTCTTTAAAACAGGGACCCAGCCCTACCTTTCCCTGTACTCTTTAGTGTTGTATGAAGAGGCGTGGTTGAGCTCAAAGCCACGGGACCTCATTAGGAGCTTAAGATATTGTCCCAAAAGGCGTTGCTAAAAGAAGGATGCTCAAAGCCATAAAATGAACCACAACACAGAGCAGACGCTTGTTTTTCATGTATTCAGATGAGGGCTGACGCAGCCCACCGCATACAGTAGGAGATGGCCTTGAGGTACAAATACTGCATTGCTGGTGAAAAGCATAAATATACGCCTTATACTGGTGATGTTGAAACAATATTACTGTTTTTATGTGTAGGAGGTGATATTTAATCTATGCCCCCCTTTTTGAAAAGACCATTAAAGCTGTAAATTATCAATACAATAATCCATAAGAAATATATAGTTCAGTAGAAGAGCCAAACAAAAAGACTTTCTTTTAGGGATACTTTTTCTCTTCAACACCAAAATCTGTATTTAACCAAGCTTGTAACAATGAGCATGCTACCTTATTCTTCTCAAAATACCAAAATATAAAGACTTTGAACTTGTGCATTAAGAAGTGCTTATTTGCAAATGCTAATATTGCAGTTTAAACTACCTCTGGACTGATTCCTACAAAAATATGTAAATGTTAACTACTTAAAAATGTTGGACATTTTCATACAATACAGTACCTAATTAATTTTTGTCTAGACAGCATTATACATGTTCAACTATAGACAAAACACACTCTAAAGCTATCAATAAAAAGTCCACAACGCAGGCTCTTTCAGGTGGCTCTTCATTATGCAAGTTTGAATTAAGAGTTCATTTTAGCTACTTTTTTTGTCTTCCTTTGGATAATTTCTTGTTTAGAACTACAGTGGAAATGATGTAGTCCACTTTTAGACCTGGTTCAGCCCTAGATTAGACCTGTTGATTTAGATCTGGGGGTACTCAAAAAGTCAAATCTTTTCTTTGGTGGTGAAAAGTTTGGTCACTATCTAGTTTTATAAAATTCAGTATCTACTAGCCATCAAAACAGAAATTCAGTACACAATGCACATTTGTTTTATCTTTAGCCTTGATTCTGGGTAAACATTGGAGTGTGTTGTGTAACTGAAGTCCTGGATTTGTGTACAAACTTCTTTTTGTAGCGGGTTATGGCTCTGTTTACTACTAACGGTATCAAAGTCCTACACAGCTCAGATTCGGAATGCTCCAAGCCTATTTTAGGACTGATGAAACCGGGTCAAATGCTGATGAGGGGTCTGGACTATAGAGGACTGTCTCTCCCGGAGTTGAGCCCAATAAAGACTAAAGACTAAGGGAGCCAAGTTCATCCACGTGAACTACTACACACCTACGTACTTGATGTTGCTAGCATGGCATCCAGCTTACATAAACCTTAAGTAAGGACCTATTGTATCCTATTGTTTATTTTAATGAACCGACCGACACCACCCAAAATGACAGCCATGGTTAAAGTTGAGCATACACCAATATGCAATAGCAGCATTATACTAGGAAGAAATATGGAATCTGGTAGGAAGAGTACACATTGTATTTTTAAAAGATTAAATTTGATCAAGTAATTCAACATAGTCTATTATCCCTTGGTAGTTAATGCAGTTAGATTACATTAAAACTACTAGTATGGCTCTTGAAACCACTCTAGCTTTGCAAATTTACAAAAAACTCTCATTTAAATGCTGTATGAAAAAAACTGGTCTACTTTGATCTGATGAGGTTCACAAAGTTAGTGTCACATTTACAGAAGATCCCTAGTTCAAGCGCCACTTTAGGATTTTAATGTTTAAAAAATGTTTTTCTACATCTCCACAAATCACCAAAGCACACTATGCACCCACATTATTTGTATTGGCAAAATATAGAACACAGGCAGCCAACTCATTTCCCACCCCTCAAACTGTGGCTGATATAAAAAAGATAATCACAAACAAAAGAAGACAGGTGATGGGCACTGACAAATAGTCCCACTGAAGCTCAGAGCTGGGAAAGGGGGAAGAGGAGACTATCTTCTGCTACTGCCTCTCATCGATTCACTTTCTGCTTGAGTGAAAGTGTCACTGACCGTCTGCTTTCCTCAATTGGCTGTGTTCACGGGATCTCATACTGTAAGCCTGTAAAACCAAAATGGAGGCTGGATGAAAGATAATAGAAGTGTCAGTCCTGGTTTAGTCCTGCTTTAGCCCTGCTTTAGTTCAGTGTTTTAAATGTGTTCATTATGAGCAGCTTGTGGTCAGATTTATGGTTAATAATGGGTGCTCTCTTAGTGGTACAGAGTTCACTGTATTTTGCATCAGCATAAAATAAGCAATATTGGTAGGGCAAGTCATGATAATTCTGACTAACATGGTCATGGTAAATTACAGTGTCCAGTAAGATAAAATAAGATAAGATAAGATAAGATAAGATAAGATATGTCTTTATTAGTCCCACAGATCAAGAACAGCAGGAAAAAGTAGCATGCAATAAAAGAAGATAATAAATAAATAATAAAAAAATAGACCTAAAAATAGACTCTCGAGTATAGCTGAATATTGTAGTGCAGATAAAGTTGAATGACATGTTAACAGTGTTCGTTGTACAGTCTGACAGCAGCAGGAAGGAAAGACCTGCGAAACCTCTCCTTCACACAGCGAGGGTGAATCAGTCTGTCACTGAAGCTGCTCTCCAGAGCAGACAGAGCGTCCTGCAGGGGGTGAGACTCATGGTCCAGCATAGAGGTGACCTTAGCCAGGACCCTCTTGTCCCCCACCTCCTGCACTGAGTCCAGAGGACAGCCCAGGACAGAGCTGGACTTCTTGATGACCTTGTCCAGCTTCTTCCTCTCCCTCTCTGTGATGCTGCTGCTCCAGCAGACCACACCGTACAGGATGGCTGATGCCACCACAGAGTCATAGAAGGTCCTCAGGAGTGGCCCTCTCACTCCAAAAGACCTGAGTGTCCAGAAAAAAAAATCCATGCAATTTAACACAATTTTAAATGCTAAATAGTTTAATCTGGCATTAAATAATACTTAACTTACTTTTGAAGGTAAGAAAATAGAGGTTGAGGCATTTATTCTAAAACTATTCAAGAAAAGGTCAAATTTGGTCCTATTTATGCAACTTTTTCAATATCATACTTGTTCAAATAGTTTCAACAATAATAACAGGAGAGGTTCAATTTGTCAACTGGACAAAGTTTGTTTGGTTGAAAACGTTTCGCCGCTCATCCGAGAGGCTTCGTCAGCTGACGAAGAGGCTTCGTCAGCTGACGAAGCCTCTCGGATGAGCGGCGAAACGTTTTCAACCAAACAAACTTTGTCCAGTTGACAAATTGAACTTCTCCTGTTATCATGGATTCTACCTGGACGACTGAGGGACTTTTCACGCAGTTTCAACAATAGTTTCAGATAAAGCTAAACTATCACAATTTTTGAACTGATCAATCATGATTACTGATTGCACAGCCCTAGTGTAAAGGGTCCATATTATGCTATTTTCTGATTTGTTATAATGTTGTTACCTCATCACAAACATACCTGGACTTGTTTTGTTTCATTCACACGTTTAACACAGAAATCCTGCATATTTAGGTTGAGTTCTTCTCTCAAACAGAAAACACTCCGTTCCACCTTGTGATGTCATGTGATAATACATAATCATTTGTATAATTTCAGCCCTGTAATTGCCCATCTCTACTGGATAAAAGGGAAAAGATAACTTAACTAATAATAAAGGGTTACTCAAACGTGTGTGAATGAAACAGAATACAACTCACAACTCAAAATTCTAACATGGCTTAAAGCTCAGAGGAGTCAGTTTTGTGTAAGATAGGACCTTTAGGTACACTTTATTATCTGGGCATTGATTTTTTGAAAAATCAGTGCCCAGTAAACTCCTGACTTCTGACACGCCTGGCTATCTCTGCAGTATCAGGGTTCAAAAGTGGAATCCTCTGATTGTCTTCTTGTCATCTTGCAGTTCCAGTCTTCCTTATCTGCCCATGTTGCACCACAACTCTATGCATTAGCACGGACGAATCGTTGCCAAGAACTGGGCCTCCCTCTACACCAGAGCTCAGAGCAACACTAGTCTCACCCACCACAGTGAGTGAATCACAAAGACGCGCCCGGCTGCTCCTACACTTTGCAGTTTTGACAGGATTCGAAGCACTGTGCGGCGAGATAAACAGGCATTACAACAAGCTGGAAAAGGCAGTAGAGTAGTACAACGGAAGCAATGTTATATTATTCCACACTAAATGTATTTTAATTACAGGGTCATAAAGTGAATAGGGTATTGAAGATTATGCTAAACACCAAGGGAGCTGTGCTATCCTTAATTAATGAGTTACTTTATGCTATAGTGCTATAGTCCGTGCCCCCGCGGTTGGAGGCAGGGGATGGATAATATAGAGTGTGAAATAGCATTAAACCTATTTTTCACTGTCCAGTTACTTAAAAGCAAAAGAGCCATTAAAGATTCCAATTCATGTGCACAATGGAAATACATTATACAAGTTTGATGTTGATTAAGTGCTTTCAAGCAAGAATTTGGCAAGATACAATTGAATGGATTTAATACAACATACTTACAACAAGATCAAATTTTTCAAAAACTGCTATTAACAACCAACATTTAATCTCCACATCCTATACTGACCATTCAAATTATTGGTAATCATTAGATATATCCAGCTGCAGAAAAGACGGCACAGCATAATTTGCTTATCTCAAAGATTACAGTTTCACTCTAGTTAGTCCGGTTAGGCTTAGTTATAGAACAGCCTTCAATAGACTTTTTGATGTAATTTCAAAAATAAGATTCACTCTTTTATGTGGGGGCTTAATGTAGACATAAAAGAGTTTCCTGTATTAGTTGCATTAGTCACTTGCCCCAAACCCAAAACCATTGTAATGATTTAAAAAAATACCAGCCATATCGAAAAATTTAAAACGCACAGCAAACATTTCAAACCTGGCAGCAGTTTTGACAACAAAATGAAGTTTTTCATTTTAAAAAAATTGCTAAAAATCAGATACTGAGAACATGAAGCAACAAACACAGGTGATGAGTAAACCCCCAGGTAACACAATCCCCATGGGAATTAAAGCAATAACTATGAACTTTTAAACTTCCATCAACTACAATATATTGCCTTGAACTATTAACCAATTTAACTAAATGAACAAAGTATGCACTTCAACTTCCAAGGCCATTTGCAATATACACAACAATTCAATAACAATACAGCAATGCAAACCACATGGACCTAGATCAAGTCAGAAGGTTGCCATATATTTGACATTTGAAGCTGGTGACCTACTGCACTGCTATAAATTATTCAGATATGAGCCATTCCAAGCTATTGGCACAACGATATATTGTGTAACATTTCGGGACTCCTAGAAATGCGAATCCAAGTATGCGCCAGTGTATGATAGTAAAAATGTCAGGCTTACGAGTATATATAGGGCAAATTATCACATTGAATACAAATGTGTGAACGTGAGTCACACAGCTTGTATTTATCCATTAATGGGAACGAACGAAGCTGGGTGAATCATTAGACATGTTTGACATGTGTTAGATGGCATCTTGTTAACGCATTTACACAATCTTCGCACTTCTTTCACTGTAAATGCATATATTCATCCTATTATACAAAGCAGGAAGCATGCCATAGTTAAAGCAGAGCTCATCAAATATAATTCAAATTGGTGATATTACCCAGGTAATGCCGACGATAATCATTGTTGCTTTATTTTTTATTTCTCCTGTGGACTATCACCAATTTGAATGCAATGCTGACTGGCATTTCTCATATAGACTGAGAACTTGTGAACAAATTTACTGAAATATTCAAGGGATGAGAGGCGCCTAATGAAACAAGCCATTTTCAAACTTAACCAGGTACGGGGAGTGTGTAGATTAGCCTCTTGATTCACGTTAGCAGCTAGGTTTAGTCACGTTGTAGCCTTTTTATAACAAAATTAAGAAAATTAAAGTTAATGAGAGGTTTTTATTTGTTTTTTTAGGTCAGCTGGCGAGGAAAGTGCCATGTAATTGTGACTACAGGTCGCTAAGTGGCGTGAAGGGAAGCGTACAGTAGCTGCGTTGGTAACTGAGCGTGTGCCCAGCATCCGAAAAACACACAGGCTAGTGCAGCGTTAGCCTGGCGAGCTAACGAGCTAATTATCAAAACACCGCCTTTGCTAACTCACCTGTGCGACCCTCAGACACCCAGATCAATCCACGATAAATCCGTCACGTATTTCCCAGGACCCGAACAGAGCCGAAATAATTGAAATTCCACAGAGAGAGGCGCTGGTGAGAAACAGTGCACTCCTCGCTTCCTCCAACACTACCGCTGAATGGCTACAGACGACTGCAGCTCCGGAGAGTCAACCAAACTTCCTCCGTAGCAACGCACCGCCCCGCAGCCACAAAGCCGACCCGGATTGGCCTAACGCGGGGAGCGAGAGCAGGGCGCCGCGGTGATGATCGATGGACCGGTTGGTGTAATAGTTTAGCCGCGCTTTAACCTCAACCCATGTTGGTTTTCTATGCATTTACATTCCTTTAGTAATGGGAGTTGTCAGATAATTAAAAATGCACTGTGTAACTTTTCTGTTGCCTTCTTGTTTCTATGGATATGTCATTTCTCTGCTTCGAATGTTACACGATATGACATTTAACACGTTTACCTTACATGTATTCAATTACAGGTGTTGTTTTTGTTTGTTTTTTTGCTCAAAAATACCCAGAAAAACAGACATTCTGACTGCGAAAGGGGTTGCCTCTCCACAGACCTGACCTGTAACTTTGCCCGGTTTGGTCTCCATGATGATAAAAGGGTTTAACGCCATACTGCGCAATATCACGGACAAAGCAATAACATCTTTAAGTCATTAATGGGTCTTGATAATAAACCCATTAATAGAATAATTGTGACAGATTGATAGACATGAAACAGACTCAGAATGATGATATAGCGTACAAACCGTAATATTCATTCACACAGGCCTATAATACTGCTAAATCTATAGAATATAGCCTACTATGGACTATTGTCTGATATGTAACATGGCAGAATATGGGCATGTGCTCCTTCAATGTATTGTAAAATAGTATTTTTCATGACTATATTTGTTAAGAATTTTATTGGGCTAATAAAGACCCTTGTATGCAGGGTATAAAGCTGGGCTGGAAAACAATTAACTGACCAATGGTGAAATAATATCAGATATTGTTTTTCTCAGATATTCAAGTATTTCTTTCAGGGCTGTGTGCAGTGGACCAGTCAGGCCACTGCCCTAATGATGAAACCCAACTCTTTGTAGAAGGGCACAAGTTTATCAGCATTAAGCCGCATTCCTCACATAGTTCCCGAGTGGACTAAGCTTTACTGTGTGGCGTGCTTTATGACCTGAAAGGCTACAAAACACCACCATAGGTAACAAACTTGTCGAGCCTGTTTACACAATTGCTCTTTTGGCGTCTTTTTAATCGCTTGTTGCGGCCTCCCCTGTGTCCGTCTCCCTGTCACTCTCACAGCCGCACATTAACTGGCCCTTTCTGTGGCTTTTATTGCCCCTGTTCACTCTGTATACATAATTATCTGCCGCTCAGTCTCTTTTATGACTTTTTCTCAACAAATGGCCATTCATCAGCCTGTCAAGGTCAACAGGCTCGTAAAACACGGCCGGTTGCGGCGGGGACGCTCATCCGTGAGAATAGTCTGACCTCTAGTGGTGATCAAGTGTACGTCCAACTCTATAACAGGTGTACACTAGACTCTAGAGCAGGGGTCTTCAACCTTTTTCCTCTGGTGAGCTACCTTTACATAATGAAAATGCTAGAGAGCTACTAGTTTCAATGGTCACAAAAAAATTACTATATAAGCCTTATATATTGAGTATGTATAAGCCTTATATATTAGTTAGATGCCTATAAAACATAAACCATTAACCATTTATTAGTATAGAGTGGTAATAGGCATTTATTTAATCAAATTTTACTTATTCATCACTATACATGTAATTGAGAAATCCTCTGGAGAGCTACTTGGAAGGGGGTGGAGAGCTACCGGAAGCTCCCAAGCTACAGGTTGGGGACTCCTGCTCTAGAGGAAGTGAACCAGTCAAAATAGTGCATTTAACTGAGCTTTTAGTAAGGAATTTGCAACATGAATGCAGATTGTGTTTGTTTATTTATTTATTCATAATAGAATCTATATTAATATGAATATCTCCACATTATGCGTGAAGAGTCCCTCAGTCGTCCAGGTAGAATCCATGATAAAAGGAGAAATTCAATTTGTCGACTGGACAAAGTTTGTTTGGTCGAAAACGTTTTGCCGCTCATCCGAGAGGCTTCGTCAGCTCTGGTTCTAGTGCTGGTTAGACACTGTTTATATCTAGCTGCAGGGAGGAGCTAACTACACTGAAATAGCTCTGAAACTATCTCCACTAATCTGTCTTTGTTTTTCAAATTACTCTGGCGACTAGTTTAGCCTCCCTATTCAAGCCTAACGACCCTCTCCACCCCTCTGCCCTGGATTGTCTGCCCTAATGTTTCTTTGTCTGTTTTTGACTTGGTTTAAGAATCAAATTATAAATGGGAGACAAGTTATGTCTAACTCCCCCATTTCTGTTTAACAACGGATTCTCTTTTTTGACAAAAATTGCCTTTTTAACTCCCCTCTCAAACCAGTTTTGTTCCCTGGCTAAGATCTGAACCTCACTGTCCTCAAAGAAGCCACCTAGAAGCCACGGGCCATTCATTTGAGGACAGTGAGGTTCAGATCTTAGCCAGGGAACAAAACTGGTTTGAGAGGGGAGTTAAAGAGGCAATTTTTGTCAAAAAAGAGAATCCATCATTAAACAGAAATGGGGGAGTTAGACATAACTTGTCTCCCATTTATAATTCGATTCTTAAACCAAGTCAAAAACAGACAAAGAAACATTAGGGCAGACAATCCAGGGCAGAGGGGTGGAGAGGGTCGTTAGGCTTGAATAGGGAGGCTAAACTAGTCGGCAGAGTAATTTGAAAAACAAAGAGACTGATTAGTGGGGATAGTTTCAGAGCTATTTCAGTGTAGTTAGCTCCTCCCTGCAGCTAGATATAAACAGTGTCTAACCAGCACTAGAACCAGAGCTGACGAAGCCTCTCGGATGAGCGGCAAAACGTTTTCAACCAAACAAACTTTGTCCAGTCGACAAATTGAATTTCTCCTTTTATCTCCACATTATATATTTACTGGAATATTCATTGAAATTCAAGTTCAAAGTCAGCTTTATTGTCATTTCTACCATATGTGTTTGACATACAGTCAATCGAAATGACATTTCTCTCTGGCCAAGCAGTGCAAAAAGACAAGACAGTGTACAAAATACAATATAAAGACAATACAAAAACCTCTAAGACAAAAATCTAAAATTTAAAAGCAGTGCAAAGAGTAAATAAATACCTATTTACAGATGTCCACAAATGTGCAGTGTGCATCCAACATGTGCAATGGAAGACGCAGCAGTGAAATGTGCAGTAATATCAATAGAATGTGCATTGAAAATAAACATGTAAATGAATGTGCAACAGTAGTAATTCCAGTAGTAAATGTGCAACAGTGCAATAGTAGTCCTTAGAAGAAGTTTTATGGCAAATTTAGTGATTCTTCTTTTATTATAGGTTACTAAAAGTTTCAGCTAAAACTTACAAAAAATCCACAATTTTCAAGTTGTAGAGAACACTCTTTGTTCATATTATATGGTGCTGCTGATAGTCCAAAAGCTTCTATGCATCTATTGTGAGTGTAAATAGGCCAGTTCCTTTTGTCTATTATTTTTACATGTCTAAAACTGACCCTGAACTTACAAGGCCATTGTTACAGACTGGCATTGTTCTTTTTAAGAGCCAGTGCCAAATGTGAGAGCCATGGTACAATGTTATAATATATAGCATTACTATAAGCTAAAGTGAAAAACAGAGCTAAGGGCATGTGGTGAATAGGCCTGTCACAATAACACATTTTAAAGTACGATATATTGTAGAAGAAAATATAAACCATAAACCATAATAATTAAACTGTGTTGTGTTGCCTGAAATTCATTTCCTTTGGGATAATAAAGTATTTTCTAAGCACAGAAAAATAACACACACAAAAATCCACACAAATACAAAGAAAAAGTACCCACTGACCCTGAAAATGATTGTTATATCTGTCATATATTGAGCGATAAGTTGATATAGTAATTATAATGACAGGCCTAGTGGTGAACCAGGTTATCATTGTATTAAATAAAACTCCACATTCTGTCTTTGTTACCACATTTTATTTTTCAAACAACATATATACTTTACACAAAATCCAGGTCATATCTGCTTCAAATATGTACATAAATCTTTCATAGAGAGACAGAGAAGAAAGAAAAAAACATTCTTTGGGTCTGACCATGCAAAACAATAAATAATGTTCCTGACAGAGCTTGCATCGTGCCTTCAGGACTGCTAAAATCCAGCAATACAAAAGCTCAGTTTAGGCTATACACAGACACTGCCCTGGTCTGCACAGATATCGCTCACCTCAATCTGAAGATATAGGCCACAAGTGCACCCCGATATTTTTGCTACAGAGAAGTACACTTGCAAGTTGTGAGGCAATCTTCACTCATCCGCTGATAAAGATTTGGAGTTTTTGAAGTAGGGCTACCATGAATGCTGTTGTTATTAATTAAATAGGCTATCACTGTGGTCACAATGCAGTTTATAGCAGCAACAAGCAAAAGTGGTGAACAAGCTTAAATGTATTCTCATAAAAACATTAACTTGATGTAAGAATAGCCATTTCTAAGATGCAGTAACTAGTGTTTTGGAAACTTGACTTGAAATAATTTAAATATCACATTGTTCTAATACTTTAATTACCTGTTGTCTCCGTGGAAATATTATTGTTTTGCCTTGATTATTCCACAGTATGGAAATAAACTTGGTAATCACAATGGACACAGGTTAATGGTCAGATCTGTTTAGGAGCAAGCTTCTGCATATGGGGAGAATTCATGTTTTTTAAGGTATTTTTGAGCTACAATTGTGATTGAATGAATGCAAGGGAGATATATTTAATGCCATGCAGTGGAACATTCCAGGCAAAGAAATAAGATCTCTATGAAGACAAGCAAGTAGTGGAAGTTACATAGTGCACCTTTAAGTGGCACGTCAAGGACATCATTACTAATTGTTTTACTTCGTTTTAAAAATGTGACCTTCTTGTACCTCTTAGGCACTTGTGTAAAAATCAGCTGTATTTACTATAAAATAATGTCCAACCATTATTTTAGTGTCTGGTGAAATGTTTTTCTTTTTCTTTATAAGTATATTAGCTTGTTGGTCTATTATACCGCTTCTAAAAACTGCTTATAACTCATGGGTTACTGTTTCCTGTTTATAAACATTTTGCGGACTTTTGACCATTCATATTACATTTTGTTTGTTGATTTGTTACAGGTGCATTGTGTAACTTTTCTGGTGGAGGATCTGCCACCTGCTTTTCTCCATGGAGATGCATTTGCTTTGTCCGGAATGGCAAAAGGAGAAATTCAATTTGTCAACTGGACAAAAGTTTATTTGGTTGAATACATTTCACAGCTCATCCAAGCTGCTTCTTCAGTTCTGACGCTGGTGGACACTGCCTACATCTGCCTGAAGGGAGGAGCTAATTACAATTAAATTGAGACTGCCACCCCTATTTGTATACAGTTTCTGTTAAGTAGGCCTATTAAATCTGCAGTGGGAGTGGAGTGTGGGGTATTGTTAGCATAACCATTCAGGGCCGTAATGGGTGTGAAAACGCACCATTGCGAAACGTATTTGACCAAATAAACTTTTGTCCAGATGACAAATGGAATTTCTCATTTTGTCATGGATTCTACCTGGAACGACTGAGGGACTCTACACACACTTTGTACGGAATGCTGTACGGAATGTATGGTATTAAACCTTTCTATCTTCATGGAGACCAAACCAGAAGAAGTTACAGGTCAGATCTGTAGAGAGGCAACCGTGCTCACAGTCAGAATGCCTGTTTTATAGGTATTTAGAGCTGTTTAATACCAGACAGTGGAACATTCCAGGTAGACCAATGGCATGTCCGCAGAAACAAGCAGATAACAGATCCCCAACAAAAAACTTACATAGTGCAGCTTTAATTGCTACGCTAACTGTGCACATTTTTCATCTCTCATGAATTAAGTGTCCATGTTACAGCTCAACTTCATAAACCCCACCCACCCCTCGCCCAAACCGACAATGACCAGGGCAGACACATAAAACAAAAGTGAAATGTGCACCAGTTCAGTGAAAAGCTGTGGTAATGACAGCGCCCCCTCACAGGATCGAGCACTGTACACTTTGACCTTTGTTTTTCAAGGCCTTGAAATGTTTTGTCTTGTCAGCAGGATGAGCAGGAAGTGACATCACAGAAGTACAGCTTTCAACCGCCAATCATCCCTAAAGTTCAAAATAATCTCCTTTGAGTCCAGCTTTAGTCCAGTTTTGAGTCCATTCCCATACCCTCCTCTCCTTCTCTCAGACTAACTCCAGCTGTCCTGTGTGTGGATCAGGTGATAACTTGGGGCTCCCATATCTGACTGGCCACTTGGGGGCGACACTGCATAATGACCGGGGGGCTGGTGGGGCTCTGGCTGTCCAAACACAAGCCACTGACCATGTGCTGGAGGGCAGCACCTTTCGGCTTCCACTTCTGCAAAACAGAACAAAATATGTCAATTAAAACAAAATTAAAACTGTAGAGACAGTTGTTAGCTATGAGAAAAAGTAAGTTTTAGTGTTTATCTTTATTGACGCATAATTTGTTAGTTATATGAAATGGAAATAATGACTACGGTTTTTAAAATATGCCTAATTTTGGAATTTGATGAGATAATATTTCATTTTATTTTTAATAAATTTAAAGATGTATTGTGTAACTTTTCTGGTGGTGGGCCCATCAGTTGCTTTTCTTCATGGAGACGCGATTGCTTTATCTGAAATATTTCACAGTATGCCGTTTTGAAATATTTCAGACAAAGAAATAACTTTTAAATAATAACAATAACCTTTTAATCTTTAAATCATCCTGGAGACCAAACCAGGCCAAGTTACTGGTCAGATCTGTGGAGGGGCGACCCTGCTCACAGTCTGAATGCTTGTTTTATTTATGGTATTTTTGAGCTACAAAATGACCTGAATACTGTATATAAAGTACTGTTTAATGTCATATTGTAAATTCAGTAAATTCAAATGAAATGTCAAGATAATTGCATACCAAAATAATAATAGGCCAATTATACCCAACTGTAAGATTCAAGTAATGTCTGTTTGTCTGTTTTCTCCAGTTCAAATCTATCTACGCCACGCTTATGAGACATCCTCCCGCTCGTATTCCTTTCATCTTTCCTTCTATTTCCTGTTGTGATCAGCACAGCAGGTCTGTGTTAGAGTGAGTGATGACTGAGCTCTGAATTACACTAATCAAATGAGCGATCGACTCACAGTGGAAACTATAATGCAGCCAACGGAGAGAAACACACCAGATTTAAACTAAAAAGATGATACATGTATTGATGAGACTTTTATTTTGAAACAAGGTATAAAAGTAGAGATGATCTTTTTTTTTTTATTTAATAATACATCAGAGTGACCAGACGTCTTTATTTATTTACCCAGGACAGACTTGTTTTGGACAGTTTTGGGCTCTGTGTCCCCTATCCCAGCAGATTTATCCAAAACCAATGATTTGTCCATGTAACTGTACACGGACTTAACTTCTTTTGACTGCAATGATTCAAATTACATTTTACACAATTATTCAGTTTTTCTCATCGTTCTTATGCATATTCCCACAGTCAATTCACTATAGATAAATTCCCCTAAACGAAAAGTACTGTTATTATTCGTAAAATGTTCTGGGAGTAAGATTTCCACATTTTCAAAAGCAAAGACAAACAAGAACTAGTCTTTAAAAAAAATCAAATAAGCCTCAAAGGACTGCATACAGAGGGCTTAAGGGAGGAGATGATAGGACGTCCTGGCATCCGTCCTGAATGCACTCATAGCTCTACACACATATGGTTCAACTTAATAAGTCACTTTTCAATGTCTTGACTGAAGCATGGGGCCAAAACTACCATATGCAGCATGCTTTGAATATGTATTAAATGGTATGAAAATTGCACAGGAAGGTATGATGTCGTAGCATAGATCTTTTATCTTCAGTGTATTGAAGTGGCTACATGAAACAGTAACGGTAACAGACTGATGTTGTGTTGGACTCAAATGCGGCCAGTCTGCTCAGCATCTGTCAGAGCTTACTCACAAATGTGCAACTGAACAGTGCTATGTCATACCCGTTTGTATAATCTATAAAGAGATAAGGAAGTTAAAGGAAATTAACGTTTTTTTACAATCTGAGCCTTCTTTCGGCAATAAAACAAGTAGTTTTACTCACCCATAGCAGTTTGGTGTCAATTGGAGCAGTATCGCAGAACTTATGTTGTAGCCGTTCTGTTCTACTAATGATCCCGTATCTGTTAGCGTGAGTGCTCGGGGCATTACTTTGCGGTGTCCAAATAACACAAACTTTAGCACTTTTCAAATCACAGAAGATCGCTGTGTCAGGGTAGACTTTTAGTGGATTCCAAAACGTCCTGAAACCCAATATCCAGCTATAGTTTCATTTGATGACGTCATCAGAGAGGACAGTGCGCATGCGTGAACTCAGCTGTTTTGTAAACACCGCTAGTCCGAAAGAAGCTAACACCGCTCTGAACTTTACTTTTCTGTTGCGATATCGGGTTTCAGGCCGTTTTGGAATCTACTAAAAGTCTACCCTGACACAGCGATCTTCTGTGATTTGAAAAGTGCTAAAGTTTGTGTTATTTGGACACCGCAAATCAGTGCCCCGAGCACTCACGCTAACGGATACGGGATCATTAGTAGAACAGAACGGCTCAACATAAGTTCTGCGATACTGCTCCAATTGACACCAAACTGCTATGGGTGAGTAAAACCACTTGTTTTATTGCCGAAAGAAGGCTCAGATTGTAAAAAAAACCCCGTTAATTTTCCTTTAAATCTAAGACAAAATATTTGAATACATTTTATACATGGACATATTGATACTGCAGTGACATTGCGCTGGGGGTCCATCTCTATTGGGGGAATGTTTATCAGTTACCACAAATAAAGATCAGATTTAGTTCAAGTTGAGTAACAGAGCATCAGACAAAGTAATGCTTTCAGTTAGCTGCACAGCCCCAGGGGAAGGTTTAAGACATCAGCTGGAAAGAACTAATTGTGGTGCTTTAGGATTTTATGGCGCTGTTTATTAGTTCAAATATGCATAAGGTGAATAGGATAATTGAGATTCTAAAATGATATATATACATAGGAACTAAATGGAAGTATTACCTAAGAAATCAAATCTAATAAATTGATTTCTACAGGAACAGTGCAGGGGGTAGGGTATTGCATGAGTTAACGGTGTTCATTGTGAAGCCTGACAGCGAGAACAGAAAGACCTGCAGAGTCTTTCCTTCACCCAGCGAAGGCCTGCATGGAAGTTTGAATAAATTAAAACATGGTAATTGCATCAGGCTTGTTTCACATTTATATCCCGCAATAAAATGTTAACCTCAACTGGGATTTAACCAGTAGTCGAGTTGTAAAATGAAACCAGGGGGGATGGTGACATTTTTCACCAACGGGGGAAGGGGGCATTAAAGGGATATGCCACCCCCAGGTCAAATTTGGGCATCTCCCCACAGTCCAGAGACTAAAATAAGTGGTGGAAAGCGTTTTCCTGCTCACCCAGCCATTGTCCGAGTCTGTCGCCACTGACCGCCGCGGTATCTGCAGCTACTCCGCCTTAGACTGGAGTCTAACGTCGCCAGAGAAAGATTTCGGCCAAAAGGAATTAATTTGCTCGATGCGTTTCCCAATTACTTTGTGTGTAGTGCGCATTCATATCGAGTGCAAATAAATGTGCAAATCAACACGGAGAGCTTGCCTTGGTCATTTTGGGTGGGAACTATTTTCCAGTGCGGAAGAATACAGCCGTATCACGCAGCACGCTGCCAGGGGAATCCCAGTTACGCACCGGGAAGGGAGTTCCCCTGTTGCACAACGTGCTGCGTGATACGGCTGTATTCTTACGCACTGGAAAATAGTTCCCACCCAAAATGACCAAGGCAAGCTCTCCGTGTTGATTTGCACATTTATTTGCACTCGATATGAATGCGCACTACACACAAAGTAATTGGGAAACGCATCAAGCAAATTAATTCCTTTTGGCCGAAATCTTTCTCTGGCAACATTAGACTCCAGTCTAAGGCGGAGGAGCACCAGATACCGCGGCGGTCAGTGGCGACAGACTCGGACAATGGCTGGGTGACCAGGAAAACGCTTTCCACCACTTATTTTAGTCTCTGGACTGTGGGGAGATGCTCAAATTTGACCTGGGGGTGGCATATCCCTTTAAGCTAAGCCCTCCCCCATCACTGACATCACTGTGGTGTTTCAGGGCAGGGCAGAATTAGAAGGTACTTTGTTAAAATGGAAATGCTTTTATAACAAAAAGTCCATATAATCATTCAATAATTCAGGATTACAGGATATATGTGATCACACACGTACACACACACACACACACACACACACACACACCTTAGTCCTGGTTTAGTCTTGGTTTAGTCCTGGTTTAGTCCCGGTTTAGTCCTGGCTTAGTCCTGGTTTAGACCTGGTTTAGACCTGTTTTAGTCCTGGCTTAGTCTTGGTTTGGACCTGGTTTAGTTTTGGTTTAGTCCCGGTTTAGTCCTGGTTTAGTCCTGGTTTAGACCCGGTTTAGATCTGGTTTAGTCTTGGCTTAGTCCTGGTTTGGACCTGGTTTAGTCCTGGTTTAGACCTGGTTTAGTCTTGGTTTAGTCCTGGTTTAAACCTGGTTTAGTGCCGAAATAGATGCAGAAATAATCTGATAATATGACTCACCCATAAGAACGCGGTCAGATCCATTCTAACAGTTTGCCGTGTTGTCTTTAATAATCCGGAGCTCCGGAGAAAAGGACATAATCCCGAATGTATCCCGTGTCCCGAGGCGAGAGTTCCTTCTTACGTAGCATTAACGTAGCAAGTTAAGGATTCTTCTTCTCTTGGAAATGCCGCGTAAATATCAGGCTCACAGCTGATCGGCGAACAGGCGCAAACACAACAGCGGCAATCGTCATGATTGGCGGGAGCGCGTATCGGTGCGTAATTATGCTGCAACATGATTGGAAGCTGGAGCGCACTGGCCATTTTGATTTAAAAATGGCGAAATTCGCCAAAAGTTTAGGGATTTTCATGCCTGATTGATAAAATGCCATAAGGGATGGAAGAAGGGATGCCCGTTTTAGAAGAGGGATGATTTTGACTATTTTTTCCCACAGGGGGGGATGCCACCCCCCCATCCTCCCTCAACTCGAGTACTGGATTTAACCTAATACTATTCATGGGGTTCAGCTTCCAGTATTATGTAGCATTTCGAGTTTTCCCCATGGATATTTAGTTGTTTAATTGTTAATTGCTATGGCAACTGTCCTAATTTTTCATAAATCTGAAATCTAAGGATAGACTAGACCAGGACTAAACTAGGAATATAGAACAGAACAAAACCAATCTGGACTGGAACAGGCTGAGGATCAAAACCAAGACCAAAGCAGAATAAATGTGAACACATCCAGGGGCACTGTGTAATTTCTGGTGGAGGGCCTGCTACTTCCTTGTCTCCGTGGAGATGTTGTTGCTTTGTCCAGAATGCTCCACAGTACTGCATTAAAGGTATCTGTTTCCATGGAAAAAAGTGACACCACCAAGCTAATTTACATATCAGGTGTGTGGAGAGATGACCCTTCTTGTGCTTTTCAAGCAATAAAAACACCTGCAGTGGAATAAATGCAAAATAGATCAGTTTAATGCTACTGTGGAACATGTCAGACAAAGCAATAGGAAAAAATCTCCATGGAAAAAAAATCAGAAGACTGACCCTATTATACTGGTCCTCCTATACAAGCAATAAGAAAAAAAAAAATCTTATGGCCTACTTTGAAATCAGTATGGTAAATGTAATGTTCCTCACCTGTCTGGGCTCTTTTGAGTTGCATGGCTCCATCTTGACCTTTGACCCAGCGGTGAAAGCTGTGATGGCCAGACACAGATCCTGCTGCCGGATCAGTGGCTCAATCAGCTCCCACCTCTGCCCAACACACAACACAGAACATCAAAAGAGTCGTAATGACGCTGCGAACCATTTTTAAAGCATTGGTGTTTACAAGCCAAATCACCCAATAAAAAGATACAAATGAGGCAATTTAAAATGTTTGATTTGAACTTGGCTTTGTGTACTCATTCTTTTAGGTCAACCCCACCCTGAAATCCTTTCAGTATGATTCTAGATACTAAACAATATCAGGAGAGGGATAGGAAGGGTAGGAAGTGACAGGCACTACCCACCCATAATAATAATGTTTTGGTTGAATAAAAAATGGGCTACACTAGTTTAATAGAACACAGAACATCAAAAGAGTCGTAATGACGCTGCGAACTATTTTAGGTTAAAGCATTGGTGTTTACAAGCCAAATCACCCAATAAAAAGATACAAATGAGCCAATTTAAAATGTTTTACTGTGAAATCATAACAATTTGATTTGAACTTGGCTTTGTGTACTCATTCTTTTAGGTCAACCCCACCCTGAAATCTTGACAGTATGATTCTAGATACTAAACAATGATATCAGGAGAGGGATAGGAAGGGTAGGAACTGACAGGCACTACCCACCCATAATAATAATGTTTTGGTTGAATAAAAAAATGGGCTACACTAGTTTAATAGTAGACTGAAATAATACATTTAATTGCTATGTGTGTATGTATTATTTATTCATTCACTATGACTTAATGCACTGCAACGCCATAAATTACCAGGAAAAGCATTACAGCATTTTAATTAACTTACATCATGCAACTAATATTTCCTATGCCCGCCAAGCACTTTACTTCACAGCACAGTAATGAAATAGCCTGAAATAGCATAATAACACAAGCATTCATACTTTTTCCAAATTTTCATACTGATTTTCATGATTTTAGTGCTGTTCTAGTCCTTGTTTAGTCCTGGTCTAGGTCTGGTTTAGTTATAGGTTTAATCCCTATGTTGGGTGGTGTGTGTGTACAAGTGTGAATGCACCCTAAAAGTGCACTTTTAGTTATTATTTTGTATGGAAAAGGTCACACCAGACAGTCTATATAATTATAATGATAACATTGTCAAACCTAACCCGACTGTTACCAAGAAACAGATTAACTAGTGCTTCTCCACTGCTCTGAAGGGGAGAGCAGTCAAATCTACTGACCCAAGATTTGTGGTGCCATTCTAGCTCCCATAGATAAAAGCTGTTGTTGTGTCCTTAGGCAAGATATTTTGTGTCTCTGTAAACTGGTGTATGAATGTGTATGTGAATGGATGAGTGGTTCCTTCATGTAAAAAAGCGCTTTGAGCCTTGCAGGTGTAAAAGCGCAATATAAAAATGTGACCATTAACCTATAATTGTTGTGTTGGCCGTAATACTGAAACAGAGCTGCAAAATAAAAAATACAAAATCCCTTGTTATCCTTGTAACAATACTATACCCATTCTATTACTGTGCTGGAATGTAAAGTGTAACCAAATTCTGTTACACTACGACTGTACCCCTCTTCTGTGGCGACTCTCCATTGTATCACTATCAGCAGTGGCTTCTGACCTGTGCCTGCGGTCTGTTGGCCCCGATGCCCCTGCACTCTCCCAGCCCGAGCCCCTCCGCGCCCCGGCTCTCCAAACACAGCCCGCCCTGTCTCAGTACACTGGACACAGCCTCCTGCTCCGGGACCCTGGGGACCCACACACACACAGGCAGAATGAGGGCTCCGGTTTCACCAATAAGGACCAGATGGGAGAGATAGGCTGGCTCTCCCGATGTGAAACTGAGCTGAACTGAATAATGTGAACTAATAAGACCAGAGCTTGTGCAAACATACGGTCAGTGTCATGGGATAGAGTGGTCATTTGGATGGAGAGGTTGTGTTGTGAAATGGTGCATTTACACAACATATTTTACAAACATATTATCTCGCACAGGTCATTAACATCACATTTGGTTGCATAAATTATTGTTTATTTTGGCATTATTCTCATACTATTCTTGTGAAAGACTAATAAATTTGCCTAGGGAAAGTAATCATCAGAGCAGGAGAGTATTGTAAAGGTCTCGTTAGGCTTTTCATTGATCTCTATGACAATATTTCCTCATCACAAACAAATCTGGAGTTGTGTTTTATTTCACTCACACATGTTTAATACATAAGCCGTACATGTTTAGGCTTCTCTCAAACTGAAAACACTCTGTTCCATGTGGTAATAAAGGAAGTGCTCCACTGTGTTTTTAATTGCCATACACCTTCACGAGAATCATTTGGATGATTTCAGGATTTCAGCCCTGGAACTGCCAATCTCAACTGAACTAAAGGTAAAAGGAGCTGTAAACTTGAAAACTACTACTTTATGACATCTCCAAAGCATTTTGAGCTTTGATCACTCAAATTAATGAAACAAAACACAACTCAGGGTATGTTTTTGAGGAGGTAACAGCATTCTAACATGGCTTAAAGCTCACAGGAGTCAATTTTGTATAGTATAGGACCTTTAACATTAAAAAAGTAATGTATTTTAATATTTACTAACAAAATGAACATACCTTTTTGACCAAAGTTACAGTTAAATATATAACATTTAACTATATAGCATATGTGATGGAATAATGTCTTACTATATATATGTGTGTGTGTGTGTGTGTGTGTGTGTGTGTGTGTGTGTTTGTGTGTGTGTGTGTGTGTGTGTGTGTGACCATATTGTATGAATGAGAGTGAGTACCTGAGCTCTGGATAGACATTCTCCATGTACCAACGGAAAGGTTTACAGTTCAACTTCCTCCTCAGAGTCACACGGTCTGTGATACTGAAAATAAAGACATCTTTAAGAATGATGTTGCTTGGTGTTTAATTAAGTCATTGATGATCAAATTAGCTTCCATTTCCTTAATTGGCAAACAGAATGAAAATCAAGTTATACTGAAAACACCAAACATGATATTTTCCAGAATAAGCCATAACATAATTGTTTAATTATTTTAAACCCACTATAAATCAAGATGAAATGAGAAGTATGGCAATGACTGTACAGACCTGCCATAGGCCTTGCCCTGTGCTGAAGGTCGGGCCTGGTAATAATACTGTTTGTATTCGTCCATCCACACCTCTGCTGCTCGTCGAGTGTTTCTGTCGGGCACACAGAAAATAAGACTTATTATAATAACCCCAATGACAGCCCAAGGCCCACATTATTCACTAAATCACCATAGCTGCACCGCAGTCCATCTGTTACTTAATGCATGGGCTACAAAGCATCTGAAACCATCACTCATATTAAACATGTGAGGGCATATTGACTTACTGTTGCTATAGTTATTTTAAATGTTGAGAAAAGTCAAATATATCCTACTAAATATAATTGTAAACATACTGTATATCTTAAAATATAGACTGCACATGATAAAGGTTTTTCAGCATTGCTATGTGCACTGTCGAACTTGGGGGTTCCATCACCAGTTTTTCTCCATGGAGAATTTATTGCTTTGGCAAGAATGTTCTACAATATGCCTCTAAATTTACCTACATACTGGCATAGCTTGGTACCACCACCTGCTTGTCTCCATGGAGACAGATAATGCTATATTCTGGAACATTTGGAAGGCAAATGCAAATACAATAATTTACATACCAATTGTTTTTATATTGGTTCTGTGTACAAAAAAGTCTAAACTTAGTACTGTATACACTGTATGATCTGGAACATGAAGGCCTTCAATGTAAAAATAGGTCAATTTTAATCCTGCAATTTCAATGTTAATATACTACTTACAAATTTAAATATTAAAAAATCTTGTCCTAATTCCTACAGATGCTATACATTATTGAATTGCATATTTACCTAAAATATTTCTGGTTTCATAACTTGTTTTCTTGTTTCTACTTTTATCCAGGTATAAAGTTCCTCTGGTGCACTCTGTTTGAGGCTAATCCTGTTCATGTGATGTCTGAGATGGAGGCCTGATCCGCAGATTAGGGCTCTTGGCAGCTCATAAATGCTGTTGTGTTTTAGACTCACTTGATGTAGGTGAGAGCATTGCCTTCAGGGAAATCGTACGGGTGTCGCTTTCTGAAGACATGACCCACTCGGCTACAAGGCAGGATCTCCAGGCTGCCTCCACACATCCAAACACGGAAAGACAGCTCTGGTGGGATACAGAGAAAGCAGGTCTGAAATCAAAGCATTTGGTGTCATTTTTATGTTA
This sequence comes from Paratrypauchen microcephalus, assembly GCA_036785185.1. Taxonomy (NCBI): domain Eukaryota; kingdom Metazoa; phylum Chordata; class Actinopteri; order Gobiiformes; family Gobiidae; genus Paratrypauchen; species Paratrypauchen microcephalus. The sequence goes on from JAVJIX010000010.1 coordinate 3,097,656, forward strand.
TCAAATAAAAATATACCACCAGTATATTTTAATTCAATGTGCCAGACCATTTCAAAAGGCTAAAAAGCTGGGGAAAAAAAGACTACCAGGTCTACACCAACCATAGACATAATTTAATCTAATCTAATTGTGCTCAACTCAGATTAATGCATCAGTAATAATAATAGTTCAAGGGTTTTAGTATTTAGGGTTATAGTATTTTGTTTTAATGTGTTAATCACTATGGCAACAGTTCTAATTTTTCATAGTTCTGACCCATGGGTAGCACTTTTACATGTTTTTACATTGCATTATTCATTTACACTCTGTACTTCTGTAGTCACAGCTGTCCTGGGGCTAAATGTTGAAGAAAAAAAAAAAAAAAGAGAAAAATGGCAGCCAATCTCCTCCAATAGCCTCTCCATCACCACCAATCCCCTTTTTACATACCACACAGCATTTATTCTTAGGCAGTTAGAAATGCAGTTAATACGGTTAATAAGGTCTAAAGTGGTCTAACTTGGATAAATCCACACAAAAATATAACTTAAGTCAAAAGACAAAGCACAACCTCAAAAATTCTACATTACCACGGTCTGTGAACACACCATGATATCACGTTTCACTATCTGTAACACATAAATCAAACTGAAGGATGTTCCGGTTCAGATTTATGAGCCTGCTGCCTGTAAATTTCAAGGACACTTTTATGGGCGCACTACTTGTTCATTATTGTATCTAAAAGTGTATCAAATGACCAAATAAAAACTCAAATACAACTTATTTTTAAGGTTTTCATTGCTCCAAAAAACAAGCATTATGGGAAGACTTTGCTTTCTAGATAGAGTTGAAATATGTTTATTATTGATACTTTGGATAGTTTTCAGCTAATGTCATTAATATTCCCTAGGGAGATGTTAATTGTAAGCACTGCTCTGTCTGAAGCTCTGTTACTTAAGACTTTAATTTCTGCTTTGTTTTAATGCAATCTGATTATTAAGAACTAAACTACAACAGGTGAGCTGATTTGTGATGTTAAACAAGTTTTTCTCTCGTATAATTACAGTCACACGCTAGCGAGCATTAACAAACAGTCTGTTTGTCCTCGCTGCTCGCCTCACCTGTGACTCGAAACGAAACCAGGAAACAGACCTGCGCGCGGCGCTTTAATCCACCTGGTCTAGTCCTGGTCTAGTCCTGGTCTAGTCCTGGTTTAGTCCAGGTTTAGTCCTGGTTTAGCCCAGGTTTAGTCCAGGTCTAGTCCTGGTCTAGTCCAGGTTTAGTCCTGGTTTAGTCCTGGTTTAGTCCAGGTTTAGTCCTGGTTTAGTCCAGGTTTAGTCCAGGTTTAGTCCTGGTTTAGCCCAGGTTTAGTCCAGGTCTAGTCCTGGTCTAGTCCAGGTTTAGTCCTGGTTTAGCCCAGGTTTAGTCCAGGTCTAGTCCTGGTCTAGTCCAGGTTTAGTCCTGGTTTAGTCCAGGTTTAGTCCTGGTTTAGTCCAGGTCTAGACCTGCTGGCTTGAAAATCTATGAAAGTTTGAGTGTTTAAGCGAGAGACAAATGTGAGAAAAGTTTAAATCCAGTCTGAGAAAAGCGTATAATGTGTGGCTGAGCGCGCATTATTTGAATTTTAGAGATTTCGCGTTTCGTACCTTGAATTTTCTTTCGTATCTAAAGACCAAAATTTACCATGAAGGCGTTTTGTAACTTGAAATTTTCGTTTGTTGGGTCATTCGTAAGGTGAGGTACCACTGTAGCATTGCTTTTGAAATTCCAAGTTCCAAGTAATTCAGTAAATATTTTACTATTTCTGCCTTGTTGTTGTTGTATTTTTGGAGTTCAGGATGTGCCAATACTTTGCAAAGTATTGGCACATCCACATGCATTCGTGTCATCCTCAACTTTTTAAATACTGAAGAAACATAAATCAATAGTTCTCACTTCAGTGGAAAACATTGCAACACCTATAGCATAAATCTATGACTGTTTTGGTGAATAACGTAGTAGTGTCCTCTGTGTGAAGACTTTGCATAAGATCCCTCAAGTATACATAAATAAAATAAAATAATAAAATGTAAAGTTGTGTACAGGATTTCTCACCAAAGTTCTCTCCTCCCCAGATGTCCATGTGTGTGTCATACTGCCCCAGGTGATTGAACCAGCTTTTGTCCATCACAAATATTCCCCCAGCGATCACAGGAGTTCTGAAATTAGTTAAAAAACACACACACACACACAAACACACACACACACACACACACACACAACAGAATAACAAAAATCATTAACATAATTTATATTAACTTTGGTTTAGCTGATTTTCAAACTGAATTGTGGGAGTGAATACTTCTAATTTTGCTATAACAAACCCTCTGTTTAGACATGTCCATAACTTTATAACAGTTTTAGTTTTTATAAAGCGAAGTCAGAAGTGGTTGGAGGTGGCTGCTTTGTATCTATGGATATGTCATTGCTCTGCTTAGAATGCTCACAATATGACATTAAACATATCCACATTACATTTATACAGCTTCAGGTGGTTTGACAGATGTGACCTGTAACTTGGTCTGGTTTGGTCTTCATGATGATAGAAAGGTTTAATATAGAAAGGTTTAATTTAAAAAGGTTTAATACCACAAGCATTTGACAGACTCTTCACCAACAAAGTTACACAAAGCACTTTTAAAGGTCCCATGGCATGAAATTTTCACTTTCTGAGGTTTTTGAACGTTAATGTGAGCTCCTCTACCCTGTTTAGGCCCCCCCCCCCCCCCCCATTGTGAAATGTCTAAACTGAGCATTTGCGATCCTTTTCTGCGTTACAAAAATCGGAGCTCAAACGGGCGATTTTGAACAAGGCACCTTATTGACGTCAGATCGAAAAAAGAAATGCAAATGCAGTTCCACCCCCGTCTGTCTGTACTCAGCGTCTCTGTAAATCACGCCCAGAGAGTTTGGACTGCGAATGCGCTAGGCAATGCGAAATGCGTTTTTTTATTTGCCTGGAGGCACGTCCGAGTGTTTCTAGGCTCGGAAGTCCTTTATCTGAGCCTCTGGACCTTTGAACAGCAGTGGTTTAATTTTATTTTCTGTGGAAATGTGTTTATTTTTCAATGGAACGCTTCAAATCTCTCCCCCCGTGCAAAAACACGGAAGTGGATCAGGGGGCACAGCTGAGAGCTCAGAGCCGAGAGCGGAGAGTTTGGCCACGCCCCCACCCTCTACTATAGGCCAGCTCTTTTCTCCTCATTTGCATTCAAGCAACAACGCCCATTATAGAGTGTTCAGAGAGAGAAAAATTACTCTTTCTCATCTTATCTCTGTTTCTCATGCACTGAGTGTTGATTTTGAAGAAGGATTCATTTACAGTATTAGGGAACCATTAAGGAGCCATATAAAAGCATCAAGAAGTACCATGTCATGGGATCTTTAAATAGGGAAAGACAGTCATCACGCAGTCAATCTATTCACATCCTAATGGCTACACAGCAACACACGTGGTTCTTTTTTCTGGATTCGCGATGAATAAAATGTTTTATAAGAGCACAGTGGCCTGATTTTGTCACAAAGTGTGGCTTTAACAACATAATTTAATAACGAGTTTAGCCAATTGAATCTCAAGTTACCATGGTTTCAATGAAAGTACAACAATGAAAATATTTTAGAGAGAAGCAAAGATAAAAATATATTCGATTAGTTTAATTTGTCTTTGAACCTTGATACCAATAATGGGAACAAACAACCTGAAAAGACACATTTTTCCCAAACATACTTTCAGAATAGAAAATATATTGTCTATTGTAAAAGTGTTGATAAATAATGTATAAACAATGACTGATTGACTTGACTGACAAAAGTAGCTGTACCTGATTGGTTGAGTTGGGTCACTCCTGGCCATTTTCTGTTCGATGGGAATTTGCTCCCACTTGAAATGAAGACTCCAGTCGAACCCTGACAACAACAGAGGAATAAACATTTTGAATAAACATATGACGCTGTTTTCTGATCTATGTTATAATGCCGTTTTCTCATCAAAAACACACCCGGAGTTGTGTTTAGTTTCATTCACACATGTTTAACACACAAATCCTGCATATTGAGGCTGAGCTCTCTCAAACAGAAAACACTGTTCCACCTGTGTTATATGCTCCTCTATGTTAAATTCCATACACCTTCATTAGAATCATTTGGATCATTTCAGCCCTGCAATTTCTACTAAACAAAATATAACACGTAGCTGTTAACTTGACAGCTACTGCTTCATGACATGTAGACAGGTGATGACAGGTAGAACAGAGCGTTTTTAGCTTTGGAGTTGCAGACAGACTAATAATACAGGATTACACGAACATGTGTGAATGAAACAAAACACAACTCCAGCTATGTTTTTGATGAGACATAACAATATTTTAACATGTCTTAAAGCTCACAAGAGTCAGTTTTGTGTAATACATGACCTTTAAATGTATGGACAGATCTTTGGAATGCATAATTATTATTGTCCTTGTCCTATATATTCATGGCCATCACTGGTGCCAAGAAAAATGGACTATGAGACAATCTTGTACAATCATATTCCATAACATGTCATAATAAAATGTAAATCTTTCCATAGTAGACTGTAGCACAGTTAATTTTCTTCATTTCCCATGAGTATACTTTGGTAAAACTCCAACTAATGTAATGCAGCTATATGTATCTCTAGAGCATATTTTTCTTTTCTGTTTTATCAGCTGTTTCGATATTAGATCATATGTTTGCGATGGACCAACCTCCCCTCAGGTCGGCAGAGGCAGCCAGGTAGGCGAAGTTATCCAGGCTGATGACGTCAATGATCGGGCTCACCACTCTGGTATGGTCCTGGACACAAAATAAAAACATATTATTTTATTGTTATAGATGGATTCATTTTTCACTGTAAGAAATTGTGTTTAAAGGTGCACTATGTAACCTTTCTGAAAGATGTTCCATCAAATGCTTTTCTCCATGGAGATTTCATTGCCCTGCCTGAAATGTTACACAGTATGACTCTCCTTACATTTATTCAATTAAAGATGGTTTTATAGCTCAAAAATACCTTAAAAAAAAAAAAACATTGCTTCTCCACAAAGCTGACCTGTAACTTGGTCTGGTTTGGTCTGTGAAACATTTTAGGCAGAGCAATAAGATCTTCATGGAGAAAAGTATTTGACTCCTCCAGAAAAGTTACACAATGCATAAACATATTTAACAAGGACAGAAAATCCTAAAGGTAATCAACAGAATTTCCAGTAAAGATAAAAGCTCTTAAGCAAATTTGCAAATAGGGTTTAAAAAGTCTGGCCTTGGAATTGAAAAAAAAAAAAAAAAAAAAGCACATATTCAGAGTAGAGTGTGTAGACTTTGCTGACTCTGTTTATCATTATACAGCCTATTTTTTATGGTCTTCCTTAAGAACAAAATGCAATCCATTGTGAAGAGTTATTGACAAAAACACTTTTAATGTCAGCATGTGCCAACCAATACTTCACTATGGAGTCTCAAACTTTTCTTCTTCAATATTTGGCTCTCAACATATTCCACTGAAAAGATACTTTAGTTCCAGGATGAACAGAACTTGCAGGTCACATCTTTATACAGCGCTTTTCCACTGCGCTTTCAAGGTGAAAAAGAACAGGATTCAAAGCGCCAACCTTTGGATCAGCGGAGAAACGCTCTACCAACTGAGCTACTGTCACCCCTCAGGACCAAACATAAACTCAACCATGATCAGAATCAATCTAGGACTTAAACCAGGTCTGTGTCAGGACATTGTATGGATTTGTATGGGATTCCTGTTTATAGGTGATCTCTTGAGGACCTTTGCCTATTCAAAAGATATATTCTTGTGTTCTATAGCAAAGGTGCTACATTTTAATCACTCTACAACCCATGGATAGGAATAAAAGGGATTTTTTTTTTTAATGTGAATCTGTATGCCATACAGACGACACTGCTGAAGGGGATGCCATACACTGTATGACATCCCCTTCAGCAGTGTCGTGCATTAACACTGGCTTACCGCTGACAGTGTCCTCTGAGCTGAATTCTACTCTTGCTTGTTTTTCCTTCTCAAAACAATATTTGTCCAAAAAGTGATATATTTGCGTCACAAAACAGTTGCACACGGAAAAGTCAGAAGTCTAATTCGCTTGGTGCTATTTTCTGTCGATTCGTATCACTGCGCGCCTATTAGTATTATTAGCCTATTCACTTGTAAACATCCACTTACAAGTGAACAGGCTAACTTGTCGGACCTACTTTCGTCAGCTCCAGAACCGGAGCAGAATTCGGGTCAGAGGACACTGTCAGCGATAAGTCAGTGTTAATGCACGACACTGCTGAAGGGGATGCCATACAGATTCACATCAAAAACCCGAACTATTACTTTAAAGCACAACAAGACCAAACAAATACAAAACCACGACTAAACCAGAACTAAACCAGGACGAAATTAGAACTAAACCAGGGCATCTCATTCAGTGGACAGTGCCATTTAAGTCAAGTCAAGTCATTTTATTTATACAGCACATTTAAAACATAACAAGTTGCACCAAAGTGCTTTACAGCATGAAACACAAGTGAAACAATAAAAGAAATATAAAATATATAATATATTACATGAAAGAGTGGCTAAATACACTAAGATAGAAAGCTAAAGTTGACAGCTTCAGAGTAGGGCTCATGGGCTGTTGAATGGCATCTTGAAAAAGATTGACACATTTAATGTGTTTTTAGGAGGGTTTTAAAGTGAGGTAGGGAGGAGGATGATCTCGGATGAAGAGGGAGGCCATTCCAGAGCTTAAAGGAAAAGTAACGTTATTTTACAATCTGAGCCTTCTTTCGGTAATAAAACAAGTCGTTTGACTCACCCATATCACGTTCGTGTCATTTGGAGCTGTTTGAAGAAAGTTATGTTGTAGCGTATCCGTTAGCATTTGTATTCGGGGCATTACTTTGCAGTCTCCAAATAACACAAACTTTAGCACTTTTCAAATCATAGAAGCCCGATGTCTTAATGTAAGATTTCGTTTGAAGCAAAAGTGGCCTGTAATCCGAGATTTATCCATAGTTTTCAGCTTTGCGTTCCATGTTTGGGTCCCGGGAGCTGAGAGCACAATCCGCGCATGCGCACTGGCGTCCTCATCTACTCGAAACTATGGCTAAATCTCGGATTACAGGCCACTTTTCCTTCAAACGAAATCTTACATTAAGACATCGGGCTTCTATGATTTGAAAAGTGCTAAAGTTTGTGTTATTTGGACACCGCAAAGTAATGCCCCGAGCATAAGATACAGCACCATGTTAACGGATACGGGATCATTACTAGAACAGAACGGCTCAACATAAGTTCTGCGATACTGCTCCAATTGACAGAAAAATGCTATGGGTGAGTAAAACTACTTGTTTTATTGCCGAAAGAAGGCTCAGATTGTAAAAAAAAACGTTAATTTGCCTTTAAGGCCACAATACTCTGTTTGTATTTGACTACTTTGTCTTTGACCCTGAACAGCAGTGACTCATCCAGTTTGTATTAGATCTGAGGAGCTCAAGTGGGTCAGTAGTAATTCACAGCTCTTCCATCTGACTACACTCTTGTTAATCAGCTGTGATGGCCTTGTTAACACCTCTGAGAGACTGAATACTGAGTGTGAGTAAAAACAAGTCTGAATACAAATGACCAGTGGTGTAGTGTTAAAAGTAGGGAGGTTGTGGGGTTGATTCCCAGAACATGCAATTTGATAAGTACATGCTGTGTCCTTGGGCAAGACAATTCCCCCATCGTGCCTGTGGCTGAATGTGGTGTGTAGTTTCAGTGTAACTGCTTTCAGATAGATATTTCCAATCCAATCCAAGTTTTTATTGATACTTTGCAGCTGATGTCATCAACATTCCCCGGGGCTGTGATGTTAACTGTAGGCCCTGCTCTGTCTGTAGCTCTGTGACTCAGTTACACTTTGATTTGACACAATCTGACCATAAAAAACAGATTTAGATGGAACTACAACGGGTGAGTTGATTTGTGTTGTTGTTGATCAAGTTTCTCAAAATTACAGTCACAAGCTAGCTAGCATAGCACTCTCATCTTTTTTGATCACAGACAAAATTTTCTGAAATTTTCTTGAGTTTTCAGACAATCTAAAGATGTAGTTGGCTGTGTTTCCTAATTTGTACATTGTGTCACCATGGCAACTGCTGATCATTCCACCGTAGACATAAATGCAGTACACCTCCACCCCCGTGATATCACAAGTATCAATAGCACATTTAAACTAGTTCTTTACCAGAACCCTGTCAGAACTGAAGAAGAATATCAAATGAGAGCTGAAACCTAGTCAATCCAAAAACCTGTGTCCAGCCAACCAAATCGAACCTTTTTGCAATGGATCCTTTGTGTACGACTGAGGGATTACACAGACATCTGAAGTTATTTTTATTGTGTTTCTCTCTTTGTAAAACAGATTTCTCAAGACTCACAACCAACAAACCACCCCACATTGTAAATATTTAAGTGTTGTTTTGAATGTGGACTCAGATTCATAGACACAGATGGAGCTCTTGACATTTGCGGGGACACTGGCAGCTTTGTGGATGTGGTCGGCTCCTCTGTGGGTGATAAATGAGCGTAGGATTTTTACACAAATCTCTGTTTACATTTGCAACATGCCTCTGAGTTAATGTTATGCTGTGTAAAACTAATTACTGTTTCAGCTATTAATCTGGCCATTCATGTGTTTGGGATTATCTTCTGAACGAGTTAATAGGTTTGCAATGGTTGGGGAAATTAAGAAGATTCATTTTTTATCTTTTAAACCAAAATCAAGGTCATGCAAAGAGACGTCAAAAACTGAAAAAGTGGCTCTAACTATAGCAAAAAAGGGATAACACTGTTTTAGAATGCTTATAATGTATTCATACAAACAAAATATTGACTGAAGCAAAGTGCAACTTAATGTAAATAAAACTGTAATTATAAGGCTTATATGTTTAACTGGATACAGATTTTGTTCAGTTATTCTCATGTCTTTTGTACTAGTATCGGACAGATTTTAATCATTATTTTAGAATCTTTAGTAATCCTTGAAATTCATATTAATTACTTCAAATATATGTTCAAAATATGTTAATGTTTTACTATGCGGTTACTTGAACGGCGGAGGAGGATTGTGGCCAACTTTACGTGGACTCATTTGGATGCATCTTTACGCATACAAGCTCCACACTGGATATATTTACTATACCTCATTTATTAGGTAATTACGCTTTTACCGGAACTGAGGAGGATGTTGGTAGAGTTTGCTTCATGTTATCTGTTTGACTTCAACAGATAACAGGCAGATACAGCACACTGTGACCGTATATGGATTTATTATTAAGCACTTTGACTTTGAGGCACTGTAAAGGCTCTGGAGACTTAATGTGTTTGGATACATGGGACATGGGACTATGTACTGTTGGGCCATATGTTTGTTTAGGATGCAGTCCTGACATGTGAGCACTGCACTCCTATTAAAGATCCCATGGCATGAAATTTTCACTTTCTGAGGTTTTTGAACGTTAATATGAGCTCCCTTACCCTGCTTACCCCCCCCCCCCCCCCCCCCCCCATGGCTAAAAGTTGCGAAATGTCTAAACTGAGCATTTGCGATCCTTTTCCGCGTTTGAAAAAAAGACAGCCCAAACAGGGGATTTTGGACAAGGGAATTTTCTGACGTCACACTCGGGAAAGGTTTACACCCCTCGTCTGGATGTCCACCCCCTGTCTCTGGAAATCACGCCCAGAGAAGCACAAACGCTACGAGCTACGAGCTACGAGCTGCGGTTTGTTTTTGCCTGGAGAGACGTGAGAGTCTCTCCAGGCTCGGATGTCCTTTATCCGAGCCTCTGAAATAGCAGTGGTTTAATTTTATTTTCAGTGGAAATTTGACAATGAGTGTTTTTTTTTTCATGGGAAGCTTGTCCTTTCTTCTTCCGCGCTTACACACACGAAAGTGGGTGACAGCGCACATCGCACAGCTAAACCAGGAAACAGTGGCGTATTTGGCCACACCCCCACCCGCCTGCACTGGCCCGTCTCTGTCCTCCTCATTTGCATTAAAGGTCCCATGGCATGAAATTTTCACTTTCTGAGGTTTTTGAACGTTAATGTGAGCTCCCCTACCCTCTTTAGTCCCCCCCCCCCATGGTTAAAAGTTGCGAAATGTCTAAACTGAGCATTTGCGATCCTTTTCTGCGTTACAAAAAATCGGAGCTCAAATGGGCGATTTTGAACAAGGCACCTTATTGACGTCAGATCGAAAAAAGAAATGCAAATGCAGTTCCACCCCCGTCTGTCTGTACTCAGCGTCTCTGTAAATCACGCCCAGAGAGTTTGGACTGCGAATGCGCTAGGCAATGCGAAATGTGTTTTTTTATTTGCCTGGAGGCACGTCCGAGTGTTTCTAGGCTCGGAAGTCCTTTATCTGAGCCTTTGGACCTTTGAACAGCAGTGGTTTAATTTTATTTTCTGTGGAAATGTGTTTATTTTTCAATGGAACGCTTCAAATCTCTCCCCCCGTGCAAAAACACGGAAATGGATCAGCTGAGAGCGAGAGCGGAGAGTTTGGCCACACCCCCACCCTCTACTATAGGCCAGCTCTATTCTCCTCATTTGCATTCAAGCAACAACGCCCAGAATGGCCTGTTCAGAGAGAGAAAAATTACTCTCTCATCTTATCTCTCTTTCTCATGCACTGAGTGTTGATTTTGAAGAAGGATTCATTTACAGTATTAGGGAACCATTAAGGAGCCATATAAAAGCATCAAGAAGTACCATGTCATGGGATCTTTAAAGCGACATGCCCAGAATAAAGTGTTCAAAGACAAAAGTCTCCATAGGCCTCACCCCAAGAGGCTCTCTCATGCACCAAGGCTTGATTTTGGAGAAGGCTTCATTTACAGTATTAGGGAACCACTAAGGCGCCACATAAAAGCATCAAGAAGTACCATGTCATGCGATCTTTAAATGAATCAGTGTATTTATGGGCTCATTGATGCGAACATGTAAATCCAAGGAAATGAAAGTTGGCACAGAATAAACGTTCATTTTTTGGTACCAGTACTTATCGTATCTTTTCGATTGGTTCCTACTTGGAACCAAGTTTCAGTACCCATTCTTACAAGTGTGATTGAAACAAAATACAACTTTTTTTGACAAAAGATCATTAGCTGAAAGTTTGAAAAATGATATCCTAATAGCCCATGTATTGTTTGCCTGTACCCAGTGGAAAACAAAAGTCATAGAACCACCAGATGTTGCAGAGCAGTAAATGGGAGTATAGGCTGTGTTTGGAGTAAGTGAGAGAGAGAGGTGATTACTGATAAACCGCATCACATTGAGAATCCTCAGAGCTAGAAAAATGAGTTCGATGGTTGAAGATTTAGGAGCAGCTGTGCGTTTGGAGCTGTGTCAGAGATTAGTAACGTGAGGGCGGCCAGGGGAACACCATTACTCAAGAGAGCAGCACAGAGCATCATCTATCATGCATGTAGTCACTGCGGTCTCTGCTGCAAATGTGGACTCAGACGCCTGGGTTTAATGCACACCGTGTAAAGACTAGGCATTCTAATGCAGTGGTGCTCAAACTAAAGATGTACAGGTGTGGTCCTGTTTTGAGACCAGTTTATTCTTGGTGTACACCTGGTTTGGACCTTTTAGTCCAGGTTTAGTTCTGATCTTGTCTACTTTCTAATAGTTAATGCACTGCAAGATAGGCTACAATACATTTTTATCAAGCTCATTATTATATATGAACCTACATTGATCACCAGTTTTATTTTGTTTTATTTTTTTTAAACAAATGAAACAAGACTTTTAATTTGACACAGTTAGCTTAATTACTTCCTACAAAGTCCATCCGCTTTTACTGACAGAGGTTTGACTGGAGATCTCTATAGTAAAAAGCCCCAAGCATTGACAATTTAAATCTAAGCAGGCTTGTTCTTGGTTACCACTGCTCAGTCCTGGTATTCTGTCCAAGATCTTGTTTAGATCTGAATTCAGTCTAAAGTTCTGGTTTAGTCATCACAGACCAGGTTCAGAGCTAATTTAGCCTAGATGTGCTAGTTTTGAGTTGATGATGTTGACTGATGTACATACTGTACGTGAAACTTTTTCTACAATTTGAGCCTATGATCTGGAGTAAGATCCATTTGAAATGGTAAAAAATGCAATAATGCACAAATAGCAAAACCATGTTCCTTGTAATTATGAGTTCTGGCTTTACCCGCTCCGTTATGCACTGCGCTGTGAGACTGAGGCCTTGGTGTCCCTGTGGGCTGTATAATTTCATTTGCAGCATGTGGCGATTAAAAGAAGGATCTTCCAAACTGTGAAAAAATATGTGGATTTTGGATCAAAAATAACTCAGCGTGTAGTAGCCCCCGAGGGGGTTGATACACACACTGTTTGAGACCAATCAAAACACTGAGCTGAAAATGAACTGAGCTGAGCTGCACTGAACAAAACGGCAACAGAATCTGGTCAGGCAGCAAACAGACGCCAATAATGTCAAATACATTGTATAATTCACAAATTTATTATTATATTGTCTGTTCTAAAACTGTTAAGACGTCAAGTATTGCGAACCTGATGACGCTGTAAAAGCGAAACGCGTTGTTCGCTCTAAGACCAATAAAGGAATAAGAGTAAAGTCAAGCGAGTGTGCGGTAAATTTCTTCTTTTCTGGAATTATTCAACGTTCCTGTTGTTACCAGCACCTGGAAGCTGTGCATGGAGTTTTGAACTTTTGAGTCAAGTATTGTTATGTTTATGTAATTTTTTTTATCTTGGTATCAAAACAAGTTTGAGTATCGATTAGTATCTAAAATAGTAAATATGCAACGCTTTTTCTACCTTCAAGCCACTCAAAGCACTTTACAAGAAGCCACTCACCGATTCAGACACCAGTTAGCACAGACAATTGGGGTGAGGTGGGGTTAAGTCATTTGCCAAAGAGCACAGCAACAGTATTCATCTGTGAGAGCTGTGACCAAACCACGAACCTGTGGGTCAGTGGATCTGGCCGCTAACTTTATGTTGGGAGCGGGATTAAAACCAACAACCTTTGGCTCAGCAGTCTTCCCACTGAGCTGTTGTTGCTCCTTGGTATTGATTTTTTACCTCCCCATCTCTTTTGCTTTTGCTCTGGTCTGAAGCATTATTCATGAGAGAGGAAAAAATGCAGTCTAACGACCTCGTCGTCCACTGTCACTGCATGAGTAAATTCCCTTAAAATGTATCTCACTATAAATACACATAAAAAACAATGCAATGAGTGACTAAGAGAGTGAACAGATGCTGCGTATAACCTTGCACACTAAGATAAATTTGATATTTGTAAGTTCACAAACTCACGAGAATCCCTCTTGACATGCCCCTGCTGATGCGATAGGGCCTGACAGGTCATGGACGACCAATTACAGTGCAGCATTCAGGTTGGTGTGCTGTTGTGGTGTTTTGACCAGTGAGATGCAAATAGCTGTCATGATGCTCCACATTTCTGAATGCTTTTAGCAAGAGCCATTCCAGATTAATAATGTGTAGAACTCGATTTAGAGTGCTACACATATCAGTCTGGCATACGCCAGGTAAGCCCTGTAGCCCCTTACCTCTTTGACCCTCTGGAGCATGGGCTGAAGCCAGTCAGTGTTGACCTCACAGTGAGAGTCCAGGAAGGTCAGGACCGAGGCAGAGGCTGAGTTTGCCCCTCGCACTCGAGACCGGATCAGACCTGCAGGAAGAGACAGCAGGGTATGTGTCGTCATTTACATATGTGGGCTGTGCGGTTTTAATGGACGGATTGATACCAGAATAAATCTATTCTCATGCAAAATTATCGATACTTACACATTCTCCAAAAAAGAGACGTAAAAGATATATAATTGTATTATTGTTTATATTTTAGTTTATGTGCACATAGATTTATTTTTGATGAGTTAAGATGCAGTGGAGCAAACATGATGTCTCTACATCAATGCAATTTAATACAAAATCCATTGCTATCGGTATCACATTACTTGGTAAAGTTCAGCTTGAAGCATCACTAATGTAGCACAGAATGCAGTCATTAAATAATTAAAAGAGAAATAACATTTTTCTTTTAATCATGATTTCTCTTTTCTCTGAAGTTTAACATTTAATTACCACCGCGTTTAATTACTTTCATCAGGATTCAAATTAAAACTGCAAACGCAAAAGGTTAATTGTGTTTTATAAAAGGATAGAAAAAATAGTTTTACTTACTCTTAATAATTATGTGCTAAATTAAAGTTAAGTTAATGAGTTCATGAGATTGTAATTATAGATTTCCTTAAAAAATTGTAATCACTGCAAGATAGGGCCTTGACAGAAGTGAGTCTTTCAGATAAAGGCAAAGTTAAGCAAAACTGACCTCATCAAAAACATAACAGGAGTTGTTTCATTCACACATGTTTGAGTAACCCTTTATTATTAGTCTGTCTACATCTCCAAAGCTCAAAATGTTTTAGTTCAGTAGAGATTGGCAATTCCAGGGCTGAAATTATCCACATGATTCTAGTGAAAGTGTATTGATTTAAAAAACACAATGGCACGCTTCTTGTATTACATACATATGATAAGGTATTTTCAGTTTGAGAGAAGAACTCACCCTAAATATGCAGGATTTGTGTGTTAAAGGCGTGAGAAAGAAACAAAAAACAACTCTAGGTATGTTTGTGAAGAGGAAACAGCATTATAATATAGATAAAAATACTATAATTAATAATAAGTATTAATTTGTGTGTTTGTTTGTTTGGTAAGATTATGGATCTATAGCTTTCCTAAACAAATCTTAATCATTGCGAGACAGAGCCTTGATAGAGGTGAGTCTTTTAATTTGTTTTTCATAATTCCATCCATCCATTTTCTTCCGCTTATCCGGGGCCGGGTCGCGGGGGCAACAGTCTAAGCAGGGACTCCCAGTCTTCCTTTACCCCGTACACTTCCTCCAGCTCCTCCGAGGGGACCCCAAGGCGTTCCCAGGCCAGCCGGGAGACATAGTCCCTCCAGCGTGTCCTGGGTCTTCCCCGGGGCCTCCTTCCGGTGGGACATGCCCGGAACACCTCCCAAGGGAGGCGTCCAGGAGGCATCCGGAACAGATGCCCGAGCCACCTCAGCTGGCTCCTCTCAACGTGGAGAAGCAGCGGCTCTACTCCGAGCTCCTCCCGTGTGACTGAGCTCCTCACCCTATCTCTAAGGGTGCGCCCAGCCACTCTGCGGAGGAAACTCATTTCGGCCGCTTGTATCCGCGATCTCGTCCTTTCGGTCATTACCCAGAGCTCATGACCATAGGTGAAGGTAGGAACGTAGATTGACGGTAAATTGAGAGCTTTGCCTTTCGGCTCAGCTCCCTCTTCACCACAACGGTCCAGTACAGCGACCGCAACACTGCCGACGCTGCACCGATCCGCCTGTCAATCTCACGCTCTATCCTCCCCTCACTCGTGAACAAGACCCCGAGATACTTGAACTCCTCCACTTGAGGCAAGGACTTTCCACCCACCCGGATTGTCCCTTCTAAATTGTAAACATGTCCTTAGTTGCCATGTGTCTGGAGGCTTTCTCTCAGCAGGGAGGAGTAGATTGCATGTAGACAGTCTGATCTGTGACCTGTCAGGACTCCACCTTGGCTGAACTTCTGGTCTCTAATTTATGGTCAATTTAATTCAAGGGATAATTTAAACAGCCAAGGAAGTGAAGTCACCATTAAAATATTCATTGTTTTTCTGGTTGAGATGGACCACATCTTAGAGCAAAAAGGCTTAAGGCATTAAGACGATGTGACAGGTGAAGAGCATGAAACAGATGAGTTCATGGATAAAATCGAAAGCAAGCAAGTCTAAATAATGTGGAACGTTCGATGAAGAACATATTGTTTTAGACATCTCTGTGCTAGGAATGCAAAATAGTGGAAGAAAATTGCACTGTTGCCATAGTATTTGCACTGTTGCCATAGTATTTAACAACAATTATATCTTTTGAACACTGAAAAGTCCTCAAAATGGCACCTATAAACAGGGAACAGAAACTCATAAATACCCGTACAATATATAAGATATTGCTCCAGGATAATAGGGAGTTCCCAGTCTGCAGTTGTGTTTGGGACTATACTAGCATGCTTTTACTCTTACTTATCCGTCCCACGCATTGCTTCACACTGGGTCATACATTTACTCATTTACTATACGGACCTATTGATACTTTGCAGCTGATGTCATCCACATTCCCTGGGGCGTGAATCTAACTGAAAGCACTACTCTGTTACTCTGTTAGAAGCTCTGTTACTCAAGTTAGACTTAATCTGAGCTCTATTTGAACACAATCTGACCAGAAAGAGCTGCTGAGATTATTTGCGTGTTTAAAAAAGTATCCATAGTTTGAAAATCAAACTCCTAAACAGGACCGTGAATGCTTGTATTAATCACAGGTGCCTTTTTTGTTTTAGTTTTCAGACAATCTTAAATCTATTTGACTATGTTTAATGTGTTTCTTACCATGGAAACTACATACTGTATAGGACACCCCTAGCGTGAAGTCTCGGCAAAGTATCAATAGTATTCACCTTATTCCAGAAGTCCATCCTTTCGGTTTGTATTATTCTGAATGGGGATGCTAACAGCAAATCAGTTCAATACAGACTATAAAGCCATTTTAAAGCCCCCTAGAGAATCGGTGCAGTGTTGACTTGTTGGTGCACATGAACATTGAACATTTTACACAAATGAATCAAATTTATATCATATTAATCTGTAAAACTTTTCTCAAATTCACCATTGACATGAATGGGATTCTCTTTAACCACAAGAAAGCATTTAAAGGGATATGCCACCCCCAGGTCAAACTTGGGCATCTCCCCACAGTCCAGAGACTAAAATAAGTGGTGGAAAGCGTTTTCCTGCTCACCCAGCCATTGTCCAGGTCTGTCAGCACTGACCGCCGCGGTATCTGCAGCTACTCCGCCTTAGACTGGAGGCTAACGTCGCCAGAGAAAGATTTCGGCCAAAAGGAATTAATTTGCTCAATGCGTTTCCCAATTACTTTCTGTGTAGTGCGCATTCATATCGAGTGCAAATAAATGTGCAAATCAACACGGAGAGCTTGACTTGGTCATTTTGGGTGGGAACTATTTTTCAGTGCGGAAAAACACAGCCGAAGCACACACCACGCTGACAGGGGAATCCCAGTTACGCACCAGGAAGGGAGTTCCCCTGTTACGCAGCGTGGTGTGTGCTTCGTCTGTCTTTTTCCGCACTGAAAAATAGTTCCCACCCAAAATGACCAAGTCAAGCTCTCCGTGTTGATTTGCATATTTATTTGCACTCAATATGAATGCGTGCGGCGGTCAGTGCTGACAGACCTGGACAATGGCTGGGTGACCAGGAAAACGCTTTCCATCACTTATTTTAGTCTCTGGACTGTGGGGAGATGCCCAAGTTTGACCTGGGGGTGGCATATCCCTTTAAAGACAAAAGTGGGCGGGGCCGAATAAGGTGAATACTTAATTAGCAAAGTGGTCATAATGTTTTGCTTGACTGATTTACATGACTTACCCTCTCTGCGTCCATTTCGGAGGCATCGTACTTTGGGTATACGGGACAGCAGCTGGCAGTCCTCGGCTGTGAAGGAGGCAGAGGAGAGGAGGATGTGAGCTCAGACCAGAACACACAAAGAGAGAGAGAGAATATGGTTCATTTCAGCTCCCTGTCACTCACACAACCACAGGCACACCGCAAAGTTTAAAAAAAATGTAAACACACCAGCAGATACGGACACAACAGCTTCAGATCATTGGCTTTGAGTTTCAGTAGAAATTTACATGAAACTGCAGTAAACTTTTCACTTTGGTACAGCATGTCAAATCATTTCAAAAGTTTATCCAATTTTGGCAAACTCAAAATAATGAAAGAGAACTTGCTATAAAAAATGTTGATGACTATTTGAATCTTAATCCATTAAAATTTACTTATTGTAGGTTGATTAAAAGTGTTTTTTTTTCCAAGTTCTGTTCAAAAAATTGCGGGTGACAGACCCACCACCACATGTTAACTCATATTAAACCTTCAAGCTTCTTTAATTTATTGTGATCTTATGTTATCCATTTGTTGTCCATGTATAATTTACCAATATGTGCAAAATACTTTTTACTCATTTGTTGTGAGAGAGCTGATTTGGTAGGGCATCAGGTTTATTTTCAGCCCAAAATGAAAGTTTGCTATTCTTTGCTCGATACATCCATTGAGTTTGTAAGGGAGTGTCACTCGCAGTCATACATGGTGAGTAAGACAGTGGAGGATTAGCTGCGGAGAGAGTGATCGAGCTGGGGGATTGTGGGATTGTTAGGCCACGCCCCTGACAGTGATACACACCCAGGACACAGGGAAGAGCCCGGGACGAGATGTAATCCTCTTATGTGGTGCACAAACCAGTGAACTACTGAATGGGACAGGTGTGTATGAGAGAGAGAGTGGTTCTGTGCCATGGAGGATGTCCTACAAAGGGACAGCTGGTGTTTAGGTTAATCAAGTACTGCTATTATTAAAGGTCCCATGGCATGAAATTTTCACTTTCTGAGGTTTTTGAACGTTAATGTGAGCTCCCCTACCCTCTTTACCCCCCCCCCCCCATGGTTAAAAGTTGCGAAATGTCTAAACTGAGCATTTGCGATCCTTTTCTGCGTTACAAAAAATCGGAGCTCAAACGGGCGATTTTGAACAAGGCACCTTATTGATGTCAGATCGAAAAAAGAAATGCAAATGCAGTTCCACCCCCGTCTGTCTGAACTCAGCGTCTCTGTAAATCACGCCCAGAGAGTTTGGACTGCGAATGCGCTAGGCAATGCGAAATGCATTTTTTTATTTGCCTGGAGGCACGTCCGAGTGTTTCTAGGCTCGGAAGTCCTTTATCTGAGCCTCTGGACCTTTGAACAGCAGTGGTTTTATTTTATGTGGAAATGTGTTTATTTTTCAATGGAACGCTTCAAATCTCTCCCCCCGTGCAAAAACAAGGAAATGGATCAGAGAGCGCTCAGAGCAGAGAGCGGAGCGTTTGGCCACGCCCCCACCCTCTACTATTGGCCAGCTCTTTTCTCCTCATTTGCATTCAAGCAACCACGCCCATTATAGAGTGTTCAGAGTGAGAAAAATTACTCTTTCTCAGCTTATCTGTTTCTCATGCACTGAGTGTTGATTTTGAAGAAGGATTCATTTACAGTATTAGGGAACCATTAAGGAGCCATATAAAAGTATCAAGAAGTACCATGTCATGGGATCTTTAAAGGTCCTTTATTACGCAAAATTGACTCTTGTGAGCGTGAAGCAATGTTATAATGCTGATAACTCTTCAAAAACAGCTCAAACAGCTTTTTCCTTTAGGGCTGCTCAACAGTGGAATAAGCTCCCATCTGAGTTACTGAGCACAAATCTCTGCTTTTAATCGTGAAGTGAAAGCATGGTTTTTAGAAAACCAGACATGTATGCACTTTTAACTGTAAGAATGAACTGTGTGTGTTTATTGGGATGTATGGAGTACTTGATAACTGATGTAATGACTGTGAGTATGTGAAGATTGAGGAAATTGTATGAATGATGTTACATGGGTTGCAAGTTTTAATGCACTGTAAATATGGCACTCTGACCCCTCCCCCAGAGGACTACAGATGGAAATTAGCTGTAAAGCTAAAATCTGGTACAAGCATCTCTGCCTTTGTGCTTAATGTAACTGTACATTGTCCTTATAAATAAAAATGAAATGAAATGAAAAACATACCTGGAGTTGTGTTTTTTCATTCACACATGTCTGAGTGATACTTAATTAAGTAATACTATATTATTATTCTGTCTACATCTCCAAAGCTCAAAATGCTCTGTTCCACCTTATGATGTCATGAAGCAGTAGAGTTTCAATGTACCTTTTACCTTTAGTTCAGTAGAGATTGTCAACTCAGGGATGAAATTATCCAAATGATTCCAGTGAAGGTGTATTAGTTTGAGCTTAAAGGAAAAGTAACGTTTTTTACAATCTGAGCCTTATTTCGGTAATAAAACAAGTTGTTTTACTCACCCATAGTAATTTGGTGTCATATGGAGATGTTTTAGATTTGCGATCTCCGTAATGTGAGTTCTCGGGGCAAATGTTTGCGGTCTCTAAATAACACAAACTTTAGCACTTTTCAAATCATACAAGCTCGATGTCTTAGTCTACGATTTCGTGTGGTCAAAAGTGGCCTGTAATCCGAGATTTAGCCATAGTTTCGAGTAGATGAGGTGCGCATGTGCGGACTGTGCTCTCAGCTCTCGGGACCCAAACATGAAACGCAAAGCTGTAAATTATGGCTAAATCTCGGATTACAGGTCACTTTTGACTCAAATGAAAGTGTAGATTAAGACATCGAGCTTCTATGATTTGAAAAGTGCTAACGTTTGTGTTATTTGGAGCCCGCACGGGGCATATTACATGCTCGGGGAATATATTATATGCCCTGAGCTATGGCTAGAAGTCGCGCTAGGCTAACGAAAATCTAAAACATCTCTGGAAGTGCTCCATATGACACCAAAGTGCTATGAGTGAGTAAAACAACTTGTTTTATTACCGAAATAAGGTTCAAATTGTTAAAAAAAAACAACGTTACTTTTCCTTTAAAAACACAGTGAAGCACTTTCTGTATTACCAAATGACATATGTGAATCACAGTGATTTCTCTGAGAGAAGCGCTCAGCCTAAATATGCAGGGTTTGTGTGTTAAACATGTGTGAATGACGTAAAACAAAATGCTGATTATGTTTTTGATGAGGAAGCAACATTACAACATAATAGTAGATCAGAAAATAGCCTAATATTGGCCATCTAAAATTAGCATCAGTCTCAAGGAAATGAACAGTCAATGTAATGACCGGAAAAAGCATGGAAACCCAACATGTGTGTGGGTGAGGAGGGGGACAGGAAGGGGAAAGGTCGCTCCCACCAAACAGATGTTATGGACAGAGATCATGTGAATCATGCATTTCAAGACACAACCTCTGTGGAATATATTTCTTGGCATAATCGTAGGAGTATTCAAAATATGCGTGTCACATCCATGGTTTCCAGCCTATGTTGTAACCCTGGGGCGGGGGACCTGCTTACCTCCACGATGTTATCATTTTTTGCCTTGAATTTTCCACAGTATGGCATTAAAATAAATCTTTGACAAAGGTTCTTCTTGTGAGCAGGTTCTTCTCGCCCTAGATCTGTCCTGTAACTTGGCCTTTTTGCATCACCTCCTTGTCTCCATGGGGAAAAAAATTAATAGAATTCCATACTGTGAAACATTCCAGACAACATGAAGCAAAGCAGGTGAAGGACGCTCTGCCAGAAATTACATTATGCATCTCCAACACTATTAAGTGTAATTGACAAAATATAAAAACTAAATTATAAGACTACCAATAAGATATATAATGGAAATTGCAATGTACTGCTTAGACTAGAGTTTACAAAAAATGTCAAATAAAGTTTACACAATCCTCTACTCACATGGCTGGTAAGTATAACATGTGCAAGGTTCATTCAAGTCCACTTGTGAATAATAAAAACATACCCAATGAAAAAAATATTTAGTTGCATGGGTTTTCTCATAGAAGTTTGATCCAAGCAGAGTAACAACCCCAATAAATTCATCTTGTTGACCAACTTTGATGCAAATTACAGAGGTCTCCATTTCTTAAGCCAAGAGAGGACATATTTTCAAAAACATATGGGATAAAACTTGCCTAGTCCTTGTCAACGGTGGTCAGTAAAGTACAGATACCGGAGCAAAACAATGCTCAAGTAAAAGTAAAACTAAATTTATTCAAGTAAAGTATTAAAGTACCTTTTTAAAAAAGGTACTATCTCAGTGCATGAGATAGCCTCATTAACACAGTCGGACTCATAAATATCTCTCTCAAACACCTTATTATGGGCGTTGTTGCTTCAATGCAAATGAGAAGGACACAGACAGGCCAGTGCAGTGGGTGGGGGGGGGGGGGCCAAATGCACCGCTTTTTCCTGGATTAGCGGTGCGCTGGTGCGCTGGCACCAATGAAAAAAAACAATTTTCACAGAAAATAAAATTAAACCACTGCTGTTTCAGAGGTTCGGAGGCTCGGATAAAGGACATCCTGGAAACACTCTCTCGTGCCTCCAGGCAAATAAAAAAACGCATCTTGCATTGCGTAGCTCGTTCGCGGTCCAAACTCTCTGGGCGTGAGTTCAGAGAGTGTGGGTCGAAATCCAGAAGGGGGTGGAAATTCATTTGCATTTTTCCTTCAGTGTGACGTCAGAAAGTTCCCTTGTTCAGAATCGCCCGTTTGGGCTGTCTTTTTTTCAAATGCAGAAAAGGATCACAAATGCTCAGTTTACACATTTCGCAACTTTTAGCCATGGGGAGGGGCCCTAAACAGGGTAGGGGAGCTCACATTAACGTTCAAAAACCTCAGAAAGTGAGTATTTCATGCCGACTTTAAGATCTAATAAAACTTCAAATTAAGTGATACTGTGCTGAATTTTGTTCAACATATGTATGTTTTTTCTGTTTTATTTGCATGTTTTTGTTTGCTAAAACTATGAACATGTTAAAAAATAAACCCCTCAGGCTTTTCAACAGATCTCACACAATAACATATATAGTGAAGTAGAAAGTACAAAAACCTGCTCTCAAAGTAAAAAGGTATCCACTTTAAAATGCACTTAAGTGAAGTGCAATACTTTACCACTGGTCCTTGTTCATTACTGTCCTGGAGTGCTATTGCTTCAAAACACAATAAAGTCCATCCACTTTTCAGATAGGACTTGTCAAAATAGTGCAGGCTCATCTTTTCCCCAATTGTTAGCAGCTCTGGGCCTAAGAGGACAGTGACCTGATTAAGGCGATCCTGAGCAGTGTTAACAGGATTAGACCCCCTTCTCCAGCCCCCCTACACCTCCTCTACTGTACTCTGCCCCAATGAACCCTGTCTGCACTTACCACCCCAGGGTTCACACAGTCTAGAGGCCATTCTGAGCCTTTTTTACAAGATAAAGTACCGACTAAAAAGCAGCTGAAAATGTAACCCTGTAAGATCCAATTCATAATAATTCATCAAGTTAAATTAATAGCTAGACTAATCACTTCTGAAATTTTAAGGAAGTTTTATTTAATCAATCTGAATTATGTATCTATGAATGTACAAAAATCTTAAAGGTCCCATGGCATGAAATTTTCACTTTCTGAGGTTTTTCAACGTTAATGTGAGCTCCCCTACCCTGTTTAGCCCCCCCCCCCCATGGCTAAAAGTTGCGAAATGTCTAAACTGAGCATTTCTGCGTTACACAAAACCAGTGTTCAAACGGGCGAGTTCGGACAAGGCACCTTATTGACGTCAGATCGGCAAATGCAGCTCCAGCCCCTCCCTCTGTCTCCGCTCAGCGTCCCTGTATATCCCGCCCATAGAGTTTGGACTGTGAATGCGCTACAATGCGAAATGCGTTTTTTAATTTGCCTGGAGGCACGTCCGAGTGTTTCTAGGCTCGGAAGTCCTTTATCTGAGCCTCTGGACCTTTGAACAGCAGTGGTTTAATTTTATTTTATGTGGAAATGTGTTTATTTTTCAATGGAACGCTTCAAATCTCTCCCCCGTGCAAAAACAAGGAAATGGATCAGCTGAGAGCTCAGAGTGGAGACTTTGGCCACGCCCCCACCCTCTATTATTGGCCAGCTTTTTTCTCCTCATTTGCATTCAAGCAACAACTCCCATTATGACCTGTTCTGAGGGAGAAAAATTACTCTTTCTCATCTTATCTCTGTTTCTCATGCACTGAGTGTTGATTTTGAAGAAGGATTCATTTACAGTATTAGGGAACCATTAAGGAGCCATATAAAAGCATCAAGAAGTACCATGTCATGGGATCTTTAATGAATGTAGTATTATTAGGTACACTTTGTAATGACTACACCTTAATTAGGTTTACACATTTTAAAGGTCTTATATGACACAAAATTGAGCCACATTATAATGTTGTAACCTCCTCAAAAACATACCTGGACTTTTTTTTTTTTTCCATTGTCACATGTTTGACCAACAGTCTATGTCTGTCTATATCTCCAAAACTCAAAATGCCCTGTTCCAACTTGTGATGTCAAGAAGTGGTAGTTTTCAGGTTAGCAACACCTGTATTACCACTTTTTCTGTTTCTGTCTAAATATGCAGGATTTGTGTGTAAAACATACGTGAATGAAACAAAACACAATTCCAGGTATGTTTTTGATTAAGAAAAAACATTATAACATAGATCAGAAAATAGCGTAATATGAGCTAAATATGACAAAAAAACAACAGAAAACTGGCAGAAATGGTCAAAATATAAAACCGCCTCCTATTTCACATACAAAATTTTTAAATACTTTTGCAGTCGTGATTCATATAATCCCAATTTTGCCTCATGAGCAAACAAATGTCTACGAGTAATTAGACATCACCACGACAACGTCTCATCCTTCTCCTATCCCTCATTTCACAGTGAAAAGGCACATTATTACACTGTGGAGGTAATACATGTGTTTGTTGAAAGAAAAATGTCTATAAATACGTGTCTAGACTCAGAGGCAGAGGTGCAAACTGGGACTCAGGCTTTGTACCAACACGTTTTATTTTCTGCAATCCAAGGCTGCCAACACCTGGTGGATTTGGATACTTTTAATTAAGCAAAACGTTAAAGAAGTGAGAAGCCACACAGAGAAAGGTTAAAAAAAAAACATAAAAACATGCACGTGGCTGTCATTATTCTATTTCTTTGTTTTAATCACATCTGTACATTGTAGCGGCAGAGTTGAAGAAAAGAATTGAAATGTGTTGTCTTGAAACAAATTGATTTTTAAAAGCTAATTCAGGCTTCCATTTCTTTTCCATCTGTTTGACAGTTTCTAAAAAAAAATAGAACTGGAGTTATTCTGTAACTTCTCCCACAAACCACTGCAACCACATAAATCAATAATTGCAGGAATATGGTCCATTCACCCATAATTCTGACTAGAATGTACTGGTATACTGTATATCTTTATTATACCCCATATTTAGGGTTGTCAAAGCAAACCATCTGCAATGATTTGGTGTCAAGCTATCTCAGTGCCCTTCCTATTGTTTTGCATCAGCCATACTGCGAGTGGAACAGGCAATCAATCAATCAATCAATCAAACAAACAAACATTATTTATAAAGCGCTTTTCATACAAAAAAATATAACACAAAGCGCCTGTTTTTAAAAAGGCAATGTGTTTGAAGAGCCTATTGCTCTAAACAACATCATGCCCTGGGGTGAGGTTTGAACTAGTTACCTTTTGGCTAATTGGGCACTCAGCTAGGTTTGTACATGCAACAAATACAAAGCCAAATGGAACACTTATGTACTGTACTTGAGGTGGAATCTACAATGAGTCACAGAAATTACTTTTTCAACTCTCTACAGATCAAAATTTATCGTACAACAACAACAAAAGCAAAAACAATGAAAATAAATCATAAAAACATAATTATATACTGAACAAACAATCAGTATATTTTAAATTATAGTAACTCAGCACTAACATATTCTACATCAAAATGTCACAAACTTTACACATAATGTATTTTCACTAGCTCAATGTCTTTGATTGTTAATGTTTGAAGAGTGGACACCAGGGAGACTAATCTGTGCACTTGCAAACACTAATGGGTATCCTTAAACGTGCCACATGCCTGTCACCTGCTTGTTTCTATGGATATGTCATTGCTCTGCCTGGAATGTTCCACAGTATGACATTAAACAGCTCTACCTTACATTTATTAAATTATAGGTGGTTTTATAGCTCAAAAATGCCTAGAAAAACAGGCACTGACTGTGAGTGGGGTTGTCTCTCCACAGGTCTGACCTGTAACTTGGTCTGTTGTGGTCTCCATGATGATAAAAATGTTTAATGCCACACTGTGAAATATTTCAGACAAAGCAAGAACATCTCAAAGAACACCACGAAGAAAGCATTCCACCAGAAAAGTTGCAGTGCACCTTTAAATAAATAATAAACTAATAAAAGTCATAGTAGATCTGATTGGCAGGTTTTCTTTGTCTCCCCAGTAAACCATAAACCATGGGCACACACAGACACTGGCTTGAGCCCAGTTAGAATAGACAGGGCTTGAGTGGTCTAATGGCCCCCCATTGCTGACCCCACACTTCTGTCTGCTCACATCCACAGTGGACTAGTGACTGTAATATGGTGTATGTAGGTCACTGCAGCTCCCACAGACAGGAGGTGTATGTACTGCTAATGGCATAAAGAGGACTAACTATGAGGTCATTTACATCTAACAGCTGCCGACAAATGTGATTACTCCATATGTGATACAACTGTCAGGGTCAGTTACATGAAAACAACTGAGTCACACTCCCATGCTCCAATCAGTTTAGGTACAAAGAAACCTACTTGATCTTTAACATATGTGATGATGCTATGGCTATGAATTGTTATTATTACTTAGAATGTTGTTACCTCATCAAAAAAATACCCAGAGTTGTGTTTTGTTTGAGTAACCCTTTATTATGAGTTTGTCTATCTCCAAAAATTCAAAATGCTCTGTTCCACCTTGTGATGTCATGTAGTGGTAGTTTTCAAGTTAACAGCTTGAACTTTAACCTTAAAGATCCCATGACATGGTACTTCTTGATGCTTTTATATGGCTCCTTAATGGTTCCCTAATACTGTAAATGAATCCTTCTTCAAAATCAACACTCAGTGCATGAGAAACAGAGATAAGATTTTTCTCTCTCTGAACAGGCCATTATGGGACTTGTTGCTTGAATGCAAATGAGGAGGAAAGAGATGGCCTATAGTAGAGGGTGGGGGCGTGGCCAAACTCTCCGCTCTCAGCTCTCCGCTCTCAGCTGTGTCTGTGCCCATTTCCGCGTTTTAAGAGCGGAGGAGGAAAGGAGAGCCTTTTCAATGAAAAAAAACACATTTCCACATAAAATAAAATTAAACCACTGCTGTTCAAAGGTCCAGAGGCTCAGATAAAGGACTTCCGAGCCTAGAAACACTCGGACGTGCCTCCAGGCAAATTAAAAAAACGCATTTCGCATTGCCTAGCGCATTCGCGGTCCAAACTCTCTGGGCGTGATTTACAGAGACGCTGAGTAGACACAGACGGGGGGTGGAGCCGCATTTTTCAATCTGACGTCAATAAGGTGCCTTGTTCAGAATCGCCCGTTTCAGCTGTGTTTTTTTCTAACGCAGAAAAGGATCGCAAATGCTCAGTTTAGACATTTCACAACTTTTAGCCATGGGGGGGGGGGGGGGGGGGGGTAAGGGGGTAAACAGGGTAGGGGAGCTCACATTAACGTTCAAAAACCTCAGAAAGTGAAAATTTCATGCCATGGGACCTTTAAAGGGATATGCCACCCCCAGGTCAAATTTGGGCATCTCCCCACAGTCCAGAGACTAAAATAAGTGGTGGAAAGCGTTTTCCTGCTCACCCAGCCATTGTCCGAGTCTGTCGCCACTGACCGCCGCGGTATCTGCAGCTCCTCCGCCTTAGACTGGAGTCTAACGTCGCCAGAGAAAGATTTCGGCCAAAAGGAATTAATTTGCTCGATGCGTTTCCCAATTACTTTCTGTGTAGTGCGCATTCATATCGAGTGCAAATAAATGTGCAAATCAACACGGAGAGCTTGCCTTGGTCATTTTGGGTGGGAACTATTTTCCAGTGCGGAAGAATACAGCCGAATCACGCAGCACGCTGCCAGGGGAATCCCAGTTACGCACCAGGAAGGGAGTTCCCCTGTTGCACAACGTGGTGCGTGATACGGCTGTATTCTTCCGCACTGGAAAATAGTTCCCACCCAAAATGACCAAGTCAAGCTCTCCGTGTTGATTTGTACATTTATTTGCACTCGATATGAATGCGCACTACACAGAAAGTAATTGGAAAACGCATCGAGCAAATTAATTCCTTTTGGCCGAAATCTTTCTCTGGCGACGTTAGACTCCAGTCTAAGGCGGAGGAGCTGCAGATACCGAGGCGGTCAGTGGCGACAGACTCGGACAATGGCTGGGTGACCAGGAAAACGCTTTTCATCACTTGTTTTAGTCTCTGGACTGTGGGTAGATGCCCAAATTTGACCTGGGAGTGGCATATCCCTTTAAGTTCAGTAGATACTGGAAATTCCAGGGCTGAAATTATCCAAATGAGCCTAGTCAAAATGTATGAGTTCAAAAACACACTTTCTGTATTACCACATGACAGCACAAAGTGGAACAGCAGAGTGTTTTCCATTTAGTTTTTGATGAAGAAATAACAGTATAACACAGCCTAATATGGGCCCTTTAATTACTATTTTGGTTTCTTACTACTGAAATCCATGTCAGGGAATCACATGCCCTTATCGAACAATAGAAATCTGCATTTGTAATAAAGGAGTTCTTTAGGTAAAATAAAAGTTTGTATCTCGACATTCATTTTGGGATAACTAATAATATAGTTGTTTATTGTGGAATATGGAAAATACATGACGCGCAATGAAAATGTATTAGCAATATGGGTAAATTTTCCTTTCCGCTACCTACTTGTAAGCTGTAATTGCCACTGATCTATATAAACACTGAATTATTGAAGGTTTTGACATAAACAGTGTAAAAGGTGAACCTGTCTAGGCTCTTTAAAGGTCATCTGCCTGAACTTTACTGAATAGGTCAATGTGGCACTAAAGAGGGATTAACAAGAACAGTTGGAGATGTTTTGGCTGCCCTCACAAATACCATTTTCTTCTCCAGCAATGGAGATTGCTGCTTTGCCTGGAATGTTCCACAGTATACTATATGTTTAAACCCGTCTTTTCATTCATCCTTTCTCCATGTAGATAAATCAGTTAAATGCAGACCAAAGCAATAACATCACCACGGAGAGACAAGCAGGAAACGACTCCACCAGAAAACTTACACAGTGCACCTTTAATGTAACTATTTACTACTATTTAAGTGGACATGACATAATATATTAGAGCAGGGTGTTTGTGTGCGTCTCTGAATTCATTTTTCTGCAATTTTCAAATCAAGAGAAGTCACAAATTTAACCAAAATCATTACCCAATATATTTCACATAAGCAGCACAATTAAATATATTTCCATACATGACAGTCCAAAACCTTTACTAATCTCTGAATCTCTCGTATCCAGGCATCCATATATAAAACACATGTCAACATTAGCTGCACCCTTTGATTCCCACATAGTTTACGTCATTATTTTAGCCATAGCAGTTAGCTTTGGTATGTCTGCATGTCCCACACACTGGAGCAGCGTCCCAAGAGACCAAACCACAAAGTCAAACATGTCAAGTCCAATCAGAGACAACAGAGACACTCACGGTCCGCACTGAAGTCATCGATGAGGATTATCTCTTGGATCAGGGAGGGAGGGGTCCGCATCAGGACGCTGATTTGAGACAGAGAAAGGTATGAATTTATTATTATTATTAAGATAAGAACACCTGTATCTGTCCCACAATAAAGATGTATAGTATTGCAACTATTATGTTCAAAATTCAGAATTAGAAAAAAATCAATAGCGCTTATTAAAAAGGTTCACTATGTAACTCGCTTGTCTCCATGGAAATGCTTTATTCAATTACATTTCAATTACAAATGTTTTATTGCTAAAATAACTTGAAAAACAGCATGCATTTTTACTGAGGGTGGGGTCACCCCTTCACAGATCTGACTTGTATCTGCTTATCTCTATGGATCTATAAGTTTATTTCCATACTGTGGAACATTCTAGGCAAAGCAATAACATCTACATGGAGTCAAGTAGGTGGCAGACACTGAAAGTTACATAATGCATCTTTAACTAAGATATACTTTCAATATAAGAATTTGAGTTGGATAACAGACTAAAACTAACGCAAACGATTATGATGATTATAATACTATTTACAATAGATGTAAGCAGCCGATCTAAGTGACCGAAGTGCATTGCTGTATGTTATTGTACATGTTATAGTACATGTTATAGTACATGTTATTGTAGAGAGAATGTGATTTTGTACATTACCTTTTGATGGTGCGGAGCAGAGTGGAGCGAGCCTCATTGTGGAATGTGATGATGATGCTCGTGGAGGGGAGGTCTGCATCGTAATTCATAGAAGCACATCTAAAAGACAGAAGATACAAAGAAACAGGTACAAATGAGTGTTTACCTGACAGGAAATATGGCCTGGCTTGTAGCTAATCTAGTTCTAATTGCCTGGAATCTTCCACAATGTGGCATTTAAAAAATGTATCTCCTGAGAAATAAGCAGGTTACTTGTCAGATCTGTGGAAAGGCGCTCACAGTCAGAATGTATTATCAAAACTAGCAACGTACATAGTGGAATAAATGCAAGGTTGTCATACTGTGGTACTTCTGGCAAAATAATAAATACTCCAAGAAAGTGATAAAAGGAGAAGTTCAATTTGTCAACTGGACAAAGTATGTTTGGTTGAAAACGTTTCGCCACTCATCCGAGAGGCTTCGTCAGCTCTCAAGAAAGTAATTTCTTTTTTTTTTTTACTCTACTTGCAAAAAGCAGTAATCATGGTTGATTAAAATAATGAGTTTGCTAACTTAATTAATCTAAAGTAAATGAGGTTCAGCACTTTCACATGTCTTCATTATACATTTTTTTCCACATAAATGCATCTACAATTACTTAAATGCTTGTATAAAATGTATTGTGTAGCAGTAGTAGCCTATTGGAATTAACTATTCATTTCACCTCTCAAACAGTACCAAAAGTTCAGACAATCCTATATCTGAGGAGATGGATTTTCATGAGTTTGTGAACTGGCATTTCCCACAAGAATCCATCTGATTTCACACAGGATAACTGTACCTGCCAAGCCATGGAGTAACCACATGAGGTATTTAGCATGTAGGTGCTGTCAAATATCGGCCTTTTTTGTGTTTTGAATCCCTCTCTCTTGTATCATGCATGATCCTATAGTTTTTCCCTATTGTCCCAGATCTGGTCCAGAGCCCATGGTTCAGACTTGGCTAAATCCAGGATCGGGTTTTTGTTGAGAACAGCTGGTCCCGGTTACCGTAGAGACAGGGAAATATCCAGTTGCCTGGAAACAGAGGCTCAGATTCTGACCCTTTGCGTTATTTAACCTCACACTTACTTCAGCTGCCTGTTTTATCACATTGTATAACTCTGTTATGAGGAAAAATGTGGCAGCTCCTTATTTTTAATCTACGTGCGAATTTATATCTTCCTAAATGGATTTTTGTCCTGGGATTTGGTCTTCCACATCAACTCAACACTGACCAAGGTTTCAGATCTGATGGATACATGCCTGGGCACTGGACAGGGGACCCACTGCTCAGGCAATAATATACTACAGCTTAAACTTCACTCTTAAAGTTTATCAATCAATGTTGTATTCTCTTTCATGACATCATTAAGTAATATTTGGTCATCCTATGGTTAAGGTACACTTCATTGACCCAGGGGGCAACTTGTCTTCAGCATTTGGCCCATCCTTCAATTCCAGAGAACAGCTACAGCGCAACATTCAGGGACCCATCTCCAGATCTTCAACAAGACTTAGTCAACACTAGCTAACTGGAATATTTTTATTATTGTGCATGATTTTAGGTTTCCTTACTGTCTTCTCTGATCTTAACACCCTTTCACGCATATTCACTATACCTCCTCTACATGTTCAAACCATTTCAAACTGATCGTGAAAACATCTTGCATTGATTGCCTTGCCCTGGTGTACTCCCTGGTCCTGTTCAATCATGCCCTGACTGAAAACTAAACAGCAATATCTTCAGGCTAAATTTGTGTTTTGTGAAGATGAAATAGAGAAATGATGCATGTTTTTCAAAGTCAAAGTCAAAGTCAAATTTGCAGCTTTGCGTTTCATGTTTGGGTCCCGAGAGCTGAGAGCAAAATAAGGTGTGACTCCGCACATGCGCACTGGCGTCCTCATCTACTCAAAACTATGGATAAATCTCGGATTACAGGCCACTTTTGACTCAAACGAAAGCGTAGAATAAGACATGGAGCTTCTATGATTTGAAAAGTGCTAAAGTTTGTGTTATTTGGAGACCGCAAACATGTGCCCCGAGAACTCACATTACGGAGATCGCAAATCTAAAACATCTCTGGAAGTGCTCCATATGACACTAAAGTGCTATGGGTGAGTAAAACAACTTGTTTTATTACCGAAATAAGGCTCAGATTGTAAAGAGCGTTAATTCTCCTTTAAGTCAAGCGGTAATTTTCATAGCTACCTTTTAGCTTTAGTTCAGTAGAGATTGGCATTTCCAAGTCTGAAATTATCCAAATGATTCTAGTGAAAGTGTATGGAGTTCAAAAACACAGTGGAGCACTTTCTGTGTTACCACATGACATCACAAGGTGAACAGTTTTCTGTTTGAGAGAGGAACTCATTCTAAATATGCAGGGTTTGTGTGTTAAACATGTGAATGAAACAAAATACAACTTCATGTTTTTGATGAGGAAACAACATTATAAACACAGATCAGAGAATAGTGTAATATGGGCCCTTTAAATTACCCTCTTGTCTTGTCATGACAGACAAGGGCATGACTTCTGATTTTTTTACCTGGCATGAGACAGATTTTCTTCACTAACCACCTCCAAATCCAGATTAATCTCTCTCTAATCCTAATCCCAGTGTAGATTAACTACACACCTGCCCAGACGCTCACCTGTAGTGTCTCGTGTCCCTTATGGCCCTTTCACTCCCCAGTCGGTCACTCTCTTGCAGGTTAAATGCATGTTCTCTATATGGGTCATCCCCTGGCTTCAGTGTTTTTGCAGAGAGGTAGGATTTCTCATCGAAGCCCCCCAGGAGTTGGCTTTGGTCCAAACGTGGGGGCTGGGTCACCTATAGGGAGAGACAGGGAGAGGATTAAGACCAGTCCTTCCATGTTTACACAGTCTAGCAGCAAATGGTGTTTAAAGTCAACACAAGCTCCTTTATCATTCTTATTTTAGTCAACAAAAGGACTGCAGACTATAAACATTTCCTGAATGTAGGTAAAATGACCTAAATAGCAATATATGTGTAAAGAATCAGTATCAGAATTATTATTATGATTATTCTTTGTCATTTCAGTATAATAATTACAACAAAAAAACAAAACAAAACACTGTACTGAAGTCCAGGTTATTAGGAACATAAACAGTGCAATAAATAAAAGAAGAAAACAAAAGCAATTAAATCATATTGTAAGGCTTTAGTTTAAGTTATTTAGGGACTACATTTAAATCGGTGACAAAGTGATATGGTGGATATTTAGAAGTTGATTTGATAGTATTTAAGCGTATTTAGATAATATTTAGTATTTAGTAAGATAATAGTTTACCTTAAATACTATAGCATCTATTGCTAATAATGTTTCCAAACACTGATCAAGAGGATTAGAAGTGGAAAGAGTGAAATACAAAAATATGGCTATACAGAAAATAAAAAGAAAGTACCCATATTACGCTGTTGGCTGATCTATGTTATGATGTTGTTTACTCATCAAAAACATAGATTTTGTTTCATTCACGCATGTGTGAGTGATTGTTTATGAATGTCTACATCTCCAAAGTGTGTGTGATACATGTGTGAATGGAACAAAACACAATTCCAGGTACGGTTTTGATGAGGAAACAACATTGATTAGAAAACAGTGTACAGTAATATGGGCCAGTAAGTAAGGTCATCTGATTTTGTTACCTTGGTTTAATAGCCTACAAGTGCACTGCAGCAGACTATAATAAATCAATACAGATTTTAATGATTAAATTTCACTTTAAATTTCACAAAAAAACGAATACATTGTAAATATTGACTAGATATAACTTACTTATTATACTGCCTTTAAGTCATGTAAAGTAGAGCTTTACCGGATTTGACAGCTGCAACAACATTATAACATCATATTCAACAACTTGCCAAACAACATTCTTGAAAGTCTTAACAGATATTTGAGAAGGGAACTAGGAAAGTATAATAATATGTTTTATGAATAATGGATGTCATTAAGTAATTTAATAATATGTTTAATGAATAATGGATGGCATGAAGTAATTTAATAATCGCTTCATCCCTACACAGAGCTCTTACAAGGCAACAGAGTCAGAGGTTACAATAAAAGATAAATAAAGACTTTACAACAGACAACATGCATTATGGGCTAAGACAACAGAGAAGAGATAGTGATTGACACATGGTACACAAAGAGGAGCTATGTTTAGTTCCAAAGGTTAAAAGTGAGTTAAAAGTGAAGCAAACAAGATATAGGCCAAGCCAAAGACAGTTTTTATACTACCAAAAAATATACAAATTACAAACATCATATCCTAAAGAAACAACTGTACTTTGGCTGTAGTAACCATTAAATTAAAGATAAACATTTTTTACTACCTAACACTTCTGGGGGAGGGTAGGTAGGTAGGTAGGCTTATGTTATTGCTTTGCATGGAATGTTCCACAGTACGGCATTAAATGTATCCATCTCTATTGAGAGCAGGTCTGTGCAGAAGTGCGTCCTTTCATCGTCAGAATGCATGTTTTCCATCCATCCATCTTCTTCCAATTACTCTTTTTCTGGGTCGTGGAGGCAGCAGTCCAAGCAGATCTGCTGCCTAGAACACAATGCACCAGCCCCCATGAATCCTCCCACGGGTGGTGGGTCCACGGGAGGACGGCCCATGTCACAACAGGCCTTGATGTGCTTCTCCCATGGGGGCTACCAGTGTCCGCAGACACTGGGGGCGAGGTGAGGTTAAGTGTCTTGCCCAAGGACACAACAGCACATCATCTGTGGGAGCTGGGATCACACACGGCCAACCCGTCAAGAGCGGGATATGAACTGCTAACCCCTGGATCAGTAGACAAACGCTCTCCCAGCTACTGAGCTCCTGCCACCCTACGTTTTTCTAAACATTTTTTTAAACAATGAAAAGATCTGTAAATGAAATAAATCCAAAGTAAATTAGTTTAATGATGTACTCTGATTTGCACTAAGCACGAACAACTCAACACAACTGTGGTGGACCCGTAAGAGAAAAGTTACATAGTGCACCTTTAATGTGAATGTATGTGTGGCCTGTCGTGATAATTACTATATCAACTAGGGCTGTCAGTTTAACGTGTTAATTAGATTGATTAATTAATTACACTGTGTTGTAAAAATTAACCCAATTAATTATGAGCGGCAATTCAATGCGCGCGCATTTTAAATTTGGCGTACGGTGAGCAAATCGCTGCCAGAGCCTTTGAACGGCAAGTTTATTTATAAAAAGAATGTAGAAGGGACTATCAACAAGAACGCAGTGATTTGTAGCTTTTGTCAAAAAGAATTTTCTGATCACCGAAGCTGCTCCAGCCTGATGGATCATTTGAATGAAAAACAAGGACAAGTTCCATCGTTACCAGTGATAGTGCAAGTGTGAGCGCACTTCAACAAACCACCACACAGAATTTGGGAAACGATTGAGCAAAGCATCCGCAAAAAAACTGACAAACTTAATTGCAAAGTGGGTTTGTTCGTTCGCTTGCTCACTCGCTCACTCACTCACAATCTCTCTCTCTATCTCTCCCTCTCTGTCAATCTCTCTCTCTCTCTTTCTCTCCCTCTTAAAATGCGATTAATTACCATGACAGCACTAATATCAACTTATAGTTCCAAAAGGTTAAAAGTAAATGCTCACTTTTTTATAGCGCTGTTCCACCTTCAAAGCACTCAAGGAACCACTCACCCATTCACACACACATGCACACACCATTATACACACACACTAGGGGCAAGGTAGGTTAAGTGTCTTGCCCAAGGACACAACAGCATTCATCTGTGGGAGCTGGAATCGCACCACCAACCTGTGGGTCAGTGGGTCTGACTGCTCAACCATCATGTTTATGTCAAGAGTGGGATTTAAACCACGAGCCCGATATATTAGATATAAAGGAAACAGGGATCAATATTTATCATGACACCTTTTCTTTGTAACAATGGGACATTTTTGGTTACAATATTTTACAACATCTTATATTTAGAATACTCTTTGTGGATGATTCTGTTTTATGATTTGGTTTCAATTAGTGCTGTCAGGTGATTAAAAAAAAATCTAATTAATTACAGGATTTGTAATTAATCAGTCTAATTAATCACATTTGAATCTTGAGAGAGAGAGAGAGAGAGAGCACGAGACAGAGTGATTGAGAGAGGGAGAGAGTGAGTGAGAGAGAGAGATTGAGAGAGAGAGATTGAGAGAGAGAGAGATTGAGAGAGAGAGGGAGAGATTGAGAGAGAGAGATTGAGAGAAAGAGAGAGAGAGGGAGATTGAGAGAGAGAGACTGAGAGAGAGATTGAGAGAGAGAGATTGAGAGAAAGAGAGATTGAGAGAGAGAGACATTGAGAGAGAATCAGAGAGAGAGAGAGAGTGAGAGACGGAGAGATTGAGAGAGAGAGAGAGATTGAGAGAGAGAGATTGAGAGAAGGAGAGAGAGAGAGATTGAGAGAAAGAGAGAGAGAGAGATTGAGAGAAAGAGAGAGACTGAGAGAGAGAGAGATTGAGAGAGAAAGAGCAATTGAGAGAGAGAGAGACACACTGAGAGAGCAAGAGAGAGAGCGATAGAGGGAGAGAGAGAGAGACGGAGAGATTGAGAGAGAGATTGAGAGAGAGATTGAGAGAAAGAGAGAGAGAGAGATTGAGAGAAAGAGAGAGATTGAGAGACTGAGAGAGAGAGAGAGAGAGAGAGAGAGACACTGAGAGAGAGAGAGAGAGAGAGAGAGAGAGACGGAGAGATTGGGAGAGAGAGAGAGATTGAGAGAGATTGAGAGAGAGATTGAGAGAAAGAGAGAGAGAGGGAGAGAGAGATTGAGAGAGAGAGAGAGAGACTGAGAGGGAGAGAGATTGAGAGAGAGAGAGGCAGAGAGAGAGAGAGAGATTGAGAGAGAAAGAGCGATTGAGAGAGAGAGAGAGAGACACTGAGAGAGAGAGAGAGCGATAGAGGGAGAGAGAGAGAGAGACGGAGCGATTGAGAGAGAGAGAGATTGAGAGAAAGAGAGAGAGAGACTGAGAGAGAGAGGGAGAGAGAGAGAGAGAGAGAGGGAGAGGCAACCCACTTTGTGATTGAGTTTGTCAGTTTTTCCTGTGGTCTCTTTGCTCATTTGTTTCCCAAATCCTGTGATCATGGTTTGGTGAAGTGCGCTCACACTTGCACTATCACCAGTAACAATGGAACTTGTCCGGACGTGTTTGTCGTTCAAATGATCCATCAGGCTGGAGCAGCTTCGGTAATCAGAAATTTTTTTCACAAAAGCTACGAATCACTGCGTTCTTGTTGATCTTGATCTTTTTTATAAATAAACTTGCCGTTCAAAGGCCCTGGCAGCGATTTAAAAATTTAAAATGCGCGCACACTGAATGGCCACTCATAATGAATTGGGTTAATTTTTATAACACGTTAATTTGCAGTGTAATTAATTAATCTAATTAACGCATTAAACTGACAGCCCTAGTTTCAATATTGCCTTATTGTGAATAATTCAGTAATACATCACACTTCAGTATTTGTTATCGTGACAGGTCTAATATTTGCTATTTTTTTTAAATATCATCTGTGAAAATGAATTTGCTTCAGGATAAATAAAGTATCTATCTATCTATCTGTCTATCTGTCTGTCTGTCTGTCTATTTATGACAGTTGTTTTGATCCACTTTCCAGTTTCACATTAGTGTCATTGTAGCATCAACAGCCTTTGTCCACTATTGTGTATTTGAGTTGCCTGGTTGCACATTACCATTTCGTCTCACTGACTAATTGTACCCCCGGTCTAATGTTACAGTAAGTCTACAGTAGCAGACGCCTGGAAACACTGACAACTTTCAACTTAATGGCAGCAGTGAGAGTGAAGTCAGACAGCTTAATAAATCTGACTTACTTTTTGAGCTTGAAAACTTTTACCGCTTAAGTGATATCATTTCTCCTGGGCCCTGCTGGCAGCGCTGAACCCATTTGCATAAAGTTACACAGTTTGATATTTGAGACATTGTTACTGCTGAAATATTAATGACCACATCATTACGAGACACTCCCCTTTTGGAACAATGCAGATCCCATAGACGAAGTATACAGGGTTACATGTTGTGTATATAGGCTTTGTTTGTTCCCTTGCATCTTTCCATTTGCTTTATTTGGACTAATTAAAGTAGTTACTATAAAGTACAACCCATTTCCCAGATCATTCCATAAAGTTGTCTACAAGTATTTTTCTTAATTTAAAGATCACATGACATGGTACTTCTTGATGCTTTTATATGGCTCCTTAATGGTTCCCTAATACTGTAAATGAATCCTTCTTCAAAATCAACACTCAGTGCATGAGAAACAGAGATAAGATGAGAAAGAGTAATTTTTCTCTCTCTGAACACTCCATAATGGGCGTTGTTGCTTGAATGCAAACGAGGAGAAAAGAGCTGGCCTATAGTAGAGGTGGGGGCGTGGCCAAACTCTCTGCTCTCCGCTCTAAGCTCTCAGCTGATCCATTTCCGTGGTTTTGCACGGGGGGAGAGATTTGAAGCATTCCATTGAAAAATAAACACATTTCCACAGAAAATAAAATTAAACCACTGCTGTTCAAAGGTCCAGAGGCTCAGATAAAGGACTTCCGAGCCTAGAAATACTCGGACGTGCCTCCAGGCAAATAAAAAAACGCATTTCGCATTGATCAAAGGAGAAGTTCAATTTGTTCAATTTCGCATTGCCTAGCGCATTCGCAGTCCAAACTCTCTGGGCGTGATTTACAGAGACGCTGAGTACAGACAGACGGGGGTGGAACTGCATTTGCATTTCTTTTTTCGATCTGACGTCAATAAGTTTCCTTGTTCAAAATCGCCCGTTTGAGCTCCGATTTTTTGTAACGCAGAAAAGGATCGCAAATGCTCAGTTTAGACATTTCGCAACTTTTAACCATGGGGGGGGGGGCTAAACAGGGTAGGGGAGCTCACATTAACGTTCAAAAACCTCAGAAAGTGAACATTTCATGCCATGGGACCTTTAAGCAAGATTAGATTTTGTTTCTTATTTAAGTGTAAAGTGTTGTTGATAAAAGGAGAAATTCAATTTGTCAACTGGACGCTCGGCGCTCATCCGAGAGGCTTCGTCAGTTCTGGTTCGAGTGCTGGTTAGACACTGCTTATATCTAGCTGCAGGGAGGAGCTCACTACACTGAAATTATTCTGAAACTATCTCAACTAATTAGTTAACCAGCACTCGAACCAGAACTGACGAAGCCTCTCGGATGAGCGGCGAAACGTTTTCGACCAAACAAACTTTGTCCAGTTGACAAATTGAATTTCTCCTTTTATCATGGATTCTATCTGGACGACTGAGGGATTCTTCACGCATCGTAAAGTGTTGTTGTTTTTCTTATCTTAAAGGTGCATTGTGTAACTTTTCTGCTGGAGAGTCTCACATGCTTTTCTCCGTGGGAATGTTATTGCTTTATCCAGAAGGCTTCACAGTACGTCATCTATCTTTTATCTTCATGGAGATCAAACCAGGACAAGTTACAGGTCAGATCTGTGGAGAGGCAACCCCACTCAGTCAGAATGCTGTTTTTGAGCAATAAACCCACCTGTAATTGAATAAATGTGAGGTAGGTTTTATTTCTATTTCATTCTGTGGAACATTCTAAGCAGAGCAATGAAATATCCAAGATTATATTTTAAAAAATAGTACAAAAAGTACTTTTTCCATTGGTAGATAATTTTACTTATCAAGTGAAATTGACTGAAATCATGATAACACTTTCTTAATTCAAGTAATCTTAACTTAGCTTTATTTTAGTTGTTGCGATGTAAGTTTGTCTGTGTACTGATTTGATACTGTGTGTGTGTCTCTGAGCAAGACACTTCTCT
Organism: Paratrypauchen microcephalus; assembly: GCA_036785185.1. NCBI lineage: Eukaryota > Metazoa > Chordata > Actinopteri > Gobiiformes > Gobiidae > Paratrypauchen > Paratrypauchen microcephalus. Next base: position 3,137,662 of record JAVJIX010000010.1, read on the forward strand.
CTTCTCATTGCCTTGTTATTGATGGCTGGTTGAGAGGGGAGGGGCAGCTGGCATAAAAACACATTGGCAAATTATCATGTTTTGAGAGTGCTGACATGGCAACCAAAGAAATGTTGGAATGGGAAAGAATATTGATCTATACAGTTCCCAGAAAGTATCGTGTGTTATTGGAAATCTTTGCTAATGCATTTGTTCGGCCATTAGTCCCTTAATTATGCCCTATTCACAGTCTCTGCTCAGTATCACCAAACTATAACAGTTATACATTTTCATTTCAATAATCACTTTACAAACTTACATTATGCATTAAAAACCCACTTAAGTAAGTCTATGTTTGCCTCATGGTTGTGGTCTGGTCCAATGTACACAATAAAACGGTGACAACAACTATAGTCTCCAGGGCAACGAGGTGAAGTGATGCATGATGAGAAATGAGAACATTCAACACAGAGAGAAAGGAGAGAGGGGAAAAAGATGGACACGTCTGAACAGATGAGGTCATTAAGAAATCATAGCTAATGAAGCGAATATGAGCTCAGATATGGTCCAGTCTTTGGTTCACTACATTTAGAAACATGAAAACGTGTTCTATTATCCTTCAGCTCCTAGCATTAACAGGTCAGATCTGTGGGGAGGCAACTACACCCACAGTAACCCTGTTAGACTTTTTTCAAGGTATTTTTTAGCAGTGTATATATGCACAGTTGTAGCTGAATAAATACAGGCTGAAAAGACAATACTGTGGACATTGCAGGCAAAGCAACAGCATCTCCATGGAGACAAGCAGGTGGTAGACCCTGTCCACCAGAAAAGTTGCATAGAGCACCTGTGACTGCAGATACCAACTGTGACCTGTGCAGTCAGGGCAGATTATCAGCCATTTCTGGGTCACTCAGCCCCAGTGCAACTGTGACATACTGTAGTTACAGTTTAATGTGAAAGAACAATCCAACGTAACGCATCTTTGAGTGTTAGAAACAATGCATTTCTTAATCACAAGAATCTGGATCACACATCTCTACTGCATAGACAGTTAGGGCTGTAGTCGACTAAATAAATGAATGGTTGATTGAAGATATGTCCTGGGTGTATCAAAAGCTCAAAACTATTACATCTCGCTCTGTATCCGACCCAAACAACATTCGACTACCACTGCACAGAAAAAAGTACTAGGAAACAATGTTTTTATATAAAGGCCTTAATTTAATCTGCCATATCTTATTCCATATAAATCTAAATGCTGACAGCCTACAGCCCTCTACACAATATTAATGTTATAAACCTTTGAAGCTAAAATGTATAATAGTAAGAGTTTTGTGCCTGTTTTGTTTGAAGATGTCAGTTTGGTGATAGGTGAATGACCCCAGTGTGTAAAAAAGGATTACAACAGAGGAACCCAGAGCAAACAGTCCACAGAGGAGAGCGACATATTAGGCTTAACTGTCTCTTTGAGCGCGTTCACGACTATGGTATTATTTATACAAGAAGACTTTACCCTATAGATGAAGTGATAAAACGTGATAAAAACTGAACATTGGCGCGCACAGAGACGGTGCTGAGGTCAGGGCTGTGGAAGGGGCACTGTACAAAAGAGTCTTGTCCCAAAACACAATGAGACGAGCGCGTTTGATTGATTTATCTACAAGAGAACCACATCAGCAAAACAAACACGAGTAGCAGGGGATCAAGATCATGTTACTACTCATTACGAAAAAGGGACAGTGAGTGACAGCTGTATGGCTTACATACATACATACATACATACATACATACATACATACATACTTACATACATACTTACATACATACATACTTACATACATACATACATACTTACATACTTACATACATACTTACATACATACATACATACATACATACTTACATACATACATACATACATACATACATACATACTTACATACATACTTACATACATACATACATACATACATACATACATACTTACATACATACATACATACTTACATACATACATACATACTTACATACATACATACATACATACATACATACTTACATACATACTTACATACATACATACATACTTACATACATACATACATACATACATACATACATACATACATACTTACATACATACATACATACATACATACATACATACATACATACATACATACTTACATACATACATACATACATACATACATACATACTTACATACATACATACATACTTACATACATACATACATACTTACATACATACATACATACATACATACATACATACATACATACATACTTACATACATACATACATACATACATACATACATACATACATACATACATACATACTTACATACTTACATACATACATACATACATACATACATACATACATACATACATACATACTTACATACATACATACATACATACATACATACATACATACATTCTTACATACATACTTACATACATACATACATACATACATACATACATAAGAAGTACCAGGTCAGAAAATGCCTCTTTTCAGTTAGTGTAGGCCTGCCATACCATAGCGTTCAATAGATGTTAGGTTAAACAATATTTTTTGGGTAGAAGGGGAGTCAATATTTATCATGGGTACCTTTTCTTTGTAGTTTTTCTCTTCTATGATGAGATTTGAGCTGTAGAAGGTTGAGTTATGAACTTCTATGACTCATTATAGACACAGACTAACTACTTTTAAGTGTACAGTTTGTGTTTTTTTTAACAATATCGTACATTTACAATAGTTTTTTTAATATATAATTACTGCTTTAAGGTTTGGTTTCAATATTATAGTTAATCGTCTATATTTATTTCAGCAATATATCACATTTCAAAATTTGTTATCGTGACATCGGCCAAACTGAGAGTGGTAGTTTGTGTAATTTCAAGTAGTAGTAGTAGTGCAGTGGTTCTCAAATATGTCAGTAAGGGAAATATTTGGTCTTCCAAGTAACCAAAATAGTTTGAAATTTAGGATAAACTACAATACAAAACTAAATATTCTTCTATTGTAAATAATTTTCATAGATTGTGCAGATTCAGATGTAACAAACTCACTGTTCACTACATCATTATCTTAATTTATTCTCATCTCTCTATCCAAAACATAACACGAGATTGTTTTCAAATGTAATAAACACACTATGGGAGGGCATCAGGTGTAGGAGAGAGTCTGTTTCACCTTGCACGTGCTCATGAGGAGAAAGATCCCACAGCGTAAAATGGTTTAAGAGCTGCAGACTTATGGAAAGCCTCTTAGACAAACATGCACTGAGGAGCCAAGCCAAGGCAGTGAATGCACAGGACAATATACTCTTTAGTTAAACAGAAAAGCTCTCATAACAAATAATATGGTCAAAGAAGATAGACTTAGACAGACTTTATTGATCCACAAGGGAAATTGTATAATATAAGATTTCTGAGACCAGTTTGTCTGCCTGACCTCAATACTCCAAGCAGATATATTTTTTCATAATGACGGGAATGGGGTTTGTTGGTTGGTTATTTCTAAACAGCAAAATATCTCTAAATGTAGAAGGCAACATTTTTAAAGGCCTAATTAGACAAAGAAGAGATTTTTTTTTTCCCATTATTACAATAAATTTAGTGGAGCTCTAATCACTGTGAAATAAAAAAAATATGTATTTTTTTTGTTTTAGCAGTACATTTTTGTGTGTTGTCCCATATTGCCATTGCTACTAATATAAAGCATTTCTTCTACTCCTACCTTTAATAAACACATTAATGAGCAATTTTTTCTATTCCCACCTTTAATAAACACAGTATTGCAACTGAACTGGTTTCCACAATATTATCAACACACATCATCTTACAGACTACAGTATTAGAGTGTTCAGTCTTAAGGCTACATATTTATAACATACTCTTTTGGATCATGAGACTGACATTCCGCGTAGCCTGATTGATCTGTAGTTTGCTTTGTTTACAACAAAAAGCTTCTGTGGCAAATAAATTGGTACTTTAGATGATCTTGGCAGCCAGGCAGACGTGGTACGTTACACCACATTGCAACTACATTGTAATTCAATATAATGCATCCTTGTGCTGCTGTAATAGTGGCAGAGCGTGAAATGACAGACTGAACCCAGGGCAGCTCTCCACGGCACCCTGCTGTGGCATGCGTAAAGACACACATGTAGGCTACAGTGTATTTTCTGTTTTTATTCACAGGAAATATCAGATCAGGATAAGAGCTCGTGCTCCGTCCCTAACCGTCTTCTCGAAGGAGGTTACGCGCATCAACATGCAGCACACACCTTCCTGCAGCGCCTCGACATTTGAACATCACAAACACTCACTATGAGCGGGATGGTGCGGTCGTCCCGGTGGATCTCCAGCCGCCCGGGGAACACCTTGGGCTGTCCGCCATGTCCCCTGCTTCGGCTGTCCGTGGACGAGGGCGGCGCGTGCGGCTTGCTGTCCTGCCACAGGTAATAAAAGGTGCCCAGGATCCACGCGACGGTCAGAATGGCGATGGCGTTGGCCCGTATCCTGCGCATGGTGAGTCCATACGGAGAGGCGAGCCGAGCCTCCGGTGCGGTCCGCCGGTGATGGGGATGTGTGTGAGGAGCCGCAGCAGCTGCGCCCGCTCACTCACACGCACGCACACTCACGCACACTCACGCACACACACGCACAGAGCGGCTCCTTTGAGCGCGCGCTGCCTCCACCGTGAGGATTTGCGCACTGACGCACGGTCAGGTCCTAGCGCCGTGACTCTCTCCTCATGTGTTTGGATTATATTTTTGTCCATTTTCATTGTGCTTCTATTATCCAAGACAAATGTTTTCTTTAGGAAGTCTGTGCTTATTTTGTCATGTTGTCTTATCTCATCGGATATTCTCTTATCTGGTCTTATCTCATCCTAAAGCAGCCCTCAGAAACACGCACCACAGAAACACGCACCACGTACAGAGTGAGTCCACAGTCCGTGTTTCTAAAGGCATGGACTGATGCACAGGCAACCTACACAACCTTTAAAGAGACAAAAGCACAAAGTGACTGTCATGTTCAGACTGACTGCGTACAGCCTATACCAGGGGTAAACCGACTGCTTTAACTTGTGCATAAAGCAAAATCCCCCTGAAGCGATTGAATAAACTTTTGTGTGAATTAAGTGTTCTATAATGCGATATTTGTGTGTTTCAACTCTCTCGAATCTTCAAAATGCGCATTAAAAACAAGATGATGAAAACGCAACCCACGGAGACGCAATGGTTCTTTAAAGGAAAATGAAAGTTTTTTTTTTACAATCTGAGCCTTCTTTCGGCAATAAAACAAGTAGTTTTACTCACCCATAGCAGTTTGGTGTCAATTGGAACAGTATCGCAGAACTTATGTTGAGCCGTTCTGTTCTACTAATGATCCCGTATCCGTTAGCGTGAGTGCTCGGGGCACATGTTTGCGGTGTCCAAATAACACAAACTTTAGCACTTTTCAAATCACAGAAGATCGCTGTGTCAGCGTAGACTTTTAGTGGATTCCAAAACGGCCTGAAACCCGATATCCAGCTATAGTTTCATTTGATGACGTCATCAGAGAGGACAGTGCGCATGCGTGAACTCAGCTGTTTTGTAAACACCGCTAGTCCGAAAGAAGCTAACACCGCTCTGAACTTTACTTTTCTGTTGCGATATCGGGTTTCAGGCCGTTTTGGAATCTACTAAAAGTCTACCCTGACACAGCGATCTTCTGTGATTTGAAAAGTGCTAAAGTTTGTGTTATTTGGAAACCGCAAATCAGTGCCCCGAGCACTCACGCTAACGGATACGGGATCATTAGTAGAACAGAACGGCTCAACATAAGTTCTGCGATACTGCTCCAATTGACACCAAACTGCTATGGGTGAGTAAAACTACTTGTTTTATTGCCGAAAGAAGGCTCAGATTTAAAAAAAAACGTTACTTTTCCTTTAAGTATAAAAACTTTAAAGGTGCACTACATAACATTTTTAGTTTAGAGTCCGCCACCTGCTTGTCTCCGTGGAAATGTTATTAGTTTGTCTAGAATAGACTAAAACTCCTATTACAAGGGAGACAAGCAAAAAGGTCGCTGGATTTGCGTAAAAATATGGAAATCGGTTGCGTGCAATAAAATTATATTTAGGCTTATTCGATTCCCTCAACACATATTTTTCTCAGGACATGAACTTCACTTTTTCATGTTGATGAAATGTGATCATATCATATTTATCTTACTTACCTTATCATGAAAATGTGCCTTTTTTATGTTTTTTCTTTTTATATTTTATTTAATTCTGTCGACACAATTACTTCCATATGCAATGTCAAATGTCCTTAAAGGGTTTTAAAGTAAATGAATACAAAAACAGTTTTCTTTAGTTTTCCACAGTTCTGTATTGTCTTAAACAGAATAAACACGCAGAGAGCACAGTCAACACATAACACATGATGAACACATTATGATGATCTACTCTGTGTTGTACATGTTTAAATATACTTAAAGCACTTAATACTAATGCAATATACAAAAATGGACCTGAACAGAATCACAGTGAACATAATAATTGTAAATGCAGAAACAATACTCTATACAGTTCTGTTAAAAAACATTTTAGTTGGTTTACTTTGTTCATCTGTGGTTTGTGTTTTGTTGGTTCACAAACATCTTCCTTTGTTCTGAAAGATACAGAGATTTTATTTCATTTTATTCTTTTTTATTTTAATTGATATCTTCACTTTCAGAATAGTGCAAAATAAAATTACAAACTAACATCAGCTATAACATTCATGAACTTACCTACAGCTACAGCAGTGGGTAAGTTAAGATAAGGTAAGACAACGCAAGTTTCAGAAACAGTAGGAAAATATGAACATGCATCAAAATTAAGATAAATAATAATAATAATAAGTATGTACAATCAACTAAAAAAAACACAACACTGTAAGGTTAAAAGGCACAGGAACGTTGCACAATAAATGTCTTTGATTCTGAGCAGTGAAACAAACAGCAGTTAAAGTGACTCCAGTTCAGTAATATATACTGTAATATCACGACAATAAAGTGACTCAGATGATTGTGAACAGTGCAGTGATGGACAGTGGTTCTGTATCTCTCTTTGTAGAAGACTCTGGAAGTAGCACATTCAAATCTTAGTACAACTGTCACACTCTTGTAGATGGACAGTCGTGTTAATAATTTGTCTCATGGGAACAAGCTTAAAGGAAAAGTAACGTTTTTTTTACAATCTGAGCCTTCTTTCGGCAATAAAACAAGTAGTTTTACTCACCCATAGCAGTTTGGTGTCAATTGGAGCAGTATCGCAGAAGTTATGTTGGAGCCGTTCTGTTCTACTAATGATCCCGTATCCGTTAGCGTGAGTGTTCGGGGCACTGATTTGCCCTCTCCAAATAACACAAACTTTAGCACTTTTCAAATCACAGAAGATCGCTGTGTCAGGGTAGACTTTTAGTAGATTCCAAAACGGCCTGAAACCCGATATGCAGCTATAGTTTCATTTGATGACGTTCAGAGCGGACAGTTAGCTTCTTTCGGACTAGCGGTGTTTACAAAACAGCTGAGTTCACGCATGCGCACTGTCCTCTCTGATGACGTCATCAAATGAAACTATAGCTGGATATCGGGTTTCAGGCCGTTTTGGAATCCACTAAAAGTCTACCCTGACACAGCGATCTTCTGTGATTTGAAAAGTGCTAAAGTTTGTGTTAAAGTTTGGACACCGCAAAGTAATGCCCCAAGCACTCACGCTAACGGATACGGGATCATTAGTAGAACGGCTCCAACATAAGTTCTGCGATACTGCTCCAATTGACACCAAACTGCTATGGGTGAGTAAAACTACTTGTTTTATTGCCGAAAGAAGGCTCAGATTGTGAAAAAAAACGTTACTTTTCCTTTAACCCTAATTTCAAATAAAACACCACAAACATGTTTTAACAATGACTCCATTCTAGGCCAGAGAGTTTAGGCAGACCAAGCAGAGTCCACTCAGCTTCAGCTGGTTTAGGGTTTGAACACAAGTCCCTAGTGCTTTGTGAGAGACTGAAGTACTACATAATATCAAAAATTGTTTATGTGAAACAGAGAGAGGAGGTTTCTGTATTCGGCAAGCATTGGATTAGGTCAGTGAAGCTTGAATCAATGTGGACTTGAAATTCAGACAGGATACTCTCTCTTCCCTGAAAATATCATCTTTGCTTTTTATTAACACAAAGACCCCGGACTTCTCTGCTTCACCAACATAATCAAAAAGACAATTTTAATCTGCACCTCTGCTTGCATTCACTGCACACAAGACAACTCATTATTCCTGTTGTATGTATTTTGAAAATTACGCACTCAAATGAGAGCCTTGAGAGCAAAAGAAGAAGCTGCACAGAAGAATTGATTACGAGAGAAAACCTTTGAGGAGTGAAAGTATGAATAGACATTGCAAGGCCTGCTTTTAAATACAGACGCTGCCTTCAAAATATAGAGATCCATGTATCGAGTGAATGACAGAAAAGAACGCAAAGGAAAGTATAGGATTGCAGCTATATCATTTGTAAACATATCATAAATCCCCTCAATATATATTGAACATGACTGAAAACATGTGGATTTGTCTGTGAATGAAAATCATCCATGGAAATGCTCAAATGAAATTTTATTCACACAACTGTATATTAATATAAGTATAAATCTATTACCACCTTCTGTTTCTCTCTTTCCCCCTCTATGTCTTTCTCTCCCTTCCCCCGTCTCTGTCTTTCTCTCTTTCTCTTTAGTTGTTGTTCGTGTTAGTGAATCGGGGAGGTCCTCAGAGGTCACTGCCACATCTGGCTTTGGGCATCTGCCATGAGTCTTTATTCAAAAGGACAAGGACAAACTGTCAGACAAGACAGTTAGACAGTTGTTGTTGCTATACCACTTATCCCCCCCTTGTTTATTATATTCATTCATGCAGTTATAAAATCTGATTATGGTTTTCCCTCATCATTATCTTATTCTGTGTTACATTTTCTATAGTGGATTTCAGTTAAAAGGAGGAGGGTCCGCTACCTTCTTGTCTCCATGGAGATGTTATTGCTTTGCTTGGAATGTTCCATGGTTTGACATTAAACATTTCCATCTAGCATGTTTCTATTGCTCAAAAATACAATGATTCTTTAGGTGAATAGGGGCGACTCTCCACAGATCTGAATTGTAATGTAGAGTAGCGCTGTGACCTGCTTGTCTCCCTTGTGCCGCATGGTGGCGGACCCTCCACTAAAAATATTACACAGTGCACCTTTAAAGCTATCATCTGGAATTAAAGGAGAATTAACTTTTTTTTACAATCTGAGCCTTATTTCGGTAATAAAACAAGTTGTTTTACTCACCCATAGCACTTTGGTGTCATATGGAGCACTTCCGGAGACATTTTAGATTAGCGATCTCCGTCATGTGAGTTCTCGGGGCGTATAATATATGCCCCGTGCGGTCTCCGAATAACACAAACTTAAGCACTTTACAAATCATAGAAGCTTGATGTCTTAGTCTACACTTTTGTTTGAGTCAAAAGTGGTCTGTAATCTGAGATTTATCCATAATTTACAGCTTTGCGTTTCATGTTTTGGTCCCAGGAGCTGAGAGCAAAATAAGCTGTGACTCTGCACATGCGCACTGGCCTCCTCATCTACTCGAAACTATGGATAAATCTCGGATTACAGGCTACTTTTGACTCAAATGAAAGCGTACACTAAGACATTGAGCTTCTATGATTTGAAAAGTGCTAAAGTTTGTGTTATCTGGAGACCGCAAACATGTGCCCCGAGAACTCACATTACAGAGATCGCAAATCTAAAACATCTCCGGAAGTGCTCCATATGACACCAAAGTGCTATGGGTGAGTAAAACAAGTTGTCTTATTACCAAAATAAGGCTCAGATTGTAAAAAACGTTAATTCTCCTTTAAATTGGCTGTCCCTGCCCGGTTGTATTCGCACACATCACCACTAGAACAGTTTCACTTTTACCATCTACTAGTAAGCTTTTATTTTGAAGCAACCATATACTTTCTCTTGGGTGTGGAGCATTAGTCTGGTAGATGGTTAAGCCCTGGATTGGTTTGATAAAGGCGAGATAAACACAGAGCAGCGGAAAGCAGGACATGTGGAGGAGAGGTCCACACCTATTGTCAACAGAGACTCATGGAAAGACAGGGCTGGATGTTCCCACAGCAGCAGCACAAACCAACCCAACTTAAATATACAGAAGGAGGAAGACAGAAATGGGACAAAGTCTGGACCAATAAATACTGAAATATCAAAAGTCTATGAGGCAGACTAACCATTACCACTGTCTTTCAATTTTCCCATAAACTCAAAAGAAGCAAAGTTGACTAATCTTTTTACTGTCCATTTTTCTGTTCAGAGTTTGAACACTTTTAACACATATGCTCTTGTAACTTGCTCTGCTGGAGGGTCCGTCCCCTGCTCGTCTCCATGGAGATGTGCCTGGAATGTTCCACAGTATGGCCATAAATCAGCCTCAACTGACTTTGTACTGAAAAAGTGTCACCCCTCTGTCTGTAACTTACAGTTGCTTACTGCTGCTGTCAGACTCCTAATTTTGGTTTTAAAATGTTTGTATTAACCCGCTTTACATGTTTTTATTTTGCTATTTTGTCCATAAATAAATTCCTATTCCTAATATGGAACTCAGATCCAAATTCACTCCTATAACTGCTAGCCTCGTGAGCTTTATTTGACTGAATCCCTTAGTCCACTTCTTTGTACAGTCTGATTTCAACATGTTTATTACAACGTCTGTAAACCTCAAATTAAACATTTCTTTTATCTTTTATGTCCATAACAAACCTTTTCCCGTTTCCCTGTAATTTACAAAAAAAGTAATTTAATTTATGCATGTTTATTTTTGGAGAATCCAGGTTCTAGCTGTGCATATGACTGAAAGATGTTTGTTCGACACTCTTCTCTCTTCTCTTTTAATGTTAATTTTATGATCATTTATGTATTGATCGGTATTGTGAGTTTAATGTATTTCTAATGTATTCTGTAAAGCATTTTGAATTGCTTTGTGTATAAATTGTGCTATACAAACACACTTGCCTTGCCTTGACTAGCACTTAACAGGCCCAGAAGAATGGGGTTTGTAATTCATGGGACAGACTCCAGACCAGTGCGTTCAGTGAGGCCTCTGTCGTGAAGGATTAGTCCAGCAAAGAGAGAGTTAGGGAATGCAAACATATGTAAATATACAGTATGACCAGTGGTGTAGTGGGGATTTTTTAAGTGGGTGTACGCGATTTGTGACGTCATGGATGTGAATTCCCCCCCCCCCCCCCCTCTGGAAAATGTTAAATTTCTGAAATTTGGATTTCTATATGCTATATGTTAGCAATAAAGTAAAACTGTACATAAAAGTACAAAAAACACATTTTATTAACAGGTACTAGTAGTATATATTGGATTTGTTTTTGCTTTGCACTTCGTCTAATCAGAGCGCATTGAGGAGGAGCTTATGCGCGCTCAAAGGCGCAGGTGAAAAAGCGAGGAGCGACGTGTTAAGTGAGGCACAGGCAGGTAGGATGAGGTATAGGATGTTTTATAAAGTTTAACCTGTGTACACACAATGGTACACGCTGTTGCGAGAGCTGCGCTCACTCGCTCGGTCCGCGGCTCCAGACACGGGCTCGCGCGGCCCGCAGTTTAATACAAAGTTTAATACGAGATTCACGTACTTTTGTTCTGAATACGGGACCATTCTGTTTTTCAAGGGACGGTTGGCGACCCTAAACACAACTATACATATATATACACCCAAAATCTTTCTCAACCAATTTGCACAGATGTAAAAAATAAATAAATAAATAATAGGCTACCCCGCGGCTGAAAAAAGCTGAGATCCGCTAAAAAACTGAACTCTTTCATCCCTGAATTTATATTTGTTATTTTTTTTATATCTCACGTCGGGAGAAGTGGGTGGACGGCGTACCCCCGCGTACCATGCCCACTACACCCCTGAGTATGACCTGCCCTGGCCAGAGACCTATCACCTCCTCTTAGCTCACATTTCAAGAGTGTATCAAAAAGAAGTAATTTTACATATGGTATACAGTAGTCCCTCTATCGCGGTTCACTGTTCGCGGCCTCGCTGTTTTGTGGATTTTTTTATTTATTTATTTTTTTTATAGTGTAACTTTTTTTTTTTAATAGTGTAACATTGTGTTCTGTGTCCTGATTGGCTAAGAGACTGTAGACCTTTGCCGATTGAGAGTTGGGGATGCAGGGGGGACCGGGACTAGACCAGAACTAGACCAGGACTAAATGTGGACTAAACCAGGTCTAGACCAGAACTAAACCAGGTCTAGACCAGGTCTAAACCAGGTCTAAACCTGGAATGGTCCTGGACTAAACCAGGACTGGACCAGGTCTAAACCAGGATTAAATCACCCCGTGCGGCTCTTTGCTGGTTTCGTGCGGCTCTTGCGTTCGTTTGTGCGTGTTCGGTTTGTGGCTGAGGGGGAGGCATGGTCCGGGCACCACGGTTCGATCTCATGCTCGCAGCCCCGGCCTTGCGCCGGTCGTGCTGCTCTGTCACGGATTTGACCACACGCACTTCTCCAAGGGGTTGGTGCGCGTCGCGTCCCGGGACGTGACTCATGTCTCCGCTCCCCTCGCGCATCCGACGGGGGTCCCGACGGAGCCCCCATGCTTCACTATTAATACATTTTGTTGAAAATCTACGAAAGTTTGAGTGTTTAAACGAGAGAGAAATGTAAGAAAACGTTAATTCCAGTGTTTTAAGCCTTAAAACATGTATAATAATTGTAAAATATAAAGTTGTCCTACTTCGTGGATTTCACTCATTACGGGTTATTTCTGGAACTTAACCCCCGTGATAAACGAGGGACTACTGTACTGTATTCATGTATGCAAATTACTGAGATTCTGATTCTGATAATGGGCTTTTGTCTCACTATGACTCATATGATTACTTTGGTAGATTTTTTTTTTTTTAGACTTTGTTACATGGCTATAGGTTATCTCTGAGGGCTTTGTAGATGGTCTCATTTAAAAGATATGTTGCGCAAGGTTTAGGTTTCAGGTTTAACCAATACCGCATTTTCCCCAAGAGACAAATTAGTCATTGCCGGAAACTTGAATACTTTTACTCTGGTATTTATTTATTTTTTAATAAAGAATACTTACATTTTTCAGGCAAGATTGTATAGTAATAGTGTTGTTATATTTATTGCTTTGAAAAAAATGTTCCACAGTATGAAATTTAACTTATCTATCTCCAAGGAAACACGCAAGTGACACCACCAGGTCTAGTTACATGTCAGATCTGTTCTTTTCAAGGTAGCAATAAAAGTACCTCTAATTGGTTAAATCAGGTTAATGTCATACTGTTTCAGAAAAAGGTGTAACATCTCTATGGAGACAAGCAGGTAGCAGATCACCCACCAGAAAAGTTACACACTGCACCTTTAAGCACTAACAGTAGTCGTTATTGCAGCGTACTTTCTTAAACTATCTTTACTGACACAAAATAAATATGCCCCATCTTTCCCATCCTCCAATCTTTGTGAAAACAGCCTGGATGTCTCCTGTCATCCAAAGTGCATTTGACATTCCTTATCCCAAAGCTCATATGGAATTCCTGTGTGGTAATAGTGGGATTCAGGCCAGCTTCTTCCTCCTGATGTAAGCACTGATCATCAGGTTTAACAATGTACAAGTCCAGTCTTGTGTGAGAGCACTGAGCAAACTGTGAAAGACTGGAGTAAACACCAAAGTCACCTTAATATTTCTCTTGGATTTTGTTATTTTATCATGATTTTATAGTATACCAATGAGCCATAACATTATGACAACCTGTCTAATAAGCCCATACACCACAGGTGTCAAACATGAGGCCCGGGGGCCGGATCCGGCCCTCCAAAGCCTTTAATCTGGCCCTCGGCTGATTTTCTATTAAAATATTTTATTTTAATTTTCTATTAAAATATTGATAGTTTTCTGCGCCTCTTTTCTGCGCAGCTTAGCATACCAGCATCTCCAGCTCCACTGTGCGTGGCCACCTCCCACTAGAGCATGTTTGGGACTATTTACCTTTGTGAGCAGGTTTTCTCAGTAATGAACATTAATAAAACAAAGCTGTGCTCAAAGCGAACACACGAGCACTTGAAGGACATTCTGAAGTTGGCAGCTCCTCGGGACATGATGCCTGATATTGATGCACTTGTGCTGGTTAAAAGATGCCAAGTTTCAGAAGCAAAAAGAAAGTATGACTAAATTCTGTGAAATGCATACAAGTTAATGTTAAAACATTGTGTTGAAATAGCATTTTTCTTAAAGTTTCAGATTGTTCATAATATTATAGTTTTGTAAAAGAAAGAGTTCATCAAATAAAGAAGACTTTTGTAATAGATTTGCGTTTCTCTGCACAAATATTTGGACTTAGTTATTTTTGGGGTATTATATACCATGAGTTTTCTATTCCGGCTCCTTTGGGATCAAAGTAGGTGGATACGGCCCCTGGACCAAAATGAGTTTGACATTCCTGCCATAGACTGTATAAAGAAATGGACCAAGGGAGGGTGACGTCAACCAGAGCGTTCAGCTCCAGTCAAATGAAGCTCACAATGCCAAAGGTTACAGGGTGAAACTAAAGCCAAGCTGCATATTAGGAATAAGAATTTATTTATGGACAAATTAGCTAAATAAAAACAACGGGATCATGTAGAGTGGGTTAATGCAAATATTTTAAGACCAAAATGACAAGGCTCACTGCAGAAGTTACAGAGAGAGGGGTGACCGTTTTTTAAATCTAAATTCAATTGGAAACGGAGTCGATGGAGCCAGAAGAGCCCCCGTGATCACTTCCGATTTGAAAGTCTATCAATAAGCCACTGATGAACAGGCCATTTCAATTTTACACTTTCATAGGGTTCAAATTTGCACACAGCACACCAAATCTAAAAAACTGATAACTGGAACTAAACCAGGACTAGACCAAGATTAAATCAGCTCAAACCAGGTCCAAACCAGGACAACTGTGAATGCATCTGTAGATACTGTGCACTGCTGAGCAAGAACACCTCAGAGCTACAGCTTTGGAGATGCTCTGCTGTTGTTGATCTCTTCAAAAAGCAATTAAGGTTAAAGGTCAAGGGAATTCATTATTAGAAGGAAAATTGACCCATCCTTCAACTGTGCAAGAGCAACCTATGAAAAGCAGTGGGTAACCATAGCAGATCCTGGGTTAGGTTCATGCCACGGTCAGTAGTACGTCATCTATTCTATCTATTGCTTTATCTATTGTCAATTCACTCAAACAGTCAGAAATGATTTTTGTGTTTGTCACTTAATTATGAAGACAAAATGTTCACTTGCTACCCACAGGATGTCAGACACAGTGACTAGTGATGTGACGTTCATGAGTCAGTTCTTTAGAATGGTTCCAGCATCCAACTGTTGGATCGGAATCTAATTTTTTAAAACAACAGATCATTTTTCTTTCTAATTGTTATGCATTTTTTGATACAGATTAAGGCTGAACCAACACAAGAATCAGCAGAGAATCAGAGCAGGCAGGATGAGCTTTGTACTGAAAAAGAAATGAAAAGGAAAAATAAATGTTTTTAATAACAGATAGCTTTTGAATAATAATTATTATTGTAGTGCAACATGTTATTTAGAATTTCATAGTTTCAAAGGGTCAACTCACTTTCAGTTTGAACCATTTAAACAAATCTTAGCCTCGGTCATTGCTCACATTCTCACTTTGGCTTGGTCATATGATTAAACATAAAAAAGAGGCAGTATTTTGAACAGCTTTTTGACATCAACCAAGCCAAATGAATCCCACAGCCAAAAGTTTAGCATGTAGGCTAGTATGTTACAAAAACATACTAGCCTACATGCTGGTGGTATACTGTCAAACACTTTTTGACAGTGTGTGTGCTCTGGTTTAAATCAGTTTTGCCAGTGTGTAATCGTCAGAAACAGAAGTGAGAGGTAGTTTCCAGCAGACATTGTGTCATGTTGTGGTTATCGACTCACTCTTCTGGTTGGAGCTCCGGGTCTGGACTCATGATCAGAAAATAACCATATGTAAACACAAAGTAAAATGCTCTTATTCGAAAAAGAAAAGGAAAATATCAGAGCAACAACAGACAAATATACTAATATACTAACTAGAGTCTTTACCTTGGTTTGATCCCAAGTTTAGTCCAAAAGTAGACTTGGTTTGATCCTGATTTAGCCATGGTCTAGTCTAGATTTAGTTGTTGATTTATTTCCTATTCTGCAATTCTATTCTGCAAATGTGGGCACAGATCTGATGAAAAACAATTTACATAGTTAATTGAAATTCACCTCAGTGGCCTTGTTCACATGCACACCAAAATTTGATTATAGTCCGATTTCTGGACCTTTAAAAGTGCACTGCGTAACCTTTCAGGTTGGGGGTCTGCCACTATAGAGATACTTTTAGTTTGCCTGTAACGTTCCACAATATGAATTCAACTTATATAAGATCCATTTATTCAATTATGGGTGGTTTTATTGCTCTAAAATGCATTTAAAAACATGTATTCTGACTGTGAGTGGGTGTCCAATTCACAGATCTCACATGAAAATAGACCTGGTGGTGTCTCCTGCCATGCTTTAATAACCATCTCCATGGAAACAAGCAACTGGCGGGCCCTTTACCAGAAAAGTTACATAATGTGCCTTTAAGATTATTTAACATGTAAACGGCAAAATCATCTTTTTAATAGTCTTATAACTCCAACAATGTTACATTAATCATATTTTGAGTCCACATGCAACTGCAGCCAGTGTTTGACACCTAAACTTGATACATTTGTTAGACCACTGGCACAGACAGAGGGGTATATAAGGGTACGGGGACCGTACCCTCATGCACCCCTCTGTCTGAGGGTTTATCTGAGGCTGGTCCTGAGTGCAGAGTCCTGTTGGCACAGCTCATGATTTGTGTGGGGCCTAATGTACTGCTCAGAGCTCAGAAGTCGTAGGTGTGAGAGTGTTTTTTTGTTTTGTTTTGTTTTTTTCCAGCTGCAGCAGATCAAGGGAGATTGAAGCGACAAAATTACAAGGTGGATCTGCAGTGAGATGTTTACTGTCAATATTTAAGAGGCAATGGGACAGGTGGGGGTTACAAGTTTCTCAGGGACAAGCTGGTTATTATTGGCAGTGTTCAGAGCTGCTTCTTCCTTGAAATATAATTCTTAGTTATGCTTCTTCCTTCCTTCCATTTCTTAAAAGGTGCACTGTGTAACTTTTTGGTTGGGGGTCAGTCACCTGCTTGTTTCTATGGAGATGTCAGTACTCTGTCTGGAATGTTCCACAGTATGATATTAAACAGCTCTTCCTTACATCAAATACAGGTGGTTTTAAAGCTCAAAAATGACTAGAAAAACAGGCATTCTGAATGTGAGATTGCCTTGCCACAGAGCTGAGGTTTAATACCATACTGTGACACATTTCAGATAAAGCAATAAAATCTACATGGGGAAAAGCATTTGACAGACCCTTCACCAGAAAAGTTACACAATGCACCTTTAAAGACACTAGAATGAAATGGCGTTTTGAAATTGCCCAATGAAATTAAAGCATGAATGAAAAGTTGTCATTCATTACACCATGTGAACTTACAAAAAATAGTAATAATTTGTTGAGTAGAAGCAGATTTTTTGTGACATTGCAATTAGAGCTGGGTATTATTGAGAAGTGGCCGATACGTAGGCCACGATATGATACATTTTTTGATATAGTACACTTTTGATTTGATACGATATATTTATAATCGATTCAATATGGTTCAGTAAAAAACAAAGGCTAAATCATGGCTGTGATACTAAAAGTATTTATGATACCATTATGTTTGTGTAAAGTTAGTATGAAAAACACCCAGTTTACTCATCAAAACAGTGAAAATGTCAAATGTATTGCATAAACAAGCAACACGAATGTTGCTTTTTCACAAAATAATTCAGTAAAATATATCATAAAGATGCTCTTGGCAATATATCAATACAGCAGCCCATAATATAGATACTGTATCATCAAATTAAACTATACAATAATACGATATTTCAATATTTGCACATCCCTAATTGCAATATTGTAAGGTCTGCCACAATAACAATTTTTGAAATGCGATATATTGCTGAAGAAACTATACCAATGATAGCAATAAATTAATAGCAAAATGTAACACGCTAGTATTTAGTTTGTATTTGTAATGATTCAGTGATTCAAGTGATTTATTCAACCCTCCACTGCTCAAATCTTAGTTGAATAGAAAAATAATAAAGTACCCACAGGTGTAATAGATAGACATCAAACCAAACGGTGCCCATTTCTAAAAACTGAAAATTGAGTTATTTTGAATATTTTTGTTGTCCATTTATAAGAATAGAAAACCAAAAAATAATCAGTTTTGCACTTTATAGTTTTGATGCCTTCTGTAAGAATCTAGAATGTAAATAATCATTGAAATAAAGAAATACATTAAAACGTGTGTCCAAACTTTTGACCCGTGGTGTACGAGTCTGTATAATATGTGGGTTTGACTTTCTGAAATGAGTGACAAAAACTATAGAACTTTTTCATGATATTCAAAATGTTTAGGTGTTTAGATCTAGATGTTCTGTATTGCTAATGAACAATCAAAAGTTCCTTTTCTAGAGTAGGCAAAGTCATACCTGCTCATTTTAATTAAAGAAACAATCAATAGAAAATGGCATAACTTTCCAAACAGTGAAAAAGCTCTTGCAAGCACAAGTAGAGTTTAAATGTATTTATTAATAATGATTAAAGCCAGTACCTCTCGTGTTACAGTTCACCATTGTATTAATAGTAAAAATATCTGAAACAGTCGTAGCAGTGAGTGCAAAGTGTTGTTTTTGAAGCAGGAAAGACAGCTAATGCTACTTGAAATCTGAAATAAAACACATATAAGGCCATTATTTCTCAATAGTCACACTAATCTCACAATTTTCGTATTAAATTAGTAAAGAAATATTCACAACAAATGCTTAATAAGTCCTGCCTCGTTCACTAACTGTAAACCAGTATTTGATTACATTAATACAGATTATCAAGTATCTGATTTAATAATAAATAAAAAGGCATTCTCCCACCATTAAAGTGCAGTAACATTGACTTCATATAATGTGGCTATGTAAAAGAAGGCAACACAGAGAAAACAAAACTTAAGGTTAATGTAACATGGGTTGTTTTCTAGGCAATCCATAGATAGAAGTTTCTTATGTACCTCCTACACCAGTATTCGAAATACAAGATGAGGACAAATTAATTCAAATTATGTTGTAACAATTAAGCAAGTAAGGACTATACAAACTGTATATTGTAGAAATGTTATATAAACAGCCTTGTACTACTTACATTTTAAAAATTAACAGTGTCACAAAAAGTATGTATTTGATTATCTGTTTTAATTACCTTACTTACCTCATCAAATCTACTGCTTCATCAAAAACATACCTGGGGTTGTGTTTTGTTTCATTCACACATTTTGTATGAGTAATCCTTTATCATCAGTCTACATCTCCAAAGCTCAAAAGGCTCTATTCCACCTTGTGATGTCATGAAGCAGTAGTTTTCAAGTTAACAGCTCCTTTTAACCTTTTGTTCAGTAGAAATAGGCAATTCCACAGCTGAAATTATCCTAATGATTCTAGTGAAGGTTTAAGAATAAACACACAGTGGAGCACTTCCAGTATTAGGTGGAACAGCATTTTTTTGGTTTGAGAGAAGAACTCAGCCTAAATACAGAGGGTTTATGCGTGTATTAATGAAACAAAACACAACTCCAGATATGTTTTTGATGAAGAAACATTATAACAGATCAGAAAATACTGTAATATCAGCTCTTAAAGCAAGTAACGACTATCCAAACTTCATATTGTTTTGTACTACAGCTTTTTACTACTTTTTGAGACATTGTTATATTTTAAATGTATGTATTTGATTATCTGTTATTATCTCTTTCCAAGGTGCATGGTCTGAGTCCTGATAATGAATGAAACTGTTAAAAGTTACAGTGTGTTGTTATCTAGTGCCATACTGCCAGTAAACACAAGTATATTAGTGTAGCTTTTGTTCTGTCTGTGGACTCCCAAATTTCACAAACCTAAATCCTGTATGCTGAAACACAAAATCAAGTTAAATTCAAAATGGTTACATAAGTCACATGTCAAACTACTGGTATAAAGTTACCAAAATGCAACTTCATGCGATCTTCACTCTAAAAATGAAACGTGAAACCTAAAATACATTATTACACTTTTTCCATGTAATTATTTTATGTCGATCCAAAGCAAACAATGTAGTTGATCTATTTAAAATATACATGTTCGCTTAAAGGTGCACTATGTAACTTTTCGGTTGGGTGTCCGTAACCTGCTTGCTTCTATGGAAATGTCATTGCTCTGCCTGGAATGTTCCACAGTATGACATTAAACAGCTCAGGTGGTTTTATAGATCAAAAATGCCTAGAAAAACAGGCATTCTGACTGAGTGGGGTTAACTCTCCACAGATCTGACCTGTAACTTGGTCTGGTCCTTTAATAAAATAACCTCATGGAAAAACATGATACACCTATGTAAGGTCAATATTTATTTTAATGTGATTGTTCAAAAAGGCATTCAGCATTTGTCCTGGAGACTTATGGCAGAGTAAACCGAGGAACGAAGAATAGAAAACCAAAAAATAATCAGCTTTGCACTTTATAGAGTTTTTGAAGTTACCAGGCTTTGTCCATTTGGCCTTTAGCTCCTGTCTCGTCTGTAGCTCCCACCTCAAGTCTGGAGCATCCTGTTTAATATTATTAATGACACCTGCCTTTTGAATGCTTTTTCTTCTTTCTTGCCCAGTGCGCTTGAGAAATTCCTTCTGCTTTTCCAGGCACACAGATCTGGTGCACTTTGAAGCCAAGCTAAGTCAATATGGTTCGGATATGTTTAGTTCTTGTGCCTGTTTTAGCCCGTCCCATTGGGGAACACAGGAGTTATTCTCAGTTATTTTCAGTAGGAGGTGGAGAGCTACTGGTCTGTGGGGCAGGTGTTTCGATCTTTGCAGCAGAAGTAGTGCACCACGACTCCATTGGGATACCGGGCAAAAGCACTGGGGAAACAAAGCCAATTTACACAGTTAGTTATAAAGTCACAAGGACGTAACCAGGTGATAATTTAAAATGGATATGAGAGGGATAAAAATACACCCAGGATTAAAAAGAGTGTAAGCTTTCAAAGAGAAATAGGTCACAGAAATGTGGAACAAATAATAAAAACAAACTGGAATGAATTATGTGCAGCGACAAGAGGGGGAAAAAAAGGGTTACGCAAATATAAAAAGGGTTACGCAAATATAAAATGTGTTTGCTGTAATGAACTGTTGTATTACTGCACCCCACTGAAGATCTTCCACTTTGTGAGGGGGGAAGCAGCAGGGCTTTGAGGAGATATGGGCAACGTTTTTGGCGGGAATGGACGTTGGGGTGTAGAGAGAGGTGTGCAGTGTGAGAGGGTTTTATTTTTTTGTTTATTTGGTGGTTGAAAATAATGCAGTATAGAGCAATTACAGTGAGGGAGTCACACAATAATTTAAAGATCCCATGACATGGTGCTTCTTGATGCTTTTATATGGCCCCATAATGGTTCCCTAATACTGTAAATAAACCCTTCTTCAAAATCAAGACTCAAGTGCATGAGAAAGACCCATGAACACAGTCAGAGTCATAAATATCTCTCTGGAACACTTTATTATGGGCGTTGTTGCTTAAATGCAAATGAGGAGGACAGAGATACCCCAAAGCAGCGGGTGGGGGTGTGGCCAAACTCTCCGCTCTTTCCTCTTTAGCAGTGCGATGGTCCCACTTCTCATATCTTCCTCCGTTTTTGCGCGGAGGAAGATATGAGAAGCGTTCCATTGAAAAATAAACACATTTCCACAGAAAATAAAATTAAACCACTGCTGTTTCAGAGGTTCGGATGTCCTTTATCCGAGCCTGGAAACACTCTCACGTGCCCCCAGGCAAATATACTGCATCTCGTATTGCGTAGCTCGTTCGCGGTCCAAACTCTCTGGGCGTGAGTTACACAGAGTGTGGGTAGAAACACTAGAAACACAGACGGGCGGTGGAACTACATTTCCTTGAGTGTGACGTCAGAAAGTTCTTTTTTTCAAACGCAGAAAAGGACCACAAATGCTCAGTTTACACATTTCGCAACTTTTAGCCATGGGATGGGGGGGCCTAAACAGGGTAGGGGAGCTCACATTAACGTTCAAAAACCTCAGAAAGTGAAAATTTCATGCCATGGGACCTTTAAATGTGCAGTGTAACTTTTCTGGTAGACGTTTGCATTAAGATGCTTTTCCTGGAATGTTAAATAGTTTGGCATTTAAATTATACATGTCTGCTCACACTAGAGATGCATGTTTTACAATGTTTATATTTTTTTACTCTTTGTTATTGTAATATAATGTGATGTGTGAGCTACTGTGTCCAAGTAATTTCCCTTATGGATCAATAAATTTTAAAGTCTATTAATAAAAACACCTGTAACTGAATAAAGTAACTGAATAAGTTTGATGCCATACTGTTGAACATTACAGGCAAAGCAATAATATATACATGAAGATGAGTGAGTGGGCTATAGAGAACCCTTGACCAGAAAAGTTACATAGTGCCCCTGCAGAAGAGTGTAGTTAAGTTGAAAATACAACAAAAGTAAAGTTAATACAGGATCAATCTTTAAAGTCCCAGATCAGTGGAAGTTCCTGAAGTTCTCTGGGATTGGGGGCAGTACCTGTTTCCGATCTTCTTCTTGCAAACACGGCAGGTCTTCTCCTCTGTGATGACACACTTCACCTGCTGATGATAAATGCGCTCCTCCTGAACCTAAAGGCACAAACGTCAGGGTCAGATTTTATTTATTTAGTTCATTTATTTCATTCATAAAGTACAAAAAGAGGTTAATAGTGTCATAACATTAAACAAATGAATGAAAAGGAGCAGAAAGAAGAGTAAGATTAAACAACACATGCAGCATTATCAAATTTGGATTACATCACTATGACAACAATGAATTTTAAGGACATTTCATCATTAGCCAATAGTTCGTTTAAAATTCTTAATTGTTATGGCAGATAAAAAAGAAGCAGCAACTTTATTGATCTCACACAGGAGAAATTCTTCTCTGCATTTAACCCATCCTGTTATCAGGAGCAGTGGGCAACACAGTACTGTGCCCGGGGACCATCTCCATGATCTTCTTGCTTCAGCTTGGTCAGGACCTCAGCTGGAGGATTTTACCTATGGTGCATGTTTTGGGTTGATGAGGGAAACCGGAGTGCCCGGAGGAAACCCACCCAGACATGGGGAGAACATGCAAACTCCACACAGAAAGGCTCGGGCGACCCGGGGATCGAACCCGGAACCTTCTTGCTGTGAAGCATGAGCGCTAGCCACTCAGCCACCGCAAAGAATGCAAAAAAAACCCAAAACAAAATATATATATAGGCTTAATAAGTAAAGTGCGCGCACAGACCCGGAGGAACTCAGCCTGGAGTAGACTCTTGAGGACCTGGTTACAACGCTTCCTCTGGGCCTTTTCCTCCAGGACGCTCTCCAGGAAGACTCGGATCTCACGGATCTGGGTGTTGGCCGGGAGCAGGTTAATGGCCTGCAAAACAAATGAGTCAATATCATTTTACATTAACAATTAATATAGATGCCAATTTGACTTCTCACTCCTGTTCAAACCTAATAATCCTGTGACCTCATCAGACTCGGGAGCTGAGCACAGAATTGCTAAACGGTCATTTATGACAAACACTCGAAGAAAAGCACCAAACAGTGAGAGCCCAGAGCAAACTTGCCCAAAGCTACAGAAAAAAACTAAGCACTTAAACATGCCAGAGGAAACTCTGTAAACTCAGGTGAAGTGGAGAAAAGAGCTTTGAGAAAAGAAGTCTCTGCTGAGAAACAACTGCGAAAGAAGGCAGAGGTGAGACAGACACACTCAAAGTAGAGATCTCCTGTCTAAAGAAAGATCTTGATAAGGTCACAAATAAGCAGAAAGCTGAAACACAACCCTTTAATGTGGTCATTCAACAAATCATGCTGGCATATGAGCATGTTGTGTGTCAGAGGGAAGAACTGTCTCAAAGTTACCAGAATAGCCTCACCAAGCTCCAGGACTCTCTTCATGACTGTGAGACAGAAAAGCAGAACATGAAACCTCTTCAGGTTCTCCAAGATGAGCTGTTCAAGATTAAACTGGAGAATGCAGGACTGGTGGAGAAGACTGCAGAGCTTGTCCTTCATATGAAAAAGAGGAACAAGAAAGAGCAAACCCTGATGGAGCAAGTCTCTCAAATGAAGTTTCAAATAGAGCAGATGAGACAACAAGAGGTCATCAAAAACAGAAGAAGATGGTCATCTTATGATGACCATCAAGGACCTCAAGGACAACATGCAAGAAAAAGAGGCTAGGCTAAGTGTCACTATAGAACATGTACTTCAGAAAGAGAAGGAAAACAAATCACTGGAAAACAAAGTGGCTGTGGTAAGCATGAGGATGGACCAGGTGAAGGCAGAACATGCCCAGAGGTCCACAACATGGCTTGAGGAGAAGAACTCTCTGGAGCAAGAGCTGAGGAGAGAGAAGCAGAAGAGGAGCGCTGCAGATGAGAGCCTCAATAGAATAGAGGAGAAGAATCTGCAGCTGGTGGAGAAAGATCGAGTGCTGGAGAAAAAGAAAAATAAGTGGTACAGGAGGCTGTTCAAATGCTCGACTCAAACCACCACCTCACCCACTTACCTACATTTAAGAAATAAAGCATAGTATTGACAGTGAACCCTCGCTGTATCGCGGTTCACTCTTCGCGGCCTCGCGGATTTTTTTTTTTTTTTTCAATTTTTTTAATAGTGTAACTTTTTTTTACAGTGTAACATTCTGTCCTGCGCCCTGATTAGCTAAGAGACTAGACCAGGACTAAACCAGGTCTAAAGCAGGTCTAAACCAGGACTAAACCAGGTCTAAACCAGGACTAAACCAGGTCTAGACCAGGGATGGTAGGGACAGAGTCTCAGATGTCCTTCACGAGAGCGCCTGGGTGACAGGAGGTGTGGCCTTTGTTTACTTGCACGAGCCATGGAAGAGAGTGCGAGCCGGACCATGGAAGAGCCAAGAATCAACACGGACGGGCCTGGCCCGGACGCCGCGCGTCCGGGGGAGCCGCAGCGGGGGGAGGACACTCGCGCGCACAGAGGACACAGTGGCTCTTCCCCGTCACGAACCCGACCCCGTCCTAGAGAGCTGTGGAGTATTGGCGACGCATTGATAGCGGTCTGATTTTGGACCCGGGGTGAAATGCAACCAACTCTTGTGAGCGCAGATTAGTCTTACCTGGTCTTGTGGTGAGGACTGGTGCTCAGAGGTGTCTGTTAGCGGTTTGGCACCGTTAGCATTGGCTTGAGTCTTGCCCAAAATGATATCCAGGTCGCTTTCCACTCGACTTTCGCACATGGCATGGATATGTGGTACCAAAACAAACACACGTGTCCGCGCGCACGTGTCCGCGCGCACGTGTCCGCGTGTCACGTGCCCCCCCCCCACTATTAATATATTTTAATGAAAATCTACAAAAGTTTGAGTGTTTAAACAAGAGAAAAATGTTAATACCAGTCTCAGAAAGGTGTATAATGTGTCTGGTGAAGCGTTTTCAGCCTTAAAACATGTAGAATAATTGTAAAATATAAAATTGTCCTACTTTGCGGATTTCACTTATTGCGGGCTATTTCTGGAACCTAACCCCCGCGATAAACGAGGGTTCACTGTATAGCAAAAACTAGTATTCAGCCATGCTCTTACCAGAAGTCAGTAATTCATCAAAATCTATAACTAACTATAACCTATAACATGGCACTGTAGGATATATTAATATAATAATGCAATTATAGGTTCAAATATTACAGCAACACAGGATATTTTTTACTTGTCATGATCTACTGTGTCAGATTGTATGTGCAAATTTTTGGGCGCGTTGTTCCTATCCTCTAATGCAATGCTTTTTTTTCTCTTTTTTTTCTAATAGTCATTAAACTAGAGTTGACACTTACTGCCAAAACAAATCCCACCCACAAAAATAATGAATACGTGTATCCTGTATAAAACATGAAAGTAACCGATTTTGGACACCAAGTTGAATTACGAGGTCCTATCTAAGTGCCTGGTTCCAAACCTAGATATAACTCAGACATTAAAAACAAGTTTTGGCAATAAAGCTCCATGAAAGAGACTAGGATCTTTTGTTCAGTCTCTGCAGCTTTGGCAGAGTGCATTCTGGGAGCAGGGCCAGAGTGGTCCAATGAGGGGTTACATTAAGTAGATCAATAGGAAGAGACGCAGGAAGACTAAATTGGACTTACATCTTTGAAAGCTTGGACAAAAATGTACTCATAACCCTGTAGTCTTTGCTTTTAAAGAGTACTCATTGTATGTGAACCAAATGTTCAAAAATAAGAGTGAATGAAAAAAATAGCAAACGTACTGTGGAAAATATCATAGTTGCCAAGACAACAACTTGTATAATTGTGGAATACATTTTGCCCTGTTTTTTATTTTTATTATTAGTTATTTAGTTAAAATCTTCAATTGGATCTGGATTCTTCAAAACAAAACACAGTATGTGTTTTTAAATCTGCTGTTTAAAGAAAGTGTGATTTCATAAAGCTGGTTACATACTAGAAGAATGGTCATCTCACATTCTGTAAATGAAAATTAACTGCATCTTTCACTGATGTTTGGTTTCAATAATAGTGAATAGTAGTAATATTTTGTTGGTCAGAAACCGAAAAAACAAAAAAGAATGTTCAAAAACACTTTCAACCCAACTCAACTTAATAGATACTGACAGAGCACTTTGAATATCACCCATTACAGCAGAGAGACACAAAGGAAATCCCTATTACTCAAGACTCAAGTGAGACGCAAGTGAGATCCAAAGATTAAAAACACTTAATAACTGATATTTTGAACTGAAGCAATTTAAACCAAAGACCAAACCAAAATATATATTTTGCAAATAAAAGGCAGGTAATATCAATATACTGTATTTTATCTGCCAGGCAAATGCAGAATGATATCTCTCTGTATTTTTTATACATACTGATATCAGCCTGATCCCCACTCCCTCTGCAGCGCCTCAAAGCCAAAAATGATTGTGCAGATTTGTTTTTTTTTCACTGACATGTGTAAAAAAAAAAAAGGAGCTGGTCAGATGTCATTTACAAAGAAAAATCTAATTTATCTCACCTCAGATTAACAGAATTTAGTCCTTTGCTCATTGTTTCTGCAGAAATCCAGTTCCCTGTGATATTTTTTTCCTATATTTTGTCTGATACAACAGACCAAGCATGTCCTAATTGGTTCACCGGTGACCAGACGCACCATCTTTGTAAAATTTTGAAGCAGTGCATTTTGCATCCCAGGCAAATATTTTATGTTGTGGTTGGTGTTTCTGGTTAAAAAAAAAAAAACACCAAACAAATCAAAAGCGCATATTTCAAAGCCTGAAAGACGGATCTCAGGAGGAAATGTCTTTTTCGCAAAACAAGTGACATGATTACACTTGTGAGTGTGACGCCCTCTTATCTTTATCTAAAAACAACCCAAATTCCTCTTCCATGAATCGGAAGAAGCTTTAATTTCACACAAGGAACTGAAATGTGTGATTTAGCTGTATCTCATTTCGGGTTCAGCTGGATTTTAAAATGCTGGAATTTAAAATGCATGAAATCTGTAATAACATATTTTGGCTTTTCTTTTCTAGGGTTTTCACACACAGCAAATAATGAGCTTCTAAGACAGGCTCGATAATGATTGAATATAGATATATATATATATATACAGGGGGTCCTCGGGTTACAACGTTGATCCGTTCTTAAGAAGTAACCCGAATTTCATCGTAAGTCGGATTTTGACTTTGATCTTCCAACCAAAGCACCAATAACCTTTCCATCTCAATAAATAGACCACTACGCTGCTTGATTATCACTGCCAATTTCATAGGAGCAGATCAGAGCCCACATCAGGTACTTCCGCCCACATTGGGCACGCACACGAGGCCGTCTTCTTCGCCCTACAACCACAACAGAGCGTATTCTTCCGCCGTGCGCCGCGCGCCGTTCGCGTTTGTTTACGTCGCTTACCACGCTAAACCGCGTAAGACGGAATGACGCGTAATTTTTTTTTTTTTTTAATGGGGGCGCGTTCGTAACCACGAAACGTCGTAAGTCGAGACCGTCGTAACCCGAGGACCCCCTGTATATAGAATAAAATTAAGCCAAAGCACCCTCCCTTTATTAAAGGTGCATTATGCCACTTTTCTGAAGGCTTCTCACTTGCTTGGAGATGTTATGGCTTTACCAGAAAAGTCTACCTTGAAACATTTAGTTAACACTATAAAGCAAAATTAGATGCCTTGTCTATATTGTGTAATTGCATATGGACACATTTGTTGTTTTTAATAATAACAAAGCAATTCGCAAACAATTAAATAACAAAATTATTATATAGGTCAAAATCCTCTATCACAAATGGGTAATTCAAGTACTTGTATATCTTTCATTTTTAATAATAGGCTTAACTCTTTTGAACTTCTCATTTTACTATATCTACACCAAAACAGTATGATAACAGTGGTTCTGTCCAAACACCAACACTGTAACCCTTTGCTCTGTACCTTGGTGGTGTTGAGTTTGCTGTGGTGGAGCTCCAGGACCTGCAGAGCAGCCTGCAGATTGGCCTGCGGCTCACACACCTCCATCTTTATGGGCCCCAGACAGTGCACATCAGGGGGAGACAAGTACATCCTCAACAGGGACAGGTACACCTGCAAACACATACAAATAAATAAACACAAATAAAATTTAAATGAACTTTTTTTTTTTTGGATAGAGTCCTTTAATGAACCTGTACCTGAGTTTTTATTTCAAGTCTAGAAAAAGTATTTTTACTATAGTGTGTAATGTAGGTAGCTATTAATCTTTAAAACGCAGTAATGCAGTTATGCAATGCAATTATTATTTTTTTTAATGTCTTTTATATTTTAAAAGATATTTTGTTGCATGAGAACCACACAGAAGCAGGGGATGAGAACCAGAAGTAAACAACTACAAGGACCAGAAGATGCAGGGACCAGGGAAGAGGACCATGTGGAAACAACTAGCTGAGAATATCCAATAGTTGCATCAGAGAGATAAACATGTTCTTTATTCATGATTCAAAAGGATATGGGCCTTTAATAGTAATAAAATGTTGATAAACATATATGAGCAAAGTCAACAGTACAAAAGAAAAGTTGTCAATCAATAGACATGATAGTTTTCTGGAAAAAAAAAAAATCTGCCCATCTTTATTCAAATCAACATAATAAAATATTATACTAATCTATGCATATTTGTGATGATTGCAGCTATGGAGGTAAAATTAAAGAGGCCTTTGTTAATAATAAATCCGGACACTATGCCAAAAGCTAATATCAAATTGCTCTCTGAAAATCACATGTAAACATGCAAGTATTAAGCATGTGAGTCAAATGAATAAAATACTTACATCTTTATTTCCTTCAACTGAGCTGTCATAGTGCCTTCGACAGTATCTGAAAAAGAAAACAGAAGTGATTATCTTGTTTTCTGCTGTGGATTCTTGCACTGTCAACATGCATACACCCTGCAAAGAATCAGACTGGCACATTTAGAATATTATTTTCAACATGGATTTAGCTTTCAAGTTCGATGTTCTTAAACATATTTCTTCTACATTTTAAGGCTCATATTATGCCATTTTCTACATATTTATCTATTTGGGTTTTTCACCATCTATGTTACAATGTTGTTTCCTCATCAAAAACATACACAACAAACACTTGTGACGTCATGTGGTAATTTAGGAAGTGGTCTGCTGTGTTTTTAAACTTCATACACCTTCACTAGAATCATCTGGATGTTTAAGTCCTGTAATTGCCAATCTCAACTGCACTAAAAGTAAAAGACAGCCGTGAAAACTACTGCTTCACTGTCACAGGTGGAATAGAGTATTTTGAGCTTTGGAGATGCAGACAGACTAATAAAGGATTACTCAAACATGAGAATAAAACAAAAGACAACTCTAGGTCTGTTTTTGAGGAGGTAACAATATTCTAACATGGTGTAAAGCTCACAAGAATCAATTTTGTGTAATATAGAACCTTTAACTTGACATCTGAAATCAAAATGATATACTGAATGAACAAGTGGAGATTCTGGTTGTATAAGCTGGGTAATGGAGTAATCAGGCTTGCACAATCAGGCCACCACAGCTCTTTAGTGTTGCACAAAAAGATTATTTTAACACGTTTCAACATGTGTCTTCAGGGCTTGAACAATGTTGAGTTTTGAGAGCGCTCACTCCTCTGCCATGCGCGTGTCCTTCAGGATGTGCACGTAGATGAAAAGCGCTTGTTCGTGTTTACCCATCCGTCCCAACAGCAGCGCCCGCTCCTCCAACAGGCCTACAGGACACGGAAAACCAGGTCAAAGAGCAGGTTACACCCTTCAGAACAAAGGCAAATACATAGTCATGGCAAGAAATTCCTGCTATAAAGAACATATGGAATTTTAAGACGACTTTTGGTTAAGGGCACACCTGAGGGTAAATGATCACCCACACTGCAGCATTATTACTCATAAGGTTGTATGTGTACATGTGTATATCACTTATCATTTGTACTTTAACACTAGATTAAGTTTTGATCAATAAAAATGACACTTCATCAATCACAATTATTGTCTAGATAAAGCAAGTAATAATACCACTTCATGTGCAGTTCCCAAGTTTCCCCATGTAAGAAGCCATCAGTGAATTTAATTATACCATGCCCTGTGTTAAATTATGTTTGATGAGTGCTTCTTATTATCATTAAATTACAAAAGTGATTTAAATGTAGTTTACCATCGAAGGGGAAGTTGCTGATGAGCCTCTCTGGTTCATAGCTGCTGGACTCTTCCAAAAAGGACAGGAGCTTGTGTCTGTACTCTCCCAATGTTCCAGGCTCTTTACCTGCTGCCACAACCGGGAACCCTGCACAAGAAACAAAACTAGTCTGAAAGCAGCAGTTTATATCAAAAGAGACAAGCATTCACTACAACATCAGACGACAGCAGTCGTCTCATTTCATTCTAAACTTTCAATAAAATATTACATTTACTGTTTTTATGGGTAAATTATTCAGCTGCATTTTCCACTGGTTTATACCGAGACTGTAGTGGCACGTGTTAGAGTTACTTACTTATTGTGTCTACAGATAAAAAACAGACTTAAAGTTAATTCTACATGCTAATGATAAATGGTTACATTTTTATACAGTGGTTTTCCACCCTCAAGGCACTCAAAGCGCTTTACAACAAGGAACCACGCACACATTCATACACCAGTGTACGCAGACACTGCAAGAGAGGTAGGGTAAGTGTCTTGCCCAAGGACCCAATAACAGCATTCATCTGTGGAACCTGGAATCACACCAGCCAACCTGTGGATCAGTGGATTTGACCGCTCAACCAACTGAGCTACTGTTGCCCTTATGACAATACTAAAACCATAAAGTTATAATTTTTGTGTTGTTATGGGAGCAAAAATTAGACTAAGTGAGTAAAAGTAGGCTTGTCACGATAATCACCATGTTGAGTTATCATTCAATATATGATAAATGAAACGATTTTCTGGGATCAGTATTTATCGTATGAATGTATTCTTTGCAATTTCTTGTCTAACCTTCGGGCTGAGAGTTGAGGTAAGCTTTCTGAACTCTCTCCAGATAGAGCTGGATCAGGACGTTGTGAAACTCAGGGCCCTTCTCATCCCAAACTGAGATGATGTGCTCCAAATATGGTATGGCCAGCTCCTTAAAGCCCTCTTTCAGGAAGTTGAGCACTTTATCTCGGGGCAAAGACTCCACCTCCGTCAGGTCCTCAGTGAAAATCTGCAGCAGACGACAAAGTTAAGACCCGAGGAATACTTTTATCAAGAAGAAAGGACAAAGGGAAACTTAAGATGTCAGATAAAATGCAGTGACATAAAGAATAAAAAGGCATCCAAAAACCTTAAGGCCATCTTCCGGACAGATCTTCAGCACCCAGGGAGAGAACTCAAAAATGATACCCAGGTTCTCAACTCCTTTATAGGGGGAAAAAAATAATAAAGTGAAATGTGCATTCACAACCAGTATTAGGATCATTGTAAATGCCCTTCAGGGACAAATAAAGTGATAAAGATTTATTGATATCATCTTTGATTCAAAAAAAAGTGTTATTGCTAAATCTAAATGGGGTGCAAAAGGCGCAATCGGTATGTTAAGTTTAATGCCACATAGTGTAAAATTACAGGCAAAGCAATGGCATCACCAAGGAGGCAAGTAGTTAAAGATCCCATGACATGGTACTTCTTGATGCTTTTATATGGCGCCTTAATGGTTCCCTAATACTGTAAATGAATCCTCCTTCAAAATCAAGCCTCAGTGCATGAGAGAGCCTCATGAAGACAGTCAAGAGTCATAAATATGTCTCTGAAACGCTTTATTCTGGGTGTTGTTGCTTGAATGCAAACGAGGAGGACAGAGACAGGCCAGTGCAGCGGGTGGGGGTGTGGCCAAATACCCCACTGTTTCCTGGATTAGTGGTGCTGTGTGCGCTGTCCCTACTTCTGTGTTTTAAGCACTTAGGAAGATATGAGACGCGTCCCATTAAAAAAAACACATTTCCACAGAAAATAAAATTAAACCACTGCTGTTTCAGAGGTTCGGAGGCTTGGATAAAGGACATCTGAGCCTGGAGAGGCTCTCACGTCTCTCCAGGCCAAAAAAAACAAAAAAAAACGCATCTCGCATTTCATAGCTCGTTTGCGGTCCAAATTCTCTGGGCATGATTTCCAGAGACGGGGTGGACATCCAGATGGGGGGTGGAAACCTTTCCCCGAGTGTGACATCAGAAAGTTCCCTTGTTCAGAATCGACCGTTTGGGCTGTCTTTTTTTCAAACGTGGAAAAGGATCGCAATTGCTCAGTTTACACATTTCGCAACTTTTAGGCATGGGAGGGGCCCTAAACAGGGTAGGGGAGCTCACATTAACGTTCAAAAACCTCAAAGTGAAAAATTCATACCATGGGACCTTTAAGGATCTTTATGTAGACAAACAGGTGACACCAGTATGAAAATTATATATTTTAATACGTAGTAACACATTTTAGTCAATTACAATTATTACTTTTGTCACTGTACATAGATAATATGCAAAATAAAGAGTGGGAACAATTTTAAACAAGGGGAACTTTGCACAGATTTTCCCACAGATTCTTCAAATGGCTTTTTAACATTTTGTATTCCCAACTGAAACAATGACTTTAATGGCCAAAGTCGCCCCCTGATCTTTACTCACCCAGTCTCTGTAGATACTGCACTGTGCGCTCATGTCCTTTCAGTGGAGAGTTGGCTTTTGTGGACTGGTCCAGCAGCACCTGCAGAGCTGTGGGAACCAATCAGAAGTGAGAACAGAGCCAAGTAAAGCTGTTTTTAATCTCTAATGCTGCTTTGTGTTCGATAACCGCCGTCAACAGATTAAATTGGTAAAAATGGCCTGTGGGGAACAACAGATGGTTTAGATTGGTACAGACTGGGAAAGTGTAGAGGCATGACATCACACAGAAACAGCAACAAATGGATGGAAACCAGACACTTGAATGAAGAAATGAGCCAAACTATAAGTCCTACAATTCTTCAAGAAAAATCTATGACGGGTTTGATCTTCCACAAAAATGCATCAGAAAACTCACAAAACCGAAGTCTGGATAATTTCTTAAAACATGACAGATCATTGAAATTTTGCTTATTTGGGTTATACAATACTGACCAATGATCCACAACATGACTTATGGGTTGCTGGAACATCGTGAAGCTGTTGATGTAACTTTGGCATCAGGTTTCAGCTTTTCCTTTCTCGCCAGAACAAAACATCTGTCTCCGAGTGTACAGCCGCTTGCATAAATTAGTAATTAGCCTTATGTCCAATGCCCTTTTTGATCTAATTAATCACAGTTAATCCAAGCTTGGGAGTAGCTCAAATGCTTTCTCACATAGTCTGGCATCAAATAAGAGGTGCACCAGGCTGAACTAATTGGAAGGTCATTATGAACAAATGTAACAGAGATGGCTGTGTGCATGCCAGCTGTCAGGCAGTTCTAAATACAAAGTTAATTTTATTGTGTCATAAAACAACCACTGCATAAAACAAACATGCCAATAGCACGTGTTTGTGCTTTTATTTTGAAATGCGGTCTTAAAAGGTTCTATATTACACAATATTGACTCTTAAAAGCTTTAAGCCATGTTAGAATGGTGTTAACTCATCAAAAACATACCTGGAGTTGTGATTCGTTTCATTCAAATGTTTGGAAAATCTTTTTTTAGTCTGTCTACATCTCCAAAGTTCAAAATGCGCTGTTCCACCTTGTAATGTAACTGTAGTATTCAAGTTAGACACAACTCCAGGTATGTTTTTGATGAGGAAACGTAATATGGGCCCTTTAACACACTTAATTAACCTTACAAATGGAATTATAATACGTAATGGACTCATTTCAAACTCTAAATGTAAATCTTTCTCCAAAACAAAGTCCTCATCCTGATTAAACAAGGCTGTAGTTTCTGGGAAGCCAAAAACAGCTGGTAGTGGTTTATAAATGTACTGGGCAAGATGCACTGAAAAGACCCATTATGTCACATGTAACCAGGTTAAGTCATTAATTTGTGTTGAATTATGCTCAATACCGTCATTGTTTGGGAAAATATGAATGTTGATTATTTCTGCTCAGCGGGAGGGCAAGAGAAATCACCACTCTTATGGTGATTACTGCAGGAAGAGAGGATGATGCATTACAGCGTACACAAAGGGGTTTCCCAGTAGAGTTCACCAAGTTCACTCACATGTTGGCCTCAATACTAGACATAAGATGCAGATGTCTAACTTGAAATGTAAGTCACACTGTTCTATCAATGTGTCAGACACACTGAATATGTAGTATATGCCATTTCTAAGTCTAGATCAGAGGTCTTCAACAGGGGCGAAATCTTCTGATTTCACTTTAAAATAATATAATTTTATATTTTAATATTTTTAAAAACTATATATTTTTTCATTTTTCCCCAATCAATTTCTCCCTTGTCCCTCCACCCTCTTTGATGTCTTAAAATGCACATTAATGCGTACATGGCGGCCTCCATCCACCCCAGGATAGATATTATTATATTGTTATGTGCAACTCATCAGGGTCAGACATCTCACTGAAGTGGGAATTCACAGATGGCTTGGGGGTTCACTGTCCCATGTATGTTCATGTATGTTCACAGTTTAACTTGATGTGTTATGATCAAAGCTTAACTTGATTTGTGTTAATTGTTCATTATTTGAATAGCTCTGTATTTGAGCAAGATGTATGTGTAAATGGCAGAAGCACAGCCACTCTCTCCCTTGCACTTGTTTTTTGGTTGAATCAGTGAACGATCTTAATAGGCTTGTGTTATATGCAAGTTGTGTTTAAAAACTGCAGTAGCACATCCACCCTGTAGGGCCTATCTGGCCCATCTTTAAAATAAAAAAACATGAAAATACAGTATTAACCTGTGTATTATTTCCTTGTATTGGATGTACTATAACAGAGTAGCAATGTTTATACATGACACTAAGCTCAATTTAATGTAAAACACAATTCTATGCCGTATATATGTAGGGGGTCCCTGGCCCAGTTCGCCATCTGTTTGGGGGTCCCTGGCCTGAAAAACATTGAAGACCCCTGGTCTAGATGATTTATTAGGAGCCCTTAATGGAGGGGCATATACTGTACAATGAACAGTACGTATATACAAAGGGACAGACATGCAGACTCCACTCAGACAATGTAATAAACTGAACTTGAAGATCACACAACCTTTTTGCTGAGTCGTAGAGGCTCTGTCCACGATTAATAGTTTGCAATGGCATCACACTGAGGGTGTTCTACATGCATTTCTACTGGAATGTTTGGCAGTTACCATGGATACACAAAGCAAACATTAGCAAACACAGCCAAAAAAGTTTTACGATAGTCAGAAAACACAATTTCAGGAGGCTGTGATCAACACAAGCACTCATGGTCCTGTTTGTTTTTCAACAAAAAAGTAAGAGTGACCAACGGAAAAACTGTAGGCTATTGCTAGCTAGCTTTTGACTGTAATTTTATGTGTGAGAGACTTCTTTAGAAGCACAAATCAGCTTAATTGTTGTAGTTTCAAATAAGTCAAATCTTTCTGATCATATTATGTTCAAATTAAAGTCTAACAGATCTCTTGACAGTAGTGCCTTCCATGAGAATCACACCCCCACCACATGAATCAGTTACAAAGTATCAATATCATAGTATCAGTGGATGCTTTTTTATTACTGTAAAATGATTCCAGATTAAGGTCAGAAGTTTACAGAATAATTTGTAAAAGTAAAAAAAATAAAAATAATAAGGTTTACATATTCTTTCACAGATGTAAAAGCTGTTTTAACTATACTGTATACAAATATGAGAAACAGGCCATTATCACAGATTACAGTGGTACCTCACCTTACAAAATTAATTTGTTCCAGAAGTGGTTTCGTAACGTGAATTTTTCGTAAGTTGAGTAGCTATTTCAATGGAAAAAGCCTGATTCGTTCCAAGGCCCCTTTCCCAGTTTTTTTTAATAGTGTAACTTTTTTATAGTGTAACACTGTGTTCTGCTTCCTGATTGGCTAAGAGACTGTAGACCCAGAACTAAACGTGGACTATACCAGGTCTAGACCAAGGTCTAAACCTGGACTATACCAGGTCTAGACCAAGGTCTAAACCTGGGACTGGACCAGGACTAAAACTGGACTAAACCAGGACTAGACCAGGTGGATTAAAGCGCCGCGTGCGGGTCTGTTTCCTGGTTTCGTGCTAGCTCTGCTATCACGAGTCACGGCTGAGGTGAGCAGCGACTGCGTGCATGAGGGGAAGGGGGAGGGCGGACACGTGTGTGATAGCGCAGCATGACCCGGCGCGGGGCTGCGAGCACGAGACCCGTGCTCAAACCGTGCCTCCTCTAAACCAGGATTAAACCACAGCGTGCGGGTCTATTTCCTGGTTTCGTGCTAGCTCTGCCGGTGTACCTCTCGAGTCACGGCTGAGGCGAGCAGCAAGGAGGGGAGCGCTGTCTGAACGCATGAACGAACGCATGCAAGAGCCGCGGTGGTTTAATCCTGGTTTAATCCTGGTTTAGACCTGGTTTAGACCTGGTTTAGAGGAGGCACGGTTTGAGCACGGGTCTCGTGCTCGCAGCCCCGCGCCGGGTCATGCTGCGCTATCACATATGTGTCCGCGCACACTTCTCCGCCCTCCCCGTTCCCCCCACGCTTCACTATTAATACATTTTGTTGAAAATCTATGAAAGTTTGAGTGTTTGAACGAGAGACAAATGTGAGAAAAGTTTAAATCCAGTCTGAGAAAAGCGTATGTGTGTGGCTGAGCGCGCATCTGAGGGCGCATATTTGGATTTTTGAGATTTCGCGTTTCGTAACTTGAATTTTCTTTCGTATCTAGAGACCAAAATTTAACGTGAAGGCGTTTCGTAACTTGGAATTTTCGTTTGTTGGGTCTTTCGTAAGGTGAGGTACCACTGTATTATTGTTAAAATGTGATAGTTGGTGGTGCGTTCAAACATTTTCTGTACCTTTCTGGTGCAGCCCCTTCTTCTCATAGAGGATGATGAGTTCACTGTATTTATGGGCCTTCTTCAGGACATCCTCGCTCACCTCGATGTGACAGTGGTTATTCTCCAAACGCAACAATGGAGACACAAGTGCTACATTAGTCTGGAAAACCAAAGGAGAGCAACTCAGATATAGAAGTAACATCATTTTAATGGCTGCATTGACCGTCCAGTACATACATGCAGGTAACACTTGAGTAGAGTGGTGTCTATGATCTGGAGCAGTTTTTTGCGACTTCTGATGGTCGGTGTGCCCTCCATCAGCGGAGAGGTGGTGAAGGGATCAGCATCATTCAACTGTTTGACCAAGTGACTGCGTTTCTACATAAACATAAAAAACAATGAACTAAATAAAGAGATCATATTAAAAATTCTAATACCTACACTATGATCAAAGGAGAAGTTCAATTTGTCAACTGGACAAAGTTTGTTTGGTTGAAAACGTTTCGCCGCTCATCCGAGAGGCTTCGTCAGCTCTGGTTATTGTACTGGTTAGACCCTGCTTATATCTAGCTGCCGGGAGACGCGTCCTACAATGACAAAGCTCTGAAAACGATCCCCCCTAATCTGTCTCTTTGTTTTTCAAATTACTCTGACGGCTAGTTTCGACCCCCTATTCAACGTCTAACGACCCTCTCCACCCCTCTGCCCTGGCTCTGTTTGACTGGTCTAAGAATCGCATTATAAATGGGAGACAAGTTATGTCTAACTCCCCCATTTCTGTTTAATGACGGATTCTCTTTTTTGACAAAAATAGCCTCTTTAACCCCCCTCTCAAACCAGTTCTTTTCCCTGGCTAAGATCTGAACCTCACTGTCCTCAAAAGAATGGCCCGTGGCTTCTAGGTGAAGATGTACGGCAGATGCCGGTCCACTCTGGCACGCCCGTCTGTGTTGGTACATCCTCTTGTGAAGTGGCTGTTTTGTTTCCCCAATGTAGCGCTCACTGCAATCCTCACTACACTGAATGGAGTAGACCACATTGCTTTGTTTGTGGCTCGGTGTTCTGTCCTTTGGGTGGATGAGTTTTTGTCTTAAAGTGTTTGTGGGTTTGAAATAAACTGGAATTTCATATTGTCTGAAAATCCTCTGTAGTTTTTCCGAAACGCCGGCCAGGTACGGAATCGCTACCCCTTTCCTCCTGGGTTCGGATTCTCTGTTGTCTTGTTTCTTGCCCTTGTCTCTCTTGGTTTTGTTGACAGCCCATTTAGGATATCCACAAACAGAGAGGGCTTCCTGCAAATGTTGCTCTTCTTTCTCCTTACCCTCTGTGCTTGTGGGAACCACTTGGGCCCTGTGTTGTAATGTCCGAATAACACCCAGTTTGTGCTGCAGTGGGTGGTGTGAATCAAAAAGCAGGTATTGGTCTGTGTGTGTGTGGGCTTCCTGAAGACTTCTACTTGGAGTCCCCGGTCTCCTCCTATCGCTAATACCTACACTGTATATTTTTTTACCTGTATGAGGTATTCGATGAGAGCCAGATGAGCCTTCTCCAGCTCAGCCCCAGACAGAGTGGGCAGAGGGTTGGGATAGTGCAGCTGTTTTCGGTAGTCCGTGGGGAGCAAGTCTGGGTACAGGCCAATCACATGAGTGGGGTCTGGAAAGAAAATACACTGTAAAGTGTGAAGAGATTGGAGACAGAAGCAGGAGTCAGTAATTATTGAGGAGTAGTAATACTTTTCGTTTTTTTGTTTAGTTTAGTTTCACTGGCCATAAAGCAAAGTAGACTGTAAATTTGAAAATAGAGCAAACATAAAAAAAATCATTATCACTCAGTTCTTTCATAAATATGATACTGTACTGTAAGATACAATGTACATACAAAATACACTGCTAAAAAAAATATATATATATATATTTTTTTTATCGTGTTTTAATGTAGATGAGATCTGAAGATAAAATATTTTATGACGTGCATTTGTTTGGGAATTACAAGCTATGGTTACATTAACAATTTAATAGAGTGTAATTCCTTAAGTTGTGATGGGTGTGTAGATTGTACCTGTGCCCAGTTTGGCAAACACCTGCATGGAATCGTCAAACTTCTTCTGACAAAACAAATTAAAGGCATAAAGATTCTGGATGTGATGAATCTGCTGCTTCTTATCTCCATCAGAATCATCTTTCATCTTCTGCAAAAATTCCAA
Source organism: Paratrypauchen microcephalus (assembly GCA_036785185.1). NCBI lineage: Eukaryota > Metazoa > Chordata > Actinopteri > Gobiiformes > Gobiidae > Paratrypauchen > Paratrypauchen microcephalus. The sequence continues at coordinate 3,177,727 of JAVJIX010000010.1, forward strand.
AAAGCAAATTATCAAGATCTGTTAAAGGTGCATTGTGTAACTTCTCTGGTGAAGGGTCCATCAAAAGCTTTTCTTCATAGAGATATTATTGCTTTATTTTAGAATATTTCACAGTACAGTACATTTCTATCTTGATGGAGACCAAACCAAGGCAATATACAGATTTGTGGAGAGGCAACCCTGCTCACAGTCAGAATGCCTGTTTTTCTAAATATTTTTGGACTATAAAACCACCTGTAACTGAATAAATGTAAGGTACAGCGGTTTAATGTCATACTGGCAGAGCAATGACATTTCCATAGAAACAATTGACGGACCTCCAACCAAAAAGTTACACAGTACACCTTTAAGTAGGTCAGAGGTATGAAAATGTGAATGATTTGCTGTAGATTGTTGTGCATAGATCATGATTATACAAGAACAAAACCCTGAACAATTTACCATTTCAAAGCACTGCTTAAATAATGAGAATTTAATGCCTCAAGGTAAAGTACAAACTGCAAATGTTAAATGTAAAATTTAAAAGTACAGTTGGCGTTTGCTTTGCTCACCGCGAGCTGAAGAGCCAACTCAAACTGTTTGTCCTGAAGGAGCTGCCGGATCTGACTGGCTATCGACACAGGAACCAGGCGCCACACGAAGTGGTTACTGGCAACGTACACAATGTTTGGACTGTGGGGCGAAAGAAGGGACATTCAGACATGATTAGGAGTATATGATAAAGTATAATTAAGTATTTAGCTTCTACACTGCTTTTGTTTATGAATCTATTAGTCTCATAACTAATATATGTGAATAGTACAGGCCATTAAGAAAGTGTCATGGTTTGAGATATAATATGGCCTCCTCACCCTGCAGATGTGATGAAGCGTGGCCTCTGTAACTCCACACTCTGCACCAACAGTCTGGGCTCAAAGGTCCTGATCTCCACACAGCGAGGCAGGACTGCGATGATGTACGGGGGTTGGTGCTCTGAGGGAGACAACAGGCTCAAACAGATGGTAGAGACAAAATGGAAGGCATGCAGGCATTTATTCATATTATTTATTTCTCTTTGTAATTTTGTCATAATTACCACTTCTGAAAATATTTGAGCCAAGTTAAACTGTAAAGATTAAAAGAGCCCATATTACACCATTTTCTCATCTATGTTATAATGTTGTTTCTTTATCACAAACATACCTGGAGTTGGGTTTTGTTTCATTTACACAAGTTTAACACACAAACCCTGCATATTTAAGCTGAGTTATTCTCTAAAACTGAAAACATTCTGTTCAATCAATCAATCAAACAATATTTATAAAGCACTTTTCATACAAAATTGTAGCACAAAGCGTCCACCTTGTGACGTCATGTTTTAATACAGGAAGTGGTCCACTGTGTTTTTAAACTCCATACACCTTCAATAATTTGGATCAATTCAGTCCTGGAACTGACAATCTCTACAGAACAAAAGGAACAAGATAACCGCTATGAACACATCATTTTATGCTTTGGAGATATAGACAGGCTAATAATGAAGGATGAGTCAAATGTGTGAATGAAACAAAACACAACTCCAGGTATGTTTTTGATGAGGTAACAACATTATAGCATGGCTTAAAGGTCCAGTGTGTAGGATTCGTGGCGCATAGGTGGATAGTGGCTATGGCACTTCCTGTTTTAGCTACGGCAGACCTCGAGGATCACCCGGGTGCGCCGTAGCGGCACACCCGGCGCTGTGCGAGCTCTCGCTGACAACAACGGTATAAATAAAACACGGTCCCTTTCACTTTTTTTTTTCGCATGAAAACACACATTCCCGATTGTGTATCATGACAATCTACATATCAAATGAAACCTTACAGTCTCCTCTTTTTGACTATGCAATTCATTTCCCGGCACAACAATCAGTCCCCGAGCACATGGGGCTTTTATACGGAAAAGCACAAAACGAGGTTTGTTACTTTGCTTACCTTTGAATGCTCTGCACAGGTCAGACTCTGTATTTCACCATAAGCTTGGTCTCAATCTGTCCGTAAGGATCCAGCGAATAAAATCCAGTAAAACAATTTAGTCCAAAACACGTGTTAGATCCATTACGACGTGTGATACAGCAGCATGCTTGTCTTGTTTACCCAACACCACGAGCCTCTCTCCTTCTCTCCCTCTTGCAGCGCGTGCCGAGCCCAAATGTCCTTCTGCGGCTCTCGTATTCAAAATGGCTGCCTCTAATATGGGGAAGATCCCCCTTTTATGTGACTATATCTAAGTTCAAAAGAATTCTTTGATTTCATGATGGAAGTGAAAAGGCTTGGAAAACACAGATAAAAATTATTAATTTGTTTGTTGTGCAACTATCAATTTAAGATGACTTTGGAAAAGAGAATGTTCAAAAGCACAAGATTGGATTAGATACTATATTAAGCTCATTGTTGTGGTAATCATCCATGTGACAATGAAGCCAAACCAGTTCCACTAACTGTCACATGCTAGTATGTTACAAGGTTACACTACAGAGATGAACTAAAAGTACATCAATTGGCATCAATGAAGGGAGTTTGAGCAAATGACGAATAATTCATTTAGTGTAGAAGTCAAATGATCATAAATATTTGGTTCCTACAACAACAGCCCTGTGAGACCCATAGGAAAACAGAAAAGCCAGTTCCATCCCAGTAGATCTTACCCATTGCTATAGGAATGTCAGTCCACTTGAGGGCGCACTTCTGAGTAAAAGTGCCCTCCTCATTGAGTACCACAGTGAGGTCATCCTGTCCGACCGCCACTTTCCCATCAGCCAATGGGGCAACCAAAGGCTCCAACTGTTTTCCAGTGGGAAAGAGCTCTTTGGTGACACCACCCTCCATCTAGTAAAACAATTAATAAACCTTGATAAGATATGGAACAGAGCTTGTCTCTTCCTCCAATGTAGACAAATGTTTTTATAAGTTAGAGAATTACTTACGGTAATTAAATAATAGTCTCTTTTAAACCCAACACAAATTGCATTGCCACACCAGGCCATAGATTTTGGGATATCAGGAGCAGCAAAATCTCCCTGAATGACACAAAAGCCAAAACTGTCAGGTGTCTGAACCTATTTAAATCTTGTATAGCTTTTTTTTTTTTTTTTTAATTTACCTGGAGCTCATGGAACTCTCTGTCTTTCCAATAATAAAGTTGTAACTTCTTTTTAACTGCTACACACATCTTAAGCCTCTCCTCCCCTGTACTGGTTTGCTAAAGGGACATAAAATAAAATACACATTATTATGATCAAAAACAACAAATCAGTGGCAGTAAAAAAAAAAATTCTATCAAAACATCTGTTACGAACCTCAAGGTCGCATGCAAACAATGTGGCTCCTTTGGCTTTTGATATTACAGTAATTTGTTGGAATGTCAACAAGTCATGGACATGGATGTTGTTTTCTATAAAACAAATGTGATAAAGGAAGTTCAGCATATTAAGGATAATTAAACTGATATTGTGGAAAGGAAAAACCTTACCTAGAAGACTGACCAGGATTTTGTATTGTGAGACAACATACAGCTGTGGGGAAGAAAATATAATAGCAATCAGTGAGTATACAGCGCAAACACAGAAAGAAAAATAGTCATAGCCTTAAACAGTAATTTGAAATAAAATGTCATCACAGTTGCAATTTTAAAACATTTCACCAACCTGCTGTATCTTCTTTGAAAAATTCTTATTTGATTTTACCAAGGTCACTTCAAATCGGTTTGTTGCTAAGGGACAAGAGGGAGACTTAGCGATTTTTCCAGAGACAACAAATCAAATTAAAGTAAGCAAGAAAGTATAACTCCTACCAGTGTCCTTCTTTATTCTGTATAATAGGAGATGCCCGGGTTTTGTTCCTACAAGCAGCCAGTCCTCTGTGAGATGAATAGATACATTAGGTTAGGATGACAGTGATAGGACATGACAGTCTATGGAGGAGATCTGATTAGCATTTATATACAAATTTGCATATATCTAAGTTATATTTAGCAGAACACAGAATCAAAGAGTGAATCCAAGACCTTACAGAAAGAGTAATGGATGATGGCATTTTCTTGGACCACTCCCACCCACACAAGCAACTGCAGTTACATTTGTCATTTGTTTTCTTTTCATCAACAACTTACCCCAGGCCGTGAGACAGTCGATTTGGAGAGGCAGCTTTTCCAGCAGTGGCACTGATTCATAGGCGTCATGCATCTTGAATATTGTAAATATTGCCACAGCCACTTTATGTACTCCTTTGAGCTAACAGCTGACTGGTCGCTTTAGACTCTCACTTGTTTCTTTAGGTCGCCATTAGTTCAGTCACAGTGGGACTTTGAAAAAGATATAGAGGAAATCATTTTTGACGAGCGCTGATATCCAATAACAGTATTATGCTACGCAGTTTGTCTTGAAAAGAAATTTCCCAGATCAAAACAACAGCTAGCTACACCGAGAGCATGCTAGCCCGAAGTTAGCAAACGGTGTCTACAACTCGTCAACATTGCTTCATATAATGTGAACTAAATTAAAACCGTTGAAAATCAAGGTCCAACACTGGTCGACATATAGCATGAGCTAGTTTACAACGTACATGTTTCTTATAAGCTATTAATCTACGCGGAGGCTGTTAGCTTCATGCTACTTCCTCCGCTGTGCTGCGCAGAGGTTTGACAGGCACGTGACCGACGCTTCGCTCACGAGGAAGGCATTAAAGGTGCAGCCAGTGTTTTGGTTTTACAGGTAGATGGTGCTGTGGGAGTCTGTACATTGATCATCAGGAAAACCTCATCACTGGACATGTTGAATGTAAAAAAAAAAAACTAGTACAGTGAGATAACCGAATGATTAGATTTCGTTTTACTGAGTTTACACATAAAAATCAATCTATAGTGCTTACATACCCAAGATAAATCTGACAAATCTGTCGTTTCAATTATAATTCCAGAAATCACATAATGAAGACCTTTAGTGTAACCTATAAGACAAAATCTAGCCTAAACAAGGACACGTGTGAACAGACCATTTATCGTTTATATGAAAGAGTGTGTGCTATGATTTTGTTATGGTTACTACGCACACCAAATACAACACTACATTTCAATATAAACCTTTATTTGCAGAACATATGCAAGAAGCCATACATCATCAGCTTCACATTACAATGCAGATTTAAGAGCATAGAATCTCTTTAAAGTAAAAGCAAAATCTTCATTAAACCAAACATAAATAAAAAACAACAATCAAAAACAAAAATATTTACACGTGCACTGCAGTATTGCACAAATAAAAGGTTTGAATTCAGTTAAATATGGCAATTTTCAAGAAATAATCAAGTCCTATATGCAACTATTTTCAGGTGAGGATGGGGGACTGGAAAAGGAGTGAAAAGCTGTATAAAACAGTACTTGCAGACATATAGATTTATAGTTGAATAATCCTGTGTATATTCTGAACATCTTTGATACACACAGATTAGTTCTTAAATGTGTATTTGAGTGACTTTGTTTAGTGTAGCATCAATATGAGAACTATTGTAAAAGTGTCTGCAGACGGTACTTCACCCATGATTAGTTGTCATTGTAGTAATACAGTGTAATCATTATTTTGTTATATTAAGACAATATTTCTCACCCATCAATCATATTACAGTAGTAGTAGCAGTAGTAGTTTTTCCAACAGCCTAAAATTTCCAAGTATTAAGCTATTTTATTCTATTGGAGTTAGAGGATCCTTCATCTGTATGCTATATAAAACCACTGATGCCCAATATTCTCAGACTGAAAGAAGTAAATTGACCATCTGTGGTTTTGTAGGGAAATATACAACAGAAACAGACACGCACAGTCTCAAAAATAAATATTATTTTTCCTTAAACCCTTATTTAGTCAATTATGCAAAAAAAAAAAATCCACATAATTTGCTTATTTACATAAAGCAAGATGTGACTTTAGCACACTGTATCTAATCTTTCTAAGAAAGAAACATGAGCGTTTCACAAAATGGCAAAATCTGTTAGCTTTCACAGAAAATTGTTGATTATGCTCTGTCCCTATTGAATCAGTTATCATCTGCCTTAATGCATAATTTTAGTGATTTATATTGTGATAATTAGGCTTCATTATAGTGTCAACGTGTGAAAAGAAATTAGACTTAATAGTGATTCAATTCAATTACAATAATAGTCATTCACATCTTTGACACAGTCTTACTTTACCACTATGTTTATAGCAGCCTATGCAATATTTGTGTTAAAAATACCATACTACACTGAAGAGATTGGATAGTTGGCTTCACCCTCATATTTGGTTAATGGATTTCTTTAGCCCATTCACTGCTGCCTATGTGAAGCTTTTTCTTCATTCAAACACCAATACCACCTTACTCCATCTTGGACCGCTCCATCTTGGTCTTAAGGATTTCCTGAAACATAAGTTGATTATATTATGGTTAGGAGCAGTACTCGAGTTGAGGGGGGATGGCATCCCCCCTGTGGGAAAAAATAGTCAAAATCATCCCTCTTCTAAAACGGGCATCCCTTCTTCCATCCCTTGTGGCATTTTATCAATCAGGCATGAAAATCCCTATACTTTTGGTGAATTTCGCCGTTTTTAAGTCAAAATGGCCAGTGCCAAGAGCCAATCATAGGCCGAACTGCGCTCCAGATTCCAATCATGTTGCAGCATAATTACGCACCGATACGCACTCCCCCCAATCATGACGATTGCCGCTGTTGTGTTTGCGCCTGTTCGCTGATCAGCTCTGAGCGAGCCGCGTGAATGTTTACGCGGCATTTCCAAGAGAAGAAGAATCCTTAGCTTGCAACGTTAATGCTACGTAAGAAGAAACTCTCGCCTCGAGACATGGGATACGTTTGGGATATGTCCTTTTCTCCGGAGCTCCGGATTATTAAAGACAACACGGCAAACTGTTAGAATGGATCTGACCGCATTCTTATGGGGGAGTCATATTATCAGATTATTTCTGCATCTATTTCGGCACTAAACCAGGACTAAACCAGGACTAAACCAAGACTAAACCAGGTCTAAACCAGGACTAAACCAGGTCCAAACCAGGACTAAGCCAAGACTAAACCAGATCTAAACCGGGTCTAAACCAGGACTAAACCGGGACTAAACCAAAACTAAACCAGGTCCAAACCAAGACTAAGCCAGGACTAAAACAGGTCTAAACCAGGTCTAAACCAGGTCTAAGCCAGGTCTAAGCCAGGACTAAGCCAGGACTAAACCGGGACTAAACCGGGACTAAACCAGGACTAAACCAGGACTAAACCAGGACTAAGGTGTGTGTATGTGTGTACGTGTGTGATAACATATATCCTGTGTATTATTGAATTACTGAATGATTATATGGATTTTTTGCTATAAAAGCATTTCCATTTTAACAAAGTACCTTCTAATTCTGCCCTGGAACACCACACCACAGTGATGTCAGTGATGGGGGAGGGCTTAGCTTAATGTCAGGCATTAAGGTGGTGAAAAATTTCACCATCCCCCCTGGTTTCATTTTACAACTCGACTACTGGTTAGGAGTAAAATTAAATCATGTCATATAAAGTGGTGTGTGTCCTAGGGTGGTTCTTACTGTTAAATTGTATTTCTTTATAATCATGTTGATTCTAAAAGCATAACACAATTAAAAGTAGATCATGTGACCAGCTAGTCAAACCCTTACCTCTTCCTCATCTAGTATTACTGGGAGTGCTCTGTGAAAAGAAAAGCCAAAGGAAGATTATTAAAGAGATAAACACATCTGTGGCAACTTTGTCATATGTTTTATGGAAATAATTACATTCAATTATTAATATTGATATAACATATTTCAAACATAATTTAGGATACATACACATCTGCAACAGTTGTGGGAATGTTTTCCTCCACCCATTTAAGGTCTTCATCCTGTCGACAGATCATAAATGTTGATGTAATTATCACATTTACAAAAGCAAAGTGAAAAAGGTCAAAACTGACCTCTTTACTCAGTAGTTTCTGAGAGCCATTGGAATCGGGCTTAGAGCCTCTCATTTTCATTCCCTCTGAAACACAATCAGGATAAAATGGATCTCACACACACACACAGACCATGCTGAATAACTCTTTAACAGGGCAAAACATAACTAGGTCATTAATTTTTCATGGAGCATTCGTTCTCCTTTTGTAATGTATGAGTAATTTTGTCCTGAGCAGTTTTTTTAGGACATATTTAACAAAGCAACTTGGATCAAGATTTTTGAGGCAGCATAATACAAAACAAAGTATTTTTTCCAATCAATAATCATTCTGGTGTCAATGGATTTGGGAAGATTTTTGTGTTTTTTATATATATATATATATATATATATATATATATAATTATATATATATAATTATATATATATATATATATATATATATATATATATATATATATATATATATATATATATATATATATATATATATATATATATATATATATATATATATTTCCCAATTACTTTCTGTGTAGTGCGCATTCATATCGAGTGCAAATAAATGTGCAAATCAACACGGAGAGCTTGCCTTGGTCATTTTGGGTGGGAACTATTTTTCAGTGCGGAAGAATACAGCTGAATCACGCACCACGTTGTGCAACAGGGGAACTCCCTTCCCGGTGCGTAACTGGGATTCCCCTGGCAGCGTGCTGCATGATTCGGCTGTATTCTTCCGCACTGGAAAATAGTTCCCACCCAAAATGACCAAGGCAAGCTCTCCGTGTTGATTTGCACATTTATTTGCACTCGATATGAATGCGCACTACACAGAAAGTAATTGGGAAACGCATCGAGCAAATTAATTCCTTTTGGCTGAAATCTTTCTCTGGCGACGTTAGACTCCAGTCTAAGGCGGAGGAGCTGCAGATAACGCGGCGGTCAGTGGCGACAGACTCGGACAATGGCTGGGTGAGCAGGAAAACGCTTTCCACCACTTATTTTAGTCTCTGGACTGTGGGGAGATGCCCAAATTTGACCTGGGGGTGGCATATCCCTTTAATTATCTGCCAATATACGATATCAACCAATACAAGTTGCTTTTATTTGCTTAATACAAACATAAAATAAGACAAAACTGATCCAAATTTGTTATTTATCCCTCTAACAGAACAGTTTTGTATTAAATGAAATTGCTCGGCCAACTACGACCAGAAAAAACATCTTAATACAACAATTTATATGTCCAACCAAGATATTAGCTGAACCAAATATGGACAGCCAAATCAACGAGACTTAAAATTGAGAATCTACTAAAATTGCGAATCTAATAAGAGTACCTTATAAAATACACAAGAGCTTAATTAATGTCTTACCAAAAGCTTCATTTAACATGGGCTCCTTGGCTTCTTCCTCTTCATCCTCTTCATCAATGAGAGGAGAATGAGAGAACCTACAACCAGTTAATTTATAAAGTTAACTACACACATTATTGCCTGAATAAAGAATCCAAACCTAGGCCTATTATGATAATTACTATATCGACTTATCATTCAATATGAAAGCTAGAACAATATTTTTGGGGGTCAATATTTATTGTATGTACATTTTCTTTGCACTTCTGAAAAAATGTTGGGCCATTTACAAAAACATTTAAGCCGTAAAAGGTTGAATTAATAATTTCTTTTACTCATTAAAGATTAAAAACAAGTACTAAAGTGTCTCGTTCTGCTGTTTATTTATTGCAGCTTATGTTTTTTTTAATATTGTAGATTTAGAATAGTTTTTGTGGTTTAAATCTGCCCTTGAATTATTGTGTGGTATAAATTTGTTTCAGTATTGTCATTTATTGTCTATACATTACTTTATCATGGCCTATTTAAAAGAGAGTCTGACCTCTGACTGTTCGCAGAGGGCCTGAGCAGCACCATAATGACCAGTAAAATAGTGGAGAAAAGAAGGCGCCAAAAAGCATCATCTACCCACAAGTCCCTCCAGCCCTGAGGAGAAAAACACCATCAAATACATCAAATACAGCAAACTGAAGAGTAACAAGGAAGAGGAACTAACCGTCTGGCAGTCGACCAGCTTGAAGACTTTGGTGGTCCAGATGATGAAGATAATGGAGGCTGTGGGCAAAAGAGAAAACATGTGTCACTGTTTTGCGTGAACATGATACTCAATGTAAATAAACAGTTTGGTGTTGTCTACATGCAAGGAGGCATCTGTTTTCAACATCAAGTTTTTAGATTGAATAGACGTGCCCTGTAGTACAAATATGTTGAGTTCACATCACAAAATAGTAAAATCTTGATACTTTGCAGCTGATGTCAACAACATTCCCTGGGGGTGTGATACTAACTGTAGACTCTGCTCTGTCTGAAGCTCTGTTACTCAAGTTTGATTTTAATTTGAGCTTTGTTTTAACATAATCTGACCATAAAGAACTGACTTAGATGAAACTACAACAGGTGAGCTGATTTGTGCAGTTAAACAAGTTCCTCTCAAATAACATTACAATCATGAGCTTTCTAGCATTAGCCAACTGTTTTTCAGTTAGCCTCTTTTGTTTTTGTTGAAAATCAAGCTCCTAAACAAGACCCTCAACGCTCTTGAGTTTTCAGACAATCTTAAAACTTTTTTGACAGCGTTTGCTCATATGTGCATCATTTACCATGGTAAATGATGAACATTCCACCATAGAAATACATGTAGAACACTCCCAGCGTGATGTCACTGCAAAGTACGAATAGGTTGGGTTCATATCACCAAATACTAGAATATAGTTTGACACCGAGACTGGAGGTCAGGTCAGAATTCTATGGTAGAATTTTGCCTTTTAAGGTCGCTGTCTTTGGCCTGGTTTATGGTTAACATCTCTGTAATTATTACTGTAAGTATCAAAATTAAACTAAAATGGTAAAAAGGTAGTGGAATTATTCAACCACAAAGATGTCATTATTGTTGGCTGAAAAGATTAATGACTTCCTGCCAATCCCTAATAAATAATAAGAATCAAAAGGATGCGGATCATAATTAGGTCACAATAATTACTATATTGACTGATCGTTCAGTATATGAAAGCTAGAATGATATATTTCGGGGCTCAATATTTATTGTATGTACAATTTATTTTCAATAGTGGGGAGATTTGGGTATTTTTGTTGGGTTAGGGTTAGATACAATACAATAACTACAGCTACAGCTGTAGAGCTGTGTTGCAGCTCAGCCCTTCTGAATGATACTGTCTATTGAAAAATGGTTTTATGGGATTCTCTTGCATTATTGTTATTGTGTTAGTGTCTTAAAATACTTTCAGTATTATCATTTATCACAATATATCCCTGTGGCTATATATCTCACTTCAAAATTTGTTATTGTGACATAATAATTCTGATAATTATTCATGATAATTCATGGTAATTCTTTCAACTGTAGACATTCTCCCAGACTTATACAGGCTAATATACTACTGCCTTCCATCTGAAATTATGACAATTTTAAAGTACTCTAATGTACACCTAAATGCTTATACTGGAGGAAACTGTTATTATGTATTTTCTAGGTAGTACGTGTGGCTTAGTTTTTAGTGTCCACTTAGTTAAAGATCTTTGTTACTCACCAACCACAGAAAAGATAAGAGTATTTGTGAAATGCTGGTACAATGAAAGCTTCACCACATTCCTGCGAAGCTTGAGTAGACGAGTGGTCTGAGACAGGCTGATGAAAATGTGCTTCCAAATTAAGGAAAGTAGGAATACATTTATACATAATTTATAATAAAGTTATACATTGTATGTACTAAACTTAAAGGGCCCATATTACGCCATTTTCTGATCCCTGTTTTAATGTTGTTTCCTCATCTCAAACAGACGTGGAGTTGTTTTGTTTCATTCACATATTTTTAACACACAATAACTGCATATTAAGGCTGAGTTCTTCTCTCAAACCGAAAACACTTTGTTCCACCTTGTAATGTCACGTGGTAATACAGGAATTGCTCCACTGTACTTTTCCAAAACTCAATACACTTTCACAAGAATCATTTCGATAATTTCTACCCAGGATTGTGGCTCTCTACTAAATAAAAGGTAAAAGGGGGCTGTTAACCTGAAAACTACCACTACATGACATCACAAAAGGGAACAGAGCATTTTCAGCTTTGGAGCTGTAAACAGAATAATAAAGTGCTACTCAAACATCTTTGTTTAAGGCAGGGGTGTCAAAACTTTTTTCATCAAGGGCCACAGACGAAACAGAGGGCCGATTGAGGGCCACAGACTGGTGCTCAGTACAGTCAATAATTGAAATATACATGTTTAACACCTTAGAATGAGCTATCAGTCTTTTATTCATGCTAAGATCCTCAAAACCACACAATAAATAATAAATATTGTCTTATCAAAGTAGATTTTAAAAAAACTTGCAGTCAAAAGTTCTGCTCAAGGTAATTTGGGCCAATTCACCTGGAAGCCTGAGGGCCATGAGAAATGTGTCTGAGGGCCGTAGTTTGGACATGCCTGGTTTAAGGAGATAACAACATTATAAAAGCTCTAACAAGAGGCAAGTTTGTGTAATATAGGGCCTTTAAACAGGATAGCCCCTGGAGTGTCTTCTCATTTTGCAAAGTAAAGGATATCCACCACATGACACAGGAGTCAATGAGGGAGAGGCTAAGATTAGCGACTAGGGCAACTGTCCCATTAAAACTCTGCACACACAAACAAAAAAACAATAACATAAGAGATTGTAAGATTATAACATGAGTAATAAAAGATTATACTTTCCCAGAAAAAGTTACATTTTTTTCATAGTTTTGAGCTAGAGGTTGACAAACCAACCACATCTGCAAACATCTACTCTTGTACTGTTTTTCAATGTGGGCAGAGAAAGCAACATTCATATGATAGCTGCCATTTTAGATTTTTGCTTGTAGATTGAATATCAGTTTGAGTAAGCTCAAATGTAACCACAACTTAACCACATGTAGTTAAACAAAACCCTCCATAACCACAAGACTATGGTTCAGCAATAACATTTCCCCTTTCAAACTAAAGTGAAGAATGTGCTACATTTGTATTTGGCTGTCCAAAAATGTAATAGTTACTCACCCCTGTAACTCTGAGCACACCCTCCACAGAAGAGAACAGCAGGTAGAGTAGGCCCACAGCCACCAGGCGATGAACTGTGGTGCCCAACCTTGGCCTGAAGCGAAAAGGAATTTTTTGTAACTTATTTTGAAGTTTAAAGTTTCACTCAACGATGGCTTTGAAGAGCATTTGTAGTTGTAGAAATAATAAGTTATGTAGCTATGATATTTATGGTCAAAAGTCATTATGTAATTTTTTTATTTTCAGTTAATTTGATGCAAACGTGTACATTTGATACTGATAATCTGATGTTTATGTAGGTACACTGTTAAGAGTGCGGTTGGTAGTCCATCACCTTCTTGTTTCTATGGCCATACCTAGAAAAACAGGCATTCTGACTGTGAGTGGAGTTGCCTCTCCACACATCTGACCAGTAACTTGGCCTGGTTTGGTCTCCATGATAGAAAGGTTTAATGCAATACTAAGCAACATTTCAGACAAAGCAGTAATATCTCCATGGAGAAAAGCATGGAAAAGCGGACCCTCCACCAGAAAAGTTACACAATGCACCTTTAACTTTTTCTGATACATTTTCATCACATAAATATAAGAAAGATAAAAACAGTAATTAAGTCATACAATGATTACAAACACTTACTTGACAATGCCATAGCCAAGGCTGACAATGAGCACCAGAATCCGAGCAAGTGATCTTTTCAAAGCAGAGAGCAGCTCAGCAAAAATCACTGCATTTTGGACTGAACAGACACCAAACAGAAAAGACATGCATTGCTGTTAAAAAGCATGTTTGTAATTACGACAATTTCACAAACATTTTCAAAACCCAAAGTGTTCACCTCGAGGCTCAAGTTCTGGTTAAAAACAAACCAACAAACCAAACAAACCTGTACATTTTGTTTGTGTATGTGTGTGCGTGTATGTGTGTGTTTGTGAAATGTGAAACTGCACTGTTGTAAGAATGTGTTTAAAAATTATGCTTTTAAACTGTTTTGAACTGTTTATGATAGAAAAGCTCAACCAGGGACAAGAGTTGAGAATTAGGACCAGCTATACACTTTATATGTGTCAAATCAGCTGCATGTTCTGCCTGTGACTAAATAAATAAATAAATACATACATACATACATACATACATACATGTGTGAGACTGCCTCACCATAGTCTCCTTTGTATCGGATGCTCTGGTACTCGGAGTAGAACACCGCCTTCTCCAACATTCCCAAGATGATGACAGCACCGATCCAGAACTGAATCCTGAGCAAGTCCCTCCAGTAACAGGCGCACCACACCAGCCACAACGCCCCGAATAGCACGTAAACAATGCACATCACCATGAAGAACTACAGGGAAAGGGACAATATTAATGTTATAATGATAATATAATAAAATAATAACACAATAAAATAATAACACAATATAATAAAATAATAACACAATTAACGCAGCCAAGTTCGAATCATGGACAGGCTTCATGTGAAAAGCATATATATATCATGCTTTTTACTTATTATTTATTTAAAATTATTACATTTACATTTTTTTTAATAGTACAAAATAATTGTATCAATAATAACCTTTACTCCAAAATTTTGACAATTGAAAAATTCTGAGCCCATTTTTATGTAATGTAATGCAAATTAAAAACAATGTCATCAAAAGCCAAATGCTACTGACAACAAAATAACTACTGTATACTGTATGGCAAAAGGAGAAATTCAGTTTGTCAACTGGACAAAGGTTTATTTGGTCAAATACATTTCGCAGCTCATCCAAGCTGTTTCTTCAGTTCTGGTCAGACGCTAGTGGACACTGCCTATATCTATCTGCCTGAAGGGAGGGTTAACTACAATGAAATTACTTTGAAACTATCACACCTATTTGTTTACAGTTTCTGTTAGTTAGGTGGGCCTATTAGATATGCAGTGGGAGTGGAGTGTGGGGTCTTGTTAGCAGAACCATTCAGGGGCATAATGGGTGTTTTCACACCTCTGGACCTGACCTCGCTGTCCTATTGTTTTCTTTGATTGTTTTGATTTAGGTTTGAGGATAGAGTTACAAATAGGAGACAAATGATGTCCGAGACCTCCATTTCTGTTCAAGGAAGGATTCTCTTTCTTGACCAAAATAGCCTCTTTAACTCCCCTCTCAAACCAGTTCTTTTCTCTGGCTAAGATCTTTACCTCACTGTCCTCAAGTGGCCCGTGGCTTTTAGGTGGAGATGTACGGCAGACTGAGGTCCACTCTTGCTCTCTAGTCTGTGTTGGCACATTCTCTTGTGAAGTGGCTGTTTTGTTTCTCCAATGTAGCGCTCACTGCAGTCTTCACTACACTGAATGGAGTAGAACACATTGCTTTGTTTGTGCCTCTGTGTTTTGTCCTTTGGGTGGACCAGTTTCTGTCTTAAAGTGTTTGTGGGTTTAAAATAGACTGGGATTTCATATTGTCTGAAAATCCTCTGTAGTTTTTCAGAAACACCAGCCAGGTAAGGAATAGTTACACCCTTTCTCCTGCATTCTGATTCGCTGTTGTCTTGTTTCTTAGCCATCTTAGTTTTGGTGAAAGCTCATTTAGGATATCCACAAACAGAGTGGGCTTTCTGAATATGTTGTTCTTCTTTCTCCTTTCTCTCTGTACTTGTAGGAACCACTTGTGCCCTGTGTTGTAATGTCCGAATAACTCCAAGTTTGTGCTGCAGTGGGTGGTGTAAATCAAAAAGCAGGTATTGGTCTGTGTGTGTGGGCTTCCTGAAGACCTCTACTTGGAATTGCTGGTCTTTTCCTATCGTTACGGCATAATCTAAGAAAACCAATGTGTTATCCTTGGCATGAGTGAATTTGATGTTTGGATCTACAGAGTTGATATGTGCAGTAAAAGATTCCAAATCTTGAATTTTGATTTTTGAGAAACATAACTATACCAATGTGTGGGTGGAGTGCCTGGATATGAGGCCAAGGCACTCTGTTCAAATTGTTCCATGTATAAGTTAGCAATGATACTGTATACTGTACACACCATCATCAGAGGCCAGTCTGCAGGGGACGAATAGTCATGAGGACCCTTCATCTCCACCTTCACTGTTAAAAAAGGCAAAAATAAGTATGTTTATATTTAACACCAGAAAACCATAACATATTATACTATTATTTATGATTTACTTGTAAAAGGAAACGTTACAAAATCTTCATCATAAATGCCACGAGGTATAGGTTGAACCTTCACAATGAACAGATAGGGGCTGTCCTCCCAAGCTTTGGCCACTGCATTTATGTCCTATCAACAGTTCATACATTTTTTTATATACACAAATGTCAACACCACAAAGTGAATACATTTATATTAAATATAATAAAGACTTACAGGCTTGTCTGGGAAATTAAAACTATGATTTGAAGCAGGACTCTGTGAATATATGTGTATATATTGTTATAATCAACTAGCTGTCAGAAAAACTAAATTAACAGGTGATCACTTACATTTGGATCAGTCAGGGGCTGGTATGGGAAGAATTCCGGATAATAATATCCCTGTGAAAACGGATACTCATTCACTTATTATGACCCATGTATACATCAAATAATATTTAGCTGTAAAATTGTTAAATATGGTTTAGGTATGTTTATGCATGCATACAAATATTCAGTTAAGAGACAAACCTTTGGTAAGAAAAGGGAGGTGCAGTTTTCAAAGTACATGTAGCCTTGACTGTAGAAGCCACTCCAGCCATCGTTTAACATGTGGTCCATCCCAAACATGTTAATGGCTTTTTGGTCCTGCAGGAAAACATCACAGATATTCTCATTCAATCTATGCAATGAATCTATGCAAAAAAAAAGTTCCTAACTTCCTGCACGCCTATTATTATTATTCGCCTGTTCACTTGTAAGTGGCGATGTTTACAAGTGAACAGGCTAATAATAATAATAGGCGCGCAGGGATAGAACTCAAGGGAAAATAGCACCAAGCAATTATGACTTCTGACTTTTTTGTGGGCAACTGTTTTGTGTCCACTTTTTGGACAAATATTGTTTTAAAAGAAAACAAGCTTTATTAACTCTCCTGGCTAACTTGCCGGACCTACTTTCTTCAGCTCCAGAACCGGACAGAAACTCGGCTCACAGGACACTGTCAGCGATAAGTCAGTGTTAATGCACGACACTGCTGAAGGGGATGCCATACAGATTCACATCAAAAAACCTGAACTATCCCTTTAAATAGCCTCCAACAACATTTTTCATTCAGTATACACACCACAATATCCAATCCAACTTTACTTATATAGCACATTTTATAGAATTAGTGATGCATCGATACTGATACTGATACTGGTATCGGATATTGGTGCTGATGCAGGAAATTTAGCTGGATCAGACATCAGTGGCTTATTGGTTCATCTGATATCCTGGTCGGGTCTTTAGTCTGATGTAATAAAACGGGCCTAGGATGTTTCATAATATTTGAACTTTTCTTCATACAAAGCTGTTCAATAGTTACTTACAAGATAAATAACAATTACATAACATTTCAAAATGGATCCAATTGTGTTAACTATTCTCAGGTATTCTCAGTCTCTTCTCAATCTTTTGATTGATTGACTGGTATTGGAACTTAAAAAACTGGATTGTTGCATCCCTAACCAGAATAACCAGAATTTCTGGATCACACTGGTTTATAAATATGAAGCTCTTGGCCAGGACAGCTGAGACTAAAATCAGAGTGAGAGTGGGGAATGGATGAAAATGGACAAAAAAACTCAAGATCCAAACTCACAGGAGTGTTGAAAACCTCATTGTAGCAGACAGATGAGCGCAGGTACCAGCTGATGTTAAGAGCCACGTTCTTGTCACACGATGCAATGTCGCCTTGGACTGAGCAAATACAAACCAACCACACATTTTTACGCTTTGCATTAATACACATGCCAACTATCTGCATAACTGACCCCTATTCAACCCGTTAAAAGAAAAAAAAAAAGACACCACTAATAACATATACATATATTACTGTATTTGAGGACATGGGAAGAAATGACACTTACATTTCATGTAGATGGTGGTATTGGCATACAGTGTCTTGTGAAACACTACATGGCCCTAAAACATAAAATATTGTACATTTATTGAGTCCTTACAGTTATTCATTATGTAACATTTTAACAGATTACAAGTATGAAACATATTAGTGGTTTCTTCAGATGTGCTTCAATTTCAGAAAATCTCTTTATTAGAAGAAAATTTTTTAAATTATTTTTTTATTTTATGTTTTTATTGTGGGGGGTTTGGTTTCTTTCTCTTTCTACATGCACACTCAAAACCAGATTATTATCACATTTATGACTATAAAAAATGTCGACTGTCATTTCAAAATTACAATGACATTTCAAAATGACAAACAGCAAGATCAATACATTTATTTTTGACCATGGTTCCTCCGATTACGCACATCACATTTTGCAGTTCATATGTCATTTACTCAATCTAGAAGTCCAGAAGTCAGATTATAACCAGACTTTGGTGTGCATGTAACCACAGGCCTTAACATACACATACCCATACTCAAACATGACTATAACAGTACAACCTTCATCCAATTTATGTCTATTTTCTCCTCCTCTTTCTTTGTCCTAGCTAACATCTCTTTGCTTTCTCTTCCATAAAAAGTTACCTTAGTGTATCTGTAAATATTGCATGTATTCCCGTCACTTGGTGTTTAATATGGGAAGAAAAGAAACTGACTGAACTGAATATCATACATAAAACATGCTCTTATATGACAAACCTGACATAAATGTAAATATGCTACTCTGATATTTACCTAGAGCCAGGGGAGGGGTGTATGTGTGCGTCAGGTAACTGCGGTGTTTTACTTCCTCAAAAATAAAAAAAATAAGTAAAACGAAGAATTATATTTAGCCGTTTCGGTGCTAGTAATGTCAGTGTGCAATATTGTACTTTAGTAATAAATTCCATCATGACACAAACTCAACCTGCTACTACTTCTGCAACAAAAGATATTACAGATTACGATAAAGAGATACTTCCAAATTAAATACATTGGTAGGATAAATTAATACGAACCAATGTAGATCTTCTTCATTACATGTTGTCTAAAGTATTAATAAAGTAAAAACACAGTGGTAATGACACCTATGTAATAATATCACCGAAACTATTTGGATGGCAAGGACAACAGCGTATTTATTACAGCAGCTAGGTAGCTTTAGCAACGCCGGCTAACAGCTGATAGTACACAAAATCGAACAAAATGGGTAAATATGACAAGAAATCATGGTTATAAAAATCTAACACTCACTCTGCTGATGTCCACTGTCCATATGGAGACCTCGGCGGTTGTGGCGAGCCGAAATACTGCAAAAACCAGCAAACATAACCAAGACGTCAGAACATTTGGCATCTTTGTGCATCTGTGCATCAAATCAGATTCATAGAGTTCGGCTTTCGCTTTAAGATCCTGAACCCGATCCGTGCAAGTTCCGCATCCACTTCCGGTATGTAAGGCAGGCTTATGGGTTTTTTTCAATTCCCAGGATCCTTCCTCCAAAGACGGCTCTGTTGCACTCTTCCAGAGTCGGCTCCTCCGAAGCAGAGCCGAGTGTCCTGCTCCAGGGAGGCACCTGGAACAGGCTCCGGAGGAAGCGCCTGCGCCGTGGCACAAGACCAAATTAAACGCGATAAAACTCACAGTTTTAATAAACATCAGTGCTTCTACAAATGTAAAGTGTTCAGAGGTGTTTTTATGTTTCAATATACATTAAAACATTATTACATATTTTATTTTATTTTTATTTTTTTGTAGAATTAGTTATTTTATTAAAATGCATTTTATAGTTTAAATAAAGTTCGTAAAAAATGAAGTTGCGGTGCATTACGGCCAATTTCAAGTGCTTCGAGGTGGCCAGTGATCCACCCGTCCATCCTTGATAAAAGAGCCAAACGGAGGGGGCGTGAGAGCTTTGGGGGAAATAGAGAAGCAGGTGTAGTGTGAAATTATTTTAATAAATCCATGGGGGAAGTAAGGCCACTTGGCGGAGCTCTGATGACGTAGATCTGTTCGAAGTGGTTCAGAAGCCGCTGCTGGCTGATAGACGTGGCCGCAAGAGAACGCCAAATTATATGATTTAAAAAAGCATTGCAGATACAATACAGATATGGCCTAAACATATACACAAATTATTTCATAAACGATTTTACCTTTTCTTTTTTCTTTTTTTTCTTTTTTTTTGAGAAATTATGATTTTATGTAAGTTTTAAGTAAGTCCACACATCAAAACAAAGCACGCAATATTGAAATATATTTAACGATTTACATTAAACTACTATTTTTGCTATGACGCTTTTGTGCTTTTATTTTGATGAAACGGAAGTCCAGTTGGATCGCGCCTGACCAGTTTAGTTTTAGTTTTTAGTTTTCTGCAGTGCTTCAGTATGAAGTATTCTGTGCCACAAATACCATGTCTAAATGAAACTTGACATGCCAATAACTTTCGTTTCTGCAGGCGGACAAACGAGTACGTGCGTACTCTTTGCTGATAATGGCGGAAGCGACTGTCACCAGGTATGAACAAGTTTGGGTTTTTTTTTTGCATATCTTACCAAGCAAAACTTTGTGGCATTGACTATTTATGTCAGGGTACACGGAATATATATAGGTCTGCAAAGCCTACATTCATACGTTGCATAAAATTACTGTATGGATTTTTTTTTTTCTAAGGGTCTAAACCAGGGATCAGCAACATGCGGTTCCGGAGCCACATGCGGCTCTTTGATCCCTTTGATGTGGCTCAGTACAGTGGTCCCTTGTTTATTTTTGTTTTCTCAGACTGGCATTAACATTTTCTCACATTTCTCCCTCATTTAAACACTTTTGTAGATCTTCAACAAAAAAACACAGTATTATAGAATGAAACCAAAGATCCAAACTTGTTTTCAGGCCCTAAACATACTGCGTGTATTTCACAGTTCCTCTGACCGAGCCTCTTCGTCCTGGCCCCGCTTCACTGTCACGAGTTTTGTCGGGGAGAAAACTTCCAAACATACAGCACTTGAGAGTCACACTGCGATCCAACATTTATATACATTTGTCAAACTGAACGCATTCTGTACTGTACAGGAGACATGGCATGGAGGAGAATGATTGACGAATCAGCAAAGGTCTACAGTCCCTTAGCCAATCAGGATGTAGAAATGTGCGTTGATACACTTAAAAAAAAAAATTGGAATAAAAAAATCTGCAAAACAGCGAGGCCGCGAAAGGTGAACCGCGATATAGAGAGGGACCATTGTATTTAATTGAAATGTATTTTATTTTTGTTTCTTCATTTTCAGAATGTAATTCTATGGCACAAAGGCAAAAAAAGCCGTTATATGCAGTGTTATTTCATTTTAAATTTCAAAAGGGTTTTGTGGCTCCCAGTGTTTTCTTTGCTGTGTGAAATGGGTCCAGATGGCTCTTTGAGTGGTAAAGGTTGCCGACCCCTGGTCTAAACAAAAAAAAACAACTGTAGCAACCGTTGCTATTACTACTTTATTACTATTTGATAAGGTAACTAGTCTAGTGCTGTGCCTATAGTTATACATGACCCTGACCATATACAAAGTGTTGAAGTTAAAAAGGCACTTCTGGCTGTGTTTTATTATTTACGTTTCTAACGGTTTGTCTTTGTTTTTTTCAGTGTTGTGCCCAATGATGAAGGAAAGGAAAAGTTTAAGAAAAGTAAAGATGTTGCTTTCTACAGGTAAACTGTCATATCTGATTCAGTAACTTTTCTATGAAAGTTGTTTTTAAAAAGTGTTTGTCTAAATAAGACGGCAGATCCAGGGCCCAAACAGACAGTACAGAACCCTTTTCGACTCTATGGTGCTCAGTGAAAATGGAGCTCAGTTTGAACTGCTGGAAACTGACACACAGGTCCGTAACAAAGATATAATTAAAGACAGAATATTTAGAAATATTCAAGTTGCTCTGCTAATATATTTCAAAATAAAACTACTACTGTTACTGCTGCTATAACAAGGATTACTACTATACTATTATTACTGTACACACTGAAACATTGAGTGAGTAATGTATTTATTTCGTATTAACATTAACTTATTTCTTAGACTAAGTTGCAGTTAATTCTATCGCCCTGTGAAAACAACACCATCAGGATACTGATAGATGAACCTCAGCCGATTAAAATTCGCTACAAAGTCAAAGATGTGATCACAACTGAGCCACAGTCTGAGAGGTAGGGGGTGCCCAGATATCAAAATAATGCAAAAATAATGGTATACTGAACTTGATTTATTCAGCTGTCTTAAATTATGAACTTCCCTTTGTCTCCAGGGTAAGGGTAGAAAAACAGACTCAAGACTCAGTCACACTTTCCTGGTTAACTGGACAATATCAGGTCCGTGTTTGGGGTTTCCCGTTCCACATAGAGATCCTGTGTGAAGAAGAAGTGATCGCCACATTTAACACAAAAAATAAACTCTGGTTTGAGTCACTGCAGGATCCTAAAAGGTGATGTGCTCAAAACTGATTAAAATAAACGATAACAGAATAACATCTGATATTTTTTTATTATATGGCAACATCTAGTGCTACAAAGGTGAGGAGAATGTGACTGTAAGATACAAGTTTATGTAAACATGTATTAAATTCTGTATATACTGTATGTCAACAGGAAGACCACAGCGAATTATGGAAAGAGACCTTTAGACAGTGTGTGGATTACAAGTCTAAAGGTATGAGATCTATTAGATTGTATTACACATTCTTATTATGAAATTTAGACTTAAACTTATACTTAGACAAACTTTATTGATTCACAAGGGAAATTACTTGGACACAATAGTGCACACATCACATTATATTACAATAACATAACACATAAAACAACACAATAACATAACACATAAAAAATATAAAAATGGTAATAAACTTAAAGCAGGAAATTTGGCAGAATTTTGTAGGTGAATTAATTTCAAGCAATACTCATGCCAAAACTATGTACAGGAATTTGATCAACTGATTCATGTAATCATCTATTCAAATCACCAGGAAAGTATAGTATAGAAAGGAGTACAGGAAGGTATAAAATATATTTCTTCAGGTCCCAGCAGTGTTGGAGCAGATCTGCGATTTTATGGTTGTAGTCATGTTTTTGGACTTCCTGAACATGCTGACCAACTGCAGCTACGAGACACCAGGTCAATAAGAACAATATATACATTTAAATAAAATGACATACATACCTTAAAATAACAAAAATAAATACATTATCCATTTTAACTTCAGTTTGTGCCTCATTAAATACTCCAATTTCAGAGACAATGAACCTTACCGGCTGTATAACCTGGACGTCTTTGCGTATGACCTGAACTCTCCTCTTGGCCTTTACGGCTCTGTCCCCTTTGTGCTGGCCCACTCCTCAAATAGGACGATGGGGGCTTTTTGGCTGAACGCTTCAGAAACATTTGTAAATGTTTACTACAGTGTGACTGATAAGGTAAGTGTATCACAGAGGAACACAGTTAAAACGAGGCTGTGCGTAACATGTCTGCCAATCTGTTATTTTTTACTTCTCACCGTTTTACTTTCATTCTGCTCTGCTTTTGTTTTTTTAAACTGTGGAACTCAAATAAACATGTGTCTTATTACAAGGATAGAGAGAGTTCTTGCTGCAGTAATTAAAACTGAAATGTATTACTTCTTTTTTCCAGGACGACTTGACCCCTCCAGTGAAGAGGAAGCGCACTCAGCCCCACACAGACCTCCACTGGCTCTCTGAGAGTGGGGTCATCGACTGCAGGATTCTACTCGGGCCTCAACCTAAACAAGTCTTTTCACAGTACGCTCAGCTAACCGGTTTGTATTCATTCAAGTTATTTACCAAATAAATTCAATGGGCACATATTGTTGAGTCCGGTATTCCAAGACTTATCCCTTTTAGGGCTGTAGACCTTTCGTCGTTTAGTCGACTAATGGGCTAATGGTGTCTTAGTCTTAGTCAACCAAAATTTTTATTAGTTGACTAATCCTTTAATTTAGATTATAAGGATTTACATAGGGCAACAGCTGAAAGAAGACACCAGTGAGAGTGAGTTAGCTGAAGATTTGTTATTATTTGGTATTTATAGGAAAAGGAGATTTAAGTTTAAAATGTCTTTATAAAATAAATTGTTCCCAAGTACGTTTTCTGCATAAAAAATGTTTTTGTACAATGTCCTGAGCAGTTGTAGTCTGGTGAGTTTAGTTCAGATCAGATACACAGAAATATGTAATAGTTTTGAGCGCTTTTGCTCTCATTTGGCCTTTTTAGTTGGCTAAGGTAGGACATGTAGGACAAGATTTTCTTCAATCATCTACAGCCCTACTCTTTTTCAGGATACCAGTCGCTGCCCCCTCTGTTTGCTCTTGGGTATCACCAGTGTCGCTGGAATTATGACAGTGAGGCTGATGTTACAGCTGTAGACGCTGGATTTGACCTCCATCACATTCCATATGACGTCATTTGGTTGGACATTGAACACACAGATGGGAAACGCTACTTCACCTGGGACCCTGTATATTTCCCCAAACCTACGGAGCTACAGCGCCACCTACAGAAGAAGAAGAGGAAGGTGTGTGGGAATGCGGTATAGCCTATTAAGAGTTGAGCTGTTGTAATGTGTCGATCTTATTTAGTCCCATATATTGTGCTTACATTTTCAGCTGGTTGTTATAAGTGACCCTCACATCAAACTGGACCCTGATTGGCCGCTTTTCCTTGAAGCTCGTGACAGTGGACATTTTGTCAAAGACAGAGAGGGGCAGATTTTCAAGGGGTCCTGCTGGCCAGGTAATCTAAATGTATCTCATTGTATGGTAACTGTTGTAATTAAAGCTCCTATATTACACAAAATATGGCTTTAAGCCATATTATAATGCTGTTACCTCCTCAAAAACATACCTTGAGTTGTGTTTTGTTTCATTCACACATGTTTAAGAAACCTTATATTTATATCTCCAAAGCTCAAAATGCTCTGTTCCACCTTGTGATGTCATGTAATGTAGCTACTTTTTTGTCTTTAGCTCAGTAGAGTAGAGTAGAGAGGCAATTCCAGAGCTGAAATCCAAATGTAATCATGTAAACGATTGTAGTGAAGGTGTATTGAGTTTAAAAACACAGCAGAGCACTTCCTGTACATGATATGTATATGACATCACAAGGTGAAACAGAGTTTTCTGTTTGAGAGAAGAACTCAGCCTAAAGATGCAGGGCAGGGTTTGTATAAATATGTGTGAATGAAACAAGACATTCTACTTCAGGTATGTTTGTGATGAGGAAACAACATTATAACATAGATCAGAAAATAGCATGATATTGGCCCTTTAAGTTAATTTGATGTGTTAAATTCAACTACTAGGTGAATCCTGTTACTTGGATTTCACTAACCCAGCCACACGAGCATGGTACTCCAGATGCTTTTCTCTCAGTAACTATAAGGTAAGACTTAAGAACTAATATAAAGTCAATACAAACACTATTGTCGATTTTTTTTACAGTTACATAATATAATTTTAAACTTAGGGTTCGACATCCTCGTTGTTTGTGTGGAATGATATGAATGAACCGTCTGTGTTTGATGGACCTGAGCAAACGATGCCCAAGGACGCAGTGCACTCTGGAGACTGGGAGCACAGAGACCTGCACAACCTGTACGGCTTCTATCAGGTAAGGCTCATTCTTTTACATTGTTCATGTGAAACATGAACAGTATTTTTACTTAAAGGGCCCATCTTACACAATTTTCTAATGTATGTTATAATGTTGTTTCCTCATCAAAAACCTGGAGTTGTGTTTCATTTCATTCTCACATGTTTAACACACAAACCCTGCATATTTGGGGTGTGTTACTCTTTCAGTGAAAAAAACACTGTTCCACCTTGTGATGTCATGCAATAATACAGGAAGTGCTCCACTGTGTTTTAAACACCATACTCATTCATTAGAATCATTAGGATCATTTCAGACCTGGAATTACTAATATCTACTACTACATGACATCACAAGGTGGAACAGATCATTTTGAGCTTTGTAAATGCATGAATTGTTTCCAAAACCTGTTCCAAACCATGACATGCATTATTATTGTGAGAGGGCTCATTACTCCACAGATCTGACCTGTAAATTGGCCTGGTGTCATCACTTGCTTGTCTTCATGGAGATATACAATGTCATTCTGTGTAGTATAGTATTTATTTAATTATAATACTTTTTAAAATGTCTTTAAAAATATGTAGAAAAACATGCATTTTTGTGAGAGGGCTCGTCTCTTCATTGACCTTTAACTTTGAGCTGGTGTTATCACTTGCTTGTTTCCATGGAGATAGACAACTTTAATGTCATTCTGTGGAACAATAAAGGCAAAAGAATAGCATTTCCATGCGGACAAGCAGGTAGCATTTCCACCAAGAAAGTTACACAGTGTACATTTAAACTTTCAATAATACAAGTGTGTGGGTGTTTTTTTTTAGCAAATGGCTACTGCTGAAGGCCTGTTAACTCGCTCTGGTGGACAACATAGGCCATTTGTGCTGACACGCTCCTTCTTTGCTGGTTCACAGAGATTTGGTTTGTAGTTGTTTTTCATTATTTTATAAGTAATTGTAAAAAAAAACAAAAAACAGAAGTCAGTATTTCCTAAACTCAAACTATGATTCCAGGTGCAATATGGACAGGGGACAATGTGGCTACATGGGCTTATCTGAAGATCTCAATCCCAATGATATTGTCCCTTAGTGTGGCAGGCATTGCATTTTGTGGAGGTAAATAACTATAATTTTTGCACTTTGTCCTTCATTAATTTGTCTTTTAGCATCTTCCTCCTCTAAAACTGTCCTGAACATCCATAATCATCTCTTATTTGGTAGCTCAAAATCTAACCTACTCTACTCTAAATTAATTTCAATAAATTAATATCTGAAAATTGTGGGGTTATCCTGATATTTGAGGAAGCAATCCATCCAAAATTTGCTGAAACATATCTAAAGAGTCTTATTTGAAGTATAACACAGAAGTGAATGGAGAATGAAATTTAACTTCATGCCCTTATTTGAAATATTACACTACAAGTTTCTGTTTTCATATTTTAATCAGCTGTTTTGCAACATTTTTTTTTCTATAGACAAAGTACATGGTATTCAAATTTAGCATTTCCCAAAATATATTCAATATTCTGTTTTTATATCCCCCACCGGCAATTATTTTTTGAACAAATTTTACTTTTTTTTTTTCAGCGGATGTGGGTGGGTTTGTCCAGGATCCAGACCCTGAGTTACTGGTGCGATGGTACCAGGCCGGAGCACTCACCCCATTTTTCCGAGGACATTCTGCCAAAAACACAAAGCGCCGTGAGCCTTGGCTGTTTGGGGAAGAAGTTACTGCTGCAATATGCAACATTATCCAGCAGAGGTCCTGATCGCATTTATTTTGTTTGCTGCTTTAAATTTTCATACTTTTAGTAATAGAGGGGAATTATAATATATTATATTATAATTATTATGCAGAATTGACTCTTGGGAGAATTAACCCATGTTATAATGCTGTCTCATCAAAAAACATACCTGAAGTTGTGTTTTGTTTCATTCACACATTAGGTAAAGGGTTAGGTATAATAAAGAGTTGTTCAAACGAACAACTCTTTATTATACCTAACCCTTTATCATTTATCTCCAAAGCTCAAAATGCTCTGTTCCACCTTGTGATGTCATGATGCGATAATATTTCAGGGCTGAAATCATCCAAATGATTCTGGTGAAAGTGTATGGAGCTCAAAAACACAGTGGCACTTCCTGTATTACTACATGACATCAGTGTTTCATGACTCCAGGACTGTTTGTGATGAGGAAACAACATTATTAAAATAGATCAGAAAATAGTGTAATGTAAAAAGTACATTTATGCTGATTTATGTAAATATATTAATGTTCTCTGTTTTTTCTTTTTCACAGATATCAACTCCTACCATATTGGTACACATTGTTTTACTGGGCTCACACAGTAGGACAACCTCCTCTCAGGTCAGTCTTACTTTGCATTCACATATTTTTTATTGGAATTCTCTGTATTTGTCTAGTATAACATGTATGTATCTATGTCTGTATGTATTATAATACATTTCTTGTAAATTATTATTTAGTACTATGAATTGTGATCAATTCATTTTATCTATCACAGACCTCTTTGGGTAGAGTTTCCAACAGAAGAGGACACCTTCACTGTGGACAATGAATACATGATTGGTAATTTAACATAATGGATTACATTGATATAATGTATGTTTTATCTAGCTTTTTCACATCTTCACTGTCTCTCCTGCAGGTGGCGCTCTCTTGGCCTGTCCCATCACTGACCCTGGTGTCCAACAAGTCCAAGTCCTGCTGCCTAGTTCTGAAGAAGTAAATATATATTGTTGTCTTGTCTTAATTATGTATCTAAAAAGAAGTAAAATTATTAACTATAACTTTGTTTTCAGATCTGGTATGATGTTCAATCACTGCAGGTGCACCAAGGAGGCAGGACTGTTAATCTACCTGTCAACATGGACACTGTATGTATATTCATTGTACACTACTGACAGTAGAGAAAAGTAGCCGTTAAAGGTGCACTGTGTAACCCTTGGAGGAGGGTCTGTCATCTGCTTCTCTCCATGAAGATGTTGCTTGGGATGTTCCACACTGCTCCTGAAGGATGGGTCAAATGCAGAGAAATAATTTCCCTACGGGGATAAATAAAGCATGTCATTCTTCTTCTTCAGTATGGCATTACACTTATTTATCTCTACTGAAATAGTAGGTGATACCACAGGGCAGTTACATGTCAGATCTGTGGAAAGGCGAACCCACTCATACTAAGAATGCAACATTTTAGATCTGTAAAAAAACATGTTATTGAGTAAATGCAAGATGGATGAGTTTGCATATGGATAAATTTAGTGCCATACCAAGACATACCAGACAAAACAATAACATCTCCATGGATACAAAAAGGTGGCAGACCCTCCACCAGAAAAGTTACACAGTGCAGCTTTAAAACTTTACTTTGCTTTGTTTCTTGTGTAGCTTCCTGTGTGTCAGCGTGGAGGGACTATTATTTGTAGAGCAACAGGCAGTGGCTCATGTTCTGAAGACTTCCAGAAATTACCTCTCTCCTTGACTGTGGCTCTAAACTCTCAGGTGAGTTGCATCCGTGTGTAATAAACGTTTTTGAACTGGTACAGCAAAAATAGTGATAATTAAAAGAGTAAAATGAAAAGCAACTAATTCATTAAAGGTGTATTGTTAAGTTATGTTTTTCCCATGTGCCCATGTATAAAGGCTGGTGAGTTACGGGATGTTTGTATACACTGGGAGTTCACGCGATATTTGGTTTCTGCGCGGCACTTGTTTCCTGTAATGCTAACGAGATGGTAGTAAAATAGTTATCGCTCTCATCTAGTGTGTTTCAGGGCTCTCAAGTCTCACGCTTTGAGAGTGTGACACACGCAATTCGGCATGTTCACACGCTCACACGCCACACATGGTATTTCTCACGCTGAAATTTAGTTACGCAATTCAAGCGCAGCGCACAACGCTTCTGTGCCCAGAAAATCGATTAGATAATGCAGCTAAAAAAAAGTCACCCCCCCCCACCATTTGACGAGAAGACATCTTATGAAACTTGGAAAAATGAGATTGAAATCTGGAGATTAGTCACCGATCTGGACAAAAAGAAGCAAGCGCTAGCAGTTACCTTATCGCTAACAGGACGGGCGAGGGAAAGTGCACTAATGCGTTGAACGCTGACACCGGTATGACCGCTCTATTAGAGAAACTAGACTGTGTTCTTAAAAGAAGAAAAAGATCGCCAGTACGAGGCATACACGGAGTTTGATCGGATCACCAGAGAGAGCGGGGTGTCCATGGTGGGCTAAATAGTGGAGTTTGAACACAGGTACAACAGAATGCTAAAGTTTAAAATGGAGCTTCCAGATGCTGTGCTCGCCTTCAAACTACTAGATACGACCGGACTCAACATAAAAGACAAACAGCACTCACAGCCTGCCTCACTGTTTCCTTCGCTAATATGAAATCAGCCTTAAAAAGGATATTTGGAGACGTGGCATCACCACGCGAGTGCGGCAGTGCGCCACAGATGAAAAATGACAATGAGTGTGCCTATTACACGAGATTTACAGGCAAAAGAGACGGTAAATTAAACAGGACACACGGCCAAACGGCGGCACAAGGCACAAATCCTATAGATAAACATGGGAGAAGAACAAGGTGTGCAGTTTGCCAGAGCACATTCACTGGGCACTGGGCAAAAGACTGTCCAAACAAAAAAGAACACGTTAAAGTGACAGAAGATGGACAAAAAACTGAATATGAGGAGTGCAACATCACTTAGGTGTCAAATGAGACTCTGTCTGACACAGATATCTTCATGGTAGAGGCGTTGGGGTCAGCAGTGATTGACACAGCCTGCACTAGAACAGTGTGTGGAGAAAAATGGCTTGAGGACTATACAAGTGGTCTGCCGCAAAGTGAGTTACACAAAATAATAGGTGAAATCAGTGCCAGGCCTTTCAGATTTGGTGATGGTAAAGTTGTTTATTCTACAAGAAAAGTGACCCTACCAGCAAAGATAGGTCAGACCAAATGCAAAATAGAAACAGAGGTTGTGCCTGTAAACATACCAATGCTGTTAAGCAAGACTTCACTAAAAAGGGCAAGTGCAGTGTTAGACATTGCACATGACAAAGCAACAATGTTCAAACAACGCATTAAACTTGAACTGACATCTTCTGGACATTACTGTGTGAACTTGAGAGACAAGAGCAGTTGGGATAAAAAGGAGACACACAGTGAAGAGGAGATTCTCATTGTTAGAGAGAACATGAGCACAAAAGAAAAGCAAAAAATCCTGTGGAAACTACACAGACAGTTTGGACATGCCTCAGCCGACAGGTTGCAGAAGTTACTCACCTGTTCAGGTGCTCAAGACAAAGAGAGCAACACCATTCTCAAGAAAATTGTACAAAACTGTGAAACATGTACCAGGTACAGCAAACCGAAACACAAGCCAATAGTTGGTCTACCAATGGCCTCAACCTATAACGAAACAGTGGCTGTTGACCTGCATGAGCTGGACCACAGTGTGTGGTATTTGCATGTTATTGACCACTTTACTCGCTTCAGTGCAGGGAGTATTGTCACAACCAAGAACCCCAAAGAGATTGTGAAGCAGTTCATTCACTGTTTGATCAGTGTTCATGGTCCTCCGCGCAGGCTGCTTAGTGACAATGGTGGTGAATTTAATAATGAGGAAATAAAGGACATGGCTGAAAAATTCAATATCGAGATCTAAGGCGTCTAAGGCGTCTTGGACGTCTCCGAGATCAAAACAACTGCAGCTTATAGCCCATGGAGTAATGGGCTTTTAGGAAGGCACAATCAAACTCTCACTGAAATATTGCTCAAAGTCAAAAAAGACAACAAATGTGACTGGAGAACAGCACTAGATTGGGCACTAATGGCAAAGAGCTCTATGCACAATGTACATGGTTACAGCCCGTACCAACTAGTGTTTGGCCAGAATCCAAACTTGTCCTCTGTACTCACTGACAAACCCCCAGCTCTGGAAACCAGTGTCAGCTCCTGGGTAGCTCATCACATAACAACGCTACATGCAATGAGAAAGGCATTCACAGAGGCAGAATGCTCCGAGACTCAGGAGAGCTATTTGCAAACAACTATGACCAGTTGATGACAGGTATGTCACAGGAGATAAAGTCTATTACAAGAGGGTGGACTGTAATGAGTGGAAAGGTCCAGGAGTGGTGATAGGACAAGATGGAGCTGTTGTATTTGTGAGACATGGGGGATCCTATGTATGGGTGCATCAGTCCAGATTAAGAGAATGAGACTCAAACTAAAGCAGATTATGCAGAAACAGAGATAAAAACTACTGAGCACACTACTACGACACCAGCTGCAGATCTATGTGACACTGACAGTGACAATGAAGATGGAACACAAGCAGACTTTGAGCCACTTAATGCTGAAATAAATGTACCCCCTAATGCAACAGAGCCAATTGCAGGGGACAGTCTGAGCAGTCTCAAACATCACAAGCCTGTTCCTCCTATGACGGCCTAAAGCTACAAATTGGCCAGGTGCTTAAATATATAGACAATGAAAGTGGTCAATGCCATACAGGAAACATTTTTAGCCGAGCAGGAAAGGCTACAGGAAAATACAAAGACTGGTACAACTTGCAATTCAGCCAGCCTCAGGAAATAGCCGGCAAATCAAGATCAGTCAACCTTGGAATAATGGACAGTGTTCAAGTGGTTCCATCAGAGAGTGAGGAGTGTGCTTACAACAGTGGAGATGATATTTTTGTTGTGCATGATGATGTCATTATGCCGGCCAAACATGCAGAACTCATTAACTGGAAGAAAAATGATGTATTTGAAGAAGTCAAAGATGCAGGTCAGAAATGTGTCTCAACAAGGTGGGTGTGCACACTTAAAGAGACAGCTGCAGGGGTCGTGCCTAAAGCTAGACTAGTGGCAAGAGGCTTTGAAGAGCTAAACACACAACATTTACCAAAAGACTCACCTACATGCGCTACAGAATCCTTGAAAATGATAATGGCAGTTGTAAGTCAAAACAAATGGCAGCTGAATTCCATAGACATTAAAGCAGCTTTTCTGCAAGATAAAACACTGGATAGAGACATTTACATTCGTCCACCACCGGAAGCACAGAGCAAAGGAACTCTATGGAAGTTAAAGAAGTGTGTTTATGGTCTAACGGATGCTTCTTTGTACTGGTATCACAGAGTCAGAGACACCATGTATAATGTAAGGTACTGGTGTAGGGTTTGCCACCTGCTTGTCTCCATAGAGATGATATTGCTTTACCAGTAATGTCGCAAAGTAGGAAACTTTATATATCTTCATGGAGACAAGCAGTTGATTCCACCAGGCCAAGTTGCAGATTAGATATGTGGAGAGGTGACTAAACTCACTTTAAAGATCCCATGACATGGTACTTCTTGATGCTTTTATATGGCTCCTTAATGGTTCCCTAATACTGTAAATGAATCCTTCTTCAAAATCAACACTCAGTGCATGAGAAAGAGATAAGATGAGAAAGAGTCATAAATGTCACTCTGGAACACTCCATTATGGGCGTTGTTGCTTTAATGCAAATGAGGAGGACAGAGATGGCCTATAGTAGGGGGTGGGGGCGTGGCCAAGCTCTCCGCTCCGCTCTGTGACCCACTTCCGTGTTTTTGCACGGGGGGAGAGATGAGAAGCCTTCCATTGAAAAATAAACACATTTCCACAGAAAATAAAATTAAACCACTGCTGTTTCAGATATCCACAGGCTCAGATAAAGGACTTCCGAGCCTAGAAACACTCGCAAGTTCCTCCAGGCAAATAAAAAAACGCATTTCGCATTGTGTAGCTCCTCCGCAGTCCAAACTCTCTGGGCGTGATTTACAGAGACGCTGAGTACAGACAGACGGGGGTGGAACTGCATTTGCTTTTCTTTTTTCGATCTAACGTCAATAAGGTGCCTTGTTCAAAATCGCCCGTTTGAGCTCTGATTTTTTCTAACGCAGAAAAGGATCGCAAATGCTCAGTTTAGACATTTTGCAACTTTTAACCATGGGGGGGGGGGCTAAACAGGGTAGGGGAGCTCACATTAACGTTCAAAGACCTCAGAATGTGAAAATTTCATGCCATGGGACCTTTAAGAATTCATGTTTTTGAAGATATTTTTTATTAATAACTGTAAATTTATTTATGAAGTAAATACAGTGTAAATGCTAGATCAATTAATGACTTACTGGAAGACCATGCAACTCATACCCAGTGAAAAAACAGAGATTGAAAATGGGCCCAAAACATAAATATTAAAATTATTCTGAAGCTGTAATTGTGTTTTGCTTATTTTTTAAAACAGGAATTTGCTGAAGGAAATCTGTATCTGGACGATGGTTTTTCATTTAGGTACCATGACACAAAGGCCTTCTGTCTACGCAGGTTCAGGATGGACTCTGGTCAACTCTGCTCCCGGTGAGACAAAGTCCCTCACGTTTTTCACATAGTCTGACAAAATAATGTTTGTTTAGCTTTTAATGTATTTTTCTTTTTCAGCTCTTTTACTGACGAAGGATCATTTGTCTCTGACACAGTTATAAAGTCAATTACTGTCATAGGCCTGGGGAGAAAACCATCTACTGTGGTTGTGCATGTCTCAGGTAAGCTTTACCAATAATATATACTATATACTATCCATTGTTTTAAATGCTACTCATCAAACGCATATATGTTTTTTTGTTCCACCTTGTAATGCCATGTAGTGGTAGTTTTCAAGTTAACAGCTGCCTTTTATCTTTAGTCCAGTAGAGATCGGTAATTCCAGGGCTAAAAAAACAGTGAAACACTTTCTGTATTACCACATGATGAGGTGGAACGCAGTCTTTTCTGTTTGAGAGATGAACTCAGCCTGAATATGTATATCTCCCAGCCCTGCTGAATATACTGTACTAAAATACCAACTTGGATTGAAACAATACATTGTCTGAACTTTGGAAGGCTTATACTTAATCATTGTACCTTTTTCTCAGGTGTTGAGGAGAGACATGCATTTGAATTTGACGAGAATCGCTGTATTTTGACCCTGGACAACCTGAACCTCAAAGTGGTGAAAGACTGGGACATACAGATAGGTCCACACAGTAGTCGAGTTGTAAAATGAAACCAGGGGGGATGGTGAAATTTTTCACTGACATCACTGTGGTGTTTCAGGGCAGGGCAGAATTAGAAGGTACTTTGTTAAAATGGAAATGCTTTTATAACAAAAAATCCATATAATCATTCAATAATACACAGGATATATGTTATCACACACGTACACACACACACACCTTAGTCCTGGTTTAGTCTTGGTTTAGTCCTGGTTTAGTCCCAGTTTAGTCCTGGCTTAGACCTGGTTTAGACCTCGTTTAGACCTGTTTTAGTCCTGGTTTAGACCTGTTTTAGTCCTGGCTTAGTCTTGGTTTGGACCTGGTTTAGTTTTGGTTTAGTCCCGGTTTAGTCCTGGTTTAGTCCTGGTTTAGACCCGGTTTAGATCTGGTTTAGTCTTGGCTTAGTCCTGGTTTGGACCTGGTTTAGTCCTGGTTTAGACCTGGTTTAGTCTTGGTTTAGTCCTAGGGTGACCACCGGCATGAAACAGGAAAGGAGGACACTTGTGTCCAAAAAGGAGGACAAAGGCCCTAAAGTGAGGACACCTTGGTTTTTTTTTGTTTGTTCATTTTTTTTATATCTGCAAAGTGCGAGCCGCGGGGGGGATTTTCATGCCTGATTGATAAAATGCCATAAGGGATGGAAGAAGGGATGCCCGTTTTAGAAGAGGGATGATTTTGACTATTTTTTCCCACAGGGGGGATGCCCCCCCCATCCCCCCTCAACTCGAGTACTGGGTCCACACTGATGCGTTACTTACAAAAATATCAACTTGAAAAATGTATGTAAACTTAACATTTTACAACATGTTTTATCAATGAAGTCAGTATCTAATAAAGTTTATCTGCACTGATTTAATTACATCAAACAACATTGAACCATTTTAGCAGTGTTTGGTGTTTAGTGTTGTCTCTTGTGAATGACCTGACCTTTTCCAAAATAGTTAACCTCTTGAGAGTAGCACAAAGGGAACCATCTAGACTCAACATTAGCTTTTGTCAGTGATACTAGAAGGAACTGTGGTCATATTTTTTAACTTCTAATGCTACCTGTCTGAAATAGGCGTAAAGCAAGTATTTTTCATGTTTGCAGTATTGTTATCAAATACTACTATGGACTTTTATCATCAACTGAAATATGTCCTAAAATAATTTTGTTTTTTAAAATTATTGAAATACAGGTTTATTTAAAATAGGATAGACTCAGCTAAATGCTTAAGTATGTGTGTTATTGTTCATTTTTTAAAGGGCTTGGATGTCAAATTTAATGTCAGTTAATTCGATGGTGCTAAGATGACTTTCTTTATAATTGTCCATATGAATGATTTTGTTAGATCAACATTTGACCTATGCTGCGTCTTGTTTGTACACTGTTATGTGTAATTGTTTAATTACACATAACTGTTGTTTAATTAAATGTGTTTTTTATTCTGGATTATACATATTTTACTCAATATCTTCATAACACAATTACTGCCGGTAGCCAATAGGAGATCTGGTGCCTGTACAACTCTAAAGTACTGGAACATGTGCAGCTGAAGCAAGAGTTTGCAAACCCCAAAAAGGTCAGGAATAAGACTGACAATTTGGAGACATTGAACCATTTTAGCAGTGTTTGGTGTTTAGTGTTGTCTCTTGTGAATGACCTGACCTTTTCCAAAATAGTTAACCTCTTGAGAGTAGCACAAAGGGAACCATCTAGACTCAACATTAGCTTTTGTCGGTGATACTAGAAGGAACTGCGGTCATATTTTTGAACTTCTAATGCTACCTGCCTGAAACAGGTGTAAAGCACATATATTTCATTTGTTGTTCAAATGCGTGTTGTCCACCCTAGTGGACATGTCAGCAACTCCTTCAAGAATGCATGTTTGAAAAAAATGAAGGTGATTTTTTTTTCATGCCTAAAGAGTAATAAAAACACTTTGGAAAAAAATCCTGAAGTAGCCTATTATAATGCGTGCATGAAAGGGTTAAAATAGGATAGACTCAGCTAAATGCTTAAGTATGTGTGTTATTGTTCATTTTTTAAAGGGCTTGGATGTCAAATTTAATGTCAGTTAAGATGACTTTATTGTCCATATGAATGATTTTGCTAGATCAACATTTGACCTATGCTGCGTCAATTAAATGTGTTTTTAATTCTGGATTATACATATTTTACTCTTCATAATCATTGACCCTGGACAACCTGAACCTCAAAGTGGTGAAAGACTGGGACATACAGATAGGTCCACACTGATGCATTACTTACAAAAATATCAACTTGAAAAATGTATGTGAACATTTTACAAAATGTTTTATCAATGAAGTCAGTATCTAATAAGGTTTATCTGCACTGATTTAATTACATCAAACAACATTGAACCATTTTAGCAGTGTTTGGTGTTTAGTGTTTAGTACTCAATATCTTCATAACACAATTACTGCCAGTAGCCAATAGGAGATCTGGTGCCTGTACAACTGTAAAGTACTGGAACATGTGCAGCTGAAGCAAGAGTTTGCAAACCCCAAAAAGATCAGGAATAAGATTGACAATTTGGAGAGAGAGAAGAACTCAAAGCTTCTCTCCAGAAGAACGACAAAGAGCTGGAAAAAATGAATGTATAGCCCACAATGTATAATGTATTCTCTCACTACAGTGAGAGAAAATGTCCAGCTCATATTAGAGCTATCCAGCACCAGTAAAGTCGTTGAAAACATGAATGAACACAGGCCTGTAGAGACTCTCAAACTACTGGTATTGGAGTTGGTGGAGATACAACCCACAAAGACAGTGGGGAACTGTCCAGAAAGGTGCAGCAGCTGTCTTCTGAGCACTTCTCAATATGAGAGGAGCTGCGTCTCCCGAGAATTTATAATGAAAGTGAAGGAGCACAGCCATCCAGCCGCCCGAAAGGAGTGGCCGTACTGAAGGAGCAGAGGAGGGTGCTCCAGCGCTACTCTCAGCGCAATTACCGGCGCTAAAGCCCTTTACCCTTTGCATTATGAAAAAAATATATTTTTATATTATGTTGTTCTCTTAAATGTCTGTTATTCATGTTGATTGTTTCAGATGTCAAAACCTGAATGCACATACCAGAATAATTTTTTAACATACATAATAATGTATGTTAAAAAAAAAATTCTGGGAAAAAATGCTTTTACTTTTACTGGTTCATTTGCATTTGTATGGTAGAGAGTGAAATTGTACACAAGCTGTCAAAATGATTGATGGTGACCCTTGACCCACGTGACCTCCCCCATCCCGTGACATCCCCCCTCCCTTCTCCTATAATAGCCGTCTTTGAAATGACGTCACCGCCAAAAGCTTTTGCCCCGAGCAAAGCGGAGTGAGTTTTTATGATGTCGGTCATTAATGAAACAGCTGTAACAATGGTCTTTAGTTCCTTACGGACATCATGGTGTCTGGGGGGTATATTTTTAAGTACAGTACAAGACTGGAGAATTTTGTTTATATCAACGTTATGCAGGTGAAACACCGGGGGGCTGAAACGATCTATACTTGAAGAAAGAATGTGTTGTTTTCTTACACATTTAATGTGTAGAAAGACAAATAACACATGTCAATTTCTGCACACAATTTAACTTCTACAACACAAAAATATGTGTTAATGTCATAAGCCAGTCACAAAACACCTAGGGCCAAGTTTTTCAACAGCGGTACAGCAGGAAAAGTCTGTAATCACATGGTTGACAGGAGAAATAAATGGACAGGTCAGTGGATGATATTCTGCATTTATGTTTCAATTTTAGACAAAAGTGCTCAATAAGCTGTTAAGTTAGACTTCATCCTCTCACTGGTGACTTTACCTCAGTGTTTCCCAAACACAGTGATTGATATTTTGGTCACACCAAGTGAATTACTGTACTGCTATAGTTACTTAAATGTTTGGCTGACACGATTTTTTCACTAGAATTCAAGCTAAACAGGGGGTGTAGGGCTGAAGATCAAGTTTTTGGTTAACGTTTATTTATAATTAGTGTACAGATGCCTTTAGCCATCTGAAAACCAGAAAGCTTAAGTTACTAAATGCTAACGTACTGGTGTTAGCTAAATTTTTG
Organism: Paratrypauchen microcephalus; assembly: GCA_036785185.1. Taxonomy (NCBI): domain Eukaryota; kingdom Metazoa; phylum Chordata; class Actinopteri; order Gobiiformes; family Gobiidae; genus Paratrypauchen; species Paratrypauchen microcephalus. The sequence goes on from JAVJIX010000010.1 coordinate 3,216,651, forward strand.
CCAAGTCATGGCCCGTAATGCAAATGAATGGCAATGCTAACTGCTAACTAGCTTTGTTTGCTGCTGCCCAAAGAGCGAGCTAAGTTTTTCTTTTCACATGTGAAGTTGGACGTGAAGAATTGCCAAACAGCCGTGTTTTCACCTCTCTGATTTTTTTCTTTCAACCTCAGTTCTAATCAAACATATTGTTTTGTACTTTCTTTGACAGTGTAATATGGTCTGCACCAGATTCTTGGCTAGACTCTTTTTCAGTTGTACTTACACACCCTTTTGGGCATTTATTGGATGTTTTTGTTGACGTTTTGTTGGTTTATACCTGGCTATGACGTGGCTTAGACCTGGTTTAGACCTGGCTTAGACTTGGTTTAGACCTGGGTTAGACCTGGCTAAGACCTGGTTTAGACCTGGTTTAGACCTGGGTTAAACCTGGCTAAGACCTGGTTTAGACCTGGCCTATATGGAGATAGGTTAGGTCTTTATTATCAAATAAAAATAACGACATTCACAAATATAATTATTTGGGCCCATTCGAATATTGTGACTGTTAAACATTTTGTGTGATGAGGTTTACCCTTCATCTAAATGCTTGAAAGCACTTTTTTTATTAGATGTAATATAGTTCATATTTACTTATAACTTTGTTGTGGTCATTGAGTGTCATGTTTGTTTGAGGTTAACCCTTTAAACTACAAAAGTAGTTCATTTAAGAGTTTACTCACATTATACTAATAAGAATCATTTCATGTGTACCGTGCATTTTAATAGCCATAATACTGTATTAAAAGGTGTAACCACACTAGTATAAATGTGTATTAAGAACTCAGGTTAGTCTCTCTCACATAAGAAACACAATAATAGGCAGGGAAATCTATTGGCACATCAGCCCCACCAAGATTTTTTTTCACCAGCCGCCACTGTACTTGAGTAAAAAAACGTGTTTTTTACCTGAAACTTCTGGTCATAATCTTGACGGTTGTTTTTCCCGTTTTCTGGAGAGTTTGTTTGGCCGGGGGATCATAGAAGAATCGCTGGACAGATCACTTAAGCGATGTTGGTGAACGACCACCGCCAAATCGCGGACCTCACCGGCTTGTTTTCTGCATAGACGGCCCGTTTTCGATCTCCTCTCCGCCTCCTTCTCATCCGATTTAGCCTTGCTGATAGCTTCAATTGGTTGCACTTTGTCTTCTTCCAAATGAAAAAAAAATCTAGTGCTTTGTCTTTCGCTCTCTTTAAATAGACAGAGATACAGTGGTCCCTTGCTCTGTCGCGGTTCACTGTTCGCGGCCTTCGCGGATTTTTTTAAATTGTTTTTTTTTTTTTATGTATTTATTTATTTGTATTATTATTATTATTTTTAATGTATTTATTTTTTGTATTGATAGATGGGGGATGCAGGGGGGACTGGGACTAGACAAGGACTAAATGTGGACTAAACCAGGTCTAGACCAGAACTAAACAAGGTCTAGACCAGGTCTAAACCAGGTCTAAACCTGGACTGGTCCTGGACTAAACCAGGACTGGACCAGCTCTAGACCTGGTCTAAACCAGGATTAAATCACCCCGTGCGGCTCTTTGCTGATTTCGTGCGGCTCTTGCGTTCGTTTGTGCGTGTTCGGTTTGTGGCTCGGGCTGTGAGGACGCGGTCCTGAGGGGGAGGCATGGTCCGAGCGCCGTGGTTCGATCTCGTGCTCGCAGCCCCGGCCTTGCACCGGTCGTGCTGCTCTGTCACGGATTTGACCACGCTCACTTCTCCAAGGGGTTGGTGCGCATCGCGTCCCGGGATGTGTCAGTGCCGTTGGATGAGCGCGGTGCTTCCTGCCGATCCAGTGAGTCATGTCTCCACTCCCCTCACGCGTCCGGCGGGGCTCCTGGCGGAGCCCCCACTCTTCCCTATTAATACATTTAGTTGAAAATCTTCTTTAAACGAGAGGGAAATGTGAGAAAACGTTAATTCCAGTGTTTTAAGGCGTTTACAGCCTTAGTGTTACAGCATTTACAGTTTAGTTTGACTTCATTTTAAAAATGCTATACAGGCTTTCACTAATAAGCCATGTTGTTCGACATCATAAACTGCTTTGCTCGGGGCAAAAACTTTTGGCGGTGACGTCATTTCAAGATGTGTACCATTCTCTCCCTCTCTCTAGGGCCCACTCCCATAGGGGTCTAATTCTATGTGGCATTCTTGAGTTGGGTCACGATGCCCATTTTATTACATTTTTCACCAGACTGGTCAATCCCATACCTGGTTTGGGGTATTTTTTAGCGACTTTTAGGCCTAGCTGTCTCGACCAAATAGGAAGTGTTCATGGGGGCTCTTTGGCTCCATTGACTCTGGATCCAGTTGAGTTAACAATGAAAAATTGTCACCCCTCTCTGTGACTGCTGCAGTGAGCCTCATCATTTTGGTCTTACAATGTTCATATTGACCCACTCTACATAATTCTGATGTTTTTATTTCCCTATTTCGTCTGTACATGAATTCCTATTCCTAATATGGAACTCCGGTCCAAATTCGCCTCTATTGTATAACTGCCATTCTCAGTGAGCTTCATTTGACTGAAGCCAAATGCTATGCGTGACGTCACACCATCTTAGTCCACTTCTGTAGAGGAACCCAAGAGCAGACACAGGTCAAAGGAGAATAGTTGGTATTTATTACAGATTTAATCCAGGAATATGATGAAGAGAGCAGGACTGTGGAGCAGGGCAGATCGGAGCTGGAGACTGGAACAGGTGACTGGAGCCGTAGGTAGGCAAACATATGTAGCAAGAACATAGCACTAACAGACGAAGTATTACGATCTGGCACCGCTGAGCTGGCTTGACTGGCTCTTACACTCTGTTGATTGGAGAGTTGGTTCAGCTGCGTCTGGCTCCAGCACACCTGTCTCCACTCCTGGAACACCAGAAGGGGAGGGGAAGGAGGTGGCCACTGAGGGAGTGGCAGATGAGATCAGAGGGGCTGTGACAACTTCTTTATACAATCTATGGATACTACATATGATCTCCTGTCACTACCTGTGAGGTTGTGCCGTGCTCCTGGTAAATGCGGACTTGAGTGAGGCAGTGACTGAAACAAAACACAACTCCAGGTGTTTTTGATGAGAAAAAACTATATATATATTAAAGCTGCTCTCGGCTATAGTGGCCCTCGCCCCGGTGTGCACACCCACCACACGACCGCCATGGACTCGTGACCACTCCAGCACGCCATTCTCTCTTCCCGACAGCCACCCATGCCAACAGCTCGTCCACCAGAAAAATTACATATTGCACTTTTAAATATTTTGTAGGAGTCAGTGCGTCCCTGCTGGCGATCCATGAAAAATGCCACATGTCTGCCAATATGTTACTTTCCTTGTAATCATTCATAGAATTTATTCCCCAAATTTGCAAAGATCCTCCATCAATGCACCTTTAAATGGTTTTGGGGAAGTCCGTGCACCCCTGCTGGCCAACTGTGAAAAATGCCCCATGTCGTCATAGAGGCATGCTCCAATTCATTTTTAGGCTTGTCTCATTGTTCTCTGTCACTGTCCTGAATTTCGTTTGCCTGCAACAAACTTTGCCCTCCCCACGCCCATAGGGGTCCAATTCTGCGCTGTTGAGTCAGTTCACTTCGGGCATTGTCACGATACCCATTTTATCAAATTTTTTGCCCGACTGGTCAATCTGATACCCCCATGTAGGACTTTTCATCCATGTTCAGGGGGTCAAATATGCAATCATTTTGTCAGGAGAAAGTAATAAAAACAAACCGACGAAGAACAATGCCCCTTGCCCTTGACTTCGTTACTGGCAAGGGCCAATAATAATAATAATAATAATAATAATAATAATAATAATGTAATATAGTTGTACCAGTTATGGTTGTGCTGAGGCGGCTGTTGTCCAAACACAATAGGTTTAAATGGCATGAATGACTTCTGCTGAGTCGGTCATACACTGACCACTCTTTACTTGCCCATTGGTCTTTGTGTCATCTAACAATGATGGCACTATACTCTCCTATCGCCCAATGAGAAGCCAACGTGTTCAGGGCTAGCTCCTGTGTGCGTGTGGCAATGCAGAGGTGAACTGACGTGAATTTTAGAGCAATTTTGTGACGAAGAGGGAGGGGTGAGCGCACACAAAGGAAACAGCCAATCAGAAAATAGCTGTTTGGATTTATGCCAGGTTTTTAGGCTTGGATGACTTTAGTACAAACTGCAAAAGTCAAAATATTGAACGGCGACAAGATGCCCTATACGCCGTCCGGGTTCTTTTGCGACCGCCTGATCCGAGAGAGGGAGAGGCGTGATGGGGAAGGGTCTCTGAACAAGCCCCTGAGGTTTAATGGACAGGACTACAACACCCTGAGACAAGAGTGCCTCCAGAGAAAGACCCTGTTTGAGGATGACTCTTTCCAGGCCACAGTTGAATCTTTGGGCTTCAAGGAGCTCGGACACAAATCCACCAAAGTCAAGAACATCGTCTGGAAACGGCCCAAGGTACAAGGCTCAAGGGAGGAATTAAGGGAGTTGAGCTGACACACATTAAAGGTGTAACTTTTGTCTCCATGGAGATGATATGGCTTTGCCTAAAATGTATTTATCTCACATTATTTAATTATATATGTTATTAATGGTCAAAAATACCTTGAAAAAAATATTCATTCTTACAGTGGGGGTTGCCTCTCCACAGATTTAACCTGTAACTTGGCGTAATGGCGTCATCTGCTCTTCAGATAAATGCCATACTGTGGATAGTAAATTGGAGAAAGTAGACGATGTGGCATGCCCTCCTCCACAGGAGTACACATTTAAAACAAACTCGGACAGTGGTGTGGTAATGTGGTGTTTGGAGTTAGAAGATGATAGTTGCCTGTTTAATATTATCTGGAGATACTTTTGTGTCTTTTGTATTTGATTAAATAATGAAATGTATGCTTAAATTTTAAATTCTTTACTGTATAATTTGTTTAGTAAAAACATTCTTCACTTTTTTAGGAAATCTGTGACAACCCTCAGTTCATTGTTGGAGGAGCCAGCAGGACTGACATCTGCCAAGGAGATCTGGGTAAGTCCTTTATGGCAATGGTATTTGCCTCTTATTTCTGTCATACTCTTGTCCACACATTAACAGTGCATTTGCACTTAATGTGCACATTTGACCAAATGTTTGTGTTGACACCTTTAATATGGTTACAGCACTACAACATTTACCATTAGTTCAACTTTAGCTGAATATTCCATACATCTCCCCTGCTCACGTGCCTTTGAGCTCGCTGCGGCCTCCTACATTGTGCTTAGTCTATGGGAGGGAAATCCAACAAGCAGCATTTCTCATTGTTGTCCTCAAATGGCCCCAAATAAAGGGGACAGAGGGACAAAAGTTTATGTAACTGGTCCCACTGGTTAAGAAAAACTTACATTGTTCAGGTCACATACACCTGACTCTCAAAACACAGCGGTCAGCACTTAGCCAGGTCCTTATCCATAAAAAAAATCTGTGAGAATACCCTGGTTTGATATATAAGATAAGATAAGATAAGATAAGATAAATGTGTTTAAGTATAAACAACACTTTCCCCTGCAGTTCATAATGCCATTGTGTCCTCGGGCAAAACACTTCACCCACCTTGCCTCCAGTATCTCTGTAAGACCTAAATACATAAATAACTCTATGTGCAGGTGACTGCTGGCTGTTGGCTGCCATTGCTTGTCTGACCCTCTATGAGAAACTCCTGTATCGTGTGGTCCCTCATGAGCAAAGTTACTCAGAGAACTACGCTGGAATCTTCCATTTCCAAGTTAGACTTTTTACTGTGATCATTTAGCAGTGTTAGTGTGTAGTGCATTTTCAAGAAACATCCTTCTATCCTTATGTCTCCTGTAGTTCTGGCGCTATGGTGACTGGGTGGACGTTGTAATTGATGACAGGATCCCAACTGTCAACAACCAGCTGGTCTTCACCAAATCGGCCGAGAGGAATGAGTTTTGGAGCGCTCTGCTGGAGAAGGCCTATGCCAAGTCAGTTATAGAAACTTAGATCATTTGTTAATGTTTATTTTATGTAAGCTGTATCCACCATCTTAAATTTTCCTTTTTGAAAAAGACTACTCACTCAACCACTCAGAGTACAACCAAGATTGGTTGGACCAATTTAAAAACATTTAAGACCAAGTATTGCTATAGCAACAGTTCTAACATTTCATCATTCTGAAACCCATTGATAAACATGATGGTAATATAGTACAGTCTGTACAATTGCATAAAACCTTTTTGACCTTTGCCCTCTGACCCTCGCCCTTTGTCCAGGCTGCATGGGTCCTACGAGGCTCTGAAAGGTGGGAACACAACTGAAGCCATGGAGGACTTCACTGGAGGAGTCACTGAGTTTTATGAGATGAAGGAAGCGCCAAAAGAGCTGTACAAGATCATGAAGAAGGCTTTGGAGCGGGGGTCTCTGATGGGCTGCTCCATTGATGTGAGGCACACAATATTTTATTATATCATTTAAATATTTATTACATTTTAAAACAAATTAAACATGTAAGCAGTTAACAAAAAACACTAGACAAACATTAGACATTTACACAATTATAGTATAGACAAAATAATATTATTGACTCTCCCTCACCATCACACTCAGTGATGAAGTCAGACAACATAAATCTTTAACTTTTTGTCCTTTTTGTCCTTTTTGTCCTTAATGCTTTTATATTCATTTATTTACTATATATTTTATATTTCAGTCCCTGGTTCCTGCCCGTTTTGAGACCCGTACAGTGACTGGCCTAGTAAAGGGTCACGCCTACTCTGTCACTGCTGTGGAGGAGGTAAGAGTTGTGATTATTTTAAATTGCAATAACCATGAATAATAACACAAAAATAAGTAATATATTTAGTTATATATTTGAGTAATACATGTTTGCAGTGTAGACCATCTCAGAACAAGGAGTCTAAAGTCCGTTTAGTGAGGCTCAGAAATCCCTGGGGTCAAGTAGAGTGGAATGGACCCTGGAGTGACAAGTACAAAAATCAACACAATATTAATTACATTTATTTGAATATGTTTAATCAATCATTATTGTCATTATTATTATTATTACGTTGTTATTCTCAGCTCTAAGGAGTGGGCCACATTGTCTAAAGCTGAAAAGGAGAAGCTACAGCACCAGAATGCAGAGGATGGAGAGTTCTGGTGAGTGGCAAAATATCTTGTTCATTTAAAGGGCTTATATTGCGCTATTTTATTTTTATTTTTTATAAATTTCTTATGGAGAAACTTTATAACTTAGATCATAAAATAGCGTAATATAGGCCCTTTAAATGAACAAGATATATTCATTTAAGGTCTATGGAGAAAGCTGAAGAAAATGGATAGATTGAAGTTATAAAGTTGTTTCCTCATCAAAAACATACCTGGAGCTGTCATGTGGTAATACAGGAAGTGCTCCACTGTGTTTTTAAACTCCATATGCCTTCATTAGAATCATTTGGGTAATTTTAGTGATGGAATTTCCAGTCTCTACTGAACTAAAGGGAAAAGGTAGCCGTTAACTTGAAAACTACCAGTTCCTGACATCAGATGGTGATACAGAGCATTTTGAGCTTTGGAGATGTAGACAGACTAATAAAAAAGGATCACTCAGACATGCGTAAATGAAACAAAACATAACTCCGGATATGTTTTTGATGAGGTAACAACATTCTAACATGGCTTAAAGCTCACAAGAGTCAGTTTTGTGTAATATGGACTTTAATGTCACAATGTATTTATTAGTTTTGATTTTATTTTCAGGATGTCATTTGAGGACTTTAAGAAGAATTACACAAAGATTGAGATCTGCAACTTGACCCCTGACGCTCTGGAGGACGATAAGATCCACAAATGGACAGTGTCTGTGAACGAGGGCCGCTGGGTCAGAGGCTGCTCTGCTGGAGGCTGCAGGAACTACCCAGGTGATCATGAGGAACTCTTCTCAGTGCTCTTGGATTGGATTTGGATAATGGATATATTTTTGTACTATCCCAACGTCAGTGGCCAGTGTTTCCTACAGTACGGAAATACCTAATGTTAATATCTTTCATATTGCCAATAGTTAGTGCCATTTAAACACATGATACTTTCACCAGATCCCACTATTCAAGGCTTAATTTGACTGACTCCTAATTTATTCATTTTGATCTACTTAAAGGTGCACCGTGTAACTTTTCTAGTGGAGTGTTTGCCATCTGCTTGGCTCCATGATTACTTTACCCCAGATGTTCTACTGTATACCGCCAAATATATCTTGCATTTATTCAATTATAGGAGTTCTTATTTCTCAAAGCTACCATAAGAACATGCATTATTTCTTTGAGTGCTTCCACTTCTCCACAGCTCTGATCTGTAACTTGGCTTGGTGATGTGGCTGCTTGTCTCCATGGAGACAGTTAAATTAAATGCCATACTGCAATTACAACAATTACATCTACATAGAGTCAAGCAGAAAAGCTACACAGTGCACCTTTAAGTAAACTAATGCAAGAACGACATGTGTTTCAAATTGCGTCTTTCACAGACACGTTCTGGACCAACCCTCAGTACCGCCTGCGTCTCCTGGAGGAGGATGACGACTCTGAGGAGGGCGAGGTCGGCTGTACGTTTGTGGTGTCTCTGATGCAGAAGAACAGGAGGAAAGAGAGAAAGATGGGAGCTAATCTGTTCACCATCGGGTTCTCCATCTATGAGGTGGGTTGCGGTGGGGCAAATATGCATGGACTTCTTATATGCTTTTATTTGTTGAAGGGATTCTTCAACAAATAAAAATAAATGTTGAAAATGATCAATTCAGAATAATATGTCAAAAAACTAAATAAATAGTACCACTGTAGTATAAATTCTCCAGAAAGCAATGTATCTACTTTTATAATTAAGTAAAGTATGTTACTCTTTCTAACAAAATGTTTCATTGTGGCTGCTGAAAATGTTATTTCCTTCAGGATCAATAAAGTATAATCTATTTATGTCAAATTGACTAACTTGTGCTCTGTCAACAGGTGCCAAAGGAGGTAAGCCACTGTCCAACTGACAAGCTTCCAAGGGTTACAAGTCAATTTCATCTCACTGGTTTGTTTTAATTATTTTTGTTTAGCTAAGAACTCCTCAAACATTTTTTTTTTACCTGATTTCAGATGCACGGGAATAAACAACACATGCAGAAGGACTTTTTCCTGTTGAACCAGTCCAAGGCTCGCTGTAAGTCCTTCATAAATCTGAGAGAGGTGACGCAGCGTTTCCGCCTGAGTCCTGGAGAATATGTGATTGTACCATCAACCTACGAACCACACCAGGAGGGGGAGTTCATCCTCCGCGTCTTCTCTGAAAAAAGGAACACTTCAGAGTGAGTCCCGGGATGAGGGGTGAAAGGGCAAATGTCAAACTATGTGTTTATTCTTTTACAAGAGCTGGTGTAAGATAGTATTTCTTCAGTGGTAAAAATTTGACTGAAGAAACTGCACTATTTAACTTTTCTGGTGGAGGGCCTGACACTAGTTAAAACACATGTAACTGAAAAAATGCAAAATAGATATTTTTAAGCCATACTCTGGAGCATTCTAGGCAAAGCACTAACATCTCCATGATAACTAGTAGGTGACAGACCCCCACAAGAAAAGTTACAGAGTCCCTTTTTAAGATATATTTTAAGCATTTTAATTTAAAATTTGATTATGTTGTAATGACAGTTGTAAGGTAGGGAACAAAATGTATCACAATGTTAAAAAGGACATCTACAATACTATACAGTGGTACCTCACCTTACGAAAGACCCAACATACGAAAAATCCAAGTTACGAAACGCCTTCACGTCAAATTTTGGTCTCTAGATACGAAAGAAAATTCAAGTTACGAAACGCGAAATCTCAAAAATTCAATTAATGCGCGCTCAGATGCACGCCTCGAAACGTAAATACACTTTATCAACACACACGGGGTTAGGTTCCAGAGGTGGCCCGCGGTGGGAGAGATCCACGAGGTAGGACAACTTTGTATTTTGCAATTGTTCTACATGTTTTAGGGCTGTAAATGCCTCACCACACACATTCTACGCTTTTCTCAGACTGGAGTTGGGCTTTTCTCACATTTCTCTCTCGTTTGAACACTCGAACTTTCATAGATGGAATGTGTTGATAGTGAAGCGTGGGGGTAGACACAGCTGTGACATCAGGGAATTTGAGCCACATTTTGGTTAATGTCTTAGGAAACTCGTAAAAAACTATCTATGACACTGGTTTATATTTATTTTAGTTAATAAATACAATCTTTAATATTTTAGGGTTGAATTATTGTATAAAATGTAATCATTTAGGTTTTACAGCTTATAAAACATCAGCTGTCCCACATTTTTTTAACGATCAGTGTTAAAATGAGCCACCCGGTCAGCTAAATTGAGCCACTTACCAGCTTAAATGATCCACCAAAAATGCAAAGCAAAACATTCATTTATTTATCATAAAAACATATTAGTAATTCTAACACACAAAATAAAACATCACATAACGTGTGTGTGTGTGTGTCTGCGTGTGTGTGTGTGTGTGTGTGTGTGTGTGTGTGTGTGCGTGCGTGTGCGTGCGTGCGTGTGTGTGAGAGTGCACTTTAGTACTTTATTGGACACACACTCACGGAGAGGCGTCTTTTCAGTGCTATGGCCCTCGTTTATGGAAGTGCCTGCCGGAGGAGCTCAGGGCTGCAGAGAACGTTCATGTTTTTAAGAGTGGGCTCAAGACTCACCCGTTTAGCTCGGCCTTTGATTGACTTCCGTCATCTGTTTGCTTGTCTTTCATTTGTTCTTTTGTTTGTTTGTTCGTCTGGTTATTTGTCTGTTTGCTTGTTTGTCCTCTGTTTGTTTGTCTTTTTTTTTTTTTTTTCCCCCTCTGGCAGCACAGTGGCTGAGTGGCTAGCACTCATGCTTCACAGCAAGAAGTTTTGGGTCGCCCGAGGCTTTCTGTGTGGAGTTTGCATGTTCTCCCCATGTCTGCGTGGGTTTCCTCCGGGCACTCCGGTTTCCCCCACCAACCCAAACATGCGCCATAGGTAAAATCCTCCAGCTTAGGGCCTGACCAAGACTAAATAACAAAATCTTGGGGTTGGTCCCCGGGTCTAACATAGAACAATTTTTCCTGTGTGAGATCAATAAAAGTCAATCTTCTAATCCTTAACCACTGTAAGGCGCTTTGTGCTACAATTTTGTATGAAAAGCGCTTTATAAATATTGTTTGATTGATTGATTGATTTATTGAACCCAAAAGTATATCCAGGAGGGATAAATAGAACAGATGTGGATAAGCAGGTCTACATATCATCAAAATGCTATGCTGATAGCCTATACCATCAAAATATTAGCTAAAGCTAACTCTGAAGGTGGCTCATTTTAGCTGAAGTGCATGGCTCAATTTACCTCAGTACATTAAGGTCAATTGAGCCACCACCAAAAATACTAATTTCATGAAAAATAGTTTAGCTAAGCAAAAATTCAGCATCATATCTGATAAAGGCTGACACAACATGCATTTAGCCTATTTTTTATAGCTGAAGGTCGATTTTTTAATGATTTATCAACCTTATAAGTTTCAAGAAAGAATTGTCTGCCAGGCCACTAACCTCACAGTTCTCCTCAGTAGTTTGTAAGTGTGGCATTGTCCCGCCCACCATACCAACCATACACCAATCAAATGTATTGTTTTCTATCAAGTACAGTTGTAGCATGCATTTGATATAGTTTGCAGCCATTGGCTGCTAACATTTAAAGAGCTAGGATGCTCAAACCTTAAATGTCTCATTTTAGCTGATGGATCAAATTACCTGATGTCACCCTATAGCGCCGAACACGCGAGGGGAGCGGAGACACAGGATTACTATCCAACTTTATTTCTATAGCACATTTTATAAACAGAGACAGTTTCCAAAGTGCTGCACATAAAATTAAATAGAACTTAATAATAACATTACTAAAATAGCAATAAATAAAGTGATAATAATAAAATAACTAAAAACAAAAGCAATTATAAAAAATAAAAACATTACTAAAATAGCAATAAATAAAGTGATAATAAAATAACTAAAAACAAAAGCATTTATAAAAACATTACTAAAAAAGCAATAAATAAAGGGATAATAATAAAATAACTAAAAACAAAAGCAATTTATAAAAACACAGAGGACCACACAACTCACACGGTATTAAAAGCAAGAGAATAAAAGTGGGTCTTAAGATGAGACTTAAAACTCTCCAGTGTGAGGGCTGTTTTGACATGAGGGGGCAGAGCGTTCCATAACTTAGGGCCAACCACAGAGAAAGCCCTGTCCCCCCGAGTTTTAAGTCTAGTCCTAGGGACCACGAGCTGGAGCTGGCCCTCTGACCTCAGAGCGCGCACCGGTCTGTAGATTTGAATGAGGTCAGAGATGTATTTTGGGGCCAGTCCATTCAAAGCTTTAAAAACAAACAATAAAATCTTAAAATCAATCCTAAAACGAACAGGAAGCCAGTGCAAAGACGCAAGAATAGGGGAGATGTGTTCATATCTCTTCCGTCCTGTTAAAAGGCGCGCAGCAGCATTCTGGACTAACTGCAGACGATAAAGTGCGTTTTGATTCATTCCAGAATAAAGTGCGTTGCAGTAGTCCAGACGAGAAGAAATAAAAGCATGCATGACGCGCTCAAAATCTGAAAAGGATAAAAAATATTTAATTTTGGCTAAAAGACGAAGGTGATAAAAACTAGATTTCACGACCGCATTAACTTGTTTATCAAGTTTAAAATCAGAGTCCATAATGACGCAAAGGTTGGTGGCTGTCGATTTTGTGTGCTGTCTGAGAGGACCCAAGTCGGACAAAGAGATGGCACTGCCACCGGGCCCGCACACTATCACCTCAGTCTTGGTCTCATTGAGGTTCAAGAAATTTTGAGCCAACCAAACCTTGACGTCATTAAGGCACTCAAGCAGGGGTGTCAGGGGGCTGCTGCTGGTTTTTTTCAAGGGCAGATAAATCTGTGTGTCGTCTGCATAAAAGTGATACGACACACCATATTTATGCAGGAGTTGGCCAAGAGGTAGAAGGTACAGCATAAATAAAACAGGTCCAAGGATTGAACCCTGGGGGACTCCACAGTGCAAGGGGGCAGCGGATGAGGTGGAGTTCCCCAGCTTAACAGAAAAAGATCGCCCTGACAGGTACGACCTGAACCACTCTAAAACCTTCCCCCTGACACCCACACAGTGTTCCAAACGATTTAAAAGAATTGTGTGGTCAACTGTGTCAAAAGCAGCGGTCAAATCTAAAAGTACTAAAATGGCAGAATCACCAGAATCAGTCATTATCAACAACACATCATCAGTAGGGTAAAACTCACCTGTCTCACGACGGTCTAAACCCAGCTCACGTTCCCTATTAGTGAGTGAACAATCCAACGCTTGGTGAATTCTTCTTCACAATGATAGGAAGAGCCGACATCGAAGGATCAAAAAGCGACGTCGACACGGCACAAGGACTCGAGTACACCGGGAGTGCGGGCGCGGGATGGAGCCGCGGCGCCCGGGCCGTGCCTCCCCCTCGGGCCGCGCGGGCCGAGCACGGGGTGATTTAATCCTGATCTGGTCCCGGTTTGGTCCGGGTCTGGACCTGATCCGGTCCTGGTTTAGACCTGGTCTAGACCTGGTTTAGTTCTGGTCTAGACCTGGAAGTCACATAGAACCAGAGCCCGCCCCGAGCGAGACCCCGCGGTCTTGCCCGCCGATAGAGCACCTTTCTCGGCCTGTTAGCTCACAGTGTCAGCCCCCCGGCTCTGGAGGTCAGATAGAACCAGACCCCGCCCCGCTCTTATTCCCGCTGAAAGAGCGTCTTTCTCGGCCTCTTAGCTCTAGCGCGGAACGCGCAAGGAGCGCAGAGACATGAGCAACGCGCTCCTTCAACGGCACTGCCATGTCCCGGGATAATCCTGGTTTAGTCCAGGTCCAGTCCAGGTTTAGACCTGGTTTAGTTCTGGTCTAGACCTGGTTTATTCCAATCAGGACGCAGAACACAAATGTTACACTATAAAAAAAAAATGTTACACTATAAAAAAAACCTTGGAACGGATCAGGCCTTTTCCATTGAAATAGTTACTCAACTTAAGAAAAATTCACGTTACGAAACCACTTCTGGAACGAATTAATTTCGTAAGGTGAGGTACCACTGTATAAGGATATCAGACAAGCTTCAGTTCTTCAGCTCAACAATCAATTCTGTATAATTAAATAAATCAACATCTTAGAGTTGGAAAAAAAAAAAAGTTCAGTACCTAAACAGTTGTAGTTGCTATGGGGTATATTTGTTGTTTGTCTGTGTATATTTTCAATGTTTTAATTGCCATGTCCATGGGGGTGTGGGATGGGGGATATCGTCGTCAGTTGGGACTTGTATTACCAAAAACAGACCTTTTTAACGAAGATTTGATTTGTAGAATTGGACGAACTCGGGCCCAGTTCGAAGCTGTTATGGAATCTTTTTTAGGACAAGAAACATCAGATTTGGTCGTTCAGCGGTAACATACAGCTCTGTACTGCACTCTGCTGCTGCCTCAAATCAGGACAGCCTGGACTGGCCCTGGTCTGGGCCTGGTCTGGACCTGGGTCTTTGAGGAGCCAGAGAATGGATGTCCAAGGCTACAAAATGGAACTTGCTTTTTACATATTCTGTTTTTAAGCATTTAACTTATCATATCTTAAGAAATAGCATTAGCTACAATAAATTAACTGTGCAGTAGAATAGATTGTAATGTAAAGTTATGATATTGGTGACCACTGTTTGTCCATCTTCATTCAGGGAGATAGAGAACAGGATCGAGGCTGACCATCCCGTGGTGAGTAGTAAAAAATGTGGGTTTGGTTGATTTTATTTTTGTACAAAGTTTCCAAGATGAAAAATGGTCAAATGTATACCATGTTTGTCAAACAGCATTGAAATCACAGATCAACATTAATTAGCCAACATTAGCACAGAGATTGACTTCATAAAGAAAAAATAGTTTATTAAGAATGATCCAAGTTTAATTACTACCCTAACCCCTTAATTAAGTAGTTACTAAGCATGAATAATTCTTAATAAACTATTTGTTTGTGTGATTTAAGTATTATTTAATGTGTTATTGATGCTATAAATAATGAGGTTATTATAAAGTATTACAAATGTATTTGTAACACATTGGTATGGTTGGTATAACTGTGTTCATATTGTAGCCTGCTCCAGCCTCGGCGGGGGAAGAGAGTGAAGAGGACCAGCAGTTCAGGTCTATTTTTCAAGAAATAGCCGGTGATGTGAGTGTAGTCATTATATAAGAGCCTGTATTTTAAATGGACAAAAGCCACATGTAATTGACAGTCGCTGTAATATATAAACATGCATTAGTTTACGTATCTGTCCCTTCATCGTCTTCACAGGAGATGGAGATAACAGCCAACGAACTGCAAAATGTCCTCAACAGAGTCCTCACCAAACGTAAGTCTGAAATTGTAAATTGAAACTGTAGTGTAAGTGAATGCCCTTTAAGAAGTGTACAATATACACTATATTACCAAAAGTATTCGCTCACCCATTCAAATGATCAGAATCAGGTGTCCTAATCACTTGGCCTGGCCACAGGGCTTGGCCCCTTAATTCCAGTGAAAGAAACTTTGAATGCTTCAGGATACCAAAACATTTTGGACAATTCCATGCTCCCAACCTTGTGGGAACAGTTTGGAGCGGGCCCCTTCCTCTTCCAACATGACTGTGCACCAGTGTACAAAGCAAGGTCCATAAAGACATGGATGACGGAGTTTGGTGTGGATGAACTTGACTGGCCTGCACAGAGTCCTGACCTGAACCCGATAGAACACCTTTGGGATGAATTAGAGCGGAGACTGAGAGCCAGGCCTTCTCGACCAACATCAGTGTGTGACCTCACCAATGCGCTTTTGGAAGAATGGTCAAAAATTCCTATAAACACTCTCCTCAACCTTGTGGACAGTCTTCCCAGAAGAGTTGAAGCTGTAATAGCTGCAAAATGTGGACCGACATCATATTGAACTCTATGGGTTAGGAATGGGATGGCACTTCAGTTCATAGTATGAGTCAAGGCAGGTGAGCGAATACTTTTGGTAATATAGTGTATGAAACTATCACTTTTGAATGTTGTTTTAAGGATATGGAAAATTCTGATCATTGTAACAACAAAAACATCTCAAAATAAATAAGACTTTTATTAGATGAAATAAAGTTGTGTTGTAAAAGTCATATTTCTTTTGTGAGTAATTTTACACCCCTTTGTATAACCTTAATTAACAAATTTAAAGACACAAATCGGCACATTTCTGTTGGGGTCCCAAAATATTTTATCATCTTATCGGGGTAGTCCGAAAAATAGAGATATTAATTTGTATCAGTACCCTTTTGCCTTATTGATTGTGTTGGGTTTGTATGCTCTATTGATAGTATCTTTCTTTGGTGTTTCTAGACAAGGACATGAACACAGAGGGCTTCAGTCTGGAGAGCTGCAGGAGCATGATCGCGCTAATGGACGTATCCATTGTATAAAAACTAAAAAAAAGTGTATCTTAAGATAAAATAAGATCATCCTTTTTTGTCACACAAACAAAAGACAACAGAGCAACATAAGCCCAAACAAACATCCACCATTGGACATGATAATCTTCACCTTTTATATAGATATTTTAATGTGTTATGTAGGGCCTAGAACCAGTTTTGATTCAAGATGTCATCATTATGATTATATACTGTATATTTATGAGTAGTGGGTTTTGTTATGACCTTAATTGTCCTTCAGATGGACGGAACAGGGCGACTGAACCTCCAAGAGTTCAGGCATCTGTGGAACAAGATCAAACAGTGGCAGGTGGGTAGCATTCTATATCTATGTCTAGAACACATATATACCCCCTTATCACTTTTACTAAGTGTAAAAAAAGCACTATCTACGTTTTATCTTTTTTACTCTAAACACATAATTGATATTCACTTATTTTCCTTCTTTTTTCTTTTATAGGGAATCTTCAAGCACTACAATGCCGACCAGTCTGGGAGCATCAACAGCTATGAGATGAGGAATGCTGTCAACGATGCAGGTACAGACCAATGTAAAAATCATTTTATGTTCTTTTCTATTTTGGAAGATTTTTATACTATCTTTTGTCAATGTGAAGCAGTTTTTTTTGGCTAACACTCTTTGTAGTATAGATTATCAATATATATATCAAATGCAGTATTAGACAAAGAAATAGAAATATAACTTAAAATGGGCATCACATGATTCATTTCCTTAGTCCTTTTCCATAGCATAGCATAGTATGTAGTAAATATTTTCATCTAAATAATGCATGTCAATGATACATTTTCTTTTGTAACTGTGATTACTAATTCTAATATTATGATGTTAAACTTATCCTCTCAATGTTGTACCAAATGTTGTGGTCACTGTGCAGTCATGGGTCTTGTGTCCCTCCCAGGCTTCCGTCTTAATAACCAGCTGTACCACATCATCACCATGCGCTACGCTAACGAGAACATGAACATCGACTTCGACAGTTTCATCAGCTGCCTGGTCCGACTGGAAGCCATGTTCAGTAAGTCCCCAACACCTGGGAGCAAAGTACCTAATTTTATTTTGAAAGGGTAATTTTGGGATTATAAATGAGTTTCAGTTTATATGCAACCTTCTGAGGACAAACTTTATTTATCCACAAGGAAATTACTTGGACATTTTGCCATTTAAAATATATACTAGTAATGTTTTATCACTATGACAACCATCCTAATTTTTTTATCATTCTGAATTTTAAATGGTAAAAGTTAGTTTTATTTTGAAAGGGTCATCTTGTCTGCTGTGTCACTGATTTTGTCACCATGGGCACTATTTATTTTGAAAACGTTAACTTTATTTTGCAGGATACTGTAGCCTTTTTTGTCAGCACATGATTTTTATTTTTTATTAATAGTTTTATTTTGAAAGGGGCATCTTAGCTCTTTTGTCATCATTTGATCACCATCTGGTCACTGTGGTCATTTGGTTTTATTTTTATTGGTTCTCTTGGTTTATTTTGAATTGATCCTCTGTTTTTACTACATGATTTTTATTGATAGATTTATTTTGAAAGGGTCATCTTGTTCTTGTTGCTTCTTAGTTGCTGTGTGGTGTTTTTCTTCTCAGGGGCATTCCAGGCCTTCGATCAGGACGGAGACGGCACCATCAGACTCAGTGTCCTCGAGGTGAGACCACTGCCATTATATAGCTTCATTACGTCTAACGATTAACCTGCAACATTTTTCCATCAGTATCAATAACTCTAAACTTGAGATGAATAAACAAATGAATTGCTATATACATGGTGGTGGAGGGTCTGCTATTTGCCATCTCCATGGAGATGTTATTGCTTTGCCTAGAGTGTTCCACAATATTCTCTGTACAAATAAAATGTAAAAAGACATTTAGAAAAAAATTTTTTTGTCTGACTGCCATACTATATGAACTGTAAAGCAATAGTATCTCCATGTAGACAAGCTGGTGACAGACACCTCATTAGAAAATTCACATAGTGCACAAGTTTACCCATGAAATATTTTACCTCTTGTAACTAACTATTTCGCTCCAGTGGCTCCAGTTGACCATGTACGCTTGAAGACTCCACTCTGCTCCGGACCGGGGTTTACCTCAGTTTGTTCCCATTTCTGCTCCATCACCGCCCCTCAGTTCTCCAGCCTGTTGTAATCATCGTCTAAAGCACAACTATTCACTGTTGTATGATGTTTATTCTCAGGCATCTAAAACAGAACAACCCCTCCCCTTTATTTCTGTCACAATACCCAACAACAGCCTTCTCTGATGCATCATTAACTGTACCTCCAACTGTCAAACACACCGAGCAGCAATCATGTATGGAATGAATTGGGCTCACTGGTGGGCTATCAATAAACTTGTGGACAAACAAATGGACAAAAACATATTTTTTTTACTCTACTGGTCAATCAAATCAAATATAATGATCTCCTTCAGGACCATCTTAAAATCTATTGTGGTCAAATCTGAAAGGGAAATTGCATACGGTCAATCCATATTATTTCTCTTCTGAACGTTATATACAGTAGTGCATTGATTGGAGTCAGAATAAACTAGGGAGAGCTCTGTGCTGCTTCAATTACTATGCAGACAATCTTAAACTTAATACCTTGTTATAAGAAAGCATGCTACAGATTTTTTTTTTAAATAATAAACCTACTGCTATTTTAGTAATTTAATAAATCTTTATTAAAGGAAATTTCACTGGATTACGCTGATGGTGTTTACCCCAACTATGACTGAATGAAGAGCATAGTTGCTCGAGTTTTGATCTGAAAATATAGATTTGAAAATGGCTACTAGGTTGGACTGTGGCATTTTGTGATTTTCTATGAAGGCTTTGGTCAAATTAATGGAGTTTTCTGTTATATTCCAATAAATAAAATGTATAGTATTGTTTTGACTGTGTTGCTTAGTAAGAATAAGTCAGTTTTTATGTTTGGACATTTTAATAACTTTTTGACAGCACATTTCTTTAAAAAAAGCAGATTACATCTTTTATAACAGAATAACATCTTGAAGAAACTCGGGATTGCCAGGTTAGAAAGGGTTGTATGCTTTCCTTTGCTATGCAAACTATGCAGTCGAAAATGTTTGCTGCAAAATCAACAGGAGCAAACCAAGAAAATATAACCAGATATGCCTAGAAGAGCACCAGTTAAAATGGTATTGAAAAGAATTATCTCTTGTAATATTTTAGTGGGGTGAGGTATGGCATGGGTTATACACCGATTAGGCAAAACAAAAAGATCAAGCATCATTTTAGAGCAATTGTGGCTAGATAGTTCATTTTAATCTTCCAATCTAGTACAACTTTTGATATTGGTTTGTTTTACTATTACAACTTAAAATGCAATCTAGGTTAATCATCCAGTTAGGTACTCCTTACCATGAAATTATTCCAAGATAAGGAAAAGGCACTATGGTAGCCTACTGCTCCGAAGTGCACAGGAATTCTGAAATTTCCTATGGATGGAGACAATAAACTAATCAACTTTATAGACTGGGAACTCTCCAAAATGCTCTGATCATTCTAACCCTAATAATAGATGAGAACTGTCAAAGCCTTGTCATTTTATACAGCTTCTAACAGCAAATTTTTTTTTTTTATTCATACAGTGTTATTTACTGGTTATAATGTTATGCCTGTTTGGTGTCTCTCTATTACTTTTCCTTCATGCTTTTCATCCTTCTCAAAAACACCTCCACAAATGCCTTTTTCATAAACTATCAGGTGCCTTCTGCTCAATTCTCAAAAAAGACAAAAAAAACATACATATCACCAAGTGGGGAATTATTGTAAAATAAACAGAACTCGCACACTCGGATCTAAAATTATACTCAAAATCACATTCACGTCTTGGTTCAGTTTCACAGCAAACTGCAAAAACTCTCCAATGTGGCGACCTCAGGCCACTTCGACACACAACACTGCACTAATGTCCCTCAATGCCTTTAATTCAGTGAGCAACAACAAAAATAAAATACCTCTATGGAAAACAGATGAGACCAAAACAATTTGAGAAGAATAACTAAAATAAAACAAAAACAAACTAAAAAATAAAAAATAAATTAGATGATTCCTAAATTTGTAAAACATTGAAAAATAAAACGTAAAAACCAAATGCAAAAAATTAAATCTGTAAATGGATAAAACAGTAGGGTAGTCTTCAATGCATTAATAATTCATTTTTTTCTTGCTATTGCTTCTGTAAAATAGATTTCCCAATATATCACCATAGATAGGCTTTAACACTGGAAATGGTAAAAGAAGAAATTCAATTTGTCAACTGGACAAAGTTTGTTTGGTCGAAAACGTTTTGCCGCTCGTCCGAGAGGCTTCGGCGGCTCTTCGGATGAGCGGCGAAACATTTTCAACCAAACAAACTTTGTCCAGTTGACAAATTGAATTTCTTCTTTTATCATGGATTCTACCTGGACGACTGAGGGACTCTTCACGCACTGGAAATGGTAAAATTCTTAAAATAGTCTTAAGTAGAAGTAAGCTGTGACCAGACATTGAGCCATAGGGGGTCACAAGCCATTGCCAGACCCAACCAGGATTAACAGGATGATAATAATACTAGAATCTGTATTTAAACTGAAAACTGTTGAATTAAGACACCCGTAAATCAACTAAACGTTTAAAAGAACAAAAAATAAGATAATGTTACAAGATGTTGCTCAATATTAAACACCACAACAGTAAAAACATTTCCCAGCCCATGCCATTAAGTTAGCCAGCCAATCAGAATGCAGCTTATTGAACGGTGGTTAATTGAAACAGGAAGCATATTAACCCCTCTGTTACCGGCTCCGCAAGAGTTTCTTCAATTACAAAAGTCAAATATTTTGTCTTGTTTGGTCAGTGTTAGAGTGGTCAGACAGAAAAGAGGGCAAAGCGTATTTAAAATAGTATAAAATGACCTCCCCACAGCCCCATATGTCTTTATTGTTATAAGGTTGGATTCCAACATTGGACATAAAAGATGATGCACCACTCTATAGGCTCGAGCCATGAGATGTGGGTCTTAGCATTGGTCCGTCCCAATATGGGAGGTTTTACAAAGGAGTAAAAGGGTCAAACAGCGTCAGGAAAACTTCAATCCCTACGCCTTCAAGGCTCCACTTGGGACTCCTCTGCCACGTGTTTCTGCATGTGCAAAAGCATCAACTAAAAACACAATGAGAGAAAAATAAAATTTCAAAAAGAGTCAGAAGAAAAGTTTTAGTGGGTCTTATAACAACTGGTAACTTGCCAAAGTACTTGGTGTCAGTCCCAATAATTGAATAATTGAGGGCTACATTAAATGTGCATTATATAACTTTTCTGTTGGGGGTTTGTCACTTTCTTGTTTCTATGTTCTATGAATGTTCCACAGTATGACATTAAACAGATCTACCTTTTATTTACTTTTATTTACATTTATTTAATTGCAGTTCAATTCAATTACTCAAAAACACCCAGAAAAACAGGCATTCTGACTGTGAGCAGGGTTATAGCTCCACAGATCGGTACCTTGGTCTGGTTTGGTCTCCATTGTGATAGAACGTTTAATGCCCTACTGTGAAAAATCCCAGACAAAGCAAAAGCATCTCCACAGAGAAAAATGGGTGGTGGACCCTCCACCAGAAAAGTTACACAATGCACCTTTAAAGGGATAGTGCTTTTTTTTTTTTAATGTTAATCATGGGTTTCCTTCTAAAAGTTACGTGCAGTAACACTGGCTTACCTCTGACAGTTTGCGCTCAACCCGGTTCTGCTCGTGTTCTGTAGCTCAGGTAATTAGGTCCAGTAAGTTTGCGGGGACTGGTAATAAAGCTTGTTTTTCTTCTCAAAACAAAACATTTGTCCGAAAGGTGATATATTTGCGTCCCAAACAGTTGTCCACGAAAAATCCAGCAGCGTAGTTAGCATTTGCATATGTCGTCTCGATTCTTATCACTGCACGCCCATTACTTATTATTAGCTTGCTAACCTTTAGCGGTGGTGTATGGCAGATGTGGTCCGCCGTAAGGGAAAGTTTACGAGTGAACGGGCAACAGGCAGCTAATAGGCGCGCAGTGATACAAATCGAGACGAGAGCGGGCTGAGCGCAAACTGTCAGAGGTAAGCCAGTGTTACTGCACGCAACTTTTAGAAGGAAACCCATACAGATTAACATTAAAAAAAACCGCAGTATCCCTTTAAGGGCATCAGATGTCAGTATATAAATGGCTGTGCTAAAGGGCACTTGCTTTTTGTGTCAACCCCAAGAAAAGAGGTATTACTTTTGTAACTGTTCTTGTATTGGTAAGAACTGTATAACAACATATCAGAATGGTTCATTTAGGTAATTTAATTCATATTTTTGCATAATTGTACACTTTGCTTACAACTTGCACTGTGTATTAAGATGGAACATTATTGATCTCCTATCTCAAAAACAGGACTCACCTTTTTGGAGCTGATACGACTGCTGAAAAACTCCTCACAGTTTTTCCACCGGCACCTCAGCGTCTGCAGGTTCTGGCTGGTGTGGTTTTGGCACAGGTGGTGCTCCAGGTGATCCAAAACCCCAAAGACCATCGAGCAGCCATGCCACTACAATACAAGAGAATGGCACACAAAACTATTTAAACCATTTAATTATTAGATTCCCATGGCAATGGAGTGGTTGGCTCGTTTTGTGGCTACCTGGCTAACACACCGAGTAGTTTTTGAATCTTTTTTTAGCTCAGTTTTTAACATCACATCATGGGATTTTAAAGCAGCAGGTGCAGGTCAAAGGACAAAAGTAAGGGACTGTTGGATTGTGTGAAGTTAACTGTTGTTCCCATATCCATGGAGACTGTCCAAGAGTCTAGGCTATGGAGTTAGCTATGGAGATGCTACAGGCTTTTTACACCATATGTGTTAAGAACGAGGCCTTCCTGTTGTGTTCACCTGGTTCCCCCTGGACACTGCTGTGATCTGCAGGACACAGAGGGGGGACACTTTTGGCTCTTCCATAGGACCTGCAGACCGTACCTGACCAGTCCTCCTGTTAAACTGCACTGAAACCTTTGACTGAGACTGAGACACAAAGGTGACTGAGAAAAATCAGTGAAAATGTTGCTGTAGCAAGACTGCAAGTTTCCTCAGGATCTTTTAAGTATCTCTCTCTCGCTATTATTGTTGATGTGTTAAAACGAGCTTAATGTTTGTCTCAGTTTCAATGGTATACAGCAGAAAAAATTCTATATTCTTACCCGACAATGGTAGTTCTGCATTAGGTTGAGTTTGATGGCCTGCACACTGCCATCATAACAGCCTGTGTAGATCTGAAAGGACAAGACCCAACAAAATACATTTCCTGCATATGTTCTGAACACATCACATATCTGTATTCATTTACTGAGTAGGGATGAAATTACCATATTTTTGTGGGTGGTCATACACATCACCATGTCCTTATGTCCACCATAAACCTGCAGCTGTTCATGGGACTGTGGGGGTCAAACAACAATGTACTTATTACTCATAAAAATAGCACAATTAAAACAAAACTGCAATTTGAGTTGGAATAATTATCAAATCAAAAACAGTATAACAGTATAATAAGAGTATAATGTCTGGTGCAAAAAACGAAATAATTTTACCTCTACAAACATGTTCTGAAATGCATGAGTGTCTTGTATTAATCCATCAGTTCATATTTCGGTTTTATGACAAATGTTAATGCTCCTGGAGTTGTTTACAATGAGCACTCTGAAGAAAATCCTACTTTTAAACATATATTATACTTTTGATTTGAACATTTTAAAATGTAAGAAAACACAACGTATAGTCTTCATACTTGGGACAGTCCAAATGTGTACATTTAATGAAAAAATAAAAATCATTGCATGTTCAAAAAAGGAGTAGGAAGAACCATATACTATTTAGACCTACCGTTAATTTACAATAATTCATCTATGTTACATTCTTTTATTTGTCATCACTTGCAAAGTAATGTCAGCCTTCACCATATAGTTAAATACCAATAGTTAAATACAGTTATTATTGTGTCTATTCACAATGAAATCTAATCTGAAAAATTGCAGGGTCTGCAGATCGTACCTGCAGATCATAGACTCGGATGAGTTTGTCGAGGCAGGCGGTCAGCATCACCTTCCCCTGGACACACACTACAGAGACGGCGTGATTGTGGCCCTTATAGATGCGCACCAACTGTCCCGACTGTACACAAGAGGGGAGACACCATTTAGATTAGGGAATAGACTTCATTTACTGAGAGCACAATGTATTAAAGGAACTTATAATAAGTAAAAAAAAAAACGCAGATGGACTTACATGGATATTATGAGCGTAAACGGACTGATCACTGGATCCACTATACACCAAATCATTCACCACCTAAAAAGAGACGGAGAGAAAGAACAATTACTAATTTTGAAGATATTTCAGGGCCAAACAATTTTGGGAAAAAATATCAAATATATCCAATAGTTATAAGCACTGGGACTGCAATTAGACTTACAATTAAAGGGACCATACTATGCAAAATTGAGCTTTAAGCAATGTTAGAAAGTTGTAACCTCATCAAAGATGTGCCCCAAGTTGTGTTTCATTTACATGTATTAAATTATTAATCTATCTACATGCGAAGCTGAAAAAGCTCTGTTCCACCTTGTGATGTCATGAAGTGGAACTTTTTAAATTAGCAGCTACCATTTACCTTTGGTTCAACAGAAAACTTCAGGGCCGAAAATATCCAAATAATTTTAGTGAAGGTCTATGGAGTTTAAAAACACAGTGTGGAACAGTGTGTTTTAGGTTTGAGACAAGAACACATCTTAAATATGCTGTGTTTGTGTGTTAAATTTGTGAATAAAACAAAAGACAACTCCAGGTATGTTTGCGATGAGGAAACAATATTGTATATAAAATATAGATCATAAAATAGCATAATATGGGCCCTTTAAATAAAGATAAGATTAACCATAAAAACTGTTTAGTGTGACAATGTAAAAAGTGTATCTGACCTTCATACAGAGCACTGTTTTGCTGTGTCCCTCCAGTGTCCGCAGCAGGAGTCCATTCTTGGCGTCCCTCACACTGATGGTGTTGTCATAAGACCCCACCAACAGGAGGCGCCGTGCCCCCTCCTGCGACGAGGCCAGACAGCTCACAGCCCGCGGCCCATGGCACTCGAACACATCCATCTGCCTGTTTTTCTAGATACAGAAAGATAATAGTAAGTAATAATGTTTGCGGCGCCATGATTTCTTATGTCTGTGTAATATCGCAGTTGTTCAGATGGCAAAGGAAAATTTTCTTCTCTCAACTGGACAAAAGTTTTCAATAGTGAATATATTTTGCCACTCATCCAAATAAAATAAAGGAATAAAGTGTACCTTAATCTCAACGAGTTACTACAGGATAGGATACTGGTAAATTCCTGCATTAAATATTTGTCTCAAGGGAAAAGCAAACACACCCTAGTTGTTTACAGTAAGGAGTCTCATTATTCAAAGATGCACTGTGTAACTTGCCTGCTGGAGGGTCCATCACCTGCTTGTCTCCATGCAGATGTGCCTAGAATGTTCCACAGTATGGCCATAAACTTCTCCATGGAGACATGTAAGCCAAATTACTAGACAGATTTGTGGAGAGGCAACCCCACTCACAGTAAATAACACCCTTAGTTGAATAAATACAAGACAGACTATTTTAATGCCACACTGTGAATAAAGCCATGGAAATCCCTTCCAAAAACATTACACAGTGCACCTTTAAATAGCAGATGCTCCATTGAATGACTAACAACCAGAGTCATATTTTGTACAGTTGACAGAATTCTTCTAATAACATGTAGCCTTAACATGTAAATGATACCTTGAGGCTAAAGCGGACCACGGTGCCATTGCCGAGCCCGGCATACAGGATCTTCCAGCGGCTGTGGAGGCAGAGGACTCGGTCGGTCAGAGAAAACTGCTCCTCAAACTTCTGCGTCTGTGGATAAAAAAAAAAAATCAAGAGTCATTAAAATTATACAACAAAAAAAGAAAGTATGTTATGTATTCAAGCTGAATTTCAATGGGATGTCATATAGGAGTGCAAATATGTCTGCAGGTAATTAAGACCTAGAAATTCCCTGCTGTCATTACAAGCCATGTACAAACTCTTTATGTTCTAAAGTATGTTCTAAAGCCAGTGTCAGGCCCAAACCAGAAGCTAAACCAATAAGGGAATACTGTGCCAAACTGAATAACTAATATTATAATGATTATTTTACCGTGAGACTGTAGCAGCGAATGGTCAGGTCACTGGAGCCAGTATAAAGGCGATGATGGAGATTGGGAGCGGTAGATACCAGCAGAGCGTTCACTTTGGAGCTGTGGCCTTCAAACACCGCTACACATTTATGACTCTGTAACCAAAAATATAACGATTAGCTCAATAAAATACTGACTTTGTGAAATACTGTGACTTGTAAAGGCGGACACTATTTAACCTTTAGTAAAGTTTTTTTGTTTATTTTATTTTATTTTAATTATAATCATATGAAACAACAACAACTGAATCTCAACCAATACACTACATCCCTAGTAAGTAGTATAATATTTAAATTCTCCAAAAAACATACCACAATATCAAAGGCCCTGACAGTGCGGTCCCCAGAGCTGGTGTACAGCAGCCCGTTGTGAATCTGCATCGAGTTCACTGCCTCCACGTGGCCCTCGAAAGCTCCCTCTGTGGGTATGTCATCCTCTCCATGATCAGAAGAGACATCTAAAAACATAGAGGTACACTACATTAGTTTAAATCTGTGTTTTTCAACCTTTTATGAGTCATGGCACACTTTATTTGCTAGAAGAAATCCAAAAACACGCTATAATTTTTATAAAGTTGCTGCAAATAATATAGATTTTGTCATTGTAGTTATGGTGTCTTTTCTGGTTCAGACGTTTGCGTAGAGCAGCCCAAATGGCAAATTAAATGAAGGCACAACCGACAATCCCACAAGATCCATTAATGTTCCCTGGCCCACTGTTTGGCAATTAAGGGTTTTAATCATTTTAATAATGTGATGATACTACTGCTGTTATAAATATTCATTCTTAGGTCGTGTGACTGTTGGCTTAAGGCATTTGATATCTGTAACAATATCTTGACCATAAAAAGTACTATGGGGACCCCTTAGTCTATATATATTTGAGCTCGCCTCATAGTAGGGCAAAGCTAAATATGGCGTTTGCCATTTAGCTCTTTGACTTGCCTTATTTGTTTATGGACTGAAGATTCATTATGTCAATTTCTTTTCCACTTATTATTTCACAAGTACAGTGGTCCCTCGCTCTATCGCGGTTCACTGTTCGCGGCCTCGCTGTTTCGCAGATTTATTTTTTATTTTTTTTTATAGTGTAACATTGTGTTCTGCGTCTTGATTGGCTAAGAGACTGTAGACCTTTGCCGATTGATAGATGGGGGAAGCGGGGGGGGGGGGGCCGGGACTAGACCAGGACTAAACGCGGGGGGGGGGGGGGGGGGGGCCCGGGACTAGACCAGGACTAAACGCGGACTGGTCCTGGACTAAACCAGGACTGGACCAGGTCTAGACCTAGACTAAACCGGGACTAGACCAGGTCTAAACCAGGATTAAATCACTCCGTGTGACGCTTTGCTGGTTTCATGCGGCTCTTGCGTTCGTTTGTGCGTGTTCGGTTTGTGGCTCGGGCTGCGAGGAAGCGGTCCCAAAGGGGAGGCATGGTCCGGGCGCCGCGGGTCGATCTCTTGCTGTACACGCGGCCTTGCGCCGGTCACGCTGCTCTGTCACGGATTTGACCACAATGAGGGGTGCACTTCTACAAGGGGTTGGTGCGCGTCGCGTCCCGGGATGTGGCAGTGCCTTTGAATGAGAGCGGTGCTTCCGGCGGATCCAGTGACTCATGTCTCCGCGCTCATCGCGCGTCCGACGGGGTTCCCAGCGGAGACCCCACGCTTCACTATTAATATAAAATGTTGAAAATCTACAAAAGTTTTGAGTGTTTAAACGAGAGAGAAATGTGAGAAAACGTTAATTCCAGTGTTTTAAGGCGTGTACAGCCTTAAAACATGTATAATAATTGTAAAATATAAAGTTGTCCTACTTCGCGGATTTCACTCTTTACAGGTTATTTCTGGAACCTAACCCCCGCGATAAACGAGGGACCACTGTATATTACGTTACATTTAGATGCTAATTCAAACCACATTAAATATCTTTCTATCAAAATATGAATGGTTAGGCATTTGTACAAAAAAAAAAAACGTTCGATAGAAATTTTACCTGATGAAGTCTTTCCTACTTTTGGCAGTGTGAAGCTCACCTGAACATCACTGAAAATGAAAGAAATGTTAATCATACACATAAAAGGGCTGCAAGTGTAAGGGTTACAACTGGTCAAATAAACAGCTTAATATACCTGTCTGGAGCAGGTGACACCTCCATGTCACTGGTGGAGCTGACCTCAAAGCAGGCCACATTTCGGGCCTCTGGTTTGGAGGAGACTGGGTCCTGGACTGGACCACTAAAGCCCTGTGCGTTCTTCTCAAGATCAGACTTCACTGTAACCGGACAGAGCATCATACTGGGCTGTTTCTTGCTCCTTTTTGAAGGCTTTGGATCCTCTTTCTCAATATGCAGCTCCTCTGTCTCCTCCATTTTGTCATCGTCCTCCCTCTCCTCTGTTTGCTGGTTGGAGGTACTGACTTGGGACCCGCCACTGTTCCTCCTCCTGGATCGTGGGCACCGGGGTCTGGACCCTTCAGTATCGACCTCTGTATCACTGCTCTCTGGCAGCTCTGAACTCTGTGCTTTCTTCAGTAATTTCTTCTTCTTCAGTTTCCTCACCTTCTTCCCACTCCTCAGCTCAGACGGAGAGGTGGGCACATTGAACCCAGAGGGCAGAGAGGGGATCTCAAAAGATGGGGCAGCTGTACTTTCTACAAAACTGCCCATTTCTGAGTCTCTCCAGCCTGGCGCGAGCATTTTATCATTAGTGCTAGGCTCGGTGTGGCCTTGTGATGCATGGATGCCTTTCTCCATAGACTGCACCAGATCAGCTAAACTCTCTTTGGAGTCAACAGGCTCTCCAAACTCATCTCGCTCCTGGTCTGAGCACCTTTGGCACAACTCAGACAGTCGCGTAGGAGATGGGCGAGGGTACTTTGCAGCTTCTGTATTTAAAAAAAAAATTATTCAGGGTGTTGTCTCATTTTAGACCTGGTTTAGCTCTAATTTAGTCTTGATAAATGGCTTAGATCTAGTGGTACTTGGAAAGCCAAATATTATCTTAGATGTTATCTAGGTAGTGTGAAAAGTTTAAGAACTGCCAATTTAGAAAAAACATTCAAATGTACAGAGAATTATTTTTAAATTGAAGTAGATTGCTTGCCTGTTGCAGATGCAGCAGAGGGCAGTTCTGGTGTGGTGCTGTGGGCACAGATAGCAGAGACTCGTTCAAGGCTGATGTGGACAGGGGACCGCGGCTCCTCTTTCACAGCCACAGGGGTGAAGGGCACACAGGGGGCGGGGGGAGAGGCGCGAGGGCTGGTGCCACAGAGAGGGGGGTCTGTGATGGACGGGACAGAGGAGAAGGGCAGGTCTGAGTCATCTCGTCTCTTCTCTTTCACTATGGAGTCAGGGGCCTCCTTTGCACCGCATTCTTGTAAAGATCAAGACATTTAAAGACATAGTTAGGACAAAAAATGATAAACATCTTTTGCATCAAATTTTTGTCAGTCCCTTACCTTGCATCCCTTGAAGCAACTCGATACGCTTGTTTCTCAGTGTGCCCATTTCTGTAATCTTCTAACATAAAGAAAGGAGCATGGTCAAAATATAGTATAAATACATTAATTTCTTTCGCTCATCCGTGGCTGGGGCGCAGGGGCAACAATCTAAGCAGGGATTCCCAGACTTCCTTCACTCCAAATACTTCTTCCAGCTCCTCTGGGGTGACCCCAAGGCATTCCCAGGCCAGCCAAGAGACATCCCTCCAGCCGAGAGACATCCCTCCAGCATGTCCTGAGTCTTCCCTGGAGCCTCCTCCCGGTGGGACGTGCCCGGAACACCTCCCGAGGGAGGTGTCTAGGTCCATGTCCCCAGAGCTAGTTTCCATGTCCAGAGATCTGGTTGTCGAGGCCCCTACCTTTGACTGCCGCCCAGATCTCCCTGCACCAGCCCCCTATGGTTCCTCGCTGCAGGTGGTGAGTTCACGGGATGATGTATAAATACCAAAAAAAAGTGAATATTCTATAAATCCCGATTGAATGAAGCATTCCATATTCACTTCAAGCCCTGTTATAATATTCATACCATTATTAGTCTGTCTACATCTCCAAACCTCAGATTGGAAATTCCAGGTCTGAAATAATCCAAATGATTCTAGCGAAGATGTATGGAGTTTGAAAACACAGTGGAGCACTTCCCGTATTACACATCACTAACTTTTCTTACCTGTTGCTTGGCCACCATCAGCCGCTGCACCTCCATGTAAGCAGCCTCCAGAGCAGCACGAGCCTTGGTCAGATCTGTGTCTAAAGTCAGGAGGGACCGACTGAGCTCGTCCTCACGCAAAGATACCGCCAACAGCTCCTCAATTTGGAAACGATCTGCAACTAAAAATGTACAAAACGTGTGGATTAGTCACTGAGCCAATACAAGTTTCTGTAGTTCACAACTGGTTGTACCTTTTTTTGATTTTTTCCTTCTTTTGGTGTGATGCTCCAAAGAAGATGTCTCTGGGTGAGGTATCTCCTAAGTGAAAAAGTAAAATTAGTAAATTATTATTTCAACAGACATTCAAATACTCACTCTTGCTCTCCTCTTCTTTGATGTCCCCTGTCCATCCCACATCTCTGTTCCAGAGGTGATCTCCTCCGTGACAGAATCCACCCTCTGCCTTGCCCTCACCACCTTCTGTGGAGCATCTTCAGCTTCACACAGACCCAGCTCAATCTCCTGCAGAAGGTCTGCGCCCTGGGAGAGCTCCTGGGGCTCTGACTTGATGACTATATTGTCCAAAAAAGGGGTGTGGTTTGGCGTTGGGGCAACGCTGCTCTCGGATAGAGAGCGTTTTCGGGAGGTGGGCAGAGTCTGGATGTCCAGCAGTGATTCCCATTGGAAGCCCTCCAAGAGCGCAAAGTCGTCCTCTTCCTGACTGTGCTCCTCTTGGTCCATTGGCACCATCTCTATCCCAAATCTAAAGGAGACAGGAAAGGCAAGGCATCACTTGGAGTGAAAATCTATGATTCCAAGTATGCTGGGTTGCATAAAGGAAACCTCACCCCATTTTACATAATATTGATGATGATTAAATGGTTTTGACATTTGATACTATACTTTAGTAATAACAAGTAATTGATTAGTAATAATCAATCAATATAAGATTGCAATTTCATATAGCAAGTTTGCTACACCAGGAGTAAAATATTTAATATCACTTTGTTAACTCTTTGTTGACCAATTCACACAAAAGCCACAGGTGCAAATGAACATTGTTATCACTTACCTTGGCATGCCTTTCCCCTTGTCCTGCTTTTTCCTGACTTCGTGATAGACCTGTTCCCAGTTCACGTTTCGTCTGGACCCGGAGGAGCTGATGAGCTGTCTGACGGTGGGCTTCAGTCCTGAATCTTTATCAGACTCGCTCTTCTTCGACCCGCTCAGATTTCGGACCCGTCTTGCAATGTTCAGGTTGGGTTCGAGGCTGGGAGCACTTTTGGCCTTGTTTGGGATCATGTGTTTGGTCAAATCCTTCTTTAGGAGTGGGGGCAAGTCGATTTTGGATTTTGACGATTGGGTTAGAGGGTCACTAGTTTTTGTGGCGTCATTCTTTATGGTAGATTGTACAAATGTATCTTCAAATGTTTCCTTCTCTGTATTACTTTTGTTTTTATCACCTTCCTGGTTCATAATAGGACTTTGTGAGCTTTCTACAGATGTGATGACTTGAAGATGCTGGAGAGACTGGTCTGTAGATGGTTTGGCAGGTTTACTCAAAGCAGGCAGACAAGGCTTAGCTTGATTCTCCCCAACAGTATTCTCCTTATTGACTCCAACTTGCCTTTGCTCCACTACCTGTGGTGCTTTTTGTTCAGTGTTACTTAAACTATTCAAGGACCACCTCTTTTCCATCTGTTTCACTTTCTTCACAGTTTCAGTTAGCTGCCTATCTGATTTTGATAAACCACCCAGGTTAGTTTTTGTCTTCAACTTCTCATTATTTTGACTAGATGCCTTGTTAACTTGAGCTCCACCAGTTGGGCCTGCATCTATAGAGGTTCTTGTTTTTGCTTTTTGTGCTGGTGTTTTTGCCTTTTGAGTAGATGGGCTAGGAGTAGCTGTAGTAGTAGTAGTAGCAGCAGTAGTAGTATTAATGGTAGTATTTTTATGACCATCTCTCTGAAGACTACTACTTCTACTGCTGTTGTTACTACTTTCCCCACTTGAGTTTCTTTTATCAAGTTTGTATGTGCTACTTTCGATTGCTTTTTCTACTTTTTGTGATTTGGGAGTCTTCTGAACAAGATTTGGCATGGACTCCGACCCTTTATTATTGACATGGTATGGCGACCAGCGACATGTTTTGTCAAATTTTGGGTTATTGCCAAAAGACTTGTTGGCTTTATTCTTAGGATTCTCTGCTTCTGTGTTTTGTTTTTCAGCGCCTTTAGGTCCGTGTTTCTGCTTACCTTCTTGGTTTGTGGCTTGATTCTGAACTTGACTGACGCCTTTTGTGAAGAACTTTGGTAAGGGCGGAAAAAGAGGAGGAGGTGGCCCCAGAAGAGAAGGTCGGACATTCTGAGATATGTTATTGCACCCGTAAACACCATTGCTGCTGCCTGTATTACTGATCCAGGGAGGTGGGATTTTGTTGAAGTTCTTGAAGTTTGGAGGGTCTTGTGCATGCCAGGTGGAGCTCTTGCCCCACTGACTCTGCTGCCAGGGTCTCACATTTTGCATGTCCCTAGGGTTGGTGCCATATTGGTTGCCCTTGTACCATGATTCATACAGGGGGCCATAAAGGTTGGACTGCTGTTTTGAGTCGAGTTGAAAACGCTCTTTTGTTTCCTTTAATCTCTGCTGGAACTCCT
Source organism: Paratrypauchen microcephalus (assembly GCA_036785185.1). Classification (NCBI taxonomy): domain Eukaryota; kingdom Metazoa; phylum Chordata; class Actinopteri; order Gobiiformes; family Gobiidae; genus Paratrypauchen; species Paratrypauchen microcephalus. The sequence goes on from JAVJIX010000010.1 coordinate 3,250,373, forward strand.
CCTTCCTCTTTCGCTCGGCTTCTTCTTGAGCGAGCTTTGCAGCAGTTGCCTCCTTTTCTTTTCTATAAGCAAAATAATGCAAATATGAATGTCAAAAGCAATTCTAACAGAGCAGTAAAAATTATCACAAATAGAGTAGAGTGTTATTTATGTATTATCATGGAGAACTGGCCCACAGTAACCTGGGAAGTACTTTTTACTGCTTAAATAGCCTGCCATTATAACTTAAATAACTTAACATTTTGATGTGAGACAGAGTTGCTATTAAGGTTTTGACACTGAATTAAGTTTTGTTGGTACTTTAAAACTTCAGAAAGTTATTCATGGTATTGACCACCAGTCTGTGGCCCCGGCTCTGTGTTTCAATACCACATTACCACATGCCACATTAATTTATGCAGTGATTGTCTTCAAAAAGTATTGTAGAATCATCTGAACAGTTCTGTTATTGTAGTGATTGTTATCGTGAAAAATTAAAAATACAATTGATAGTGTGTGGATGCAAATTCTAAATAAAAATTACCCTCATATATGACTGATTTACCCACACCTACACATGACCAAGACATTTTTTGCATTATTAGATCATATATCAAATAACGCAGAGGAACGGTTTCATATGTGAATGTTTTTAGGCTGTAGCTCTGACATCGGACTCCAGACACCGCGGAGGCTAAAAAAGGCCAATAAGCTTCACCAGCCAGAATGTCTTTATACAAGGGCCAGGCACATGAGCACTCACAGCTACATACACATATCATGTTAGCTCAGCTGTGAAGATAAAGGCCATAATCACAGAAGTCATACATTAACAGTACATGATGAATCAGCTCTGAGGGGCTATAACAGCTTTGATCATTTCTGTGTTGATAATCAGCCTCCTTTTTCCTATTAATGATTTTCCTCTTTGATTGGCTCTCTTCCAGTGGTCCTTCGAGTCCATGAGATCATTTTAAACTGATATGTTCACCCAAAGATTTCTGACACCTTAACAATTATTCAAAAATTATTTTGATCATACCATAGCAATGGTGATGTTCTTACAGATAGTAAAAATTACACCTCTATTTTATAGTAATCTAAAAATCTAAAGTAATCTTAAAATGCATACAAACAAGTTAAAACTACAACTACCATCTGTCAACTAGGAAGCATTTGCACTACATCAAAACAGGGTCCACATCATTCAGGACTAAACCACGGTCAAACCAAGACCAAACCAGGACAAGTTTAAACAGACTTTTACCCAATATAACATAAAGGTTGTTATAGCAGCAGCCCTCTCTTACCTTATCTGCTCGTGTCGCTTCTCGATGAGCTCCACCAGGGCCTTATCAAAGTATTCCTCATTGGATGTTTTGCGAGCCGGGATGCGTTCAAAATCCTCCACGTTTTGTTTGTGCGTGGGGCTTGAGATGTGGCTAGCGTAGTCTGTTAGGCTCACTACGGTAACCTTACAGACCCTGCACTCATGTCCGCAGTCCCTGGGGAGCAAAGGCGAGAGCGGTCGGTCAATCGTTCCTTCTGGCATTTTTCAAGTCTATCGTTTTCCTGCCTGCAGAATCTGTGGCTGTACTTTAAGTAAAACCAAAAACAAGGAAAGGAGATTACTCAACAATCCTTCAAATCCAAATTCTCTATCATTAACGATCAGGAGGTTGCTAACTTAAATTTTTTGTTTAAAAAATAAAACAGTTATAATTTAGTCATCCTGATCGACTTGGAATATCCGTGTTTTTAGCTGGTGGAAGAAGGCAGGGTGAAGGTATGGGCTACTGTAGCTGAGCATATCCAGCCTGCAGCCCAGAGGAGCGGCTCACTGCCCTGTCATGATGGTGTCCCGCTGCGCTCTGAAGACTTCAACACGGGTATCTTTGCTTTTGACCTTAGCCTATCCCAAATACACAGCCCCCTCCCCTCTCCCATGCACCATGTGTTATTAGACCAATCCCAGCAGAGGACTATATGAAACAAGAGCCCCTCTTACAGCTGCTCTTGCTGCTAAACCAACCCAAGTATGTCATCCCACCGTGATCACTGGACCAATCAATGTCAGGGCAACTGGACCTTTCAAAGTCTCGTGCAGTTGGCAGACACTTTTCCAATAGGATTAGGTTATATTTTGACTTTAGAGGCATCTCTCACCTGACTTTAAAGTCATGTTCCTCACTTTACATTATGTTATTAAATATTTATTATTCGACAGAGACACATCCATAAAGAAATGAATTTGGCTTTTAACTAATAGGCTATGGAAACAAAATTCAAATGATAACTTAACCATCATATTCAATATATTGACTGAGTTTGTGAAGTAATTTACAATGGAAATTTTAGCAGTAGAGAATTATGCATACATCAAGCTATTTTTTAGACATAATCCCTGCAGCAACTCAAAAGAAATTTACCAATAAAAAGTTTTTTCAAACATTATCCATGACCGTATAATCTTAATTTGACAGTGTTGTTGTGTGCCACGGTTCTTGTTGTTGTAACTTTTCACATTTGATCTTTTCCACAACAAATTGTCTCAATACAAAACAAAGGTTGAGGCTAACCTGACCAGCTGCTTCTTTAAGAGCAGTAACTACTGTTTTTGTACAATGACAGTGACATATTTACCCAGCATTCCTCAGGACCAGGGGAGGTCCTTCAAAGATTAAAGTGGTAAAAATGACTATACTCACAGTCTAAAGCAATGACACTTTAAGTTGACCAACCTTGTGTTTTTGCTGTATTCTTTGTTACAGCAGATATGGACAGGGCCTGGGCCGGTCAGATGAGATGACCAGAGGACATACATTTCAAAGTGAAAAGGTGATGACTCCTACTGAGATGTACCCAGATGTGCTTGATCTGATTTGCATCCATATTCACATGCATTAGCAAGCAGACCAGACCAGTTTAGCAAGCAAAAGGGAACAGAGGTTTACACTGAAGTGTTTTTCTAACACTGTCTGTAACTACTAAACCAAATGAGTAAATCACATTCATTTACGCAAAGACAGATTGAGAGAAATCTTTCAACAATATAAAATTTCCATCACATTTTTTTTTTTAAATCTACAAATTATAAGTACAGTAATTCCTATATTAAACCTCAAAATCAATAGCTAATTCAGGTATGCTATACTTTATTTTGCTTGCACATAAACTTTCTCATATCGTTTCAATAGTAAACCCCTGCCTAAACACAAGGGTCTTTTCACCCTTGAGGTTGTTCCCCTGCAGCTGTAGCCTACATACTTGTCTAATCTACACCGGAGTCACCAGATCCTGTCCAGTTACATGGTATCGCTCACGCCTGTTGTTTGATGATATTGTGTCTAAATATAAGAACCACAGAAGAGGCAGCTGCCATAGATCCACTCGCCCAAAGACTGTAATGGACACGTGCTGCTGGACACACGTGCTTTATGCTCAGAATAACATTTTATTTGAATAATAAAGTTTAGACAGAAAAGGGTGAATTAAAGAACATATTCACCTTTTCATTTTTTAGGTTGCAATATGCTATGATATAAACTTTTGATAGTAAGGAAACTGACACGGGTCTGACGGATAATAAATACCTTCTTGTTTGGATAATAAAATGTAACACAAAATACAAGTTCTAAGTTTGCTATAGACCATTATAGGCCATTCTAAAGGTCAAAATTTAGCCATTTAGCCATATTTTGTCATAGATGTCTTGGATCTGTATCAATTTTGTAGAATGTTATTTTTGTAGTCTATTGAACATACCTTCCTTTAAGATTCTCCAGCTCTCTGTGATGCAGCATACTCCTCATGTGCTCTTCCATTTCCTAAAATACCCCAGGATCAATAAAAAATGCAAAATTATTAAAGCTTGCATTGCATCAACTTTACATTCACTGTGTAAATCTAGTTGGTGTAATGCAAGTTATTTTATTAAAGTTGCTGGTTACCTGTCTGGAGGAATAGACAGTCTCACAGAGAATGCACTTTCTGTTCTTGGCCATTTTGAACACAGATGTAACTCAGCAGCCCATTACTGAAAAACAACACATAAAACATGAGTTTTGAATTATAAAACATGTATTGAATGTATGTTTTGAATTAATTTGACTTTACAATCAAAATCCACATATTGTGGAAATAGCAACAGTCCAACAGTTCTCTTGGGGTCATTTACCCTCTCGTCAGTTAGTCTTGTGCAGCCAGATCTAATTTTGTCTGCTGAGGGAGAGCCGGAGGTGGGGCCAGAAATACTGGCCCACACTGTGACTTTGCCTGGACTTGTTCAACACTTAAAAAGAGTACTAGTTTGTCTAAACAAATTATTTCAAATAAGCTATTTTCAGATATATTTGTGTCATTGTAATTGGGGCCAAGCACCGAAGGTGCTAGGCACCATAGTGTTTCTACTGATTCTTATTATTTCAATTTTTTCTTCTTTTTTTTTTTATAGTGTAACTTTTTTTTATAGTGTAACAATGTGGTCTGCGTCCTGATTGGCTAAGAGACTAGACCAGGACTAAACGTGGACTAAACCAGGTCTAGACCAGAACTAGACCAGGTCTGAACCAGGATTAAATCACTCCGTGCGGCTTTTGCATTCGTTTGTGCGTGTTCGGTTTGTGGCTCGGGTTGAGAGCATGCGGTCCAGGCGCCGCAGTTCTATCTCCCCGGTGTACACGTGGCCTCACGCTGCATTTTCTCATATTTGTCTCTAGTTTAAACACTCAAACTTTCATAGATTTCCACGATGAGGGGTTTATCGTGGACAAATCCGTGACAGAGCAGCACGTGTCGTGCACTTCTCCAAGGGGTTGGTGCGCGTCTCGTCCAGGGACGTGGCAGTGTTGCTCGTGCGTCTGGCAGGGCTCCCGGAGCCGTGTCTCCCCCCATGCCACTATTAATACATTTTGTTGAAAATCTATGAAAGTTTGAGTGTTTAAACTAGAGACAAATGTGAGAAAATGTTAATTCCAGTCTGAGAAAAGTGTATAATGTGTGTGGTGAGGCATTTACAGCCTTAAAACATGTAGAATAATTGTAAAATATAAAGTTGTCCTACTTCGCGGATTTCACTTATTGCGGGCTATTTCTGGAACCTAACCCCATGGGAGTCTATGGCAACCCCTAGAACCGTCTGGTAAAAAGTTGTGAAATTTTGCATGCACATTCCAGCCAGTCTCCTCATTACCCACAGTAATTTATAGGCCCCCACCCCCAACCGTCTAGTGCCACCAGCAGGTCAAAGGTGCAGGAATTTTCTGCAGAAATATACCTTTGATCTGTCTTTGATCTGTTAAACCTTGTTAGACCCTGTTAAACCCTGTTAGACCTTGTTATACCCTGTTAGACCCTGTCAGACTCTGTTAGACCCTGTCAGACTCTGTTAGACCCTGTCAGACTCTGTTAGACCCTGTCAGACTCTGTTAGACCCTGTCAGACTCAGTTAGACCCTGTCAGACTCTGTTAAACCCCGTTTCTGAGTCTGACAGGGTCTAACTACCCTGTCAGACCCTGTTAGACCCTGTCAGACTCTGTTAGACCCTGTCATACCTTGGTAGACCCTGTCAGACCCTGTTAAACCTTGTTAGACCCTGTTAAACCCTGTTTCTGAGTCTGACAGGGTCTAACTACCCTGTCAGACCCTATCAGACTCTGTTAGACCCTGTCAGACCCTGCATGTGGCCTACATGCTGAGGCCTACATGCCTCATGCCTACATGCTGAGGCCTAAATGCTGAGGCCTAAATGCTGAGGCCAACATGATGAGGCCTGCATGCTGAGGCCTGCATGCACCTTCGGTGCTTGGCCCCACATTGCTGCTTGCAGCTATATTTGGTTCTTATACTTGCAGCTAGAGTACAGTACAGATGGAAAACAATTTGGCACTTCATATTTTATCTAATGCCTAAGGCAAAAAAACAACAACCTTGAAATGTAAGTAATAATCAAAATCAGTACCAGCTCAGCAAAGTATATTGAAACATTTCCCACTGTTAGAAGGCACCCAATCCACATACCAGTAACTATTTTTATTTTCTCTATTGATATCTTGTTTGCCTTGGAACCCTTTCCACACATCTACCGCCACTTCCATCACATCTGACGCCCACAGCAAGAGACATGTGCTATTTACACAGTACTGCAGGGCTCACACGTTCAAGTGTAATTATTAGTGCCCGTAGGCGGAGCGTTACTTTAATTTTCTGAAATAACCTCAAATTTGTCGTATTTGAAGTGCCGTGCTATGACCCGAGTTATTATAAATCAAGTGAACGTTATAGACAGAGAGCCATTTGATTAGTTTAGAAGGGCGGCAACTGCATTTAGACCAGTAATACAACCAGAAAACGTTAAACTAGTCTTAATCGCAGGCCATTAGAAAACAATCTATAAATCCTGGTTAGATTATGTACCTGCACATACCAATGTTACTTTACAACACATTTCCATTCTGATGGGATTTAACTTTCGCGCTTTGGTGGGACACTTAAGGGCGACACTTATAATCTTATGTTACAGGTAAACCCTACGAATTACAGACAACAATAACAATAGCTTCAACTCCCCCAGCCAAGATCAAAGGAGAAGTTCAATTTGTCAACTGGACAAAGTTTGTTTGGTTGAAAACGTTTCGCCGCTCATCCGAGAGGCTTCGTCAGCTGCCTCTCGGATGAGCGGCAATTTTTCTAGCAATAAAAGCACACTGAATATAAGTAAAAATGATCAGTTGAACGCCATACTGTGTCTTTTAGAATTGTATTCACTATTTTCATGATAAAAGGAGAAGTTCAATTTGTCAACTGGACAAAGTATGTTTGCTTTAAAACGTTTCGCCGCTCATCCGAGAGGCTTCGTCAGCTCTAATAAGAATACTGGTAAGACACTTGCTTATATCTTGCTGCAGGGAGGAGCATTAAACATACTTTGCCCAGTTGACAAATTGAACTTCTCCTTTGATCATGGATTCTACCTGGACGACTGAGGGACTTTTCACGCATCCCCCAGCAAAGTTTAGAGCATTTTGGAAACGTTTGACTGACAATTTAAACTAATTAGCAACTTAAGTACACAGGGAAACATAAATCAACTTTTAACAGAACATTATGTGGCTAAACAGCAACGCGTTTGAGCGCATATGCTTTTTGAGTAGTTTGTAGGAGAACAAAATATTTATTTTATAAAATGTTAGCGAGTTAACGTTGCATGCTAACATGCGACTTTTGCAAATACACATTAACATAAACAGCGTGATGATTATGGTTCAGCTAAAAACATGCACTGTAATCAATGCACAGATATTGTCTGGCAATGGGTAAGTTAGTTGAAAATTACCTTTATAAAATCCAACTTTGTGATTTTGGCTTTTTCTTTTCCATCGCTAAAGCTAACAACATCCTCCGTTGACCCCGCCCCCCGACTTCTTCTACTTTACTTCCGGTGAAATTAACAAAATTCTGCCCTCCAATGGTGAGGGGTTTAAAATAGCTCTGAAATGTGAGTGTCTTGCTCAACGAAACAACTGGCACTTTACTATCATAAAGCATTATTGTTTCACACAATATAGGCCATTGGAAATACATAAACATTTTTAGAAAACAGCTTTATTCCAGTCTCATTTGTTGATGTACAGTGTAATTTTCCCTTTTGAATTAAATGTTCAGTGGCTCTGCCATTGTTGCCTTGAGAACATAAATAGACAAAATAGATATTCAGTTGACTTAATTGTAATAAATCTAGCAAGTAACACAGTTCATCAGGATTAGTTTCACATGAGTAGAGTCCAGACATAATCTTTCTAATGCTCACCTTTGGAAATGTATTTTGACGTATTTCACAAAATTACTGACCTTAAGAGCTAAAATTAGCAGTATTTTGGGTACAAAGATAAAACAAATCAAACTTGAACTAATCTACAAAAAGAGTGACCTAAAAGAGTTAAATAAAAGACATTATTTCAGTAGATTTTAGTTGATTTGGTTGAGTTCTCGTGCTTTGTTCCTTAGATGCCTCTTCCTCATCCTGATGATCCATTGAACTGAGAGTTTGGCAAAATTAGCAGCTTTAAACAGAGCCATGAAAACTCCACAGAGGATGGCCAGAGAGTTCCAGGGGTTTGCAGTCACAATCTGGAAAAAGAAAATATTAAAGAAATATTGTGTTGGTTTCTCTTTGGAATATTGTATCACATTTTACATAATGAAATCCTTGAGGGTTAACATAATCAAACAACTTTTCTTGTCTACAAAAAATTCATTACTTGTGATTACTGTTAAAGATTTGGTGTCTGCGCTAGTTTCAAGAGTGACAGTCATGTGGTTCAGTTTAATGAGCCACAACTGGGCCACAACCACAACAGTTATACTTTTATCTGAATTGTGAACTTTATCTGTTTACAACTTTGCATTATATGGAGGAGTAAAAGGAGGTCATAGAGCCTTGAAATGGATTTTGCCTCAAATATGCCTGGGGGACTCGGGCTTGAATTTCTTTACGTAGAGCCAATTTATTTCATCAATATGTGTCTATTTGCAGTAATATATGTGCACTATGGTGGGACAACAAGAATCTATTTACATCTTACACCAGTGTAAAACAATACTCACCAGTTTGATTTCTTGTATATAAGGATCCCTCCATTCAAAAACAGCAAAGAAAAGTTCATCAGTTCTTTCATGTTCTGGTCGTTTGTCATTGAACTTCACCACAGCAGACTAAAACACACTGGCAATAATTAATGCTCAAAGTATTATATATATATAGTAAGAATTAAGTTATTTTTCTAGCAATAAAAGCACACTGAATATAAGCAAAAATGATCAGTTGAACGCCATACTGTGTCTTTTAGAATTGTATTCACTATTTTCATTATTATTATTATTATTTTTTAACAGTTTTTATTTTATTTATAGTTCTTAGCCTCTATTTTTTGTTTTAGAGTTTTATTATTTTTATAAGCACTGGTAAAGCAGTTATTTCTTTGTTTTAAATGTTTTTGCTTATGCGCAGCACTCTGGCAATGTTACAGTTTATAAAATGTGCTATATAAATAAAGTGGATTGGCTACTGTTGATTGGTCCAGACAAAGCAATAAAATCACCATGGAGACTAGCAAACAACAGAAAAGTAATATAGTGCAACTTTAATATACAGTACTTGAATACCTCTTGTCTAAATTCAGTGCCATCATTGTTTTTTCCGGAAGTCCGAACCAGTGACATCTTGACCCAGGTCCTGAATCCTCCAGAGAAAGTCCACGTGGAGTAGTTCCTCTCACAGTCCCTCATGAATTCTGAACGATTAGCACTGCCATTACAGGGCAAAAAGATGATGATCAGAATATTCATATATATGGAAGAAACATGTAAACTTTCCAAATATTAAACTAAGTCAACCTTAATTGTAAGCTGTAGCAATGGAAATTTGGAGCTTATGGAGGGTGGGATAAAATATTAGTAGTTGTAGGTAGTAGTAGATAGTAGTGGGTATCAGTAGTAGTTGTAGGTAGTAGTGATAAGTAATAGTAGTAGGTAGTAGTAAGCAGTAGTAGGTAGTAGTAGTAGTTCAAGATAACCAAATAGTTCAAGATAACCAAATAAATAACATATAGCATAACAATATATTAAGCACAGTACATCTAGTTCTTTGCAAATTTTACCCTCTTCTGAAAGTCCAGTTGAAACATTAACTGAACAGTTATAAAAATATTAACAGCAATCAAACTCTATGTATCCTCGTACCTTTTGATCAAGTCACTGTATTTAGCAAATAGCATGTAGGAAATGGCACTGAAGTCTTCATGCGTTTCATTTTGACTGAATTGCATAAAGATCAGTTCCTTATTCCTGACATCAGACGGACCACGGACCACCAACGCCATCTTCTGTAACACACAAGACAGTAATATCAGTATTTTGTAAATTAAAATTAGTTTAATAAATATGATAATAAATTACAATAAATAGTCTTTCACCTTTTATGCACATTCATCCATAAATTGCAATATAGAGTGACTAATTAACTTAAAGGTGTACTGTGTAACCTTTCTCATACACAGTGCACCTTTAAGACATGAAGATCATTGTTTTGGGTGACAAGGGATGACAAATTTACTTCTCAGCATGTTGAACCCACAGCCTAAAACTGATGCTAATTACAGGGGGTCCTCGGGTTACGACGGTCTCGGGTTACGACGTTTCGTGGTTACGAACGCGCCCCCATTAAAAAAAAAATGTATATATTACGCGTCATTCCGTCTTACACGGTTTAGCGTGGTAAGAGATGTTAACAAACGCGAACGGCGCGCGGCGCACGGCGCAAGAACACGCTCTGTTGTGGTTGTAGGGAGAAGAAGACAGCCTCATGTGCGTGCCCAATGTGGGCGGAAGTACCTGATGTGGGCTCTGATCTGCTCCTATGAAAGAGGCAGTGATAACCAAGCAGCGTAGTGGTCTAATTATTGAGATGGAAAGGTTATTGGTGCTTTGGTTGGAAGATCAAAGGCAAAATCCGGTTTACGACGAAATTCGGGTTACGACGCGTCTTAAGAACGGATCAACGTCGTAACCCGAGGACCCCCTGTACTCGGTCACCAATCTCACCAAACTCACCGTAGACTCATTTCGAAAAGGACCATTGTATGAGACTTCTTGCATCTCACAGTCACCCTCTTGTGGCTGCCCCGGGTTCACTAACGGAGGAAGGTACTCGCGGTAGTAATGCCTGCAGCTTAACAGACGAGCATGACCAGGGAACAATGCAATACCTGGTTTAGAACATAAAAGAAATAATCATAAAACAAAATGCCATACAATAATATACATGTACAAAAGTTATTTCTTGGAATGGATCCACAGAAGGGACCCCAGTGCAGTCAGAGTGCCATTTCAGTGGTTGGAAGGTACCAGATTCTTAACTCACAACAAAAAGGTATCAAGTTAGGGTTATCAAGTTCACTTCTCAGCTCATATGGGGACTTTCTGTGCGACTCAAGGATTGGCCAAATGCAAATGCAGGTACAATAAAAGGGCCCATAAAACTCTATTTTCTGATCTTTGTTATACAGTTTTTTCCTCATCAAAAACATACCCAGAGTTGTGTTTGGTTTCATTCACACATGTTTAACACACAAACCCTGCATATTTAGGCTGAGTTCTCCTCTCAAAACAGAAAACACTGACTCTTTTCCACCTTGTGATGTCCTTCACTAGAATCATTTTGATAATTTCAGGCAAGAAATTCCCAATATCTACTGAAATAAAGGTAAAAGGTAGCTGTTAATTTCAAAACGAACACTACACAACATCGCAAGGTGGAACACAGCATTCTGAGCTTTGGAAATTTAGACAGACAATAATGAGCATTTACATAATTTGTGCCGTTAATTAGTGACACAGCACACATCATATATATATATTTTTTTTACACCAGATGCCCTTCCTATCCTGGATTGGGTTACATATGTAGCTGTATGTGCCCCCTCTGTGAATAGGCCTTATAAAATTGCACATAATTATACACACAAATATACAAACCTGGAGGTGAAAATGTCTCCACTTCTTTATATGTAACCGACATCACTGGGTTATTCATTTTCTCCATGAAGTCCTTGATTGTTTGATAGGCCAGAAATGCGGCTACCGTTGTCAGGAGCACATAGATCAATATAAGGACCACTGTGAAGACATTTTTGACACAACTTTTGCTGAATTTCCTTGGTGGACTGTTCACATTCACCTCCTCCTCTCCTATAGACAAAAACAGAATAGTATAATCACAGTGTAGTTGGTCCACTACTATGTCAAAAATTCAAGACATTTCAAAGAACAGCAAATCACTGCATATTTAGCATTACTGTGATGTTACTTGGACCAACCCTGTGGGATACTGCCATTAGCTTGTTCGGCCTCCAGGTCGCTGATGTCTTTCTCTGTGTCTTCATACAAGTCTGCAGGCTGTAAGCTTTCATCATCATCATTAAACTGCAAAGGAATAAATATTTGTGAAGCAACTGTGCATTTTGTAAGAATAAAAAACAAATGCCATCCTAGGCCTGTCATGATAACCATTATGAGGTATGATACATTCCTAAAGAAAATATAGACGGTAAACGATAATATTGAAACTAATTTATGCCACTGACAAAATAACCCTAAAGTGGGATTATCAGCCAAATGATACACTTAGTATACGGCAAAAAATCTAGCCAAGTAAAGATTACTTGAATTTAGAAAGTTTTACCATGATTTGAGTAAATTTCACTTGACAAGTAAAATTATCTACCAATAGAACAAGACTTTTTGTACTTAAAATATGAAAATACATTTGCTACATTTAAGATAAGAAAAACAACATTTGCACTTAAAATAAGAAAAAAAATCTTATGTTCCTTCAATTAAGAAAAACGCACTTATTCCATAGACTATTTTACTTGTCTAGTTGAATCTACTCAAATAAAGTAAAATGTTCCTCATTTTATTTTAACTTACCTAGATACTGCATTTTGCAATATAGTAAGATTGTATCTATATTAGTTATTCAGCCATCTACAGCTCATATCTACAGTTAAACAGAAAAAAAAGTTCCCCACTGGTAGAAAGAAAAAATATTGTCCTATCTGCCATGCATTGAACTTGATATATTGTAGTAATTATCGTGACAGGCCTAGCTATTCTCACAGTTTTAACCAGCTTCATTGTTCTTTAATCATTTACTAATGCTTTCTAAACTGTGCTTTAAAAAGGTGCATTGTTTTCTGGTGCTTTTTCTAGAATGCTTCACAATATGGCATTAAACTTGTTTAGACAAGCAGGTGGCACAATCGAATAAGTACAAGTTAAAGATGAGCAAGAAGAGAGGTAACTACATTCAAAAGTAGAATTAATGTTTTTAATTTTTTGAAGCAATAAAACATCACTTCTTATCCAAAAGTATACTGACTTTTGACGAGTAAAAGATTAAAAGTGGCGAACCAATGTACCATTAATATTCTGTAGTACAACATTTGGAGCTAAACCAAACCCTTAAGAGTAAAGAGGACTTTATACACAGTATTCCATAAGCATTTTCCTTTTGGATTTTAACAGTCCCTCATTGTGGGTGATTCTTGTTCTGCCGGTTCCTGATTAAGCCCTGGTTTGTATGTTTAAAGGAGAATTAACGTTTTTTAGCGATTTCCGTAACGTGAGTTCTCAGGGCATATATTTCAAATCATAGAAGCTCAATGTCTTAGTCTACGCTTTCGTTTGAGTCAAAAGTGGCCTGTAATCCGAGATTTAGCCATAATTTGCATTTGCGTTTCATGTTTGGGCCCCGAGATCTGAGAGCAAAATAAGATGTGACTCCGCACATGTGCACTGGCGTCCTCATCTACTCAAAATTAATTAATAGAACGTTAATTCTCCTTTAAGATCAGATCATAAAGATTTTTCCCAATAGTATCACACTATAATGTGAACTTAAAGGAAAAGTAACGTTTTTTACTATCTTAGCCTTATTTCGGTAATAAAACAAGTTGTTTTACTCACCCATAGCACTTTGGTGTCATATGGAGCACTTCCGGAGATGTTTTAGTTTAGCGATTTCCGTAACGTGAGTTCTCAGGGCATATATTTGCGGTCTCCAAATAACACAAACTTTAGCACTTTTCAAATCATAGAAGCTCAATGTCTTAGTCTACGCTTTCGTTTGAGTCAAAAGTGGCCTGTAATCCGAGATTTAGCCATAATTTGCATTTGCGTTTCATGTTTGGGCCCCGAGATCTGAGAGCAAAATAAGCTGTGACTCCGCACATGCGCACTGGCGTCCTCATCTAATCAAAATTATGGCTAAATCTCGGATTAGAGGCCACTTTTGCTTCAAACGAAATCGTAGACTAAGACATCGGGCTTCTATGATTTGAAAAGTGCGAAAGTTTGTGTTATTTGGAGCCCGCACGGGGCATATTACATGCTTGGGGAATATATTATATGCCCCGAGCTATGGCTAGAAGTCACGCTAGGCTAACTGACAATGGGAATTATTTCTTAAGTATATTCATTGACCTACAAAAAGCTTTTGATGTAATAAATCATTCAATATTACTTAAGAAAATGAACAAGTATGGCATTCGAGGGGTGGCTCATCAATGGACACCGAGTTATTTAGAAAACAGAAAACAATATGTACAAATTAATGACACAGAATCAGAAAGATATAATATCAAATGTGGTGTTCCCCAAGGCTCAATTCTTGGGCCCAAATTATTTAATTTATATATGAATGATTTTGTTAATGTATCTGAACTTGGGAAAATTTTATTTGCCGATGATACAACATTATTTTACCATGGAAAAGATATGAAAGAGGTCATAATTAGAGTAAACGAAGAGCTAAAAAAGGTAAAATATTGGTTTGATTTAAATGGATTGATTCTTAATATTAAAAAAACGAATTTAATTTTATTTAATGATAAAAATAAAAAAGATGACATATCATTAGAAATAGATGGGATACAGATTAAGAGAGTAAGTGAAACAAAATTTTTAGGAGTCATGATTGATGAAGGACTAAACTGGAGATCTCATATAAATTACACAAAAAGCAAAATAGCTAAAGCAATTGCGGTGATGCATAAAGTAAAGTTCTCACTAAACAGTGCAGCATTATTAATCTTGTATAACTCCATAATCGCACCATATCTGATGTACTGTGTGGAAATTTGGGGGCCGACATGTAAAACTTACCTACAGCCATTATTTATTTTACAGAAAAAGGCTTTGAGAATTATCACCAACAGTCATTATAGAGAGCCATCCAACCCATTATTTGTTAAACTTAAAGTGTTGAAAATGTGTGATATTGTTGAATTGTTGAATTAAGTCTCCTCAAAGTCATGTATAAAGCAAAGTGCAGAGTGTTACCTGTAAATATTCAAAGACTGTTTGAGATGAGAACAAGCCAATACAATTTAAAGGGAACCTACATGTTTAAAAAACCTAAATTCAGAACCAAGGTTATGGAGCGAAGCGTCGCTGTGAAAGGAGTTAATTTATGGAATAATCTTGACAAAGAAATCAAAGAATCAAGTACAATAATGGCATTTAAAAAATACATAAAATCCAATGTAATGTGTATGTATGAAAAAGAAAACTAAATTGTTACACTAACAATGAAGCTTTATGTTTACAATTGATTAATAATTGTGATTGAAATGGAATGTAATGAGGAAAGGTTTTGCAGTCACCATCGGTGTTGGTGTTTGGAAAAGGGAAGAGGGGGCAGATAACATAAGATAACTCTTCTTTCTGCTCCCTTTCATTCAATATTTTGTTATTTGTTATCACAAATGTTGATGTCTTTTTATACTTATGAATGAAATAAATAAATAAATAATCAAACTGCAAATCTTAAAACATCTCTGGAAGTGCTCCATATGACACCAAAGTGCTATGGGTGAGTAAAACAACTTGTTATATTACCAAAATAAGGCTCAAATTGTAAAAAAAAAACAAAAAAAAAAACGTTACTTTTCCTTTAATTAAACTTTTGTCAGTCTATGTAAAAGAATGCATTAATATACCATTTCCCACCACATAGTTTACTCAATATAAAGGACAGATGGCCAACCTGTTTAATTTAAACTCAAATAATACACTACATCATTGATCAAATTGGTATAAGAAAGATTACTTGAGAATGCCTCTACTGTATATTGAAATGAGAGAGTCCACTACCATGAGATGTTATTGCTTTGCCCAGAATGCTCCTCAGCGGGATTGCCGCTTCACAGATCTGACTTGTAACTTGGACTAGTGGTGTCACCTGCTTGCTTCCATGGTGGTAGATATGTTTAATGTCATACTGTGGAACATTTCAGGCACAGTAATAAGATCTCCATGGAAACAAGAAGGTGACGGACCCTCCACCAAAAAAGGTCTGAAGTGACCACTTTTGCCATTTTGTGTCAAACGATTGCCACAATAGTAATCTAAGTTTAACTAAAAAAAAACAACAACTTGATTACACATGATTCAGCAAAGAGATTAATGGACAACAGTGAGTAATGGACACTGGACTGGAAAAAACGAGGAGTCAGCGAAAGCAGCGAGAGACTGCAGTGGTCAGCTGTGCGCGGTCACGTGACATTATGGGGCCACACTAGGGAATGGCTACTTTGACAGAGTTTGAATACAGTTCACCATCGGCTCCCATCATTCATAAACTAATATAAAACTCTAGATTACAGGACTGTTTGAGGTAATATTGTGATCTCACCTCTTGGTATCCCCGGACGTTGTCTTTCCTGGGCATTCCTCTGCACGTCCTTCTATAACCCCGTTAAGTTGCTTCAACGGAAACTTAGAGCAAAACTTTGGATATTAACTAAACAAAACTCTGGATAAAGTTTGAGAAGAAAATTCAGTCATTAGACACTGCATTTTGACGAAAGCAACAGTTTCCGTTTTGGAGAGTAGACCTCCCGCGGATAGTTCCAGATAAAAGACCGTCCCAAAGAAAGATAAAAAAGAATCCTTAAACTGTGGCCAATCGCAGCTTTAGTGCTTTCTGTAGTCCCACCCCGCTACACACTGTGGCATTCACTTAAACATGGTTATGTCATCACTATTTCTCCTGTGTGAGATCAATAAAAGTCCATCTTCTAATCCTTAATCACTGTAAGGCGCTTTGTGTTACCTTTTGTATGAAAAGAGCTTTATAAATATTGTTTGATTGATTGGTTGATGTGTAAAACTATAAAACTGTTGAATGTAAATAGACTGAAAACAGGCTCTATTTTTTTTTTTTTTGCAACGTATGCATTTTTGTAGTGTTTTGTTTTATAAATATATAATGTGTATTTTTGATTCCACAGTAGACCTACAAAATCTTGCTCCACCTAGTAGCCTATCACATTCACCCTTCCAACTACCAGTAAAGTCATATACATTATTATTAGATTGCTAGATTGCTAAACTTTCAAGTCAATCATAATATTGTAATAGCATAGGCCAGGCTACCTTATTTGGGCTTGCTTTAGAAGAAGGTATTTTGTTAGAAAAAAGGAAAAGAAATAACAAGAAAAGAAAAATAATAAGAAGAAAAGAAATAACAAGAATTGTAAATGTGCTGCTTTGTGTCTTCAGAATGCAACAATCAAGAAAAGGGTCAAGATTACATTGTATCCAAACAGTAGTCTGTATATAATGTTTTTATGCTGTTATTTTAACTACAATTTTCCAAAATGTTACCAAAGCACAAAATTCCTATCATCTTGAAGGCGTCACCCGGTCTATTGCAGAAAGCAGGGAAGTAAAGTAGGATGAAAGAGTTTCCGCGTTGAACCAGGATCTGTCATGGAAACGGCATTACGTGTTTACCTGCTTTGTGCTTTATTCTTGTGTTTGACTTTAACTGAAGAAAATCAAAAATTAAAGTTTAAGCCCGCTTCAAAACCTGTACGACTGTTCACAGAGGAGGAGCTGAAGAAATACGATGGGAGCGAGGTAAACTTCACGTGTAGTTTACTCCTTATGCCTCTATTTTCATTACCACAGCATGTACAGTATACTGAAATGACTGAAATCTCTATATGGCTTTGTTTTTAGGAGGACCTGCCTATTTACATGGCAGTAAAAGGAGTGGTGTTTGATGTCACTAAAGGAAAAGGTACTGTTATAAATATATGATAAAAGGAGAAGTTGAATTTGTCAACTGGACAAAGTTTGTTTGGTTGAAAACGTTTCGCATCCGAGAGGCTTCGTCAGCTCTGGCCCTCATGCTGGTTCACTGTTATAAATATAGTACAGTATAGTCAAAATCTATTCAAAATAACATATTTAGCAGGTTTTCTTATTAATAATGGTGTTACCAGGTTTTCCTTTTTAACTTTTGACTTAGTTTAAACTTTAAAGGTTCGTTTACACCGGACCCTCCCTTTGTAGAGGCGCGTTGTCAAGCGGCGGCGCGAAGCTTTTTCGGCGTCTCGGAGGAATCGAGCGGTGCGAACGATGCGAACATGTCTGAACAGGTGTGAACAGAACATGTGTGAACATGTGTGAACATGTGTGAACATGTGTGAACAGGTGTGAACAGGTGTGAACAGGTGTGAACAGAACATGTGTGAACATGTGTGAACATGTGTGAACAGGTGTGAACATGTGTGAACAGGTGTGAACATGTGTGAACAGGTGTGAACATGTCTGAACAGGTGTGAACATGTGTGAACATGTGTGAACAGGTGTGAACATGTCTGAACAGGTGTGAACAGAACATGTGTGAACATGTGTGAACATGTGTGAACAGGTGTGAACATGTCTGAACAGGTGTGAACAGGTGTGAACAGAACTTGTGTGAACATGTGTGAACAGGTGTGAACAGGTGTGAACAGGTGTGAACATGTGTGAACATGTCTGAACAGGTGTGAACAGAACATGTCTGAACAGGTGTGAACAGAACATGTGTGAACAGGTGTGAACATGTCTGAACAGGTGTGAACAGAACATGTGTGAACATGTGTGAACATGTGTGAACAGGTGTGAACATGTCTGAACAGGTGTGAACAGAACATGTCTGAACAGGTGTGAACAGAACATGTGTGAACAGGTGTGAACATGTCTGAACAGGTGTGAACAGAACATGTGTGAACATGTGTGAACAGGTGTGAACATGTCTGAACAGGTGTGAACAGAACATGTGTGAACAGGTGTGAACATGTCTGAACAGAACATGTCTGAACAGGTGTGAACACGTGTGAACACGTGTGAACACGTGTGAACAGGTGTGAACAGGTGTGAACAGGTGTAACCAATGAGCGGGCGTTTACTACGATGGAGGCTCAGAGCGACCAGTGCCAGCGGTGAAGCAGTGTCCAACATGATCCAAGTCTACAGGCGGTATAAATTCTACGGGCCTATTTGGATCCATAACAACCACGTAGTCTAACTTTAAACAGACGGTTCTGCGCTAACTCACCTGCTACAAAAAAAAAAGTAAAAATCTCAAAGTGTTTGTCAGTGAAACTCTGAGCTGTAATCTGAATCTGAATCTTATCTGTCATGTTTATATGCAAACTATGTGTGTAGAATTCTTCAGTTGTCCTGGAATCCATGGCAAAAGGAGAAATTAAATTTGTCAACTAGACAAAAGTTTATTTGGTTGAATAGGTTTTGCAGCTCATCCTGCTTGCTTCTTCAGTTCTGGTCAGACACTGGTGGACACTGCCTTATATCTACCTGAAACTACTGAAACTACCACACCTATTTGCTTACAGTTTCTGTTAGTTAGGTAGGCCTATTGAATATTCACTGAATGTGGGTTCTTCATTCAGGGCCATAATGGGTGTTTTCACACCTCTGGACCTGACCTGGCTGCCCTATTGTTTTCTTTGTTTGTTTTGATTTAGATTTGAGGATAGAGTTATAGATGGGAGACAAATTATGTATGAGACCTCCATTTTTGTTCAAGGAAGGATTTTCTTTCTTGACAAAAATAGCCTCTTTAACTCCCCTCTCAAACCATTTCTTTTCCCTGGCTAAGATCTGTACCTCACTGTCCTCAAAGGAGTGGCCCGTGGCTTTTAGGTGGAGATGTACAGCAGATGAAGGTCCACTCTGGCTTTCCCGTCTGTGTGGCTCCAAGTAGAGGTCTTCAGGATGCCCACACAGACTGAGCAATGCCTGCTTTTTGATTCACACCACCCACTGCTGCACGAACTTGGAGTTATTCGGACATTACAACACAGGGCCCAAGTTCCTACAAGCACAGAAAGGAGAAAGAAGAACAACATGTGCAGAAAGACCTCTCTGTGGATATCTAAAATGGGCTTTCAATAAAACTAAGATAGCTAAGAAACAAGACAACAGAGAATCAACCCCAATTGTCCAGTGGTGCTCCAAGTTTGGAGAGTTCCACCATCTCCTCCACGAGCTGCATCTGCATGATGGCTGTTTTCAGTGGTACTTTTGCCTGTCCCAGGGAGATCTACCAGAGCAATGCTGTTACTGCATCTGGTTGTTTAATGACCTGCTGCCTTTATTCAATTCTCTGATTCAACCCAATACATAAACACTGCACCACATAAATCCCTATTACAACAGTATGACATTGTAACTGCTTTATATGTGTACTTTACTAATTCCTCTTGATTTTTATTCAAATATATATATTTAAAAGATCCTTGATGTTATATTTTTCTCGAGGCTGTCTTAAAAATACAGGCTCCTTTTAAAAAAATATGTTTTAATTATTGTCACAATCCTATGCGTTTATTGGTGTATACTAGTATTATATTCGCATACTCGCGCCGTTCAAAACGCTGAAAACCCGCAAATCACATCGCCCAATTTGCTTCATTCGCGCCGCACATCAACGCACCGAGACATAGGGTTTACATGTAAATCACGCTTTCAGTGGGAACAGGGCTTAAGAGGAATAGGCAGTTATTTTTAAGATTCACATTACGTTTTAAATATTTTCCACTTCAAGCTGTCAGGTGTAATGGCACTGTAGATCCTGTGTATGTTATATTCACATGCAATTTATTGATTTCACTTCAGAAAACAAAACATTTAGGCTAGCGAACGATATTGTATGAATTATTTCAGCCCAAATCCTTCCACCATTAGGTTTTTTTCATTTCAAATGTAGACCTATAATTAAAATGTAAAACCATTTAATTTCAGAGTTTTATGGCAGAGACGCTCCGTACAACGCTCTGGTTGGAAAAGACTCATCTCGAGCTGTGGCCAAAATGTCTCTGGACCCAGAGGACCTCAAATCTGATACTGTGAGTGAAATAACTGCCGCAAAAGTGTGATTAATGAGATTATAACATCTATGAAGTCATCTGAGGCTTCTGATCATCTGCTGAGAATTTTTTTTTTTGCTTTATTTTGTAATATTATGCTTTGTAAAGGTCCATTTTAGTAGGGATTGGTCACATGCTCTTTTGAATCCTTTTGGGTGTGAGCCTTGTTACTTGATAATTTTGAAACTATACAATGTTAGACCTTTTTTTTTAAATGGGTATTCAGTGTGTTTTAAGGCTGCATTTCAGATTAGACCAGTAGACCCACTACTATCTTATCACATACACACACTTCCAACTTTTAACTACCAATAATTTAATAGCCCATATACTCATGATTAGATCGCATTTGTTTCATTTGTTATTTAAATAGGTGACTTTAAAGCCAATCATCATGTAAGAGCATAGGCCACAGTGATAAGGCTATCTGATTATAGCCACTGATTAGACAGATTAGCATCATAGTACTCACAGCTTCATTTTGATCATTGGCACGGGTAGAACGAGACACAAGAAGTTACAGGCTAATAGATAATAAATTGTGAGGTTCAGTTCGCAATTTTGACCTCACTATTTTTCATTTTCTTTACTTTGCTACTGTGTCCAAGTAATTTCCAGTGTGGATCAATAAAGTCTGTGTAAGTCTAATGTCTAAGTGTATTCAGTATTTTCTTCATGCACAATCTTGTAGCATTTTTGTCTTGGAAGATCCTGTGGCACGAGATTTTGTCCCTGTGACAAAATGCTCTACATATTTTGCAGTGTGATGTCACTGCAAAATGTCACTGGGGGTGTTTTGCATGTATCTCTAATGGTGGAATGCTATCATGGTAACACATAAGCAAACACTGTCAGAAAAGTTTTAAGATGGTTTGAAAACTCAAGAAAAAACATACATTGGATTTAAACAACACATCTTCAGAAGCCTGATCAATACACTCATTCATGGCCCTGTTTAGGTGTTTGATTTTCAAGAAAAATGGGGTAAAGCTGGAAATGTTGATGACGTCAGCTGCAAAGTATCAATTTAGGTGATCCACTGCTTTTCTGTTTAATGCCTTTATATGCTTAACAACCACTCTGCTCCACTATCCTTCTTATGGGTCAGCTTCCATCATAGTGAATGATTGACAGGTGGATTTAGCCAATCAAAGTGAAGTCTGAACTCTTTGAAGAAGCAGTCACATTTTAAGTACAACAAAAAGATAGCCTGAGAGCGTGCAGGGATTGTGATAAAAATCTAAACCCTGATGATGATTCGAAGGAAATTAAACTGTCCCATCGTTTTAATTTTTTAATGTTAAATGAATGACTATTGATGACATTTTGTTGTATTTGCAGGCCGGTCTAACAGCGGAGCAGTTGGAGTCCCTGGACAGTATTTTTGAAGGCACATATAAGACCAAGTATCCCATTGTGGGTTACACCGCGTCCCGGATCCTGAACCCAGATGGGACCCCCAACAAAGACTTCAGACCCGAGGACCAGCCACACTTTCAGATCAAAGATGAGTTTTGATCTAATTGGATTTTAGGTAACAATATTATGTAAAGCAGGTCTGACATTTCCAAGGAATTTACTTGAAAAGAGACACAAACAAAACAATAGTGCAATAGTTTTATGACTGAAGAACTATTTTGGTTCAACTTGTTTTAAAATGTAAAATGCTTTGATAAAGTAATGTAGATTGAAAGATAATCATAAGATAGGGAAGGCAAAGTGGTAAATTATATGCATAACTTAAAGGTGCACTGCACAACTTTTCTGGTGGAGGGTCTGCTACCTACTTGCCTCCATGGAGATAACATTACTTGGCTTGTTCCATGGTATGACTTAAAACTTTTCCAATATGCATTCGTACATTATGGGTGTTTCTATTGCGCAAAAATACAATAATTCCACAGATCTGAATTGTAATGTAGTGTAGTGCTGTAACCTGCTTGTCTTCCTTGTGATAGATAGGTTTAATCTATGCTTGGGAAGATTCTAGAGAAAGCAATAAACATTTCTGTGGAGATAAGCAAGATCCCTCCACTACTAGATACTATATGAAATTGTTTGATAATATTTTGTGTAACTACCTTCTGAACTCCTTCCATCTGTGAATATCTTTGTTAGAGAGACCCCTAGTGGTTAGATACGTGCTAGTCTTTAGTGTAATCAGGTACGATGTGTAAAATTTAAGTGACACTCCAGAAAACGCAATACATTAAGCACAAGATATTGTATTATGATGTTTTTTGTTAAATAAAGCTAAATAAATATAACAGTCCCACCCTGCTTTTTTTTTTTTTAACCTATATTAGTATTTAATTGATTCAATAGCCCATAAAGACAAAAAAGGGGATATTGTATGTTAAAGCACAAATGGCCATTGGTCTCACTGCAGTTACAGATTTGCTCTCTGCCAAACCTACAAACAGTTGTCAAGCATATGTTTATATTTACTCTGTGTTACTAGATAATATTAAATCATTATCATTTTAAGTACCCCACCCACCCTACTCATCGGAAAACTAAAGTCATGTAGTTTCAGGTGTAATAAACTCATTAAGAGGTGAGTTATCTGGCAACAGTATTTTCTCCCACATTTTTCACTGGAAGGAGCAATTATTATATATTATAAGTGCTTATTCTATTTAAGGGTCTTTATATTAAAAGTCACAAGAGTCAATTTTGCACAATAAGATAAGATCAATAAAGGCTTATCTTATTATGCAAAATTGACTATTGTGACTTTTTAGCCATGTTATAATGTTGTTTTCTCATTAAAAACATCTAGAGTTGTGTTTTGTTTCATTCACACATGTTGAGTGACCCTTTATTATTAGTCTGTCTACATCTCCAAAGCTCAAAATGCTCTGTTCCACCTTGTGA
The DNA here is from genome assembly GCA_036785185.1 of Paratrypauchen microcephalus. Classification (NCBI taxonomy): domain Eukaryota; kingdom Metazoa; phylum Chordata; class Actinopteri; order Gobiiformes; family Gobiidae; genus Paratrypauchen; species Paratrypauchen microcephalus. The sequence goes on from JAVJIX010000010.1 coordinate 3,274,013, forward strand.
TGTCATGAAGCACTAGTTTTCAAATTGGCAGCTACCTTTTACGTTTAGTTCAGTAGAGATGGATGATTCCAGAGCTGAAATTATTCAAATGATTCAACTGACGGTGTATGGAGTTTGAAAATACAGTAGAGCACTTCCTGTATTACTACGTGGCATCACAAGGTGGAACAGAGTGTTTTCTGTTTGCGAGAAGAATTCACCCTAAAAGCAGGGCTTGGGCATGTGTTAAACAAGTGTGAATAAAACAAAACATAACTCCGGGTATGTTTGTGATGAGGAAACAACATTATAACATAAATCAGAAAGTATGTGCCCTTTAATTATTGGATTTTACTTCAGTTCAACTTCTGATTTTTACATCTGGCCTCTAATACAGTGTTTGAAACTAGCCTTGCCTCTCCTGGACGCCCACTGCTCTTTATAGCCTCTTCACTCCGTCCAAAGTCCACTCTCTTTGGGTGTAACTTGCTCCTCTTGTCCATGGTTCTTCTCTCCACCATTGGCACTAGCTTTAGCAGACGTAGGTATAACTGTTTAGTGTGATAATAGGTGAACGTCACAGCGGGTGATCTAGTGCGTCGGGTTCAAAGGAAGGAGTAGCCCTGCCCTTGGTTTGACAGATTGTGGCAGAGTTTCTTTATCAGGTGGCGTTAGTGCTGGGAGTCGACCACAGCAGCCTCTGTCTTCGTCCGGGAAACTCTTTTTCTACACCTGCTGAGCTCCTCCAACCAAAATCAAGATGCCTAAAACGGTAAGCTCAAATACTAGGTTTAGAAAAATATATCTATTTTAATAATATCAAAGAAATGAGGTAGATGAATAAGTAATGAAAAACATCTCTTACCTTGTCTGATTTTGTTGTAATATAAAACACACTAAGATCACATTTTTAAAAGATGGGGCTCTGATGTGGTGATTTGGTAAACAGTGTCAAATCTTAACAATGCCATTTTGAATGCTTTGAACCTGCTTGTTAAAAGACAGTATAATCTGGAAAAATACTTTGGATAGAATATCCCAGTATTAGAATGTTTTTGGGTTTCTATAGAGAGATTTTTGAGATTTCATTCTCAAAACTTTGGAAATTATATGATATAATGTATATGCTACAGTGGCAGTTAACTAGCTGAATAAATACAGGAAACACATATACAAATTATATGTCAATAATATGAACCTGGAGCCATTCTGTTCCTTTGACTATTAACCAGTTGATTGCTTCTGGATATTGAATTATTTTTTTATTGATTTTAACACCATTCTTGAATTGTTAAAGGCTTTTTTTTTTTTTTTTTACTTTCTCGCAACCTCAGTTTTATTCATTAACCCAAAGTAGAGTTTGACCTATGCTGTGCACATTCCTCGGCAGTAAAAAGCCACTAAAATGTGACTTTTTCTTTACTGAAGGACACGTAAAGATTCTAAATATTAGTGAAGATTGTGTTTTAAAGAATTCAGTACCATTTGGAGGTTGACTTCCACAAAGAGGCATATTATCTAAAATCAACTTTTATGAGTTGTATTTTGATTGATTCATGCATGTTTGAGTAATCTTGTATTGTCCTGCATTTGCAGCTTGAGTGTTCAGAAAATTTCTGTATTCACCTACCCCCTATCTCTGCCCACTACTTTGTTTTCAGTTCTGTTTATTCCCAAAAATCAGACTCTTAAGTCATACAAGTTAAATGTAGCCTAAGATCGAGAATAGACAGTTTTTCAATACTTTACGAAGATATGACTCTGGTCACTGGTAAATCTCCCATTTTCAAATGGGTGGACAGGTGCATTAGTCAATCAGGAACATGTGTGGTCCAAAAAATAATAAGAAAAAAATAAAATAAAAGATATCAAAGTTGGCTGAAAACCATCGCTGATTTCTGCAGAATCAATGAGCAAAGCACTAAACTTGAATTTGATTTTATTTGTAAATGACATTTGACCAATGAGCTCTTTCGTTTCACATATGTCACTGAAAAAATCAAATCTAGTTGCACGATCATGTGTAACCATGTAAACGAAAATTTACTGCGAAGAGAGGTGGGGTTTCCATTTGATCAGTATTGTGTTTTACACTGAACAAACTGTAAATTATGATTTACGTAAGTTATAGTTTATGCTAAATATCCAAAGGGAAAAAAAGCACACATTATGTCTTTTTTAAAGTTTGAGAGCAGTTTTTGGGTCAGTGAAAAGAGCATATACATTTAAACCACTGACTATAAAATGAGTTAATATTGTGTGAACACGACTATGTGCGTTTTTGAGTGCCCTCTACAAGTAATGGTTGATAAGAAATGCAGACAGGTGCACTATACCTGTATCTAATGTTAGTAAAAGCTTTCTTAAGAGGCCTCTATGACGTCTGTGTAAAAGTAGCCAACATCATATTTAACTAAGATAAAGTAAAGAATACATGCTATCAGTGTCTTTGTTGGAATTTTGTAGGGGCAGGGGGGCAGACTGACAGAAGTGAGGCTGCCAATCTGCGCCTTTGGCCCCTCCGACCACCACCATCACCCACATGCACACCACTTTTATACTACTAGGCAATGTGGATGAAGTGCCTTGCCTATGGACACAATGACAGTTTTTGCGACTGGCACTCCACCCAATTTACAGCAAATCCCCCTAGCATATCTCCACAGGCATAACCAGGTGCTGGACTCTTACGACAAAAGTTACATAATGCACTTTTAAGGCAAGATAGGTGTGGTTTAGCAATTGTAATAAATTTTGAGATAGTTGTATTTGGAGTAGTAGCAATGATAACTGATGATAACTATGGTACTTAAACTAAAAGTACTAGTCGCAATTACAGGAGTGGAAAGGGGAACGAGGGGGCAGGGGGCCAGTGCAGGACCATTGGATACAAAAACCATCCCCGTAACATTAGTAGAAGCAATTTTTACTACTTTACTCTTGTAGTCCTTGTCCTTAATCTGAGATGTAAACATCAGCGACAGCCTCAATAATATGTACTTGTTTTTTTATCTGTGATTCATGTCATTTTACATTTTCTTCTTTATTTATTTATTTTTTTTCTGGTTAAATAAAGGTTAAAAAAATCTTTCCCATTATTACACTGCCCTTTGAGAAAAAAACAATTTTATTAGTAGCAGTAGCAGTTGTAGTAAAAGCATTAGCAAAAGAGATACTTTTCACTTTTGAAGTTGCATGTGGTGCAGTTTTACTTGTACTGCAGTCATCATATTTTTGCATCTTCGGCGTTGGATGAATAATTGTGGGGAAAAAAATGGGCAGTGAATAATTGGAGAATTATTAGCTCACGCGTACAGCAGTATTTAAAACATTATCTTGTGTTTAAGTTGAGAATGATTAGTGGATGTTCAAAATGGCTGATCCAGTTTTCGTTGCTTAAGTTGGTTTATCTTTATGACACCCGGGGCGTGATCTGTGCTAATAAAATTGTGCAACATCTTCAATCCCAGCATGCTCTGCTCCTATGTTCTTCCAGGTTCTACTAGGCCTATATTGCTGTCAAACTCATATATTTCATCCCTATGCTGTGAAGGGTGCCATAGTAAACATTTTAGTTAGTACAAAATAGTTCCATGTGCCGATCTTTTGATTACAAGTATTTCAATGTATATTTCAAGTACCAGTGACAACACAATTAAAGCCTGAGCCTCTGCTAAGACTAAGGGTTTCAAACCAGAACTGGAACAGGACCAAATCAAGTCTACATCAGCACTAAACTGAGCTGAAACCAGGAAAAGTGTGAATCTATATGAATCCAAAACAACCATAACTAAATGAGACTAGTATTATGAAATAAAAGTAAATTTTAACAAAGAACTTAACAGCAGAATTCTGTGTGCATAGGTAGTTGCTATTTTAAGTAGTTCCCAGGCCACGTTGGAAAGCACTCCATGTTTTGAGTTTAATCGCTGCGAGGACCTTGCAGCACCTTGAATGAAAGTCCAAAGTCTAAGAGATAGTGGGTAATTATGGTTTATGAGCAGACCACTTCATACTACAATTATGTTTGGTCTTATAGTTTCACAAGCAAATTAAATAATTAAAAGCATGTTACAAAAGGTTCATTGGGGGAAAGTATCTCTGTTAGCAAATAGGAGATTGTTTGATGAGTGGTTTACAAACAGAAACCAGGTAATGTGACTAAAGGTTTGTTTTTTTTGTTTGTTTTTTGCAGGTCAATGTTCGTGTCACTACAATGGATGCAGAGCTGGAGTTTTCCTTTCATCCCAACACTACAGGCAAACAGCTGTATGACCAGGTCTGGACTGTAACCTACAAGCAAAAACCTGGACTATATTACTCTTTATTATAGTTTTACTGGTCACACATAGGTTCAGATCATTTTCACCATGTTTTTTTTTTTATGGATATATAAATCTTACTTTTTGTTGTTCCTGGGGGTAAAAGTATTCAATAGTATTTTACAGCACTGCAAACGTATTATTAAACAAATAGTAGTATTTTGCAGTAGTGTTTGTTTGTTTGTTTGTTTGTTTCATTTTTTAAGTACAGTAGTTCTAAGATCTTGTAGTGAAATTGGTCCCCTGCATTTGTCCCTCACATTACATTCTTTGTTCTTTGTTCTTCTTCGTTATTTCTTTATTTCTTCTTTATTGCTCTGTTCTTTTTTATTTCAGCTTCCTGTTATATGCAACATTTTGAGGACATTTTTCCATTCAATATTGTATTTTGTTTTAAATTGCTAATCGCTATGGCAATTCTAGGGATTGGGCGCTTCAGACAAATACAGACCATATCCTGCCCTGTATTATGCAATACTGAGAATGATATAGTGTATAATAAAGAAGGATTTGCTGTCTTTACTGTGCACAGGTTGCCAGAACCATTGGCCTGCGTGAGGTGTGGTATTTTGGTCTTCAGTTTGTTGACAGCAAAGGATTCATCACATGGCTCAATGCAGATAAGAAGGTACAATGTTTGTGTGTTCATGACATTGTGAAAACCAATATTTGACAGCACTGACGTCATTCTGATCGCTCTCTTGAGACTGTTGAATATATGACTGTAAAAGTGACTACTTTATTTCAGTGTTTGCTGAAATAGAGCTACTGCTGTAACTTTTCTAGCGGAGGGTCCGTCAAATACTTTTCTCCATGGAGATGTTATTTATGTTATTAAATATTTATATCTTCATGTAGATCAGACCAAGTTACAGGTCAGATCTGTGGAGAGGCAACACTGCTCACAGCCAAAATGTCTGTTTTTCTAGGTATTTTTGAGCTACAAAACCAACTGTAATTAAATAAATGTAAGGTATAGCTGTTTACCGCTCGGTCATCAGTGACTTTGTGGACTGGTGTGGGCGCAACTACCTGTGCCTTAACACCAGTAAGACAAAGGAGCTGGTGATCGACTTCAGGAGGAGACCACTACCTCACTCACCGGTGAACATTCAGGGGCAGGACATAGAGACTGTGGACAGTTTCAAGTACTTGGGTGTTCACCTCAACAATAAACTGGACTGGTCCCACAACACTGACGCCCTGTACAAAAAGGGCCAAAGTCGCCTCCACCTCCTGAGGAGACTGAGGTCCTTTGGAGTGTGCAAGCCTCTGCTCAAGACTTTTTATGACTCTGTGGTGGCCTCTGCTCTCCTCTACGCTGTCGTCTGCTGGGCCCCGAGCAGCACAGAACGGGACAGAAAAAGACTCAACAAGCTGGTCAGGAGGGCCAGCTCTGTCCTGGGCTGTCCTCTGGACTCTGTAGAGGAGGTGGCTGAGAGGAGGGTACTGGCCAAATTCACGTCCATCATGGACGACACCTCTCACCCTCTGCACCGGACTGTAGAGGAGCTGAGCAGCTCCTTCAGCAGCCGACTGAGGCACCCCCACTGCAAGAAGGAGCGCTACCGCAGATCCTTCATCCCCACCGCCATCAGACTGTATAATTCTACTATATAGTCCTACCGTGCAATATCGTTTTCCCAATGTGCAATATTGTTGTTTTTTCAATACTCCTATCGTGCAATATCGTTTTTCCAATTTTTCAATACTCTCCCTGTCACTGTTTTCATTATTATTACTACTATTATTATTATTCGATTTATTACTTATTTTTTTATTATTATTATTACCTATCTTTATGCCATTTTTGCCTGCATGCACTTGTCTTCTTGTTCAAACTGTCCCTACCTGGAGCTACTGTGACAAGTAAATTTCTCCTGTGTGAGATCAATAAAGTCTTATCTTTAATATCATACTGTGGAACATTCCAGGCAAAGCAATGGCATATTCATAGAAACATGCAGGTGACGGACCCCCACCCAGAAAGTACATAGAGCACCTTTAAGTATTGTATTTGTGTTGTTAGTGTCTCGAATCCATTGATTCCTATTTGTAGAACATTATGGACTATAGTAAAGACTGTAGTTGTGTCATGTGCTGCAACATTAGCTTGTAGATACTGTATATATAGAAGAGTGAGATATTAACCAGAGGAGTTACCTGACATCCTGCCTTGAGGTGTTCTGTATCATTCTATATCTCATAATTGCCTTTGATAACTGTGTTCTGTAACAAATCAGAAAGGTCAAAACCAGAACTGTTATCAGACATACTAATAAAACAATTAACATATCTTTTTCACATGGAAATACTGTAGCTCTTGGCATAGCATTAGCTTATATATCAAGGTTGCAGGTTCAATTCCAGCTCTGGCCAGTACTATTGTTGAGTCATTAGGCAAGACACTTCATTTGGAAAGTCTGCCACCTGCTTGTCTCTGTTATTGCTTTGCCTCAAATGTTCCAAAAATGACCTATAAAATCAATTTTTATGGAGGTGCCTACAGGCTAAGTTACAGGTCAGATCTGTGGAGAGGCCAATCACAATATAAAAACAAAAAAAGATAAATTTAATGCCATACTATGGAACATTCCAAAGAAAGCAACTACAGCTCTATGGAGACAAGGAAATGGCAGACCCCCACCAGAAAATGCACTTTTAATATATTTCTAATCTAATTTTTGTTGCCCAAAAAAGTTACATAGAGCACCTTTAATATATTTCTAATCTAATTTTTGTTGCCCAAAAAAGTTACATAGAGCACCTTTAATATATTTCTAATCTAATTTTTGTTGCCCAAAAAAGTTACATAGAGCACCTTTAATATATTTCTAATCTCATCTTCGTTGCCCAGGTGATGGTCCAGGACGTGCGGAGGGAGACACCGCTGCAGTTCAAACTCAGGGCCAAGTTTTTCCCGGAGGATGTGTTCGAAGAGCTGATCCAGGACGTCACGCGGCGCCTCTTCTTCTTACAGGTGAAAGAGGACCTTCTGTCAGAGGATATTTACTGCCCCCCGGAGACTGCCGTGCTCCTTGCCTCATACGCCGTTCAGGCCAAGTTTGGCGAGTACGATAAGTCTGCACACCAAACAGGGTACCTGGTCAACGAGCGCCTGCTGCCAAAGAGGTGAGGGGTGTCATTGTTGCTATGTATTGTGTGTTGCTATGCCTATGTACTGTCCCATCTCATGCTCAAAGTTGGATTAGGAGACTAAAATACAGCCAGCAGTAACAATAGTAGAATTCATGATAAAATAAGAAATTCAATTTGTCAACTGGACAAAGTTTGTTTGGTCGAAAACGTTTCGCCGCTCATCCGAGAGGCTTCGTCAGTTCTGGTTAGAGTGCTGGTAAGACACTGCTTATATCTCGCTGCAGGGCGGAGCTAACTATACTGCAGTTTTTCCGAAACTATCTCACCTATTTGTTTCTGTCTTTTGTTTCTCTGGTGTCTAGTTTAGCATACCTATTCATCCCTACATGACTGTTTTTCACACCTCTGGCCCTGACCTGGCGAGCCCTATTGTTTCTTTTGTTTGTTTTGATTTAGGTTTAAGAATGGAATTATAGATGGGAGACAAATTATGTCTGACTCCACCATTTCTGTTTAAAGAAGGATTCTCTTTTTTGACAAAAATAGCCTCTTTAACTCCCCTCTCAAACCAATTCTTTTCGACCAAACAAACTTTGTCCAGTTGACAAATTGAATTTCTTCTTTTATCATGGATTCTACCTGGACGACTGAGGGACTCTTCACGCAATAGTAGAATTAATAAAGAAAAATAAGTGGAAGCCTTGCCTTATCCCTAATTAAAGCAACACCGTGTAACATTTTAGTAAGAAAGAAAGAAAGAAAGCTATGCCTTTATTAGTCCCACAGTGGGGAAATTCCAGTTCTGCATTTAACCCATCCTGTTATCAGGAGCAGTGAGCAGCACATTACTGCGCCCGGGGACCATCTCCATGATCTTCTTGCTTCGGCTTGGTCAGGACCAAAGCTATGGTGCATGTTTTGGGTTGGTGGGGGAAACCGGAGTGCCCGGAGGAAACCCACCCAGACACGGGGAGAACATGCAAACTCCACACAGAACACACACAGAAAGGCCTGGGCGACCCGGGGATCGAACCCGGAACCTTCTTGCTGTGAAGCATGAGTGCTACCCACTCAGCCACCATGCCGCGGCATGTAGCAGCATGTCATGAGTCCATGAGTCCATGGAAGTAGACAGTTTAAACCAAACTTCTGAGTATTCTCCATTGAGATTTTATGTCATATGCTAGAAGAATGTATCCAAAGCAATTAAATTTGGCCCTCCTCCAGGCCAAGTTTGAGTTAAGTTTGTAGAGATGCCTCTCACAGGATACATATTTTTCCAATGGGCTTTATTTGAATAATTATCCATGATGAAATATATATGCTTTTATTTTAGCATATTTTCTGGCACAGTAGGCCTTTAAATAGAGTTCCGGCCTCTCCCCACTCTTCACACCCATTTTCTGTACTATAAAACGTAATGGTCAAGACATATTCAAACAATTTTAAAGATCTGAAACTGATACGGAGTTTGATAATCAGAATCAGAATTACTTCATTCATTCCAAAATGTATTTTGTTACAGGAGAAATTTGTGTAGAATCCCTCAGTCGGCCAGGTAGAATCCATGGCAAAAGGAGAAATTCAATTTGTCAACTGGACAAAAACTTATTTGGTCAAATACGTTTTGCAGCTCATACAAGCTGCTTCTTCTAAACCAACACATTGCACTTCTCCTTGTGCTACAGGAGAAATTGTTATCAAATTAATATTAAAATTCATACATCTGTCTTTATTATGAACTGAACCCTAACTGAAGATAGTATCATGAAAACATATTTAAATTATCTAGGAAAAGTTGAACCCAAGAAGGTAACTAATTTTTTAAATGGATTATTGTATATTTTAAGGGTACCTGGAAGGCTTGTAGGACCAGAAACACAAGACTCTGTTATACTGCACACACAATGATATTCTGTGCTGAACAGGTGCTTTAGGTCATCACTGTACAAATAGAAAGTCTGAAGTAAGTGTCTGAAGAATGAGAGAGCCTTGGGATATTGGCAGTTTTAGCTTAAGCAGCCTAACATGGATCAATATTTAACCAAAGATCAGGGTGAGTCACTTTTACGAGAAGTCAGATGCCTTTCCTCTGGGTCACATCCTGTCAGTCTGGTAAAATGTTATAGAAACATGGGTAAGAAGTAAATAATAAACTGCTCTAATTTCACGTTTTAGTGAGTGATTCCCTAGATCTGACTCAGACCTCAAGTCTGACAGTCAAAAGTTTTAAAGGGCCCATATTATTATTAGGAAGTTCTCCACTCTGTTTTTAAACTCTATACACTATAATAATTTGCATACTTTGAACCCTGGAATTGCCAGTCTCTACTGAAATAACAGTAAAAGGTGGCTGTTGTAGAAATGTAGAGATAATAAAAGGATTAGTCACTACTCCTTAACACTTGTGAATGAAACAAAGCACAACTCCCCAGGTCTGTTTATGAGGAGGTAATAATTCTAACATGGTTTAAAGCTCATGAGAATCAATTCTGTTTAATATAGGACATTTACATTTTTCAGGTGTAGGCCTGCCACCTGTTTCCATGGAGATGTTATTTTGCATTCATTGTGCCACAGTATAACATAAGCTTTATCTATCTCCATGGAGACAAGCAGGTGACATTTATTCATTCATTCAAGCGGGCATGCTCATAGTAACAATGTATGCTTTTTCAAGGTTTTTTTGGGCAATAACAACACCTGCAAATGACTAAATGTTGAATGCAATACTGTGGAACATTGATGTGCTTTGCTTTAGAAGAAGAAGTGACTTTAATGATCTCTCTGCATTTTAACCCATCCTATATATATATACATATATTAGGAGCAGTGGGCAGCACACACATTAGGGCGCCCGGGGACCATCTCCATGATCTTCTTGCTTCGGTTTGGTCAGGACCTAAGCTGGAGGTACCTATGGTGCATGTTTTGGGTTGATGGGGGAAACCGGAGTGCCCAGAGAAAACCCATCCAGACACGGGGAGAAACATGCAAACTCCACACAGAAAGGCCCAGGCGACCCGGGGATCGAACCCAGACCATGCATGCAAACTCCACACAGAACACACACAGAAAGGCCTGGGCGACCCGGGGATCGAACCCGGAACCTTCTTGCTGTGAAGCAAGAGCGCTAACCACTCAGCTACCGTGCCGCCAAGAAGAGCTATGTGATGTCCTTTGTGCATATCTAAAATGTATAAAGTAGTAAAAACACTGAATGAGAGGGTGTGTCCAAACCCTTGACTGTGTGTACCCACTCTATTTTAAACTCGAATCTAATCTAATATTTTGTTCTTGATTTCTTTGCAGAGTTCTGGACCAACACAAGCTGTCCAAAGAGCAGTGGGAGGAGAGGATCCAAGCTTGGCACCAGGAGCACCGCCACATGCTCAAGTGGGTTCAACTAATACAAAGAATCAACTGCACTTTTTACATCAAACGAGGAAAGCACTGTGGCGAGACCAGCAATGTTGTACAGATTAGAGGAGCAAAGTTGGAAATGGCAGACCTTGAAGATAACACGGTTCTTTCTTTGTTCATGTTGAAAGTAGATTAGGGAGGCAGGTTTTCAATGTTATTTCAAGGTTTGGCATTAAGATTGTTAAGTTTTAGTAGTTTTGACTAGATTAACTTGTGGTTCATTCTTATATGACCTGGTGCTAGATTTTCCTCAGTTGTTTAATGACATTTCTGTATTGCCTGAAGAAACGCAGTCTGCCAAAGGGGGTATTGATCTTAATTATTTTTTACCCCACTGACAGATAATTGCTTGAAGTGAAAAGCAAACATATGGAACCTTATCAAGCAATCTCGGCCATTTAAGATGATCAGAAATATATGAACCAGGATCAGTATTGATTATAACTAATCTAGAATATTTTGCAACATATAGAGACGGTGAAAATGACTAGTAAGGTGTTGTAATTTGAAAATAAGAAGACAAAGAGTTTTTTGTTTTTTTTACATAACGTTAAGTTAATGTGAGTGGATAGGATACTCAAGATAGATGAGGAAAGACAGTTTAAAGCAGTGACCAACCTTGCAAACTACTAGTGTATATATAGGAGGATATATGGGAGATAGATATAAATAGATCAAGTGTTGAGGCTGTAAGCATAATATGTTCCTTTCCTATCCAACTGCAGTATAATGTAAACTTATTTATTTTTTCTGAAACTTTGTGAACAGGGAGGAGGCCATGATCGAATACCTGAAGATTGCTCAGGACCTGGAGATGTACGGAGTGAATTATTTTGAGATCAAGAACAAGAAGGGCACCGACCTGTGGCTGGGAGTGGACGCTTTGGGAGTCAACATTTACGAGAAGGATGACAGGTACAGAGATGTATTACTAAATTACACAAAACAATAATGGAGCTGTGATTTTATGCAATCTAAATATTTTAAAGGTCCCATGACATGGTACTTCTTGATGCTTTTATATGGTGCCTTATTGGTTCCCTAATACTGTAAATGAATCCTTCTTCAAAATCAACATTCAGTGCATGAGAAAGACACATGTATGGGACAGAGTCAAAAAAATAACTATCTGAACACCTCATTATGGGTATTGTTGCTTGAATGCAAATGAGAAGGACACAGATAGGGTTAGAGGAGCGGGTGGGCCCCCCCCACCCGCTCCTCTGCGCCGCTGGGAGACAGCGCTGCGCTGTCTCCCCACTTCCGCGTTTTAAGCACTGAAGGCAGAAATGAGAGGCATTTCAATGAAAAAAACACATTTTCACAGAAAATAAAATTAAACCACTGCTGTTTCAGAGGTCCAGAGGGTCGGGTAAAGGACTTCCGAGCCTAGAAACACTCGCACGTGCCTCCAGGCAAATAAAAAAACGCATTTTGCATTGCGTGGCTCCTTCGCGGTCCAAACTCTCTGGGCGTGATTTACAGAGACAGGGGGTGGACATCCAGATGGGGGTGAAACTGCATTTGCATTTCTTTTTTCGATCTGACGTCACATAGTTGCCTTGTTCAGAATCGCCCGTTTGAGCTGTGTTTTTTTCAAACGCAGAAAAGGACTGCAAATGCTCAGTTTAGACATTTCGCAACTTTTAGCCATGGGGGGCTAAACAGGGTAGGGGAGCTCACATTAACGTTCAAAAACCTCAGAAAGTGAAAATTTCATGCCATGGGACCTTTAAGGTAAATTATGCTCCCAAACTAATTATTATTTTTCATTGTCCATTTGCTTACTTGGGCCATAGTATTTATAGATCCAGGCTTGGGCAAGGCGTAATTAAGAAACGGTCCTATGTATTGCTTAAAGGTGCATTGTGTATCTTTTCTGATGGAGGGTCTGTCAAATGTTATTGCTTTGTCTGGAATGTTTCACAGTATGGTGTTAATCCTTTCTTTCTTCATGGAGACCAAATTAAACCAAGTTACAAGTCAAATCTGTGGAGAGGCAACCCCACTCACAGAATGCCTGTTTTTCTAGGTATTTTTGAGCTATAAAAAACACCTGTAATGGAATACATGTAAGGCAGAGCTGTTTAATGTCATACTGTGAAACATTCCAGGCAGAGAAATGACATCCATAGAAACAAGCTGGTCACGGAAGTCCAACCAAAAAGTAACACAGTGCACTTTTAACTTATCGTGACTATAATTTCTTGATATTTAACTCAGTGACCGAGTTACAAATTCACAAAAGTACCTATCTTAAATATGCACTTTCCTATTCCTCTATGAACCCTAGTAGTTTATTGACATGTTGACACACTAGTACACAGAAAGGTCAAGACAACTGTTACACAGCAATCAATGAACTTGGTAGTACATATGACCACACAGCTGAGGTTAGCGCGTACAATGTTGTGGTTTTTTAACTTTGATGTAAAGAATAGGTCAATTTCAATGGAGTCCAGGTCGAAATGGTCCACAGCAAGTTTTGCACACAAGTTTTACATTATACAGTAACGAAGCAGTTTCTCTCTTTTCCTCTCTCTGACTCTCTTTGTCTTTCTCTCCCTCTCGCTTCCTTTCTTACTCTCTGTTCTGTGTTTCCCTCTCTCTCGTCTTTCCAGACTAACTCCAAAGATTGGATTCCCCTGGAGTGAAATAAGAAACATCTCCTTTAATGATAAGAAGTTTGTGATCAAGCCTATTGACAAGAAATCCCCAGTAAGTTTAAGTTATTTGTCATTTCAAATAAAAATTCTTAATATGACTCTATTGGGCATTGGACCCTTTTTGAAAAGTGGGTATGATACTGAAATGTATTATTTTACCTTGTTTATGTAATTTTTTTTATTTATTTATTTATCAAATACAGTAGGTTGCAACTAACAATTATTTTATTGGATTAGTTGACTAATCAAACAATTCATTGATAGAAAATGTGTGTTTTTAATACATTTTTAACCTAAATAAGTTTGAAATATGACCAAGAGCTTTTTTTGGCATGTGTTTTAGAGTCTGTATCTTAAGAACTATCAAAATATGATTTATATTTTTTAATAGTCATAATCATCAATTATTATTCAGATTAATTATTGCAGCCCCACAATACAATAACATAACACTTTAATTTTAATTTTACTTCAGATATTTTCTCGTTTTGTCTGCAGGACTTTGTTTTCTATGCCCCTCGCCTGAGAGTGAACAAGCGGATCCTGCAGCTGTGTATGGGGAACCACGAGCTGTACATGCGCCGCCGCAAAACTGACACCATCGAAGTTCAGCAGATGAAGGCCCAGGCCAAAGAGGAGCGTCTGCAGAGGAAGATGGAGAGGTCAGGCCCAGAGCAAATGGGACAATGGGGCTGAGACTGGACAACAGTATTTATTAGTAAACAAGACTGAAAGCCATGAACGAAACAAAGATTTATTTAAGATTAATTTACTTACTCATTTTACAAACAAGTCACAGGTGTGGAACATAAAAATACAAACATTTCTCATAGAACAGTTGAAAATAAAATCAATAAAAGACAATTCTCATGCCAGGTTAAAAGGCAGTGAGTAAAAGTGTGTTTTGAAATTAGACTTAAAAGCATCAACTGAACGGGTGGTCATAATGTGAGGGGGGAGAGCATTCTAAAGTTTGAGGCCAACCACAGCCATATATAGGGCAAGATAAAATGTAAAGTGCTTTGCAGACAGCTTGATATATGTACAGGCTAATTTAACTGTCTTATAGCATCCACATATACTATACTAACTATAAACTGATTTCACAATGACTAATTCAGGACTACACCAGAAGAAAACCATAAGGATAAAATCAGGACTAGATTTCTATACCAAGACCAGAGCTAACTGAGGCTAAATCGAGATTAAACCGAGGCTGAACTAACTTGTGTGTTTTCTGTTGCAGAGATCAGTTGGAGAGTGAGAAGAAGAGGAGAGCGGACATGGAGAGAGAGAAGGAGGCGATGGAGAGAGAGAAACGGGACCTGATGATGAGACTGCATGAGTACGAGGAGACCACCAGGAGAGCTGAGAGAGGTCTTTATTTCATTAATGCAATTTGTGGGCATATAGCGCCCTCTGTGGTCTGTCATTGTTGAACTGTTGATAGAACTGAGTGTATTTTTTCACAGTTATCACAGTTATTGTTCCAAATATGAAAAAAAAGATGGAATAAAAAAAAATATCTTGTATGATTCACTCATTGAGCTACAGAGCCTGCAATAGCTCTGATTAATGATTGGCTGCGGTTTAGGTTTTCACTCAAATGAGAGACTCATGTGAGGCTCATTCTGGTTTCTGTTGGATAGTTGGATAATTGTCTTTGTAGTTAATGAATAAATCAGCATTACGACTGATACCTGTATATTATTATAGCTGTAACTTTATTTGATTTTAACATGTCTACATTATATTAGGTATCACAGGTACGTACATTTTTATGAAATTTGAAAGAAAAATACCATACCTTTGATAAAAACTAGTAAAAATTGGTTTAACTTTTTTTTAATTAAAATTTAATAATTTGTAAGTATGTTAAAAAAAATCCTTTATATTAAAATACTGTTGTACTGTTATGTTTTTTGAACAATATTTGCCCTTGGAAGTTTGTATATTACGTCTGCATTCAGTGTTTTTGACATTATTGAACCCTGTGCTCCCAGAGCTCCAGGAGCAGTTGGACCGAGCACAGCGTCTGGAGGAAGAGCGTCAGCGTGTGGCAGAGGAGGCAGCCCGACTGGAAACTGAGCGCATGGAGGCCATCATTGCCAAAGAGGAGCTGGCCCGACAGGCAGAGGACCAGCTCAAGAACCAGGAGCATCTGGTGAGCCCCCGACCACAGTGAAGTTACATTAGGACATAATAAATGGCTGTAGGACTGGTGTCAATGCATGTTTTAATATTATATAGGTTAGATTGCATCATTTTTTTAATTCTAGGTTTTAGATATATATTTATATATATATATAAAAATAAAAAAAATGTGCTCCTCACCTTCCACGGTGGTTGGTCTCTCACTCTCATCCAGCTCGGGTCCTCTACCAGAGGCCTGGGAGCTTGAGAGTTCTGCGCAGTATCTTTGCTGTTCCTAGTACTGCACTTTTCTGGACTGAGATGTCTGATGTTTTTCCTGGGATCTGTTGTAGCCACTCCTCCAGTTTGGGGGTTACTGCCCAAGTGCTCCGATCACCACGGGCACCACTGATGCCTTCACCTTCCAGGCCTTCTCCAGCTCTTCCTTGAGCCCCTGGTATTTCCCTAGTTTCTCGTGTTCCTTTTTCCTGATGTTACCATTGCTTGGTATTGCAATGTCCACCACCACGGCTCTGTTCTGTTGTTTATCCACCACCACTATGTCTGGTTGGTTCGCCATCACCATTCTGTCAGTCTGTATCTGGAAGTCCCACAGGATCTTGGCTCGGTCATTCTCCGCAACCTTCGGAGGTGTTTCCCACCTTGACCTTGGGGTCTCCAGCCTGTACTCTGCACAGATGTTTCTGTACACTATGCCCGCCACTTGGTTGTGTCGCTCCATGTATGCTTTCCCTGCCAGCATCTTACACCCTGCAGTTATGTGCTGGAGTGTCTCAGGAGCCTCTTTGCACAGCGTACACCTTGGGTCTTGTGTGGTGTAGTAGATCTGGGCCTCTATCGCTCGGGTGCTCAAGGCCTGCTCCTGTGCAGCCAGGATGAGGGCCTCTGTGCTGTCCTTCAGACCAGCCCTCTCCAGCCATTGGTAGGATTTCTTGATATCAGCCACTTCAGTTATGTTTCGGTGGTACGCCCCATGTACGGGTTTGTCCTGCCATGATGGTCCCTCCAGCACCTCTTCCTCTGCACTCCACTGTCTGAGGCATTCCTTGAGCACATCATCTGTTGGGGCCTTGTCCTTGATGTACTTATGGATTTTGGATGTTTCATCCTGGACAGTGGTTCCCACACTCACTAGTCCTCGGCCTCCTTCCTTCCGGCTCGTGTACAGTCTCAGGGTGCTGGATTTGGGATGGAACCCTCCATGCATGGTCAGGAGCTTTCATGTCTTAACGTCTGTGGTCTGTATCTCCTCCTTTGGGCAGCTTATGATTCCTGCTGGGTATCTGATCACTGGCAGGACATAGCTGTTTATTGCCTGGGCCTTGTTCTTGCCATTGAGCTGACTTCTTAGGACTTGCCTTACTCGTTGCAGGTATTTGGCCGTAGCCGCTTTCCTTGTTGCTTCTTCAAGGTTGCAATTTGCTTGTGGGATACCAAGGTACTTGTAACTGTCCTCAATGTCTGTTATTGTTCCCTCTGGGAGTGAGACCCCCTCTGTGTGGACTACCTTCCCTCTCTTGGTCACCATCCTACTACATTTCTCAAGCCCGAATGACATTCCAATGTCTGTGCTGTAGATCCTGGTGGTGTGGATCAGCGAGTCGATGTCTCGCTCACTCTTAGCATACAGCTTGATGTTATCCATGTAGAGGAGGTGACTCATGGTGGCCCCATTTCTGAGTCGGTATCCGTAGCCAGTGCTTTCAATGATTTGGCTGAGGGGGTTCAGATCCATGCATAACAGCAGTGGGGACAGTGCGTCTCCTTGGTATATGCCACATTTGATGGACACTTGTGCAAGTGGCTTGCACTGGCTTCAAGGGCGGTTTTCCACAACCGCATCGAGTTTGCAATGAATGCCCTTAGAGTCTTATTGATATTGTACAGCTCCAAGCACTCAGTGATCCATGTGTGTGGCATTGAGTCATAGGCTTTCTTGTAATCAATCCAGGCAGTGCACAGGTTGGTCTGACGGGTTCTGCAATCACAGGCGACTGTTCGGTCAACCAGGAGTTGGTGTTTGGCTCCCCTGGAGTTTTTGCCGATGCCCTTCTGTGCTGTGCTCATGTATTGATCCATGTGCCCACTTATCTTAGCCGCCATGATGCCTGACATGAGCTTCCATGTTGTGGAGAGACAGGTTATTGGCCGATAGTTGGATGGGACTGTACCCTTCAAGGGATCCTTCAGGATCAGGATTGTACGCCCTTGGGTTAGCCATTCAGGGTGAGTCCCATCCCTTAGCAGCTGGTTCATTTGTGCTGCCAGGCGCTCATGGAGAGCAGTGAGCTTCTTTAGCTAGTACGCGTGGATCATGTCAGGGCCCGGTGCTGTCCAATTTTTCATGCCTGAGACTCTTTCCTGAAAGTCTGCCACTGTGATGGTGACTGGATCTTGTTCAGGGAGATTGCTCTGGTCTTTCCTCAGAGCCACCAGGCGGCTGGCTAAGGCTTGTAGCCCTTGCTTGGCAGTTTCGAGTGCTTCAGGTATGGGCATCTGGCTGTACCTCTTGGGTACTTGCTTTTTCATTGCACCTTTCTGGGCCTCTGACAATTGGCTCACTTCTCTCCGCACCTACTTGATTTTAGCCTCTAACTGTCTTTTCCATGGTGGGTATTGTCTCTCATGGCTCCCATGGTTGCTCTTATAGCCCAGCATTTCTAGGATCACTGCTGCTGAGGTGTATATCAGCTCATTGGTTTCAGTGATGGTTGTGGTAGGGATCACTCTCAGTGCTGCATTCACATGTTCTAGGAGACTTTTAGATGGTACTTCACTTAGCCTCTGTAACTGGCGTCGGGGTTGCCTTGTGTTCATTCGGGCCATGATCTTATCTTTCAGGTCAGACGCTGCCTCGCTCAGCGTAATACTTATTGGGGTTGGGGAGTATATATATATATATATATATATATATATAAACAGAAAAACAGAAAATGAAATCTAGTAATAAGTTAAAGTAGTATTTCCTACTATTTTCCTATACAGTGGTACCTCACCTTACCAAAGACCCAACAAACGAAAATTCCAAGTTACGAAACGCCTTCACGTTAACTTTTGGTCTCTAGATACGAAAGAAAATTCAAGTTATGAAACGCGAAATCTCAAAAATTCAAATAATGCGCGCTCAGCCACACACTATATGCGCTTTTCTCAGACTGGATTTAAACTTTTCTCACATTTGTCTCGCGTTTAAACTCAAACTTTCATAGATTTTCAACAAAATGTATTAATAGTGAAGCGTGGGGGGAAGGGGGAGGGCGGTGTGTGTGCGCGCGGACACGAGTGTGATAGCGCAGCATGACCCGGTGCGGGGCTGCCAGCACGAGAGCCATGCTCAAACCGTGCCTCCTCTAAACCAGGTATAAACCAGGATTAAACCACCGCGGCTCTTGCATGCGTTCGTTCATTAGCTTGGACTGCGTGCGGGGAGGCACCTCCCCTCCTCACTGCTCGCCTCAGTCATGACTCGTGAGGTACACCGGCAGAGCTAGCACGAAACCAGGAAATAGACCCGCATGCGGCGCTTTAATCCACCTGGTCTAGTCCTGGTTTAGTCCAGGTCTAGACCTGGTCCAGTCCTGGTTTAATCCAGGTTTAGTCCTGGTCCAGTCCAGGTTTAGACCTTGGTCTAGACCTGGTTTATTCCATGTTTAGTCCTGGCTCTATAGTCTCTTAGCCAATCAGGACGCAGAACACAGTCTTACACTATTAAAAAAAATGATAAAAGAAGAAATTCAATTTGTCAACTGGACAAAGTTTGTTTGGTCGAAAACATTTCGCCGCTCATCCGAGAGGCTTCGTCAGTTCTGGTTAGAGTGCTGGTAAGACACTTGCTTATATCTCGCTGCAGGGAGGAGCTAACTAGCTAACTACTTTCCGAAACTATCTCACCTATTGGTTTCTGTCTTTTGTTTCTCTGGCGTCTAGATTAGCATGCCTATTCATCCCTACACGACTGTTTTTCACACCTCTGGCCCTGACCTGGCTAGCCCTATTGTTTCTTTTGTTTGTTTGATCTAGGTTTAAGAATGGAATTATAGATGGGTAGAAGTGGCGCCGAAAAAAGATGGCTGCTCACTGCTCCTGAAAAGGATGGGTCAAATGCAGAAGTCACATTTCTCCCGTGTGTCACTGTGTGTCATTGTGTGTGAGACCAATAAAGGCTTAAGCCTAAGTGGAAGTCTTCAGGAAGCCCAACACACAGACACACACACAGATCAATACCTGCTTTTTGATTCACACCACCCACTGCAGCACAAACTGGGTGTTATTCGGACATTACAACACAGGGCCCAAGTGGTTCCCACAAGCACAGAGGGTAAGGAGAAAGAAGAACAACATGTGCAGGAAGCCCTCTCTGTTTGTGGATATCCTAAGAAGGCTGTCAACAAAACCAAGAGAGACAAGGGCAAGAAACAAGATAACAGAGAATCCGAACCCAGGAGGAAAGGGGTAGCAATTCCTTACCTGTCCAGCGTGTCGGGAAAAGCTACAGAGGATTTTCAGACAATATGAAATCCCAGTTTATTTCAAAACCCATAAACACTTTAAGACAAAAACTCATCCACCCAAAGGACAAAACACCGAGCCACAAACAAAGCAATGTGGTGTACTCCATTCAGTGTAGTGAAGACTGCAGTGAGCGCTTCATTGGAGAAACAAAACAGCCACTCCACAAGAGGATGTACCAACACAGACGGGCGTGCCAGAGTGGACCGTCATCTGCCGTACATCTTCACCTAGAAGCCAGGGGCCATTCATTTGAGGACAGTGAGGTTCAGATCTTGGCCAGGGAAAAGAACTGGTTTGAGAGGGGAGTTAAAGAGGCTATTTTTGTCAAAAAGAGAATCCTTCTCTAAACAGAAATGGTGGAGTCAGACATTATTTGTCTCCCATCTATAATTCCATTCTTAAACCTAGATCAAACAAACAAAAGAAACAATAGGGCTAGCCAGGTCAGGGCCAGATGCTTATCTAGACGCCAGAGAAACAAAAGACAGAAACCAATAGGCGAGATAGTTTCGGAAAGTAGTTAGCTAGTTAGTTTCTCCCTGCAGTGAGATATAAGCAAGTGTCTTACCAGCACTCTAACCAGAACTGACGAAGCCTCTCGGATGAGCGGCGAAACGTTTTCGACCAAACAAACTTTGTCCAGTTGACAAATTGAATTTCTTCTTTTATCATGGATTCTACCTGGACGACTGAGGGACTCTTCACGCAACTATAAAAAAAAGTTACACTATAAAAAAAAAACTTGGAACGGGGCCTTGGAACGAATCAGGCTTTTTCCATTGAAATACCTACTCAACTTACGAAAAATTCACGTTACGAAACCACTTCTGGAACAAATTAATTTCGTAAGGTGAGGTACCACTGTAACGTAATTTTTAACTAAGGATTAAGGGTTATTCTAACATTCAGAAGAACCTTCTTATTGGACTTTTTAAGTAAAAAAATGTTTTACAATTTTCTGAAAATAAATTAGCTTAAATATAAATAAATAAATTTGCTTCACCAAACACATGTTTAAAGGTGCACTGTGTAACTTTTCTGGAGAGTGTCTGCAACCTGTTTGTCTCCATGGAGATGGTAATGCGCTGGTTTAAATAATCCAGAGTATGTTATTAGTATGTCTTGCATTTACTCAGCTGCAGGTGTTTAAGCACTCAAAAACATCTTAAAAAATATTAATTTTAACTGTGAATGGGTTTGCCTCTCCACAAATCTCACCTGTAATTTGGCTTGCAAGTCTCCATGAAACATTCTAGGCACATCTCCACAAAGACAAGCAGGTGACGGACCCTCCACCAGACCAGTTTCACAGTGAACCTTTAAGTTGATTAGAAATTAGTGATTCGTTCATTTCTCTGGTGTTGTAGGCTGTGCTGATGCCATTCATATCTTAAATGGGGGCTGTAGCTTGTTTATATGTTAAACATTTATTCATTTATTCATTTTCTTCTGCTTTCTCCGTATTTCGGGTCATGAGGGCAACGGTCCAGACAGATCCGCTGCCCAGATTACAGTGCACTAACAAATCACAATTCCCAAAGCATCATCTGTACAAAAACTACATAATGTTGTGATGTCATCTCAAATTCAGCAATCAGTCATAGAGTGATTTCCTCTTCTCTCATTCATAAACAGGAACACAAAAAACAGGTGTCCGGTGTCATATTTGTACTCTACATTGTGTGCTTTTCCATCAGGCGGCTGAGCTGGCCGAGTACGAAGCCAAAATTGCTGCTTTGGAGGAGGCCAAGAAAGTCAAAGAGGAGGAGGCGGACACATGGCACAGCAAGGTCAGAGCCACCAGAGCATAGATGAGTATATATGCATAATCACATTGTACTAACAAGGCTAGAGGGACATGTTCTGTACACTGATTGGTTCAACCCTAACTGTAGTTAAACCTTCCACTTCATATACCTCAGAGAATATTTTGGCCTTCCCTTGACAAATTCATACAAAACCAGGTATAAAACTGGACTAAAATAGGCCTAAACTATCAGGACTGTAAACCAGATCTAAACAGGGGCAAAACCAGAATATCCCTCATCTTAATACAATAAAATTGTATCTAATTATAGTAAATAAAGTTGGAGCAACAGAAGACCACCAGAGGCAGCCCATGTGCAACCAATGGTGCACATAGTTTGTGGAGCTCTAGATTACAATGTGATGCAGTGTAAATTGTGATGGCAGTGCTGCTCCTTATTATATTTAATAGATACTGAGACAGGAACCATAACATAGCATAGCAAAATAAGTTATGGCTAACGTAAGTTCAAGGGACCAGAAAGCCATTAATAATACTGTATTTATTTATGTAACAACTAAAATGTAATGTTTTTAGGCCAAAGAGGTGGAGGAGAGCCTGGTCCGCACCAAAGAGGAGCTGCAGACGGTCCGGAGGTCTAACTCTCGTGGTGGGTCTTCCTCTTCTTCTTCGGACAGCGAAAGTGAACACGAGCACAGTGAGGAGAACAGCACCTACAGCGCCGAACTGCACCAAAACGAAATCCACGACCACCACGAGGAAGAAGAGCGGCTGACCGAGGCCGAGAAGAACGAAAGACTCCAGAAGCAACTTCAGGTCAGGGAGATAGAGGATACTATGTTTATAAACTTAAAATAAAGTACAGTTCATTCACAATCAGTACACAAACACGCAATTGATACTTAAACAACTTTTGGGTGGGTGGAGAAGAGTTCAGTAGCAAAAACAGATAACTCTTTTTCTTTTTGTTACCATCTTTTAGAGATATTAGCAATGACAATAAACAGTGGGTTTTATCAAAAAGAGATGGAATAATGTTTTGATGGTAAAGTTGATAAAGTACAAGCCTCTGATGACTTTTTGAAATGGCGCTTATCTGTTTTTGCAAATGAACTCTCTATTTTCAAGAATATATGTTATGTAAAATAACTGTAAATGATTAGCACTTGTTCACCTAAGCAAAGGTCAACAGTTTGATCCCTACTAAACCAGTACAAATTGTAGTTGTGTCCTTGGGCAAGACACTTCACCCACCATGTCTATGTGTGAATATGTTAAGTGAGTAGACGGTGGTGGGTTTATGGCTAGGCCTGTCACTGTAACTCATTTTGAAGCATGATATATTGAGATAAATGACTACTTTATGCCACTGCCACAAGATGCAGCCAAGTAAACCATTTTGAAATGGACAGTATCATTAAAAGACCTGAGCTGTAACATATAAATAGAATGAATGAATAAATAAAAGTTAGGCTTAGGGTTAGGGTATTCAACCCTCTGCAGCTCAAATCTTATTGTATTAACAACACAAATTTACAAAGAAAATGTACTCCTGATAAATACTGACTCCCAAAATATATTGTTCCAGCTTTAATATGTTGAAAATATATAAGTCAATATACTAATTATTGTGACAGGCCTACTTTTTAAAAAATCTTTTATTATTTAAGTTACATATTTTCAAACCACAATAACATTTGCAAAGTACTCAGACGACACATTGGGGGATGTGGGCACGGGAATAAACACCACTGGGTATAAGGGCTAAGGTACTTGAAGGCACTTGGGGGAAATACAATGGGGGTCGAGAAAGGGAAACAGGGTGAGTGGAGGGGTCCAAAGGGATTGTTCCAGGTGAAGAAAGGGGGTCTGTGGGAGAGAAGGGCGATGCAGTGCAGCGGAGGAGGGTAGGGGTCAGAAGTCCAACTGAGGGGAACCAGTTCGGGAGATGGAGAAAAGTGTATTGTCTGGGTTGAAGGTGTCGCGAAACTCTGTTTCTCTTGTGGAGTGGTGACAGGCTCACTGATGGCACAGATTGACCATACTTCACCAGTCTGCCCCAAGGCAGCTGTAGCTACAGATGACAACCAAGAATGCATAAAGATGATAGTGTGAAGTTTGTAAACCACGAAGTACTGTGTAGGCATTATTATTATTCACTGCAATCTACAAAATACCAGATTATAATTTATTTTTTCTAAAACAAGTCAACAGTGTGCATGTAAACACATTCAACTGACATTATATGAAACCAAAATATGAGCTCCTCTATTATAAGATTGTGTAGGGCTTAACAAGGATACAGATGATAATAAAGGTTTGACTTTAAGCTTTACATAATAATAATTAGACTTTATCTTAATGACATGCTTTGGTTCAAGTGTTGTTTTGGGAAGTGCTGTTTGGTCCATTCACAGCAAGTATTATAAGATGAAGAAGTGAAAGTAAGTGATGCTGATGGACAACAGTAACAGAAACAAGACGCAACGACAATAGTTTTGACAAATAGCATTATTACCAGAGACCCCACACTCCACTCCCTGCATATTCAATAGGCCTACTGTACCTAACTAACAGAAACTGTAAACAAATAGGTGTAGCAGATTCAGTAGTTTCATTGTAGTTAGCTCTTCTCTTCAGGCAGCTATAATAAGGCAGTGTCCACCAGCGTTTGACCAGAACTGAAGAAGCAGCTGTGAAACGTATTCAACCAAATAAACTTTTGTCCAGTTGACAAATTGAATTTCTCCTTTTACCAGAGAGGAAGTCTGAGGAAATGTTCTAAAATGGTCAAAATAAGAAAAAATTGCTTTTGTTCGGTACTTTCTCAGTTGCGTCATCTGCATCCATTCACGCACTGATAGTCTTCATTCTGTCTCTACCATTTCAACATTGTCCATTACAAATAAAAGCCTGCCATTTCTTACCTTTCATACAGTGTCTAAATCTAACTGATCGTGTTAACCAATAGAGGGAGTGGGTGGGAAAACGGTGTCTATGTGAGCATGGAGCTGCAACAATTTATTATTTTTTATTTTATTTATTTGACAGTGTATATTCATGAACATCTGTAATTACAAGTAAATATGACAGATTATAGCAAACTTCCATCTGTTGTCCCCAAACAGGTGACACAGAAATCAATACAAAATACGAAAGAGTTACAAAGAGACAGAAACGGAAACATAACACGGAACACACAGAGAATGAGCTCTCCAAATCTGGAGGTTATGCTTTCATATATCACAATTTAATATAAACATTTTCAAATTGTCCACAATTAAAAGCATCACTGTACACATTTTATTTCACAAATCATAACTAACATAACTAGCTGCATAACTGACTTTACATAAGGTGGGATGATTAGTATTAGGTTCAGTACGTATTCATATGAACACGTATTAGAGCGTCGAACATTGTGTCCTAAAACGTCTGCTCTTCTCTTTCTTGCCCCAGGCCTTGAGTTCCGAGTTGGCCACTGCTCGTGACGACAACAAGAAGACAGTGAATGACATGCTCCACGCCGAAAACGTGCGTGCTGGGCGGGACAAATATAAGACCCTTCGCCAGATTCGTATGGGCAACACCAAGCAAAGAATTGACGAGTTTGAAGCTTTGTAGATGCATATGAAAATTGAAATCTAAAATACCTCACAAAGTCTGGTCTGTCCACTTAAATTAAAATATATTGGGTGAGACTTTAGTTTAGGGATCACATATTAATGCTAACTAAGTAATTAAGTGACTGTTATGCTAATTAGCTGATACTTGGCTATTAGTTAGTTTTTATCAAACACTTTTTAATGTTTATTAAAGGTGCACTATGTAACTTTTTTGTTGGTGGTGCATCATCTTTGTGTTTCTGTGGAAATGTCATTGCTCTGCTTGGAATGTTCCACAGTATGACATCACATGTATTCAATTACAGGTCAAAAATACCAAGAAAAACAGGCATTCTGACTATGATATGGGTTGCCTCTCCACAGATCTGACCTGTAACTTGGTCTGATTTGGTCTCCATGAAGACAGAAAGGTTTAAAACTGTGAAACATTCCAGTCAAAACAATAACATCACTATGGAGTTACACAATGCACCTTTAAGATTTCAGTGTATGTACAAAAATATCTACTTTAATGGAAAGAAAATAATTAGTAGGCTTAATATTGCAAACTAGACAAAAATACACTGAAAGTACTTTATAAATACTAACAAAGATGTAATTAAGCACTTCTCATGCATTTTACTATTAGCTAGCTATTAATATGTGGTCCCTAACCTAGTTTTAGCATATATTATTTTTAGAAACATACAGTATGAAGGAAGGCTATAATAACACAATACAGACAATGTAATGTACAAAGAATATAGGCTATACTTTTAAAAGAAAAAACAACAACTTCTTACAGGACTTACAAAACAACAATAATTTTCATGAATGGAAAGCACTCATCTTTTGTTGTTGATTACTATAGTTCATCCCTTCTTAATTGTGCATGTTTGACTATCTTAACGCTCCAAACATCTCCACTGCACTACTCTCTCCACTAAAATGCAAATATAATCCTGTTTTGTAGCATTTAACATGAACAAAAATGTACTATACAATTATTTGTACATTATTTCTTTGTACGCTACTAGCAAGAAAAGTACCATGAAGTGTCACCTATTTCATGTCTTCAGTAATAATAAAGACTATTTTGAAAATGCGTCATGAAGTATTTACCAAGAATTATGAAAAACACCAGTGAAACACCAGTCTGTGTAACTGAAAGCAGTGATTATCCATTCACTGTTTTGCTCAAATCACAAAGGTTAGAAGGTTAGTTCTTTTATAAAAACAGGCCTATGTGTGCCTTTCTAAAGTTGACTACTAAAACTAATTTCCTTCCTTTTTGTTCATGTATTTCTTTTAAAGACAGCATTGCAGCTTCAATCTTGTAACTGTTTTATGTAACTGACTAGCAGGTGCTGGGTAAACATCTTTTCGAAAATTGTATGTCTCATTTCAACACAAAATAATGCAAAAAAACTAATAATAATAATGATGATAATAATAATAATAATAATAATAATAATAATAATAATAATAAAACTAGTGGGTTTTGTGCTTTTATATTTGTCATGACTTTTCTCAGCCTGATGAGAACAGCGTATTTAAAATCTATATGGAGCATGATGCACAGTTACAGTGAGATCAAAACAATGTGGGCTTGGGCTTGTATAGTAGGCCTACAATTGAAGAAAAAAAATGGCTATTACTTCACTCTCTCTAAATGAACCGGTAACATTAAGCTCCACACCTGTGGCAGGATGTGCCTTGTACAAATATTTACTCAGAGGAGAAGAAACGTTATCTTGAGGTTGCTAGACAACTTACGCAGCCGGTAATGCTGCATGTTTAAATAAGCACTGTAGGTCAATATTTTACCTTCAAATGGCTGCGAGGATTACGCTTAGTTTTCTTTGAGGGCAGCGCGAGCTACTTGTTGGAGGAAACGCTCTTTATTTTGCCCTTATTGGACACAGAGCGTGTGCGTAAAGCTCCGACTCCAAAAACTCCGTGGGATTGCCCAGTTTTTTTCCTCAGCGGAATCTAAATATAATGCGGTGACAAATAGTCCAAATACAGTAGCAACCCAACTGTGATGTGGGGGTGGTGCTGAAAGAACAGCTCTTTCGGTCTCCACGCGCCTCACTGTTGGATCGGGACTCGAGGAGTGAAGACAGGGTCGGGAATAAAAGACGGACAATAAAAACGGGCGTTTAAGAGTGTGTTTTATCATGAAGAGGCAAAACGCGCGGACTCTGGCTCTCATCGTCAGCATCCTCACCTACCTGGTGGTGGGAGCCGCGGTATTTGAGACCCTCGAGTCCAAACAGGAGAAAAGTCACAAGCGGAGACTCGACGCGCGGAAATATGAGCTGATGCGCAAACTGAACTTAACCAAAGAAAACTTCGAGGAGCTGGAGTCCGTGGTGCTGCAGCTAAAGCCGCACAAAGCCGGGGTCCAGTGGAAGTTCGCCGGCTCCTTCTACTTCGCCATCACTGTGATCACTACCATAGGTGAGTGGCATCAGCTCTCGGGACAGGTGCACGCTCAGAGATGAGCTCATCTCGTCCCATCTCGTCAGCACAGAGACAGCCATGATAACAGCGTAAATAAATCATGTTTCAGCGTGTAGTCTATGCGCTCACAACGTCAACTGGCATTAAAATATGACTTACTGTGGCACTGCTGGACTTTAAGTTAATCTGGCTGAAATGGTGGTTAAAGAAAAAAGACAAAACTAGGATACAATCAATATCAATCAATCAAACAATCAGCACTCACAAGCAACTAGCTGATTCAACCAGAGCCTGAGGAACCTAGAACTTTAACGGGTTTTTAAAATCTTAAGGGCATATACAAAACAAGGTAATCACATTGAGTTCTTTTACAGTCTCTCAGTTTATTGTGTACAATTCACCAACACAATTAAATGACCAGTTTCTTTGCAATTGTATAATTATTAGTCTAAAGTATCCTAAGGTATTTTAAAAGATAACATTTGGATTTTAAAATGTATGTATTGTCCAAATAAGCATCCATTCATTTAGTAGGTTATTTTGATCTAGTTAGTATCCATGTTTTTAATCTTAAATTATATAAAATGAAAGACCTGTTTACTGCAGAAATACCCTGTTTTTTTTACATTTGAGGTTAGTGTTACCAATGTGTTTTCTTTTTGTAAATGTTTACAAAATCTCTGTGGAATGGGAGGTGAAGCTGTAATATCAGATCACTTTTGTTCATGTCAGTGGGTCTGCGCTGATGAAGTGAGAAGTGACGTGTTAAGACAACTGAAGATTTGCACATTGGCTTGTGTTGTGGTAGCAACACTTTCTGCCTGGATTCTTCACTGATGAAAGTGTAGAATTTTAAGAAAAGGAATTCCTGCATTTGAATTCTATTAATTCTATTTTCCCACATTCAAAAATCCACCAAAGTCAACACAGACAGAGACAAAGAAAAATTAGCACTTTATTTATTGCTATTTTAGTAATGTTATTATTAAGTTCTATTGATTTTATGTGCAGCACTTTGGAAACTGTCTCTGTTTATAAAATGTGCTATAGAAATAAAGTTGGATTGGATTGGTTGGAAAACACAGACAGTGTGTCGAGATACGTTTTTGTTGTTGCTGAAAGTATACACCCATAACTGGGGAACATTTAAGCAAATTAATAACATATCCAAAGAGACAATAAAAGGTACATAGTGCACCATATTTAATCAGACAAATCATGCTCTGATTAGCCATCCTTGAATAACAAGGAGCCAGGCAAGCCAAGCAAGTGGTTGCATGGTTACACAGGGTCAACCACACAACAAAATACAGACTTTTAATCAGTGTTATTTAAAACATGAAATAATGCAATTACCTTTTCCAAAGTGTGAACTCTGCTCCAAACAACAAGCTTTTCTATCAGAGCATTGGCTGTAGACCCCCCCCCCTTCCCCCACATGCATCATTGCCAATTTACAATGACTGAATTAATATTGATTAATAATAATAATGCATTTGATTTATATAGCCCTTTTTTGACACTGAAAGCAACTTGATTGTGCAGTAATCAGTCACTCCACACTCTCCCATGGTAGTCTACTATATGAGCTGACAGAAACAGAGCTGCCAATCTGCCTCTGATTACCAACACTCATGCACACTTCACATTCAATATGCGTGGGTGAAGTGCCTTGCCTGAGGACACAATGACAGAATCCACTAAACCACTGCTGCCTCACCATATCCAAGTACTGAGTAGGCCCAGCCATACTTAGTTTCAGTTCTCAAGTGATCGAGCATTGACAACCATTTGTCCAATATTTTTATTTGTCAGATTTCCATGTATATATATGTATATATTTTTATTTTATTTTATTATTTTATTTTATTTCATTCATAAAGTATAAAAAGTGATAGCAATACAAAATATTGAATGAAAGGGAGCAGAAAGAAGAGTAATCTTATGTTTTATTTTTTTTTTTTTCTGAAAATGTTAAATATAACATAGATGCAGGTCAAATATTACACAAAATGGACTCTTTTAGCTTTAAGCCATGTTATAATGTTGTTACCTCCTCAAAACATACTTTTCACACACACATTTGAGTAATCCTTTATTATTAGTCTATATCTTCACAGCTCAAAATGCTCTGATCTTGTGATGTCATATACTGTAGTGGTAGTTTTCAAATTAAGAGCTCCTTTTACCTTTTGTTTTGTAATTCCAGGGCTAAAATCATTCAAATGATTCTAGTGGAGGAGTATGTAGTTTAAAAACAACACAGTGGAGCATGTCTTCTATTACCACATGACATCACTAGTTAGCACTCGGGGGACCTGGGTTTGAATCCCCTACTGGCAATGAGCAAGCCAGTGTGGGTCCTTGGGCAAGACCCTTCACGGTACTGCCCCGCCTGAAAAGATGGTCTGCCCACTGCATCCTGAAAGGAAATGCAGAAGGGAATTTCTCGTGTGTGTGAGATCAATAAAGTCTAAAATCTAAATCTAAACAGAGTGTTTTCTGTTTGAGAGAACTCAAGGAGCCTAAATATGCAGGGTTTGTGTGTTAAACATGTGTGAATGAAACAAAACAAAGCTACAGATATTTTTTTTTAATGAGGAATCAACATGATAGCATAGTTCAGAATCTAGCGTGATATGGGACCTTTAAATGAATAATCCAACCTAACCAGCCTCTCCTCTTTTCTGTCCAGGTTATGGCCACGCGGCCCCCAGCACAGACTCAGGGAAAGTCTTCTGTATGTTTTATGCTCTTCTGGGGATCCCTCTCACCCTGGTCATGTTTCAGAGTCTGGGTGAGCGCATCAACACTTTTGTCCGATATCTTTTGCACCAAGCCAAGAAGTGCCTGGGCATGAGACGAACTGAAGTCTCTATGGCTAACATGGTAACAGTGGGCTTCTTCTCCTGCCTCAGCACCCTCTGCGTAGGCGCCATCTTGTTTTCCCAATCGGAGGGGTGGAGTTTTCTACACGCTTTCTACTATTGCTTTATCACACTAACCACGATTGGATTTGGAGATTACGTAGCTCTTCAAAAGGATGATGCTTTGCAAAATGATCCGAGATATGTTGCCTTCTGCTTTGTCTACATCCTCATGGGGTTGACCGTGATAGGGGCATTTCTGAATTTAGTTGTTTTGAGATTTTTGACGATGAATATGGAAGATGAAAGGAGAGATGCTAAACAGAAAGCGCTGATGACAACAAATAAACCAAGAGCAGAGGTGACAAGACTTCTGCCACTATCCACGGCCACCACACCTGTAGCAGAGACAAAATCAAAAGAATTAAAAGGTGTTTATACAGAAGTTTTACATTTCCAGACTATATGCTCCTGTCTATGGTATAGAAGTAAGGAGAAATTGCAAAGTTCCTCGTCAATGATACCGGAACTGGCTATTTCAGACCCTTATCTTCAAACAGACAGCACGGTTCACTATGTTGAACCAGGGACTACAGGCTGTATGTGCTCGCCAAGACAATGCACCAATATTAGCTCAATAACAACAGGTTTCCTCTCTCCTTTTAGAGTTTTTAAGAGACGCAGCTCGGTGTAGCCTCCATCCAATTCAGCAGATTGGACGACACAATACAGCACTATATACCGCAATCTTGCCAAAAACTATGACAGAAATTTGGCAAGAGGTGCAAAGAGTGGGAGCGTTCGTGGTGCTATAAACCCAAAATTCAACAGGCGGATGCGGAGAGGGAGTGTGCCATGTGCAGAAAAGTCCTGCTCACATGATGTCTGTTTGAGAAGGAGTATGCACATAGACTTTAAGGGTTGGTCTAAAACAGTTGACATGTGTGTCATGTTAAAAAGAGATGCAAAGAGATGACAACACTGGGGCTGCACGAGGTATGACAAATGTGGGACTAATAAATCAATAAGTGCATTTTACTTGCTGTCTCCATGGAGACATTAAACTCTACAACTATATCTTGCATTCATTCAATTAGGTGTTTTATTGCTTAACAAAATACCTCGAAAAACTTTCATTCCCACTCCCATGTCCACAGATCTGACCTATAACCTGGCTTGGTGGTGCCACCTGTTTATTTCTATGGAGACAGATAAGTTTGTTACCATATACTGTGGAACAATTCACGCAAAGCAGTAACATCTCCAACAAGCAGAAAAGTTACATAGTTTTTAATTTTTTATACAAATATTGTGCAGTTCATGTGATTTAAAAATGTGGTGTACAGTGTCAACATCTTAGACCCAGAGTGTAGTTGGACGAATGAGAGATTTCATTCTTTCTTGCATTTACCAAGAGAGACCAAAATCAGCAATACGGCTGTTCTCTCCCATCTGAAAG
This sequence comes from Paratrypauchen microcephalus, assembly GCA_036785185.1. Lineage (NCBI taxonomy): Eukaryota > Metazoa > Chordata > Actinopteri > Gobiiformes > Gobiidae > Paratrypauchen > Paratrypauchen microcephalus. The sequence continues at coordinate 3,306,333 of JAVJIX010000010.1, forward strand.
AAGTCAATCCCAGAATGTGGTAAGGACTCCACTAGAAGTTTGGTTGCAGTGTTGTGTTTTGTTGTTTCTATTAACCCTGGTACTGCAAAAGGCAAATACTTCTGAAATTATACTGGTGTGCTCTATAATAACAAATTATTCCACACAAGCTATCAATGGATTTCCGAATGATGGAAGATTTTAATGCAACTGATAATTTAAAACAAAATAATATATCTTTTAAATGTTGAAAAGTCCTCAGAATGTCAGCTGTAACGCATTGGTAAATGAATAGTTAGCATATGGGTATAGCCTCGTATATATGTTAAATCCATTTATTTTGGCATTTGACTCTACAAATATGATTGGAATCTGTTTTGAAGATATAATGTCAGACACAAAGCTGCACTGGCTGGAGATTGTATTGAACCAGTACAGATCATGAAGTTACAGTTTAAACCAGGTCACTGTCACGTTCTTGTGTTTTTAAGATGAAATGACTGTAACTGAAAATGACTCAAAGTGGAGCGGCCTGTTGTTGTGGGCAAAATTATGTAACAAAACAAAGTTCAGAAAATCACAAACTGGATACGGCCAATGACCTCAGAAAACTCACTTAACTAGAAAGACAATTCTCGCAGCTTTGATACTAAACAAATGGAGTGAATTTAATTTATGTAAACCCTCTAAAAAAACAATCATTAAAGACACACTATGTATCTTTCCATGGTGCCTAGTCTGCCACTTGTTTGTATAGATGTAGATCTTATTGCTTCAGTTGGAATGTTTCACAGTGTGGCATTAATCTATCTGGCATTTATTAAATTACAGGTGTTTTCTTGCAAAAAAAAATACCTCGATAAGTCATCCATGAATTTATGAGTGGGCTTGCCTCTCTCCACAACTTGGCACCTGCCTGTCTCCATGGAGATAGAGAGTTTAATACAATACTGTAGAACATTACAGGCAAAGCAGTAACATCTCCATGGAATAAGCAGACGGTGGACGCTCTGCCAGAATAGTTACGTAGTGCATCTTTAAGACCGCTCTCCAAACTCATGTGTAATCGCTTATTCCTTTTGATGCTGACCAGAGGAGGGATGCTCTGACCATTTAGCAATCACAATCTAGTCCCTATATACTCAACTAGCCAGTTTTATAACAACCCTGTATATTTAAAGGTGCACTAGGTAACTTTTCTGGTGGAGAGTCTGTCACTTGCTTGTCTCCATGTAGATGTTATTGTTTTGTCTGGAATGTTCCAGTATGGCCTTAAATGTATCCATCTTGCATTTACTAAATAACATGTTTTTATGTTGACCTAAAACTACATTCATACTGTGAGTGGGCTTGCCTCTCCACAGATCAGACGTGTAACCTGGCCCTGTGGCGTCAACTGCTGTCTTCGTAGAGATAAAAAAAAAAAAGTGTAATGCCATACTGTAGAACATTCCAGGCAACTTCTCCATGAAGAGAAGAGGGTAACGGACCCGCCATCAGAACAGTTGCATAGTGCACCTTTAAAACATGTCTTATTTTTCTTGAATTGTCTTCGCTCCACGGAAAAAATTGCTCTTGGAAATGCATAACTTAGAAACGTCAACTCAAATGCTGTTTTCTTTCATATGAGCACAAGGCTTAAGGCTTTGTCATAATTAGATCTACATTTGTTTTGCTTATTGGTAAAACACTCTGCATAAGATCTCATATTAATAAGCAATAATGACAACATGAGCCAAATCAGTATATTATTTTTTCCCAGCTCGTGTATAGCTCTGCTTGTTTGAATATAAGTTCAAGCTGCATCTGCACAGAGCTATACATGGCACCTATTTTAAGCCAGCGTTCAGAGTGGCAGATGGGAGGGGCTTTACAACTCGGGACAAAAGATAATGAGGCACTTGTCAATCATCTGCAATTACTGTAAAAGTCTGTCAAAGGAAAAATCTACACGCGTTTCTCTCATTTCTCTGTCCATTTCACAGCAAACACGTGTTGATTCACGCTAAGTGATTCCTGTTAAGTTTAAATTAGGTTGGTAATTAGATCTTTCTCAGTGGACAAAAACTACATTTTAGATGTTAGAACTAGAATATCCTGGTACTTTATGAAAATTTAATGCACAAAAAGAATGCACATTTTTAGAAGATTTGTATTAAAATGTTGAAACTGCATTTTTCAGACTTTTGTTGCCCTTGTACCAATTTTGTTTCTGTATTTATTTTACACATATAAAACTTTTGTTAGCTGTATAAGACTTGTTACTTATTTTTTAGCATATTTCATGTTCATGTTAAAATTTGGTATGTTTATTTTATTTCCAAAATAGCAGAGATATAATGTTACATTGTACACCACTTTCTTTTAAAGTGCCCATACTACACTATTTTCTGATCTATGTTATATTCCTGTTTCCTTAACACAAACATGCCTGGAGTTCTGTTTTGTTTCATTCACATGTTTAACACACAAATCTTGCACATTTAGACTGAGTTCTTCTCTCAAACAGAAAACACTTGTGAGGTGTGAATGAAACAAAACATATCTCCAGATATGTTTTTGAGGATGTAACTACATTCTGACATGGCTCAAACTCACAAGAGTAAATTTTGCGTAATATAGGACCTTTAATGTCTGAAAAATAACATTTTTTTATGACCAACTCCAATAAGCCAGACTGCAGCAGCCAAATGCACGCTATATGCAAGAGCTGTACCAGAGACTTTTTAAGGCAGAAGCAAAGTTGTACTTGAACACAATACACTTGAAGCTGTTTGCCTGTCAACACTTGAAAAAACTGTATAATATTTATAATGTTTATTTGTATTGTTATTTTCAAAGAGATGTGTGTGGTAACATGAATTGCACAAACATGTCACTTTGGGCCAGTTATAAAGAATTAAGAGAAATATAAGTACAATAAAATGTCTGATATTTTATCCTAAATAACTGGTTTGCTGTATTTATTGTCCAAAAATATACAGAGATGTGTGCTATTTATGAATGTGAATGAATGCCTTTGTCATGACCACTATAGCACTATGCAGTCTCCAAACTATAGCTTTGGAGCTACCGGTAGCTCTTCACCCCCTTCCATGTAGCTCGCCAAGGGATTCCTAAATTACATGTATTGTGCTAAATAAATAAAATTTGACTGATTAAATGCCTTTTAAAATTGTACATGTATCATTTTGATGCCTAAATTTATGCACTAATAAATGGATAATGGTTTACGTTTTATAGGCATCTAACTGTACCTCATCTAAGGCTTCCTGTGGATCTTTTATATAATAAATTTCTTGTGACCGTTAAAATGAGCAACTCTCTGACATTTTATGTTTTCTAAAGCTAGTTCACTGGAGGAAAAAGTTGGAGACCCTTGCACTATTTTTAGCGTGTTATGTCCCCTGCAGGACCATCCCACATTAACCATATTAAAATTTTTTTTTTTTACCCATCTGCCATACATGCAAAATAGCTATTAGAAAAAAAATCATCAGGACTTTAAAATATTGGGTCAAATTCGACATTTTTTCCTCAAAATCATAATCATATAGATCATATAGATGTATTTGTGTCCTTAGGCAAGACACCCACATTGCCTCGTATGAAAGTGGCGTGTGTGATGGTGATGGCGGTGGTCGGAGCAACCGATGGCGCAGATTGACAGCCTCGCTTCTGTCAGTGTGCCCCAGAGCAGCTGTGGATATAATAGTAGCTATATATATCTAATGCATTATTATCAATCATATATACATTTCAAAAAACAAATTTGTATTTTTTATTTTTGTGTGTGTGAGTGTTTTTGCCTGCTTTTGTGATGTAGATGAGTTAACTGAAGAATCAAATATCAAGTGGGTTTTATCAAATTCATGAACTTAATGAATTCATGAACTTTAATTTCCAAGATATATTTGAGTTAATATACTGTACGTAGTTAAAATAAACAGTGTATATAAGTGCAGGAGGTGCAGTCTCCACTCCTTATTCAGAAGACTGGTATGCTTGTTTCCTGATCTTTAGCGTGACCACATAAACAGTGAACACAGCCCAGGTCCCTCTCTGTGTATTGTCATGTACAGTGAGAAAACCCTGCCTGCTGAATGTATAGAAAAGTCCCTTGAGTCCAGATGGCTGGGCCCTGGGAGCCCTGACTGAGCTCCAGCTCTGGACAACCTACAGCAGGTGAGTCACGATATGGAGGAGGACCATTACATGTTCACTGTGTTACTCTACAATATATTGCACATATTGTAGATACAGTCTGTTTTCTTGTTATTTAAATAGCTTTATAATTTTCCATATACACTACTGAATCTGGTTGTACACTTATTGAGCATGTTTTTATGGAAGATGCTCTTTCTAATTAGTCCAAGAATACATTTATTTTCTAGAAGTAGGCCTACATGTTACCCATTCATACCTGAAATGTTCCACAGTATGGCATTAAACGTAATATCTTTGTCTATACATGCTTGCTTACCTGTGAGGAGGCTTGCCTATCCACAATTCTAACCTTTAACTTGGTCTGGTAGCATCACTTTCTTATGGGAAAGCAATTACATCTCCATGGAGATAAGCAGGTGCACCTTTAACATATGATTCATCCCTTATCCTATTAGTTACTATAAGTGGACTCTTTATTGCTATTATGCTATGCTTTCTAATAAACAACTAAATAACATCATTAGTATAAATAATAAATGGGAAAAATATAAATATACACTAACTGTTTCATTTTCCTACCTTGCTGTATTGTCTTCTTCTTTGCACAGGAACACAATTAAGCAGCGGACATCATGCTTTGCCCTTATGTCAAGTGTGAAGTCTTGGCGCTATATTTAGTCCCAAGTTCTTAAGGCCCAGATTGTCCCTCCTCAGTCGTCTGGCTCCTTTGAACAAGACACTTTGAAAATGCAACGATGTTCTTCACTGTTTTAATCTCCCTTTTGTTTAACCTCTGATGACACTACAGATGGTGAAGTGTTTGGGATACATTTGCGCAGTTTTGCAACAGCGGATCTAAAAGCCTGGCCCGCTGCCTGCCAATTGTCCCTTGAGGGCATCACACTCACAGAAAGGGAACAGAAGGAAGGGTCTATTGGACATGTCCCAGTGCTGCCCCCCCATGGACAGAGCATCTGCTGCACTCTCCTTTGGCCATAGACCCAGGTCACAGACTGAAATATCTGCACAGAGAAGTTCAAATGACGTCACCTGGTCAGAGGCAGGTGACAGGTGACACAGGGAGAGGAGCCATTCAAAACACTGGTTGGATTCAATATAATGTAAAATGAAATAACCGAGAACCAAATTGTGATGAACAGGGTCAAAACATGTCCAAAACTGCAACGCTTGAACTGTCTGTAGGTCTCAAAAGAATTCAAAGAAGGAACTGGTCCAACAGGCGAACAAGATAAGATAAGATAAGATAAGACTTTACTGATCTCACGCAGGAGAAATTTACTTGTCACAGTAGCTCCAGGTAGGGACAGTTTGAACAAGAAAGAAAAAATTCAAGATTCAAGATTCAAGATTGTTTATTTGTCATATGCAGAATCAACACAGGGTCAACAATGCAATGAAATGCTTAGGATCAGAAGAACCGTTGACTCGCTAAGATAGTCAGAAGTACTAATAACATGTAATACTAGTACATGGTAAAAAAAAAAGTGTTGCAAAAGTACAGGGGAAGAAGTAAACAATATAATAAAATATGTAATAAAATGTAATAAAAATACAAAGTACAATGTACAAAGGTGCAGGTAGGATTAAATCAAAGATCAAATAAGGCGTAAGTAAAGTATTTCACAGATTGCACATAATATGGTGTGGTATAGGTGTTGCTTGTGCAAGAACAAGAACAAGGCACAACAGTTGGTTTGATTATTACCTTGCTGTAGCCTGGAAAGGTTTAAGGAGGCCTATTTTGACTGTATAATCAATCCGAGTCAGTGGGTTCATTTTTCGTAAACATTATTCAGACCGTGCCACAGTTCACGTTGGGGTCATTGCGGGGGCAGGACCTTTGGAGGCGGGTCTGTGCGCTATGAGCCCCTGAACCAGCCGAGGGAGCTGTTCACCCAGATCACGCTCAGCAGCGAGGGTTCTGTCTCTTTAACACAAGTTCAATGTCCAGCAACGAACTGCCCCAAGATGGAACTCCGAGCAGCGGCTGCGAACGCACTGGCCCAGCACTGGAAAGCGGCTCTGGTGATCGGTGGGGCTGGCGCTGCTCTGCTCGTTGGTTATAAATATCTGCGAAAACCAGAAAAGCTGGTGCGCGTTGGCGTCGTGTCGCAGCTTCTCGTTCACCCGCTGAAGTCCGGGAAAGCGCTCTCCGTGGCGCTCGCGGAGTGCCTCAGAACTGGGCTCAAATTTGGAGACCTGCAGGATCGGTGAGTGCGAGAGTGCAGCCCGACCATGCACACTTCCACGAGTGCAAGAAGTGGGACTGTGATACCGTCTATGAGTGGGAACTAGTTTGTCAACACAGGGCTTGTTGCATAAGCCCAACACCACAGGGAGTCAAAGTTTAATTTGATGAGCAGGATTACGCACAGCACATTTTATTACACCATTTCCCCTTTTATACATGTATTTTTGTTGCCTAAATGTGAAGTGAACCCATAGGCCTAAACATCTGTAAATGATGCAAATACTTGTAAATGCTTGAACAGACTATCCACTTCACTCTAACGGCCCATGTACTGTTGGGAAAACTAGGGGTACATTAATTCCTCTCTTTCCAGTGCCAAAAACGTATCCTCTTCTTGCTGTTTGGTAGCCTGCTACTATCCGGGTATATCTGTTGCATCCATAAGCCTAGAAGTGTCTGCCCATTTAGGCTGGTCTGTTTGCGCTGACCTCTTGGGTAAAACCAGAGTGCAGTCCACTACAACCATCATGTGGGATGGACTCAGCTCTGCTTTTATGAGTTTTCTGATCTTGATACCAGCAAAAACTGTCAGATGGGTGGTGGTGGTGGTGGGAGAGACAGAGTTGAGGGCAGTGTCCAGTTTCTGTTACATATTCTCATCTGATAAAGACTCTGGAGAGGCTCGTCCTGGGTCACCTCCGCTCCACGGTGAGCTCGGCGATGGACCCGCAGCAGTTCGCGTATCGGCCCGGCATCGGAGTAGAGGACGCCATCATCTCTCTGATGCATCGCTCGCTGTCCCACTTGGAGAGGCTCGGCAGCACTGTGAGAATCTTGTTCTTCGACTTCTCCAGTACGTTCAACACCATCCAGCCGCTGCTCCTGAGGGACAAGCTGGAGTGGGCAGGAGTGGACTGTGACCTGGCTGAGTGGATCCTGGACTACCTCACAAACCGGCTCCAGTTTGTGAGAGCCCGGGACTGTGTGTCTGACCTCATGACCTGCAGTGTGGGGGCGCCCCAGGGCACAGTCCTCGCGCCCTTCCTCTTCACCCTCTACACTGCAGACTTCAGACACAACACGGACAGCTGTGTCCTGCAGAAGTTCTCTGATGACTCCGCCATCATTGGTCTCATCACAGACGATGATGACGCGGAGTACAGAGGACTAACGCAGGACTTTGTGGACTGGTGTCAGCGGAACCACCTTCTCATCAACGCAGGTAAGACCAAGGAGTTGGTAGTGGACTTCCGCAGATGCCATTCTACTGCCCCCCCACCAGTGAACATCCAGGGAAGGGACATTGAGAGAGTGGACTCATAGAAGTACCTGGGTGTTCATCTGAACAATAAACTGGACTGGACTCATAACACAGATGCACTGTACAGGAAGGGCCAGAGTCGGCTCTATCTCCTGAGGAGACTGCGGTCCTTTGGAGTGAGAGGGCCACTCCTGAAGACCTTCTATGACTCTGTGGTGGCATCAGCCATCCTGTACGGTGTGGTCTGCTAGAGCAGCAGCGTCACAGAGAGGGAGAAGAAGAAACTGGACAAGGTCATCAGGAAGTCCAGCTCAGTCCTGGGCTGTCCTCTGGACTCGGTGCAGCAGGTGGGGGACAAGAGGGTCCTGGCTAAACTCATGTCTATGCTGGACCATGAGTGTCACCCCCTGCAGGACGCTCTGTCGGCTCTAGCGAGCAGCATCAGTGACAGACTGATTCACCCTCGCTGTGTTAAAGAGAGATTTCGCAGATCTTTCCTTCCTGCTGCTGTCAGACTGAACAATGATCAATGCTAGTCATGTTCATCTCCATAGCAACTATGTGTCATCTCCATAGTAATAATTACATGTGCAATATTATTTAAAGTCACTTTACCTGCTACTTATTTGTGTAACAACCACTGTCCATCACTACACTGTACACAATCATCTGAGTCACTTAATTGTAGTGATATTATATATTACTGAACTGGAGTCACTTTAACTGCTGTTTGTTCACTGCTCAGAATCAAAGACATTTATTGTGCAGCGTTCCTGTGCCTTTTAACCTTACAGTGTTGTGTTTTTTTAGTTGATTGTACATACTTATTATTTATCTTAATTTTTGATGCATGCTCTTTTTTCCAACTGTTTCTGAAACTTGCGTTGTGACACTGCAATTTCCCCATTGTGGGACAAATAAAGGATTATCTTATCTTATCTTATCTTATCTTAGTTATGTGAACAGCTAGTCATGTGTGCAGACTTTCATTCCTTTACCCCTGTTGTGTTTGCAGACACTGGTTGGTGGTGACTGAGGATGGCCACATGGTGACCGGGCGACAGGAGCCCCATTTGGTCCTGATGACGCTCACCTGTGAAGGGGGGCAAGTCTGTCTGAATGGGCCCAATATGGAGGAGCTCAAAGTCCCCATGAAGAATCCTCAAAACAGGGTTCTCGACTGCAGGTAATTTAAAAGGCCCATATCACGCTATTTTCTGAACCGTTTAATGTTATTTCCTTATCACAAACATACCTGGAATTTTGCTTTGTTTCATTCACACAAATTTAACACACAAAGCCTGTATATACAGGCCGATTTCTCATCAAACTGAAAACACTCTGTTCCAACTTGTGATGTCATGCAGTAATACAGGAAGTCCTCCACTGTGTTTTTAAACTCCATCCACCTTCACTATAATGGATACTTTCAGCCCTGAAATTGCCACTCTACTGAACTACTGATAAAAGAAGCCATTATCTTGAAAACTACCACTTCATGACATCACAAGGTGGAAGAGAGCATTTTGAGTTTTGGCGCAACTCCAGGTATGAAAACACTACTCCAGGTATGTTTTTGATGAGGTAACAGTGTTATAATATAGCTTAATGCCCACAAGAATCAATTTGGCATAATATAAGACCTTTAATTAACTTAAATTATATCTAGAGTTATTTCATCTCTATGCACTTGTAGCTTGATTTGAGATTTGAGATCAAGTCTTTTGTCGCTAGGGAGTTGTTGGCATGGTTATGACTCAGGAACATTTTAGGTAACACTGAACAACTTATCTTTGGGCAGAGCATTGCAAAGGCACTTATCACACTGCATTCTGCTCCTTTTAAGTGTGTAATAGATTTTACATAACGGGCAAATGACATTGGCATAACATTTCTTCATGATTTGATGCACTCTTGACAACACTGATTGAGAATGTCTGAAGTAAACAGATAGAAAACTTCACATCTTCTTCCCTATTTCTGTTGAGTTATTCTTAGACAACTGGTGAGTCTCTGCTGTTGTGTTGCTTCTCGCAGGTCAAAAAACAAATGTATATAATTGTTTTCTTACTTTCAATAGTATTTCAATGTGTATATGAAAAAGCACATATCTAAACACTAATTAATGTGTTGTGCAGAGTGTTTGGGTCAGACATACAAGGAAGGGACTGTGGAGACGATGCCTCCTCGTGGGTCACTCGTTTTCTCAAAGCAGAAAAGACCTATCGCCTCGTGCACTTCGAACCCCACATGAAGGGGAGGAAACCAGGAGAAACGCTGTTCCCAGAAGATGAGGTAAACCTATTCTAAGAGCTGCATAATATGTTGAAAATGTAATATGGCTCCATACAAATCATGTTATGAAAAATACACTGTCAAGGTAGCAGCTTTAAATTACATTATGTTGTTTTTAGTTTATTGTTCTTGATTAGACCCTAATGCATTTAAAAATGTATATATGGTTTTTGTGCAGGTTTAATGTAAAACTATTTGCCTTAATTGAAATGTTTCATAATACAACATTAAACTAATCAGTTTTGCATTCAGCTGTAGGTGTTTTTATAGCTTTGGAAAGTCAAAAGGAGAAATTTGGTTTGTCAAGTGGACAAAAGATTATTTGGTCAAATACATTTCGCAGCTCATCCCAGCTGTTTCTTCAGTTCTGGTCAGACGCTGGTAGACACTGCCTATATCTGCCTGAAGAGAGGAGTTAACTACAATGACATTACTTTGAAACTATCACACCTATTTGTTTACAGTTTCTGTTAGTTAGGTAAGCCTATTAAATATTCAGTGGGAGTGGAGTGTGGGGTCTTGTTAGCATAGCCACTCAGGGCCATAATGGCCGTTTTCACACCTCTGGACCTGACCTGGCTCCCTATTGTTTTCTTTGTTTGTTTTGATTTAGGTTTGAGGATAGAGTTATAAATGGGAGACAAATGATGTCTGAGACCTCCATTCCTGTTCAAAGAAGGATTCTCTTTCTTGACAAAAATAGCCTCTTTAACTCCCCTCTCAAACCAGTTCTTTTCTCTGGCCAAGATCTGTACCTCACTGTCCTCAAAGGAGTGGCACGTGGCTTTTAGGTGGAGATGTGCGGCAGATGAAGGTCCACTCTGGCACGCCCGTCTGTGTTGGTACATTCTTCTGTGAAGTGGCTGTTTTGTTTCTCCAATGTAGCGCTCACTGCAGTCTTCACTACACTCAATGGAGTAGACCACATTGCTTTGTTTGTGCCTTGGTGTTTTGTCCTGTGGTTGGACCAGTTTCTGTCTTAAAGTGTGGGTTTGAAATAGACTGGGATTCCATGTTGTCTGAAAATTCTATTGTTTTTCCGGAACACCAGCCAGGTAAGGAATAGTTATACCCTTTCTCCTGGGTTCTGATTCTCTATTGTCTTGTTTCTTAGCTCTAGTTAGCTCTTAGTTTTGTTGAAAGCCCATTTAGGATATCCACAAACAGAGTGGGCTTTCTGCACATGTTGCTTTGGAAAGCTTTGGAAAAAACATCTTCACTGTGAGGGACCTCTCACCTCTCCACAGACCTGACATGTAACTGTTTGTCTACATGTAAATTAGTTTAATGCCATACTGTGAAACATTGGAACATAGGAAAAAGCAATAAACTCCACAGAACTTCTGTCGCCTATAATTTGCCTCCTATATTTGTTTTAGTCCTGGCTGGATATCTTGTTACAGCTCAGTGACTGACCCAGGGTAATTGGCCTACATGTGGTGCCGTTGTTGTCCAGGAGGTGGCGTACCCAGACTTGGCTCCTGTGATGATTCTTTCGGAAGCCTCAGTGAAGGACCTGAGCAGGAAATTGGAGAAGCCTGTGACAGTGGAGCGTTTCCGGCCAAATGTCGTCATCAGCGACTGTGAGCCTTTTGATGAGGTCAGTTCTTCTGTTACTAAAAAATAAAGTAAATTATTGAAGCAACAAATGTGTTCCTCTGTCAAATTAAACACATGTTGTATAGTTTATAGTGTGTGTAGGTTTAGCTAACAGGTAAAAGGCACACTTCCATAGGAGTATCACAAATTCTAGCTAGTTATAATATTAAAACCAGTGGTGCTTCAATACTATTTGTACCTTAACTTGGTGCCTTGTGTATCGCACACACCTAGGGCTCCTGGGGAGTGTTGTCTAGAACTTCATGATACATTATTTATCCAAGTCATAGACTGTAGAAGAAGTGGACTAAGTGAGCTCCAAAGGAAGCTCATGAGGCTAGCAGTTATACAGCAGGAGTGAATTTGGAGTAGATTCCATATTAGAAATAGGAATTTTGAGCGGGTTATTTCGAACATTTTAAGACCAAAATAATGAGGCTCACTGCAGCAGTTAAAGAAAGAGTGGTGACAATTTTTCAGTGTAAAGTCAATTGGAAACAGAGTCAATTGAGCCAGAAGAGCCCCCATTTAGATACAGTCTATGATTCCGATACAGTGTTCACAATACAATATATTTCTCAGTACCCTAATTCACTAAAACAGTTTACCAATTGTACATTTTCGTTATGTTGAATAACAAAATTAATTAGAATTTCATGCCCACAGTGCCCTTAATATCACAAATAAAACAACTGATCCAAGATTAACTTAATGCAGTAGTCCTCAGGTATTGTATTATTTGCCAATAAATTAATAAACAAATAAATGAACATGGTATCAATTAGGGGTGTGCATTGCCATTAATATGGCGATATGATAGATATCACAATATGCCTGTTACAACTCAATATATCATAATATATCCCAATACTAAAACACAGGACTATATATTGTGATTTATCAGTAATTGTGTATAATAAAATGGTTGAGTACACCTTCATGAGAACAAAATTGGATGAAATACAGTTGGTTTTATTTTTAAAACATGATCAGTAAATGGAACTTATGATTTTTTTCATGAAAAGCATGACTTTAAAAAATCTATTTGGATGCATTTTGAATTGATACGAGAATCACGCAATGAAGTATCGTGATATACATTACCACTGAACTGATTTTTGTCTTACACCTATAGTATCTATATACTTGCCAAGAAATCATTAATGAAGACTGATTCAATAAAGTGTTACAAAACGGCTTGGTTCAGTTATATCCAGACCAAGACTACTGCTCAGTGTTTGTGTGAGAGAGTAACGATCACTAATTAACCATACATTTCACCAATAAACTATTTGCAGAATGTCACTACATAATTTTCTTCTCTTGTTATTGTTTGGATTCCCTTCTGTTAAATAATGATCATTTGGTTGAGGTCTGACTCATACGCAGCACCCTGTTCAGAGCAAGAAGCTCTGATTTAATTTTATCTCTCAAACCAAATGTTTTGCTTTTTCAGGACTCTTGGGAGGAGATCCAGATTGGCAGCGTGCGACTGAAGCGTGTGATGGCATGTGGAAGGTAACACCGATCCAGGAGCCAGTGTCACCACCGAGTTGCCAATGCACAATCTCACAGCGTTCACGGCTATTAGTAGTATCAGCATTTGATAACAGGCCATACTATGTGTTTGTATTGTTTTGAACCAAATTAATCATCAGTGAATTGTTTTCTGGAGACTTAAATGTCCTTTATTATGCAGAATTCACTAGACATGTTAAAATGTTGTTACCACATCAAAAACGTACCTGGAGTTGTGTTTTGTTACATTCACGCATATTTGAGTAATCCTCTATTATTAGTCTGTCTACATCTCCAAAGTTCAAATTCCCTTTCCACCTTATAATGTCAGGAAGCGAAAGTTAACAGCTGCCTTTTACCTTTAGTTCAGTAGAGGTTGGCAGCTCCAGAGCTGAAATCATCTAAATGATTCTTGTGAAGGTGTGTGGAGTTTAAAAACACAGTGGAGCACCTTATGTATTACCACTTAACATCACAAGGTGTGTTAAACATCTGTTACTGAAATAAAACAAAACTCCAGCTTTATTTTTGATGAGAAAACAACATTATAGCATAGATCAGAAAATAGGGTTATACAGGCCCTTTAAACTACTGTAAGTACCCTGAGAATTGTAGTAAGTATTAAAGTATTAATTACAAGACTATGTGTAAGGTATGTAATGTAAATGCACACAATCTTTCTTCTGCAGTTAACAATTTCAACCAGTTAAATGCTCTTTGTTAGTTCACCAAGATAAGGCACCAGAGACCCATTTTACAATCTTGAGTTAGGTTTGGTCAGTAGCATTGCCTAGCTGGAGGATATTGTCAACAGGAAGACCTCAATTTGCATGGACATTTTAAACTTAAACGGTAGTTCCTTATTGTTCGGTTAAAATTGCAATGGAATTTACCTTGGATAATAGTAACCATGTTTTCACAGATGCATTTTCACAACAGTTGATCCCGAAACTGGTGTAATATCTAGGAAAGAGCCACTGGACACACTGAAAAGGTTTGTACAATATTAACTACAATGATTAATAGTAAATTATTAAGTAATATTGTAAACTATTATAGTATTGTAGTCTTTTATTCATTTATCACTGCATCCAGTTTATTGGCAGTACTTTTCCCCCCCAAGATCCTATATAATGCAAAAATTGACTCTAGTAAGCCTCAACCTCATGTTAGAATGCTGTTACCTCTACCTGGTGTTGTTTTATTTACACACGTTTGAGTAACCCTGGTTTATTAGGCTGTCTACATCTTCAAATCTCAAAATGCCACCTTATGATGTCATGAAGCTGTAGTTTTCAAGTAGTAGTTTTAACTACCTTTTATCTTTTTGTTTAGTAGAGCCTTGCATTTCCAGAACTGAAATAATCCAAATAATTCGAGTAAATGTATATGGAGTTTAAAAATACAGTGGAGCGGTTCTTTTATTACAACATGACATCATGAGTGTTTTCTCAACTCAGTGTAAATATGCACAATTTCGTAGTTAACCTTGTGTGAATGAAAAAAAAAAACGTGTATGTTTTTGATGAGGAAACAATATTATAACATAGATCAGAAAGTGGTGTAATATTCCCATATTACCCCACTTTCTGATCTATGTTATAATATTTAAAGATTCAGATTTTAAACTGTAAAATGATCAGAATTGTATTTGAAAAAAGTTTGCTAGCTAATGGTGTCTCAACATTGTCTCATCTTTTCCAGTTACCGTTTGTGTGATCCATCTGAGAAACACCTCTATAAGTCATCTCCTCTGTTTGGGCAGATGCACACTGTGAAGAAAACAGGAATTTTACAGGTCGGAGATGACGTTTTCAAGATTGTTCACTGAGAAAATAAAATATTATCCAAATAAATACCAGCTAAGGCGCAATACATTCCTCTATTTTATCAGCACTAAATAAATATCACAGTAATCACTAGGGTCTACAGTATAAGTGCACTTAATCATTTTTTAAAAATAATTATATAAAATTATTTACTAACACATTTTAAATCCACTGCCAAATCAGTATCAAAATCAGAAAAAATGTGAACTGTCAGTATATTGTTGCAGTAGCACATGTTTTATTCTACAACTGCCATGTGTAACAAATACATTTGTAAATATTTTATTCCATGTATTCTGCTTGTTTTTATTCAACATTGGAACTTGGGTTTTGACAGGTGGGGCATTTTGAGTACCGTAATCATTCCTCATAACTTGCATGCATGCCCTATAGTAGTGCAATTGCTTTGAAGAAAAAAACTATAAAAACATTGCTATAAAGGTGAACGGGAAGTTTTCAGGTGGAGGGTACGCCACCTGCTGGTCTTTGTGGAGATGTTCTTGATTTGCCTTAAATGTTTGTTTTTTTCCATGGAGTCAATCAAAGTATTCTGTAGCAATAAAAGCATCTGTAACTGAATAAATTCAGGTTAGAAAAGTTTAATGCCATACTGTGTAAAACTGCAGGCAATGCAGTGTCATCTCCTTGGTGACAGAACCATGGTCTCCACTTATAAAAATATACAGTGTATCTCTACTAAAATATAGTTTAACTGTGTATTATTGCCTGAAATCTGATCACAGTATACTAACCATAATGCCGCTCTTGTACAGTAGTTGACCTCGCATGTCCTGGTCACTCATATAACTGTTTCTGGTGTAACTACTTCAAAGACCTCCAGGTAATGACAAACAGCAATGGGAATGTGTTCACTACAGGAACTAGACATTTCAAAACATCTGTGCGGCTGCCTCACCTAAACAAGATATATACTTAAGAGGAAACCATTTCTTCTGTCCAATCTGAGGTTTAAAACACCCAAAAAGCTGCAGCACAAAACCAGTGGGATCATTATGGTGACTAGGTCTATAATCCTGGGGGACTTGTGGTCTAAAGCACTCCCAGCATCAAAGGACAACATATGTACAGTAAAGCTTAACAGACGGCATTGAGCTAAATACTGAAACTACATACATGCATAAGCTATAGTTACTTATAATTATGACACCTTTATATGAAGCTAACGCTATTTTTATTCTGTTTTGGTATATTTTATGATAATATAGGGTTATGGTGATGGTAGAAATTACAGTAAGGAGTATATGTAGACATTCTGGTTGCACTGTAATAGCTAGCACTGTAAGTAATAATGAAATTAAGAAGAATGCTTTGGTTTATTCTACTGTTAGAAAGGTTGTTATGAAAAATTAGAAAACCGAAATGAAAATCAATCAATCAAACATTTATAAAGCGCTTTTCATACAAAAAAATATAACACAAAGTGCCTTACAGTGATTAAGGATGAGAAGATTAGAAGACTTTTTATTGATCTCACACAGGAGAAATCGTTTTCTGCATTTGACCTGGGGACCGTCCCCATGATTTTGTTGCTTAGGCTTGGTCAGCACCCAAGCTGGTGGATTTTACCTATGGTGGATGTTTTGGGTTGGTGGGGGAAAGCGGAGTGCCCGGAGGAAACCCACCCAGACACGGTGAGAACATGCAAACTCCACACAGAAAGGCCCGGGCGACCCGGACCTTCTTGCTGTGAAGCATGAGTGCTAACCACTCAGCCACTGTGCCGCTAAATGTATGTATTGATTAAATATTCCTGCAACTATGGCCGTGCCTTTATTATTAGCCTGTCTACACCTTCCACCTTCAGGAAGCAGTAGTTTTCAAATGAACATCTACCTTTTTACCTTCTGTTCAGTAGGGATTGGCAATTCCAGGTCTGAAATCATCCAAATGATTCTAGTGAAGGTGCAGGGAGTCTAAAAAAACATTGGAGCACTTCCTGTATTACCACCTGACATCATAAGGTCGAACAAAGTGTTTTCTGTTTGAGAGAAGAACTCAAGCCTAAATATGCAGGGTTTGTGTGTTAAACATGTGAGAATGAAACAAAATCCAGGTATGTTTGCGATGAGGAAACACAGATCAGAAAATGGCATCTCATGGGCCTTTTAAGCAATTCTATTCTTTGGATTTGACTTGTTTTAAGATTTTTTTTTAAATTTTATTCAAAATTCTAATTACCCAACTTGTGGGCTTAGTTAATCCACACAGAGATCCAAATATACAACACACTACAGAATGCAACTAGTATTCTTGCCCAAATCTATCAGCCAAATCAATTAGATAAACATAAAATAACACATTAAACACTAGAACATGGGACATGATACGATGCAGGAACCCAGCAGCGACCACAACGGGCCTGTAAAGCACCACATGTCCCCTCCATTTATGCCAAGAGATAAATTTGGTGAAACCAGAACATTACTGGCTGGCTGCTATGTGCGCAAATGGGTCCAGAATCACACCAAACGGCTAAAACTGGAGTGTTATGTTTGGCAGTAACAAAATACAGCATTCATCCATCTGTTTTATCTGACCCCAATGACTCAGAGGATTGTGCTAGAAGAATAGAAAAAAATACACTCATGTCACTGTACACTGTAGAGCTCAGCAAATCTGAATTATTGTATAAATCAAAAATGTATTTGAAAGGTTACTATTAAAAATGTATTGGTTGCAGTTTACTATAGGTAATATATCGTCTGCAAATAGCAAAATAATTTTATGAGGTAAGCTGAAAACAAGCTAATCTAGTTTTAGTTTAGGCCACTACAAACATTTCCATTTGTAATTTTATTGTTTTAATAGCTTATCTGTTCATTTTTTTCAAATATTAATAAAGAACCATGCACCGTGTGAACTAAATTAAACTGAATTTCCCACATGGTCCGCCTTATATTGTGGAATATAGATCCTAATTCAAACAGAGGTAGTGGCTCAGAGAATTTATACATAAAGTGTATTTTATTTGGAAGTTTGTTAGGTCATCTCTTGTAATGAGGAAATGCACATTGTATAAATCAGAGATGTCCAAACTCCAGACCCCAGACTAACTTTTTTTATTCATTAATTTTAACAACAAACTTAAATTCCACCACAATAGCTTCAATAATATCACACGCCTTGTGATACAGACCTAAAATAAATTTTCCAAGCCTTATTAAAGGTGCACTAGGTAACTTTTTTGGTTGGGGGTCCGTCACCTGCTTTTTTCTATGGATATGCCATTGCTCTGCCTGGAATGTTCCACAGTATGACATTTAACAAATCTGAGTATGAGTGGGGTTGTCTCTCCACAGAGCTGACCTGTAACTTTGACTGGTTTGTTCTCCATGAAGATACTGTTTTTAATACTGTTTAATAAAAAGGTTTAATACCATACTGTGAAACATTCCAGACAAGCAGTAACATCTCCTTGAAGAAAAAGCATACAGAAAAGTTACACAATGCACCTTTAAAGGTATGGTGGCTCTGTTAAAACACACCTATATGAATGAGTTTGGACGCCCCTGAGTTAAATGTACAGAATTGTGGGGGAAGTCCTAATGGGTCAAATGAATGGTTGTTGACCTGTTCTTAAACATTGTCTCTGTTATTATTGACCAGTGTCCAGTTTGAACCCACCTCATATCCTATACAGACGCCAGACAGTCCAGACCTATAATAAAGACCTAGGCAGACCTAAACCTATCACCATTACATCAACCTGAATATCTGGAGGGTACTGCATAAAAAACAAACAAAAATCTTATCGGTGCAATTGTGAATTACATTATCTTGTTGACTCTTTTAGTTCAGCAAGACCATTTATGGGTGATTCTCCAACTACAGTCAAATTTGGTCATGGTATTTTTCAAAATCCAACACGATAAAAGGAGAAGTTCAATTTGTCAACTGGACAAAGTTTGTTTGGTTGAAAACGTTTCACCGCTCATCCGAGAGGCTTCGTCAGCTCTGGCCCTCATGCTGGTTAGACCCCGTTTATACTGTATCTAGCTGCAAAGGGAGGAGCTACCTACCCTGAACAAAGCTCTGAACCTATCCCAGCTACTCTCTTTTGTTTTACGAATTCCTCTGGCGTCTGGTATTAGCATATCTATAAGCCCTAGGCAGCGCTCACTACACTGAAATAGCTCTGAAACTATCAACTAATCTGTCTCTTTGTATTTCAAATTTCTCTGGCGTCCAATTCCCTATTCAAGACAACGACCCTCTCCACCCCTCTGCAATGGCAATGGCAATTAGCTAAGATCTTGGCTAAGATCTTAGCCAGGGAAAAGAACTGGTTTGAGAGGGGAGTTAAAGAGGCTATTTTTGTCAAAAAAGAGAATCCATCTTTAAACAGAAATGGGGGAGTTAGACACAATTTGTCTCCCATCTATAATTCGATTCTCAAACCAAAGTCAAAAACAGACAAAGAAACATTAGGACAGACAAGCCATTGCAAAGGGGTGGAGAGGGTCGTTGTCTTGAATAGGGAATTGGACGCCAGAGAAATTTGAAATACAAAGAGACAGATTAGTTGATAGTTTCAGAGCTATTTCAGTGTAGTGAGCGCAGCCTAGGGCTTATAGATATGCTAATACCAGACGCCAGAGGAATTCGTAAAACAAAAGAGAGTAGCTGGGATAGGTTCAGAGCTTTGTTCAGGGTAGTTAGCTCCTCCCTTTGCAGCTAGATATAAACGGGGTCTAACCAGCATGAGGGCCAGAGCTGACGAAGCCTCTCGGATGAGCGGCGAAACGTTTTCAACCAAACAAACTTTGTCCAGTTGACAAATTGAACTTCTCCTTTTATCATGGATTCTACCTGGACGACTGAGGGACTTTTCACGCAAAATCCAACACATATTTTTAGAAATATTTTGATTTGTTCTACTTCATCACAATGTGTAGAAAGATTAACTGATAGCGGTTGTAATGAAATTACATAATAACATAATAACAATAAATAAAGTGATGGGAATGACTGTTGTGGAAATGACAATGTTTATCATTTCTTTTCAAATCTCATGACATGTTAGCATGCTAATCTCTGTTTTAGAGTTAGCATAAAATATACTCAAAATACACAATATAAACTGGTATTTTTCAAATTTTTTGTACATTCAAAGGAAATATGAGGTGTTTGGAAATGACGACCAATAAACCTACTCTTGGTTTTGCAAAACTTTACCTTGATTTTGTTCTTGTTTCCCTTCCATGGAGCTAACGCTGCTATGCTAACATGAGCTCCTGTCACATCACAACTGACGTGGTTCAAGTAGACAAAGGTTTAAAAAAAAAAAAAAAAGTTACATTTTGTGGTGGGTGGTGGAAATGACAGTGATCCCAAGGGACAGGTGTTCTTTTTATGAAAAATAAATAAAATACTAATATATCTTTCAAGCACATGATATTTTTCATTAAAATTAGGAATTTCTGTGCCATTTGCCAATGAAGTTACTGTTGAATCAAATTAGAGTCCAAAACCTGGCCAGGGGACAAAGGACATATAGCAAAAACAATCAATATAAAACCATATTTTGTATAATAAAAACAGTAATTTATCATACATTTTTTGTAAGTTCGTCTTTGTGTCTAGTAAGTGCAGCATGAATAAAAAATGACAAACATGTTTTGTTTTGTTTTTCTTATTTCTGCTTGGGACACAAATTCTTTGATAGTTGGAGAATCAGCCTTATACTTAAAGGTCCTATATTATGTCATTTTCTGATTTATGTTACAAAGTTGTTTCCTCATCACAAACATACCTGGAGTTGTGTTTTGTGGCATTCACACTTTTAACACACAAGCCCTACATATTTAGGCCGAGTTCTTCTCTTAAACAGAAACATTCCTTGTTGCACCTTGATGTTTTTATTTATTTATTTACTTGTTTATTTGAAGGACAATGTGCAGGTACATTAAAAAGATGGCTGCACCAGATTTAGCAGAATGCTAATTTCCATCTGTAGTCCTTAACAAACATTAAAAACATTAAAAACAACATGTTCATGTGGTAATACAGCAAGTGCTCCACTGTGCCACTGTGTTTTTAAACTCCATACGCCTTTGACTCAATCATTTGAAGAATTTCAGCTCTGAACTTACCAGGCTCTACTGAATTAAACATAAAAAGTAGCTGTTGACTTTAAAACTACTGCTACTGCTTTTTGAGGAAGTAACAATATTCTTAAAGCTCACAAGAGTCCAATTTGCGTAATATGGGACCTTTAACTTTTCACTCTTACAATCTTGATCTCTGGACTCGAAAAAGTGCTTGTTGTTAAAATGTCTGGGCAGTTTACTTTGTACTTGTACTTTGTACTTTGTATAAAAAATGCTACAATTCTCTCTTAAGAAATCCATTGTTTTTTCATTTTGTGTTCTTGGACAGCCTCTTGATAACTTTTAAATAAGTAAGTTTTTTATTCTGCTGACATAGTTAATTAGTAGAGAACCACTTTGCTGACAGCTTTATCCATAACTAATTTATGGGTCATGTTTTAGAATCAGTGTGTTGTTCAACCTCATTCTCGTATGTAGAAACCATGTAACCTGAATTCAACTGCTCACATTGGGCTTTATAGCCGTTAATTAAGCAACCACAGAGGCCCAAGTTATGATCACTGGAGTGTGGAGAAATTACAGAGCGCTTTGAGACACTTTGAAATGTTTATTTTTAAATGTTGGATGGATATTTTTGACAAAATTGGAACAGTTTAAAATGGCTTTAATGGAGACTGATATATCTCCTAGAGTTTACAGCAATCTGAAAATAAACAAAGATAGTGGAGTTGTTTAATGCTGTACTATGGAACATTTTTTTTGCTATTTTGTCACACTCAACACTTTACACTTTATACAGCTGCATCATTACACAACTGGAGCAGCTTAAAATGGTTTTAATGGAGATTGATATAGCTCTGAGGCAAGTAAATGAGTTTACAACAATGTGAAAATAAACAAAGGTAGTGGAGGTGCCACTCATGCCACACTGTGAAACATTCTTTGCTATGTTGTAACGCTCAACATTTTTAATTTTATACAGCTGCATCATTACATGTTATCACGTTATATAACATATAACATAAAATATATACAAAAAAAAGTTTCAAAGTGCTATAATCCCATTGGTTGGTTCATTGGCTTGGTTTTCTAAAAGGTGGTTTATAAACTACTTATCTGGTATTGAAGGTGTTGACCACATGCAGGTAGGATATTTGTATGCTTTATGCAACTTTATAGATTCAGAGGCCACTTCCTGGTTGCCATGGGAATGTTACTGCATTGCCTCAAATGTGTCACAATATGGCATTACACTTAACTCCATGGAGACAAGAAAGTTACAAATCAGATCTGTGTGGAGGTGACCCTGTCCACAGTAAGAATGCATGTTATTTGCAAAAAAAAAACACCTGTAAATGAGTAAATTCAAAATGCGTAAGTTTAATACTATACTGTGGAACATGCTATGCAAAGCAATAACATCTCTGTGGAAACAAACAATTGGCAGACAGTTCTCCTTTAAAATCTCTGTGTCTAGTCTGTTTTGACAGTTCTTACATCCACTGTTGCCTGCACTAGTACAGTATTAGTGCTGTCAGGAAGGGCATCCAAATAAAATTTAAAAAATCTACGCACTTTATAGGCTCATCATACTTGAAATCTGATGATGACCTAATAGTGAAAAAGCAAAATGCTCTAACTTCATATTGAACCGTATGTACTCTAGACCATACTTTTATTCTTTCTTTAATTAATTCACGTAGAAATGCTTGTTCTGTTCCGAAAACCTGAAATTGCAGACTTTACATGTTTTTTCTCATATTTCCTTTGAAGAAATTTGTTCTGAGTTTTCCTAAATTTGATTGCATTCCCATTAAGGTTGTTGGTACTTTTAACATGAGTGGTAGTTGTTTCATTAATGCCATTTTTCCTATAGTTCACTTTTGTCTTACTGCTGCCAGGGTTAGTCAAGAGTTTTTGCGTTTTCCTTTTAGCCTTTGCTTTGGCTAACTGTTTCTTTTTCTTCCAAAGTTTGTATCTATTTTTCTTCTCTATGTCATCATCGCTGGAGATCCATCTGAGCTTCAATGTAGTAACAGTAGTAGTAGTGGTAGCTTGAGTAGTAGTAGTAGTTGTAGACTTGATAGTTGGAGAGGGTTGTCTGGTCGTGGGTATCTTGGTTAACTTTTTCAGAGGAGGCCTTGTTGGTTTCTCATTGGTGTCCAGCACAGTCACTATAAAAACAAATAGATTTCAGCCATTAATAGTTTTACATTAAGCTACTAGACTATTTGTATTAGCATAGAAACAAATACTTTATGAAACTAGTTTATTATTTATTCATTCATTTGTAGGGATGCACAGATGCATGTACCGATATGTATACTTTAAAGTAAAAGTAAAGTTTTTTACAATTTGAGCCTTATTTCGGTAATAAAACAAATTGTTTTACTCACCCATATCACTTTGGTGTCATATGGAGCACTTCCGGAGATGTTTTAGATTAGCGTTAGGCTAACGCCGTTAGCCTAGCGCGACTTATAGCCATAGCTCGGGGCATTCCCCGAGCATGTAATATGCCCCGTGCGGGCTCCAAATAACACAAACTTTAGCACTTTTCAAATCATAGAAGCTCGATGTCTTTAGTCTACAATTTCGTTTGGTCAAAAGTGGCCTGTAATCCGAGATTTAGCCATAGTTTTGAGTAGATGAGGACGCCAGTGCGCATGCGCAGAGTGTGCTCTCAGCTCCCGGGACCCAAACATGGAATGCATAGCTGTAAACTATGGATAAATCTCGGATTACAGGCCACTTTTGACCAACGCTTAGATTAACGCTAATCTAAAACATCTCCGGAAATGCTCCATATGACACCAAAGTGATATGGGTGAGTAAAACAACTTGTTTTATTACCGAAATAAGGCTCAAATTGTAAAAAACGTTACTTTTCCTTTAACTGACTGACTTCCTACCCAATATTAACCAGTACTATTCATCATTTCCTTAAAACACAGTTAACTAAAAAGTTCAAAACATTATGAAAGTGCAAACATTATGACACATAAATAGAAGAAGAAGAAGTTAACTTTATTGATCTCACACTGGAGAAAACTATAGTGAAATAGTGAATTGTGAAATAGTGAATTAAAAGCAAACCAGGATATCCGATTAACCTTTTAACATGGAAATCACAGCGGATATTCTTTACCATTAACAGTATCAGTGCATCTCCATTCATTTAGTCGTACAATGGATGCTAATGAACGTTGACACATGCCTCTAGCAATGGTCCTGTACCCTGAAGTCAAGGTGGGAAAATGTTTGGCCCACTGACACAACAGCCAGACCTGGGATCAAACTGGCAACCTTTTGATTGTTGGGAGAAAGCTTTAACACTGATCCTATACTGCTAGTTACAAGTGTGTAAAGTTTTTTTTATTTTAATTTGTTTCCTATATTACACACAATTGACTCTTGTGAATTTTAAGCCATGTTGTTACCTCATCAAAAACATACCTGGAGTTGTGTTTTGTTTCATTCACACATGTTTGAGAATCCTTTATTATTATGATTATTTATTATGTACGTCTACATCTCCAAAGCGCATGTGTGATGTCATGAAGTGATAGTTTTCAAATAACTTTTTACCTTTTGTTTAGTAGAGATTGGAAATTCCAGGGCTGAAATTATCCAAATTATTCTATACAGTGGAGTACTTCCTGTATTACCACATGACATCACAAGGTGGAATAGAGTGTTTTCTGTTTGAGAGAAGAACTCAGCCTAAATATGCAGGGTTTGTGTGTGGGTTTGTGTGAATGAAACAAAACACAGCTCCAGGTATATTTGTGATGAGAAAACAACATTATAACATAGATCAGAAAAAAACATAATATGGGCCCTTTAATCAAGTCAAATTTCAAAATGATATATTGCTATTTCTATAGGATAGGAGGAGACCGGGGACTCCAAGTAGAAGTCTTCAGGAAGCCCACACACACAGATCAATACCTCCTTTTTGATTCACACCACCCACTACAGCACAAACTGGGTGTTATTCGGACATTACAACACAGGGCCCAAGTGGTTCCCACAAGCACAGAGGGTAAGTAGAAAGAAGAACAACATGTGCAGGAAGCCCTCTCTGTTTGTGGTTATCCCAAATGGGCTGTTAACAAAACCAAGAGAGACAAGGGCAAGAAACAAGATAATAGAGAATCCGAACCCAGGAGGAAAGGGGTAGCGATTCCGTACCTGGCCGGCGTGTCGGAAAAACTACAGAGGATTTTCAGACAATATGAAATCCCAGTTTATTTCAAACCCACAAACACTTTAAGACAAAAACTCGTCCACCCAAAGGACAAAACACCGAGCCACAAACAAAGCAATGTGGTCTACTCCATTCAGTGTAGTGAAGACTGCAGTGAGCGCTATATTGGAGAAACCAAGCAGCCACTTCACAAGAGGATGTACCAACACAGACGGGCATGCCAGAGTGGACCGTCATCTGCCGTATATCTTCACCTAGAAGCCACGGGCCATTCATTTGAGGACAGTGAGGTTCAGATCTTAGCCAGGGAGAAGAATTGGTTTGAGAGGGGAGTTAAAGAGGCTATTTTTGTCAAAAAAGAGAATCCTTCTCTGAACAGAAATGGTGGAGTCAGACATAATTTGCATCCCATCTACAATTCCATTCTTAAGCCTAGATTAAGCAAACAGGGTAACAATAGGGCTAGCCGGGCAGGGCCAGAGGTGGGAAAAACGGTCGTAGGGGTGAATAGGGATCGTTATCTAGACGCCAGAGAAACAAAAGACGGAAACCAATGAGATAGGTTCGGAAAGTAGTTAGCTAGGTAGCTCCTCCCTGCAGCAAGATATAAGCAAGTGTCTTACCAGTATTCTTATTAGAGCTGACGAAGCCTCTCGGATGAGCGGCGAAACGTTTTCAACCAAACAAACTTTGTCCAGTTGACACATTGAACTTCTCCTTTTATCTTTTATCACCTGCTATTTCTATAGTCTTTTTCTTCTATTTTTGACATAACCAATGATTATGTTCAGAGCATGGTCTCACTTCTGAAATTATAGCATTACTGACTGGCAATGTGTTAATATATAAATGCAGCTGGCCTTGTAAATACCCCCAAATCCTACACAGTAAACATTTTTACATGATGAAAATACACTTCTCCAGCTCTATTTTAAAGTGTCTGAAGTGGGGCGAGTGGCTGACATTTTTAGTTTTATATTCCTGAGTGAGTTGGGATTGGCAGATTTAAGGTCTGCTCAGGACAGATGCCTCGAGGAGTGAATCTGCAGCAATCTGTTCATGCCAAAAGTTGTACGGCTCCTGTAACCTCAAACAGTGTATGTGGATTACGTAATGTTTTTTTCAGTACAGCATTTTTTTAGAGAGACTTCACTAAAAAAACAACTTTTTTAGTGAAGTCTCTCATTCACTAAAAATTAACTCTCATTAATTGTTGAATTAATGAGAGTTGTTTGGCTCTATGAAGCCCATCTTGCCTGAATGTTTTGTGTGTGAGAGATTGGTGGTTGGTGAAGATTACAGTTGTGGCCACAAAAGTATCTTCTGGAAAATAATTTGCCTAAGAATCTATAAATGCGCTATATAAATCCAAATTATGATGTTTTTTTTTATTATTGTTTTACAGTGGACCAGAACCAGCTCTATGTACTGAATCATTAGTAGTGACTAGAGGGGATGATTCATAATATGAAATGGCTTATATGACTCTATATTCTGATCAATGTTAAAATGTTGTTTCCTCATCAAAAACATACCTGTTTTGTTTCATTCACACATGTTTAACACACAGACCCTGCATATTTAAACTGAGGTCGTCTCTCAAACAGAAAACACTGTTCCACCTTGTGATGTCATGTGGTAATACAGGAAATGCTCCACTGTGTTTTTCCACTCAAAACACCTTCAGTAGAATCATTTGGATGATTTCAACCCTGAAATTGCCAATCTCTCCTAAACTAAAGGTAAAGGTAGCTGTTGACCTGGAAATTACCGCTTCATGAGATCACAAGGTGGAATAGAGCATTCTGAGCTTTTGAGATGTAGACAGACTAATAATAAAGAGCTACTCAAACATGTGTAAATGAAACAAAACAAAAATCCAGGTATGTTTTTGATGAGGTAACCACATTCTAACATGGCTTCAATCTTATACGAATCCATTTTGTGCAATATAGGGCCTTTAATACTCATCACCTTTAACGCGTATGGAACAAAATAAAAGCCAAAATAACTAGTTCCAGTATGAACCTATTACGAAAGGTTTTGAAATTGAAGCTAAGATCTAAGAATAGTTTTATGTAACAATTTATTATTTGTATTGACTTAACTGTGCTGCAGTTTTTTCAATAATAATAATAATAATAATAAATATAGCTGCAAGCAGCAATGCGGGGGGCCAAGCACCGTTTGACAGGGTCTAACTAGGTCTGACAGGATCTAACAGAGTCTGACAGGGTCTGACAGGGTCCGGGTTTAACCCTGTCAGAACAGACACATCAAAGACAGATCAAAGGTTGCTAGGTGCGTTGCTAGGCAATTGACAAATTTCTGCAACTTTGACCTGCTGGTGCCACTAGACGGTTGGGGCTGGGGACCTATAAATTGCTGTGGGTAATGAGGAGACTGGCTGGAATTTTACCATACAGTTCTAGGGGTTGCCATAGACTCCCATGTGGAGAAGAATATAGAATAATAATAATAGGAATCAGGAGACCAGAACATCAAAGGAAAAATCAAATTGTTGCTAGGCAACTTGCCTAGGCAACGCAAAGCAATTCCTATAGGGTGCCTAAGCACCTTCGGTGCTTGGCCCCCTAATAATAATGTCTGTTGTTTGTTGACTCTTTTAAAACACTTGTAAACATTAGTGTATATTTAAGGTCAATTTGAGTCAGACAGGTTCGATCACAAAACATATCCCTTTAAAGAGTATGTCTGGTATGCAGCCGTTAAAGTACTACACATGGAATGATAAACATGTACAAGATAAACGAGGATACTCACGCTCTCTGGGAGTAAAGGGCAGTTTTTTCCCCCGGACTTTAACTGGCTGTGGTTTCACTTTACATTTCCCTGGTGGAGCACGTCTGAAACAACACAAGAAACAAGAAAAAACACAAGATAAATATAAAGAAAAGGTATAAATATAAAGAAAAGGTAAGTCATTCTGGATAGCAACTGAAACAAATATGCACATACGTCACATGTAATGACTTAATAATCATAACTGGCTTAGACATCAGGTCCTAAAGTTGTAGTTGTTGTAGTTAAATGCATTCTTCACGTTTGAAGTTCAATCAGGACTCTTTTAGTATAGATCTTAGGCTCTTATACAGTAGTTTACATTCCTCAATCTTGCCTGAATTGTTACTATCAGTTATCAGTTTTGTTTTTTATAAGCAAATTCAATAACAACAAACAAAAAATAAATAAATTCATATTATATTAAAAACAAGCCATGACTAATATCTGTAGAGTTTGCAAATTCCTGTCTGGTAGCGTTTCTTCATGGTCCAGATCAGTTTTCCTTATAAAACTCAAACATGTAACTGCATGGAAATGTATAATGATGAATAAACACTCTATCTTTATATTGACATTTTAATTAATTTCCCAATAAGATAGTAACTGGCAGTTGGCAGATTTGATTGTGGCAAAAGCTTGCAATATTTCTTATCATAGGAACATTATAATGAGACATATAAAACTAAATTTATTTGGCTTTACCTGGAAGGGTCCATGAACTTGAAAACTGTCCCATGTGGAGATGTGGCACTGGGGTAAGCTGTTGCTAGAAAGTACAGCTCTCCTGTACAAAGTGAATAGTTCAGATTATCTCAACTGATGTATATAAAGAAATTAACCTTGTTATCAGGGCTGCACAATAGGGGAAAAACATGCAATATTTGATATTTTAATCTAAAACACTAAACTAAACTTACTAAAACAATATGTACATGCCTTTATTTACTAGTCAAACTGTTAAATGTAAAAACTAATCTAAATCAAGACACAGCCTGGTGGTTCAGTAGCTTGCACACATGCTTCATAGTAAGAAGGTTCCAGGTTCAATCGTCGCCTGGGCTTTTCTGAGTTTGTATGTTTCTCCCCGTGTCGGGATGGTTTTCCTCCAGGCACTCTGGTTTCCCCCATCAATCCAAAACATGTACCATAGGTCATAGTCCTGACTAAGACAAGCAACAAGATCAAGGAGATGGCTTCCTAGGCAAATCACACACTGCCCACTGCTCCTGAGGAGATATCCCAGCAGCACGGAAGGATGGGCCAAATGCAGAAAACAAATTCTCCTTCAGGGACAATAAAGTGTAGGACCTAATAAAATCATTAATCTGATTTGCATTTTTTTCCCCTTTCAGAAAGAGTAAATTTCTGTAAAATGGGGAACTCTGTGATGTTGTATATACCAGTATTTATTTTCTTGTGATATCAGTTATTGTCTCCGCCAATATTGCGGTATTGATATTTTTGCGATATACTATGCAGCCCTATTTATTTTTTAATCATTATGGATCCTACCAGCCTCGTCTTCTGCAAATGAGATGATGAACTTGTGGTGATGGTTGATGAGTCCAGGGAAGGAGCAGGTTTTGGTTTGTCCCATACAAACACTACGCTCTTTCCACGCTCCCGTGAGTTTGTCTTCGTCTAAAGCCATAATACGCCTGAAGAAACAGAAAATGTATTATTATCAGAATCATATTTACCAATTACAATTTTAAGTAGATTTAATTTTGTCTTAATAGAATCAAATCAATGGCTTTCACTCTTGGTTAATCCTGAATGTTGAGATTTAAAGTTGCATTGTGTAACTTTTCTGGTGGAGGGTCCATCAAATGCTTTTCTTCATGGAGATGTTATTGATTTGTCTGGAATGTTTCACAGTATGGTATTAAACCTTTCTATCATAATGGAGACCAAACCAGACCATGTTATAGGCCAGATCTCTGGAGAGGCAACCCCGTTCAGAATGCCTGTTTGTTTTTTTTGTTTTTTTTTAAAGATATTTTTGAGCTATAAAACCACCTTTAATTGAAAAATGTAAGGTAGATCTGGTTAATGTCATATTCTAAGCATACAAACAAAAGGTGACTTGACCCCCAATCAAAAAGTTACACAGTGCACCTTTAAAACAAAAAAAAAACTGTTATCTTCATTTGTCCAAAGTCTGAACCCTGCTCCAAATCACATGCTTTTGCAGACTTTTGCACAGCCCTTATCAGAATGTAATTCAAGTGTATGGTATTGTTATGGTTATTTGCAATAAAATCCAGTTAAAAAGATAATTTATGACATATTTTATGGGCTGGTTTGAAGTATTGAGATCCACATTAAGAGCTGAAGTCAAATGGCACACCTGTAACCCTATGGGCATAACACACATGCATACCAGAGTTAAATCATTGAGAAGGCTACATTAAAATATGTCTGATCTATGTTATAATGTGGTTTCTTCATCAAAAACATACCCAGAGATGTGTTTTCTTTCGTTCACCCATGTTTAACACGCAAACCCTCCATATTTAGAGCTCTTCTCTCAAACAGAAAACACCACCTTGTGATATTATGTGGTAATACACTGTGTTTTTAAATTCCTTACACTAGAATAATTTGAATGATTTGATTGAATTGCCAATCTCCCCTGAACTAAAGGTAAAAGGTAGCTGTTAACTTGAAAACACTTTGAGCTTTGGAGACATAGACAGACTAATAATAAAGGGTTACTGAAACATGTGTGAATGACACAAAACACAACTCCAGGTATGTTTTGGGGGAGACAACAACATTCTAACATGGCTTAAAGCTCACAAGAGTCAACTTTGCGTAATATAGGACCTTGAATATAGAAAGCTCAAGCCTCTAAAACTATTTATTTAGACACCAGACGTCAATTAGCAAAATGACTGCTGCCAAGACATAAACAGATTTTGAGCCTCAGTTCTGACAGCTTTTGGCTTCGATCACTGTTTTATTTCGTACCCGCTCATGAAGTCTCCAAAAATGTAGAGGCCGTTCAGATTGGGTGATTCACAGCCACGGTACACGTATCCCCCGGTTACAGACTTCCCAACATGGTGACTGTATGCAAATATAGGCAGGATGTCATCTGGTGAGAGAGAGAGGAAAATTAATAGAAATACAAGGTGACGCAGCGAAGCAACAGACTGACACAGCAAACAGATGGACTAAGCACTAAACCTGATCTTCTGCTAGGCATTACATCTCTAGTATAATTGTCAATAATCCCCAATGTGTTTAGGCCAAATATGTAAAAATACTTGTACACAGCTATGCTAATTGCTATAACAGTTAAAACCAACAGATGGGAGGCCTGAGCAACTGTGTCCCGCCAGAGAAAAAGTAAATGATTTAAATATGATCACATTTTTGTATGATATTATAATGAACTGATGTGGAATCTCAAACCCAACACAATTTCATACCATAGTTAAAGGAGCACTATGAAACTTGTCAGGTGTTTGTCTCCATAGAGATGTTATTGCTTTGGCTGAAATGTTCCACAGTAGGTAATAAATTTATCTATCTCCATTGTGGCAAGCAGGTGTCATAGGTCAAGTTATAGTTCAGATCTTTGGAGAGGTGACCCTGCTCACAGTATGAATGTAAAATAAGTAGAATTTTAGCCATGGAAATGTGTGTAATTGAATAAATAAACAATGGATATGTTTTATACCATATTCTGGAACATTTCAAGCAAAGCAATAACATCACCATGGAAACAAGCAGCCAATGTAAACTGTTGTGGATAAAATATTTAATACAATATAAAAGATAAAGCCTCTTTTCAACGTATCAGTTTAAAAATTTTCTTAAAGAGTAAAAATATTTTACTTAAGTACAGTACTTTACTACTTTTACTTTGTTATGTTCCGCGACTGCCTATTGTAAATTCACATACTGCTACTAGTATACTTCGCCCAATACATATAAACTTGTAGTGCTCACCCAGGGTCGAGTTGTGGCACAGTTTGAGGTCGAAACACTCAAACCCCTCCTTGGCCCTCCATCCGTAGTTTCCTCCCTTCTCGATGATGTCCACCTCCTCGTACCTGTTCTGCCCCACATCTCCACAGAAGATCCTTCCTCTTCCGTGACGCGACACTGGATCTCCTCTGTCCACGGAGCACCTCCACATGTTCCTCACCCCGTAGGCGTACACCTCAGGGCGAGCGTCTTGATCATCTATGAAGGGGTTGTCAGGGGGGATAATATAGGGCTTTCCACTGGGGTCTGTGCCGTCTATGTCAATACGCAGAACCTTACCCAACAGAGCACTCCTGTGGGACAAACAAGTTTAACATCATTCATCTCCTTAGCACAGTGGTTCCCAAACTTTTTATTGTCACAAGAGTTTGTCTCAGGGACTGGTTTAAAGCTGGGCAGGTCCAGAAACAACAGTGCAAAATCCAATATTATTAATTCTATGTTTTTAAAATGTCTTATATAACTCATGTTTGCTGTTTATTATGTTAACTGGCACCATATTGTCACAGTACAACACAGGGACATGTCGCTAGATTATAAATCAAAAATACAATACATTTTAAATGTTATGTAGAATTTTCCTCTGGGGACCAGTGGAAGGTGGGGTGGCTGGGGTCCCCTGCCTTAGCAAATACAAGCCTAACCCATGTACACCCAGGACATGAACAGTTGGTCTGAGGGAAAAAGGCATAATCATACATGTAGTGTTTTTCAAGACACCCAAAGGGCTTTACATTGCATTATTCATTCACACAACTCTCAGTGGTGATAAGACACTATTCTAGTCACAGCTGCCCTGGGGTAGACTGACAAAAGTGAAGCTGAAACTCTGATCATCAACACTCATGCACACACCACATTCATACTAGACTTCATACTAGACTTAGACAAACTTTAATGACCCACAAGGGAAATTATTTGGACTATGTGGTGGGAGGCAATCAGTATGCACTAGATAAACTGGTGTTCAAATAATCTGAGAATATAGATGACGAGGTATGCAATATCTGTAATCTTTATCTTGAATACATGTCTTACTTGTTTTGTGCATTGCCATATTTCCCAAAAGGGTCTCCTGCTTTTCCTCCATCTCCAGTGAAAATGTAAAGGTATCCATCCAGACCGAACAGCAGCTGGCCACCATTGTGATTCGCTGCTGGTTCCTCTATCTCCAAAATGACTCTGAAAGGAAAGAAATTAAAACTTTTGGTTGAAACTACTACATTATAGATACACACACACACTCCATAACGGATGTGAATGATACATGTAATATGTAAAGAGGCTTGTAATAAAGTTCATACAGATCGAAAGGTGTTGAATTTTCATTTTTCAGAATGTGAGATTCGATCCACCAATAAAAACACCAATACATTACATTTAAACAGCATTGCCAGTAAATCAAGATGATGTTTTCATATGTTGGCTACTATTGGACAGGACAGATGAAAGAGTGAAATGGGGGTGAAGAGTGAAGCAACATTCAGAACATTTTGCCTCTATCTTGGATTAATGTATCAATAATTCAAGCTTTTACAACAGAAGACTGTAAAATAATAGAGGGACACAAGAGTGGGCTCTTCCTCTCCTCAAACTACCCTGACACAGGATCTGCTGACCAGTGACCAGTCCTCCTGTTAAACTCTCTCTCTCTCTCTCTCTCTCTCTCTCTCTCTCTCTCTCTCTCTCTCTCTCTCTCTCTCTCTCTCTCTCTCTCCCTATTATATGGAAAACATATTTAGTCAGTTTAACAAGACTTTCACAATGGGCTAGTTGTGTTTATTCTACTGGAAAAGTTCTATAAATGTTTTATTGTTTTAGAGTTATGCATGGTGTCTACCAATAAACATGAAATATGTTATCTTAGCATATTGAACCAATACCTTTGCACCAGACTACTTACATTTACATGTACATTCTTACTATAACTACATTATGGTGATGACTGCATAGGCCTGGGGGAATTGGCTTTTAGAAAGTGTTATGACGTAATTATTATATAGTATGCCTTTGATGACAGAAGATAATATCTATACATCCATGAATTTGAGTGTTACATGCTCCAAAGCATTATTAAATAGTAATATATGAGGTATTTTCTTGGATTTCTTCAAGGCATTTTACTTGGTCGTAAATTCATTCAAACTTCTCTGTGGCTCTTGAAAAGGGTTAGACCGACCCGATAATGATATACAAACTATATAAAGCTCAGAGCATGTTCGTGCAAGCCATGAGGGCGATTACAGCCTCCATCGTCGGACCAGCTTTCAAAGAGTCAGCTGCAGAATGTATCCATCAACAACAAGGAAACCGAAAGGTATTATAGTGAACAGGAAGCTTCATGTCAAGCTAAGCACTACGGCCACCTCGCCTGTCTAATTTGCAATCTCCACCTGTATATTTTAAAATTATACATTGTGTTATTTGAACTGTACAGCTTTTTATGTTGTACTGAAAAATACTGGGGGAAATGGTATTTTAGTTGGTATGTTATTACTATTAGTATTAATATCATTGTGATATTGTGAAATCAGTATTGGATATCAAGCCTGCCTAGGGACTATAGGCGGAAATTAGCACTAGTGCTGCAAACTGGTACAATGCATCTCTTCTGTTAAAATGAACATATATTGTGCACTGTCCCTGTCTTATTAAATAAATAAACTAAACTAAATTATCGGTAGACCATGGACAGCCCACAAGAGCTGCAGTTTGGGAGATGCTCTAGCTTATTTGTCTTCACATCAACATGGAGGACCAAAGGTTTACTTGCTGCTTAATATAAGATAAAAATAATCACATTTTAATGGATAAAACTTATAATAAATATACTATAATAACACTATAAGTTTGCTTTGCATAATAGACATATAGATGAACTGAAGAAGCAGTTTGGATGAGCTGTGAAACGTATTTGACCAAATAACTTTTGTCCGTTGACAAATTGAATTTCTCCTTTTGCCATTATAGACATACCTTTCTGAGTATGGATTGGCAACATTCATGTCATAGTCAGACACTTTCATTTCGCTTATCCTGATCTTCTCCAGTTTGCTGTCCACTTGAATTGAATAATAGATAAAGAACCGTCCATTGCGTTTGTAGTTTGGATGGAACGCCATGCCCAAAAACCCCCTTTCATCCCCTAACCATGGAGTGGTCATCACATCACCACTCATGTCCAAAAAGGGCTGTTCCAACCTGCTACCATCATGTAAGAAGACCCAAACGAATCCAACTTGCTCTGCTATGAACATCCTATGGGTTTCATCTCCACTGTGCAGCATCAAGACTGGGTTTCTTAAATTATTTGCCACTTCAGTCAGGCACAATTCTAGACACCCCTGAGGATCCTCTACCACTTGCCCCAGATTACTATTAAGTCCAGAGCTGCTGAGGACGTTGGGGTAGCAGTAGTCTTGATCAGAGAGGTCCATCATGGTGCAAAATGTGGACATGTCCCGTTGGCTGGTGTCTTGGAGGAGTTGGTCTTGGGTGAGATATTTGATGACGTGTTGGCATTTTCTGTGAAAATCCTGGCAGTAGCTGAAACAGAGCCCTGGGAGCTCTCTGACCGGAGTGTAGGGGTCTTCAGCATCAAACAGGTGGGCAGCATACGGTGAGCACTCCTGGATGACACCAAAGATATTTGTTAATGATAGATAATCTGGGTAACCTTCTTTTTTTTATTTTATTTTTTTTACAATAGTATACTAATCCCTGTTTTTCAGTTTTGACCTACCCAGGATACATAAAGGTCCACTATGTGAAATTTCTGGTAATTTCTTGTTTCTGGTCTATCTGTTGGACTCTATGGAGATGTTATATCTTTATCTGGAATGTTCCACTATATATTGCATCACATTTTTTATTCTCAATTAAGACAATTTGCTGACATTAACTTGCAAATCAGATCAGTCAAAAGGCGATTTGCATGCATTTCATGGTTTATCTAGCCATAAAAAACAACTGTGAAACATTACAGGCAAAGCATAACAAGCATGACATACCTTCCACTGCAAATGTGTTACGGTTTCATGGTGCACATATTGAATACTGTTTCAAATATAGATTGTAACGACTTTATTAAGGTGCTTTCCTGGAGAGTGCAGACACACCACTTCATTATGTGGTGTATATTAGTCATTCACGTGTCAGTCAGTGGTGTCAGAGGGTACAGCCTGTGCTAATCGGGCCCCACCACCACCTCCAAAGACAGTCAAAGTGACACACAAGTGGATAAATAGATTTGCCTTGTGACACAATGGCAGTATGTCAGAATTGGCATCTCAATTATTTCTAGTAATCATGCCTTGAGGCATTGTTCATTACCCAAACCAGATAACTTTTTTCCATGCGTGGACTTTTTTTTTTAAAGCTCACCTTATAAGTAATGTTCAGAGGAGGGACAGTGGATATATTGGTAGAAGAATGTTAGAGATGGAGCTACCAGGTAGGAGACAAAGAGGAAGACCAAAGAGGAGATTTATGGATGCAGTGAGGGAGGACATGGAGGTAGTTGGAGCCAGAGTAGAAGATACAGAAAACAGGGCGAGATGGAAAAAGTTGATTCGCTGTGGCAACCCCTGAAAAAGGGACAAGCCGAAAGGAGAAGAAGACCTTATAAGTAATGAATCATACACAGTTGATATCTTAGGCCATCAATCATCTGTACACGTGCACATAGATTTTACAGAAGATTTACAGAAATGTGCTTTGTAGTTACATGAAAATACAATAGCATCGCTCAAAATCATACTTTTCAGCAGTCTCACCTGGCACATAATTTCTTTCAAACTGTCCGCGCAGAGGTCCAGCCCCTGAATCTCCAAAACCTCGATAATGTCCCAGTATCTCTCAGCGATCATATTGTCAGTGTTTTGGTCGCAGCAGCCGAACTCCTGGTACTGTGTGCAGAACTCCAGGTGCCAAACAGGTTTAAAAGGCGGCGCGAAGTCCAGACACTGCGGGTGAGATGAGGCCGGCCGCAGCGGGATGAACAGAGTCACCGCAGCCCAGAGCAGCACCGAGCCACGCACTGCGGCCGTGCGTAAAAGCGCACTGTGATGGAGCATTATGGCACAAGGCGCACAGCTGTTTGCGCTGTTTATGAATGGGGACTGCATGTGCGTGTTAATATATTCAGAGCGCGTGCACGACATCTTCAGCGCCCTCCTTCTTTCAGTGAAATCTGTCTCTTATAGCAGGTGAACCTCAGTGCGTAAAACTGTTGAAGTCAAGACGCCGCATCCAGATGTTATCCATGAACAATCTCTTCGTGCTGGCATTTGGGTGTTAATATCTGGGCCAAATCTGAACTATAGATGAATGAATAGCTACATGTAGGCCTATCATAATCTATTACATCTATAATCTGAAAAGATGTTTAAATTAACACAGCGACTTCAGTGAGAGTACGATTGCTTTGTCTTTGAAAGGTATAGTAAAAGAAAAAACATAATTCTGTCAACTGGGCAAAAGATTGTTGTGGGAAGACGTTTCATAGCTTCTTCAGTTCTGGTCAAATTGCTGGTGGGCATTGCCTTAGGCCTATATCTGAAAGGTGTGTTGTTGTCAGTGTTATTATCTAACAAAAAGATTGAAACTAGTGCTGTCAGGCGATTAAAAAAATTAATCTAATTAATTACAGGATTTGTAATTAATTAATCTAATTAATCGCATGTTTTAAAATATTTTTTTTAGGTGGTTTATTGTGCTCTCCCATAGTGCAAAAAAAGGTGTCAAACGTGTGATTTATAGTGGTACAGTGAAAAGACTGCAGACAGAAGTTTTTCCCTCCCACATTACGTAACATTCATTGGAAAGCTCATTTACACCATTCCACTAATACATGGCGAATATTTCTGGTGCCAAAAGGTGAGCGCGTACAGCAGCTTTCATGCAACGTCAATAAATAATATACGTACACAGCTTCAAATATACAGAGAATACAAATAATTGCCCGTGAAAATTACTCATGGCTCACATGACCCCCGGAACCCGTGAGGAGGATTTAAACTCCCGGTGTGGATGTGTCCGGACCATCGCACCACGGGAGGAGGCGGCAGCGCGGGGTGAGTAAATGATCGGGTTTAGCGTGATACGATGGGCAAAACTGACTAAGTCAAAACTTCTAAGTGTGCAGCCTTAGTCGCGGCAGAACACGCTGGAGAGGTTATGGGAATTGAAAAGGGTTCAGCGCGGAGCGCAGCAGATAGAGACGGGCTCCCCTATTAGAAGTGCATTCGTCTCTGTATGCCGACCAATGGTAGCACGGCATTTCTCATCGCGTCATCGCTGTCCAGGGACAAGACGGACCTGCTCCGTCACGTTTTTATCAATAAACTCGCCGTTCAAAGGCCCTGCACGCCAAATTTAAAATGTGCGCGCATTGAATTGCCGCTCATAATTAATTGCGTTAATTTTTATAACGCGTTAATTAGCAGTGTAATTAATTAATCTAATTAACGCGTTAAACTGACAACCCTAATTGAAACTGTATTAATTTATCAGTATCACAATACACATCTATGAAAAACAAACCAATAAGGTTGCCTAATACTGTACTCTTCTTAACCTCGGAACATTTGTACCACGGGCAGTGAGGTTGAGGCAAGTATCAATTGGAAACTACACAAACTATGATTATGTCTCAGATTCTGGTGCCTGAGGACTTCCATCTGTTCTGGCATGTTAACCTGATTTGAATACACAGTGAACCGTGTTTGCCATTGGGACCCTGCAAGGAAAAATACAAATAAGAGATACTTTGGAAACAGAAGGCCATACCTCCAAACAAACAGTGAGTGAAAGAACGTTTAATCTCTGTCTAAATGTCTGAAATAACAGAAAAATAGACAGTACAGTTGTCTATGAACATTTGGAATTGTATATGTAAAAATGTTGTAGCGTACAATATTAAGCAAACAATTATTATTATGGGCTACTGAAAATCAGAATTTGTGAATAAAAAGTAGCCTAGTAGCAAAGCATACTATAGGTTTCGTAGGCTTTATGATCGTAGTGATGATATACTAATTGGCCATTTTACTAACAATAAAATCCGTAATTGTAAAAAAAACAAAACTATTTGTCCACCAGATGGCAGAAACACGCAAATAAACTGCAGTATCCACGTGATTGGGGAAGCGGAACTTCGTCATTTCATTTTATTTTGTTTTTGGCGAAAAAAAAGAGAGAAACATTCTAATGACGCAAATAACTTTCCGACGACTTTTCATTTTAAAATGTATAGAAAATGTCTTCCTCTAATCAAGTGTTTTTAATTGTTCACATGTCAAGATAAATGCGGATTTGTATACGAATTTACTCTTGCAACAAAATATCCAGACGCAATAATAAACATATAGGTGCAAAATATGTTGTTCCTGTAAATGCCTTTTATTTTGAAGGGTCGTCTCCCATTTCCGCATTAGTTCCTGATAATCCGGAGAGCTTTACGCGCGACTGCTGAGTGTCTGCCAAGTCTGACAACAAAATGTAACCTCCGCAGCGCTGATCCACCGCTGTGCACCGTCAAAACTCCGGTACAACACTCCAGGTCTATGCTTTATTCGCCGGTAGTTCCCGCGGATGTGTTGCCTCGTTAAAGAGCGGCAGTTTGGGCGCGCAACAGCAAAACTACAATGAGCTCGGAGCACCAAAGCGACAGCAGCGAGGACGCAGACGAGAACCAGGACAGGCCCCAGGACGGCGGCGGTAGCGACAAAGAAGACCCCGATATCGACGACTCGGATGACGATGATGATGGTATTGTACGCGGAGTTTCGTCTTCACCTCCGAGAAGCAGCGGCGGGGAGCGAGGAGAACTGTCCGAGGGGGAGCGGTGCAAGCGGGAAGGAGCACAGCAGCAGACGGGGAGCGGCGGCGGTGGCGGTGGCTACAAGGGGAACAGCCTGTTTTCATGGCTGCAGAGTAGGACTATTAGGAGAGGGGTATTTG
Organism: Paratrypauchen microcephalus; assembly: GCA_036785185.1. Lineage (NCBI taxonomy): Eukaryota > Metazoa > Chordata > Actinopteri > Gobiiformes > Gobiidae > Paratrypauchen > Paratrypauchen microcephalus. The sequence continues at coordinate 3,346,240 of JAVJIX010000010.1, forward strand.
TGGACCCCGCACGGGACAATTTCAAGACGATGACAAGTCTATATTGCTCCATGAACCCCGCGTCGGAGTCGGTAAACCTAAGCACCCAGACGCACGGAGCGGTGTTCAATTTGGAGTACTCTCCGGATGGGTAAGACTAGACCTGGGGCAGATTAATTCTTTACTTGGCCTTCACTTGACCCTTTGGATTTCTGTTTCACTGTATTTAACTGTGCAAATGAGAAGTTTGATATAAACCATTTACTTAAAGCAATTTAGGCGGAAAATTAAAATAATTCAAGACAATAATTCCCATTCCGATATAAATATCAATACTTTGGCCTTAAGTATTTGCGGATACCTGATATTGCCTGATACTAGGACAGAAACTGAAAATATGAATTATTTTCTTTAAACACAAAGTGTATGTTAAAATGATCCAAATGTGTTTTGTAACTTATATTTATAACTCGAAGGAACTACAGAACCGCTTTATAAAAATACCACTTTAATATTATGAGACATTTTGGGCCAACATTGACCAGTAAATTGCTTTATTACACAAAAATGGAATTAACATGATGGTCTCTTGTTATAAGCACACAAACTAAAAAACAAAATAAACATAAGGCACAGTAACCTTTCTTTTCTGGAATAGTTTGCCATTGCAACTGTATTTAAACAATGGTGCCACTTATTTGTTTTCTGTTTGTCCACACTTGTTAAATCTACAGTAGCACAGCACCAGACAGCTGCAGGTTTGTGTACTAAATCCTCCTTGAACCAGGTCAAGCACTAGTTCAAAGCTGGTCTATCTAACACCACTCACAGCAGGAGTAACATGTGTCTTATGACAGTTTATATTTTAACCATAGCAACTTCTCCAGTATCTCTTTAAACTAGGATCTTCTAAATTAGGCTAGTTTAATTTAACCATGCATAATGACTACAATTACATAGTGGGGAATACCACACAGAATTGTTATAGATAGAAGAAATGACTGGTTTACTCATTGGTAGAGATGCTTTTCGGTTGCTCAATAATAGTGAATATATGTCACATACATGATATTAAGATATTGCATATAGTGAAATTTAGATGGAAAAATAGATCATGCTTAAAAAATGTCAGATGCTTATGCCACATTAAAGGACCCATATTACATTATTTTCTTATCTGTTATAATATTGTCACAATGTCACAAACATACCTGGAGTGGTGTTATGGTTGATTCACACATGTTTTAACACATAAACCCTGCATAATTAGTTCTTCCTTCATACAGAAAACGCTGTTATACCTTGTAATGTGGCAATAAACTCCATACACTTTTACTATGATTTCACACCTGGAATTGCCAAACTCTACTGAAACAAAACATACAAGGTAGCTGTTAACTTGAAAACTATCTCTTCAATTTCCCTTGTGGATCAATAAATTTTGTCTTAGTCTAAGTCATGACATCACATGGTGGAACAGAGCATTTTGAGCTTTGGAAATGTAGACCAACTATATAAAAGGGTTACTCAAAGATATGTGAATGAAGCAAAACACAGTTCTATGTATGATTTTCATAGTTCAGTGGTCCCTCGTTTATCGTGGGGGTTAGGTTCCAGAAATGACCCGTAATACGTGAAATCCGCAAAGTAGGACAACTTTATATTTTACAATTATTATACATGTTTTAAGGCTGTAAACGCCTCACCACACACATTATACATTTTTCTCAGACTGGTATTAACGTTTTCTCACATTTCTCTTGTTTAAACACTCAAACTTTCGTAGATTTTCAACAAAATGTATTAATAGTGAAGCGGGTCACGCGCTGGTTTAATCCTGGTTTAGACCTGGTCTAGTCCTGGTTTACTGATAAACCAGGTTTAGACCTGGTTTAGTCCACGTTTAGTCCTGGTCTAGTTCCGGTCTAGTCCCAGTCTGGTCCCGGTCTGGTCCCAGTTTGGTCCTCATGTCTTAGTCCCGGTCTGGACTTCCTACGGATCCAGTGACTCATGTCTCCGCTCCTCGTGCATCCGGCTCTACTTTCCGCATTGACCAACTGGAGAAGTGTTCGCGCGGACACGTGCACCAGCTCATCGTGGTCAAATCCGTGCGCCTCACCTGGGGCTGCGAGTACGAGACCAAGGCCGCGGTTCCGAGAAGAAACACGGTCTGTTTCCGCAGAACGAACTGGTGGAACCTGGAGTCCAGGCGGCGGAACCAGTCCTGAGAGCGCACGGAAGCGTTCTCACTACAGTTCAGAACCTGCGCGTGCCAAGACGTGGCAGTGCCGTTGGATGAGCGCGGTGCGCCCTGCTGCGTCCCGCAGAACACAATGTTGATACACTCTAAAAAAAAAAAAAAAAACTGTGATAGAGCAAGGGACCACTGTAACAACATTCTAACATGGGTTAAACTGATGTAGCCCATGTAAAGCCATAACTTTTTCATTCAGAAAGTTGATTGCATAAAGGTTGTCACATACTAGAGCAATGGTTATCTTTTAGACCATGCAACTGAAAGTGAAGAATTTTACTTCATAATTCTGAATAATCACAACTCTAAAACTGGTATCGTAGCACCCCAACTCAATATGGTTATTTGAGCCAGCCATTAAATGTACATAAAATAAATTGTGATGTCCATATGAACGAAAAAGAAATAACAAAACACATTAACAAATCTAAACATAACATTGGAACCCCTGTTTGCATAAATCAGAAGACTTCGGTATCATAGACTTTGACTAAACATACAAAATATACAGTAAGTACAGAAAAATAAAAAGGCAGAAGAATGTGGGAAGAACAGATAATTGCTGCAAAGACTAAGAGTTGAACTTTATTTTTCCTGCATTCCACAATATATGTAGTTGCGTGAAAAGTCCCTCAGTCGTCCAGGTAGAATCCATGATAGCAGGAGAAGTTCAATTTGTCAACTGGACCAAGTTTGTTTGGTTGAAAACGTTTCGCCGCTCATCCGAGAGGCTTCGTCAGCTCTAATAAGAATACTGGTAAGACACTTGCTTATATCTTGCTGTAGGGAGGAGCTACCTAGCTAACTACTTTCCGGAGCTATCTCATTGGTTTCGGTCTTTTGTTTCTCTGGCGTCTAGCTTAACGATCCCTATTCATCCCTACACGCCTGCTTTTTCACACCTCTGGCCCTGACCTGGCTAGCCCCATTGTTTCCCTGTTTGTTTGATCTAGGCTTAATAATGGAATTGTAGATGGGATGCAAATTATATCTTACGCCACCATTTCTGTTCAGAGAAGGATTCTCTTTTTTGACAAAAATAGCCTCTTTAACTCCCCTCTCAAACCAATTCTTTTCCCTGGCTAAGATCTGAACCTCACTGTCCTCAAAAGAATGTCCCGTGGCTTCTAGGTGAAGATATACAAACAAGGAGTACCACTCAGACCCATTGTGTGTAGTGTTGACTCTATCACATATAATTTGGCCAAACACCTAAAAACCATCTTGGCTCCATTGGTGGGTAACACGGAGCACCACATTGAGAACACAGCTGAATTTGTAAACAAAGTTAAGTCTCTCCAGTTTGGTCAGGATGAGACAATGGTTTCCTTTGATGTAACCTCTCTTTTCACTTGTATCCCCACAGCTGTAGCGGTCGAAGCAGCGAGAAGGAGTTTACTACAGGATTCCAAGCTAGAAGAGAGAACCAAACTTTCTCCTGACCAAATCTGCCAACTGCTGGAAATTTGTCTAAATACCACCTATTTCCAGTTCAGAGGGAACTTCTACAGGCAAATTCATGGCTGTGCGATGGGCTCACCGGTCTCCCCTATCATGGCTAATTTATACATGGAACAATTTGAACAGAGTGCCTTAGCCTCATATCCAGGCACTCCTCCCACACACTGGTTTCGTTATGTTGATGATAATTTTACAAAAATCAAAATTCAAGATTTGGAACCTTTTACTGCACATATCAATTCTGTAGATCCTAATATCAAATTCACCCGTGAAGATGCCAAGGATAACACATTGGCGTTCTTAGATTGTGCAGTAACGATAGGAGGAGACCGGGGACTCCAAGTAGAAGTCTTCAGGAAGCCCACACACACAGACCAATACCTGCCTTTTGATTCACACCACCCACTGCAGCACAAACTGGGTGTTATTCGGACATTACAACACAGGGCCCAAGTGGTTCCCACAAGCACAGAGGGTAAGGAAAAAGAAGAACAACATGTGCAGGAAGCCCTCTCTGTTTGTGGTTATCCCAAATGGGCTGTTAACAAAACCAAGAGAGACAAGGGCAAGAAACAAGATAATAGAGAATCCGAACCCAGGAGGAAAGGGGTAGCGATTCCGTACCTGGCCGGCGTGTCGGAAAAACTACAGAGGATTTTCAGACAATATGAAATCCCAGTTTATTTCAAACCCACAAACACTTTAAGACAAAAACTCGTCCACCCAAAGGACAAAACACCGAGCCACAAACAAAGCAATGTGGTCTACTCCATTCAGTGTAGTGAAGACTGCAGTGAGCGCTATATTGGAGAAACCAAGCAGCCACTTCACAAGAGGATGTACCAACACAGACGGGCGTGCCAGAGTGGACCGTCTTCTGCCGTATATCTTCACCTAGAAGCCACGGGACATTCTTTTGAGGACAGTGAGGTTCAGATCTTAGCCAGGGAAAAGAATTGGTTTGAGAGGGGAGTTAAAGAGGCTATTTTTGTCAAAAAAGAGAATCCTTCTCTGAACAGAAATGGTGGCGTAAGATATAATTTGCATCCCATCTACAATTCCATTATTAAGCCTAGATCAAACAAACAGGGAAACAATGGGGCTAGCCAGGTCAGGGCCAGAGGTGTGAAAAAGCAGGCGTGTAGGGATGAATAGGGATCGTTAAGCTAGACGCCAGAGAAACAAAAGACCGAAACCAATGAGATAGCTCCGGAAAGTAGTTAGCTAGGTAGCTCCTCCCTACAGCAAGATATAAGCAAGTGTCTTACCAGTATTCTTATTAGAGCTGACGAAGCCTCTCGGATGAGCGGCGAAACGTTTTCAACCAAACAAACTTGGTCCAGTTGACAAATTGAACTTCTCCTGCTATCAATATATGTAGTTGCATAAAACTTGACAATCTTATTTTGAAAAACTTCAGTCAGAACAGAATAAATGGTGTGAGACTGAAGAGGTGCCATGCTGTGTGGCAAATGCACCGTTAACTGACTGGGCTAAATCTGGAAAACATTAGAGAAGCTCCCCAGGCAGCTCAGGACCCATTTTACTGAAACCCAACTAAAGTTTAGCATAAGTTAGTCCTCTTGTCAGCACTTTTAATAGGCTTTCTTTTTCCGTATTCCTCTGTGTATATTCTATGCGTAACTTTCTGTCTACTGTGAGTCGGTCACAACTGTTAAAGTTGCACTATGTAATTTTGGCTCGTCTCCTTGGAGATTTTATTGCTTATCCTATAATGTTGCCTAGAATGATATGAAACTTGAATATGTTGCATTAATTCCTTTATATTGAATATTTGTGGCAAAGAAATAACAAGGAGACAAGCAAGTGGTGGACCCTTCAAGAGTGACAGTGCCCCTTTTAAAGTTTCTATTTAAATACATTGGTTTCATTGTGGTTTCTTTGGCATATATTGCAATAAGAACAATGATGTTAATAAGTGTTTTGTGTTTTGCAGCTCGGTGCTAACTGTGGCCTGTGAGCAGACGGAGGTGCTGCTGTTTGATCCAATCTCGTCTCGACACATAAAAACTCTGACGGAGGCTCACGAAGACTGTGTCAACAACATAAGGTATCTGAAAATACTGATATTTTCTAGAACATACGGCTTCAACAGTCTTTAATTATATCAATATGAGTATGGCCACTGAAAGCTAAAATAAATGTATATAAATAAAAATAAAATAAAGGATGATTATGGTACTAGGGATGGGGCAAGATCTCATGCCACAAAATTGTTACAAGATTGTACACAATTTTTTTCACCAACTTTTTACATTTGGATTGGACAAAAAGGGTTATGAGTTACATCTTAGAGTAGAATGGAAATAAAAATCGAAATGAATAAAAAATTGTGAGTCCAAAATTGGAAGCTGAATTGAGAAATGTATATATTAGGAATTATGTTAAAATCCCATTCTTGTAGACTCAATCTCATATTTCCGCCTTGTGTGGACATTTTCTCATCCCGTTCCTAGTAATTATATGCCTACCACCTAGAACTACTTTTCATATACTTTACAAAGACTATAGCTTGGGACCAGGTGTTTTCCAATGGGTGTGGACTAGTGAATTTGAGAAAATTGTCTCTCTGTATCAAACAAAAATGGCAGTTAAGAGAAAATGTAAAAAAAACAAAAAAACAAAAAAAAACAGCGGGCCGAGAAAGAGATTTCAGTCTGAATGAGGATAGGGATATTTGAGTGGAAATGTTTTCCACATCCTTATGAAATATTTAAATCTTCCTTAAAGTGCTATCAAAAAGCTGAACAATCTGCGAAAAGTGAGTATTTTTCCAACAGCATTGAGTCAAATGCTCATAAATCTCAAATCCTTTTCCAGACTTTAAACTCCCTACTACATCCTCCATCCTTCCATGTCTGTCTCACCAACTCAGTGGACTGTTGTGAATTGTTTAAGGACTTTTTTATGAATAAAATGGTCAATATTGGAGCACAGATCATTTGCCCCTTCAACGCTCCCCAAGTTATGCCCTGTGCTATTCACCACCTTTAGGCAATTTAGGCAAGTGTCTCACCCGGAACTAACTGAGGCACTTGCACATCTCAAACCCACTACCTGCCTCCTGGACACTTTACCTGCAACCTTTTTTAAATATGTATTTCCCTGTACCTGTCCAAGTATTTTATCCATTATAAATTCATCTCTAATTAGTGGTGTTGTTCCTACATTTTTTTAAACAATCTATTGTGTACCCACTCATTAAAAAGTCTAATTTGGACACTGAGTGAGGCACTGAGACAAAAGTCTAATTTGGACAATCTGCTCTGGTAAAGGTCTACAATGACATCCTTCTCAGACTCTATTCCGGATCCTCAGCTGTGCTAATTCTATTGGACTTAAGTGCAGCCTTTGACACGATTGACCACCAAGTCCTCCTAAAACGCCTGCAGAATGTCGCTGGGTTGCAGTCCTAAAATGGTTCACTTCATATCTGACAGGAAGATCCTTCTCAGTCAAAGTAGGTGAGGGAGTGTCTACTCCTGCTCCTGTCCCTGTGGCTTGCCCTAAGGGTCCATCCTAGCCCCTCTTTGATTTTCTTTATACATGCCCCCCCTGGGTTTACTTCTAGAGAAACATCAGATTAAGTACCACCTCTTTGCTGACGTTGCCCATCTTTATCTTCCTGTCTCCCCAAAAAATTGATCATCATTTGTCACTCTCCATGCCTGTCTTGAGGAAATAAAAAACTGGATGTCCTTTAATTTTATCTTTGTGACTTTTATCTTTGTGTATTAAGCCAGTCTTTTATGTAATATTTTATATATTTTACATTTGTTTTATTGTTTCACTATGATGTGTTTAATGCTTTAAAGCAGGGGTCTTCAACGTTTTTCAGGCCAGGGACCCCCAAACAGATGGCGAACTGGGCCAGGGACCCCCTACTATATATACGGCATAGAATTGTGTTTTATATTAAATTGAGCTTAGTGTCATGTACATGTATAAACGTTGCTACTCTGTTATGGTACATCCAATACAAGGAAATAATACACAGCTTAATACTGTATTTTACACTATAAAATATAAAATTATATTATTTTAAAGGGAAATCAAAAGATTTCGCGACCCCCCTGTTGAAGACCTCTGCTTTAAAGCACTTTGGTGCAACTTGTTACAGTTGTTTAAATGTGCTATATAAATATATATATATATAATAAATAATGTATATTTTATATATAAAATATCTAAATGACTTGACGTGGCTGACATTAGAGAGAGCTGCGCTGAAAGGCTACAGCTGATGACATGGTAGCAAAAAAGAAAGATTAGTATAGCTAAAGTGAACAATTGTATTTTGCCCATTTTAACCATTCAAAGTGTGATTCTTGAATGATATTTGACTCCATAGATTGTTGGAGTTAGAGTTTGTTGCTTATGTTGCAGTCTATGAAACAGATGGTTGTAATGATTGTTATACTTGCCCCCTCTGGACATGCCCCTGCAGGTTTTTGGACAATCGCCTGTTTGCCACCTGCTCTGATGACACCACAATTGCATTATGGGACCTCCGTAAACTGAATTCGAAGGTTTGCTCTTTGCACGGTCATGCCAGCTGGGTGAAAAACATCGAGTATGACACAAACACTCGCCTCCTCGTCACCTCTGGCTTTGACGGCAATGTCATCACCTGGGACACTAACAGGTGTGTGGGTTTAATGCTTTTGGTGTTTTGGTAAAAGGAGAAATTCAATTTGTCAACTGGACAAAGTTTATTTGGTCAAAAACGTTTCGCAGCTCATCCGAGTTGCTTCGTCAGTTCTGGTTAGAGTGCTGATGGACACTGCTTATATCTAGCTGCAGGGAGGAGCCAACTACACTGAAATTATTCTGAAACTATCCCACCTCTTGTTTTCAGCTTTCTGTCTTTTTTTTGTTTTGTTTTTTTTGTTTCTGTCTGGCGTCTAGTTTAGCATACCCATTCACACCTCTGGACCTGACCTGGCTAGCCCCTTTGTTTCCTTTGTTTGTTTTGATTTAGGTTTGAGAATGGAATTATATATGGCAAATTATGTCTCAGCCATTAGGGTTTGAATTGGTATGCTAAACTAGACTCCAGACAGAAACTAAAAAAGCAAAAGACAGAAAGCTGAAAACAAGAGGTGGGATAGTTTCAGAATAATTTCAGTGTAGTTATCTCCTCCCTGCAGCTAGATATAAGCAGTGTCCATCAGCACTCTAACCAGAACTGACGAAGCAACTTGGATGAGTTGCGAAACATTTTCCACCAAATAAACTTTGTCCAGTTGACAAATTGAATTTCTCCTTTTACCATGGATTCTACCTGGGCGAGTGAGGGATTCTTCACACATCTTTTGGTGTTTTGAATAAATGAATTCATTTATATTTCATTTCTCTATAAATAAATGAATTCATATAAATGAATTCATTTATTTATAGAGACAAAAACACCAATAAAATAAAGACTATGAGAAATTAATCTTTCACAGAAATTTAGTTATAAACAAGGTTTAAATTTATTAATTTTATTGTAATGCCATTGTGTGGACCAATAGTGTCCTTGGCATATTTTTGTTTCAACAAGTTTTACTCTATACTCTCTGGAGGGAAACTCTCTTTACTCCCCAGCTTTGCCAATTTTTAGAAGAAATAATCTAGCAAATATCTTTCAGTAGTTCTCTTGTTTAAAGTCCACATTGTGTAAAATGTATAAACCCTTCCCATTCCCTTCCCTGCTCAGGTTCACAGAAGATGGCTGCCCTCATAAGAAGTTCTTCCACACACGGTACCTGATGCGGATGCGTTTGACTCCGGACTGTTCAAAGATGCTCATCTCCACCTCATCTGGATATCTGCTGATCCTCCACGACCTCGACCTCACTCAGTCCCTGGAGGTGGGCAGCTACCGCATGCTCCGGGCCAGGAGGACTCCACTCAGCTCCGGTTAGTCTGAATTTTTGTTATTGTACTTGTGATTGAAATAAGCGTTGAACAGTAAAGGGCCCTTATTATGCTATTTTCAGGTATATATTTGTAATGTTTCCTCATCAAAACATACCTGGAGGTGTGTTCTGTTTCATTCACACGTTTAACACGCAAGTCCTGTATAATTACGCTGAGTTCTCCTCTCAAACTATAAACACTCTGTTCCACATTGTGATGTCATGTACAAGAAGTACAGCATGATTTTAAACACCTTCACTAGAATCATTTGGAGGATTTCAGCCTGGGAATTGCTGATTTCTGCTGAACAAAAGTTAAAGGGTAGATGATAACTTGAAAACTACTGCTTCATGACATCACAAGGTGAAACAGAGCATTTTGAGCTTTGGAGATGTAGACAGACTAATAGTAAAGGATTACTCAGGCATGTGTAAATGAAACAAAACAGGAGGTGTGGAGGTGATAACATTATAACAACAATTTTGTCTAATATAGGGCCTTTAATTTGCTTCAGTCTATTATTTGGATTCCTATAGCGGTATTCAAGCCTCATTAATTCAATATTATTACTAATGTGTTGTGTTGCTTATGATATACCCTTAAAAATAATGTGCAATTTAATGAATTTTCACACATTTTATTTTTCTATTATGTTTTCGCTGCAATGACTTGATGTAAGTGCATTAATGAGGTGTTAACTTTTATTTTACAGATGGAGGCACGTCTGCATCTCGGCCAGCTGGAAGTCGCCAGGGAAACGATTCTAGTAAACTCCACCCACACAGAGAAGGTCAGCTATCAGCCTTTAGATCAGCCTGTACATTAGGGATGCAACGATACGGTTTTCCTACGATTCGATATGTATCTTGATACACAGGTCACAATATTGATTCGATTTCTATACGTTTTAAAACATTAAAAAAAACATGTATTTTTTTTCTGCTAATGAGTATACATGCATACATACATGCATACATACATACATTGCATGCATGTATGCATACATGCATACGTACATACATTACAGTACCATTATTGTAAAGTTGTACTTTATATGTGAAGTGTTTGGTTCAATGATTTTACAAAATTTTTATTCAGTGAAAATTAGGGGTGGTAAGTTAGATAGAAATGGCAAGTGAGAGTGGAGATAGCGGCAAGGACATAGAGGATGCACCAGTGTCATTTAAGTCTGGTGTCTGGGGAAAAGCGGAAAGTCACAGACATTCCCCTCCCACGCCGCCGCCGAAATGCGCTCTAATCAGAGGCATTGAGGAGGGAGCTTATGCTATCAGGGAAGCTAAAAGGAGGGGAGAGAGCGTTGAAAAGGCGGTAAGTGAGGCACGGACAGATGTTTTATAAAGTTTAACCTGCCCTGTGATACACGTTACACGTGCGACAGACCTGCGCTCGCTCGCTGACGTGCGGTATCCGCAGCTCCAGACGGAGCGCGGCCCGCACACCGGTAGAAGTTTAATACGAGACACGTACTTTTGTTTCTGTTTCTTCAATATCTAACGAAAGGGTTTTTTCAACAGCAGGTGACATAGTTACTGCCACCAGATCGGAGAGATGGTTCCAATAATGGGCTTAAAGTCATGTCAAATTCAGATTGTGTGATTATTACATTGTATTAAGATTTTATATTACATTAGATTATTATATAATCTTACAACCTTTTTAATGTTGTATCCTGTTATTGTGGATTATTAAGATAAATGGATATAATGTGTATTTTGAAAGAAAACAATAAGAACCGTACAGAACCGAAAACCGTGAATTTTGTGAACAGTGCCACCCCTAGTGAAAATATGAATAGTGCTTTCTCAGGCTATTTTCTATTTTATAATATAGCTAGTCTACTCTTAATATACACTGTAGGGGAGTTACACTGTCAGACTTTTCCTTCTTTGATGATGATTTCATTTCTTTTCCCCCTGAGTCCTCTGACTGCACAGGCCTGTGTTGCCGTGGCTCTGCCTCCTCCAGCAGAGACGGACAGTAGCTCCTCCACACTGCCCTGCGACAGTCTGTGCTCTTAACAGACACACTGTGCTCTCCCATCCTCTTTCTGGACACTAAAACTATATTATATTACATTACATAGTAATGTCTCAACTGACTGTTTTCTGAGTAAAACTTATGAAATACAGTCTGACAAAAAGATCATGTATATCGCTAGTGGCTTCGCCAGTGCATATACAAGCGCATTTGATTAAAGCAGATGTAAAGCCAAAAGTGTAAAAGCTAATATCTTCGTCATTCCTGGGTCTATCAATGTCGAGAAGATATCAAATATCGAATATGTATTTTTTTAAATCTCATTTTGCCATGTTAGGTCTGTCACCGAGAAACAGCCTGGAGGTTTTGACCCCAGAGATCCCCGGAGAGAGAGACCGGGGCAACTGTATCACCTCCCTCCAGCTGCACCCCAAAGGCTGGGCCACACTCATCCGCTGCTCCAGCAACATGGACGACCAGGAGGTAACGCAGTTGCTTACAGTCCGTGTATCATTTGTTCATTTGTTTTTCAAAATAAAACCAAAAATAAGAAAACGAAAAAAACAACAATTTTCTTATTTGTCTCCAAAATTTAAAAATGGATAACAATTTTTAGACTTTTTTAGTTTTCATTGAATAATGGAAAAATTTGATAACGGCCGTTTCCCGTTTCCGTGTCCCAGAAGTGACACATTTATCTAAGTTAAGCAGAAAGTACCATAGACATGACCTGAAGACATAACGACAGAAAAAAATGGTATCCTATTCCATGTATGTTCTTTTTATTTAAAGGTCCCATGGCATGAAATTTTCACTTTCTGAGGTTTTTGAACGTTAATGTGAGCTCCCCTACCCTGTTTGCCCCCCCCCCATGGTGAAAAGTTGCGAAATGTCTAAACTGAGCATTTGTGATCCTTTTCTGTGTTACAAAAATTCGGAGCTCAAACGGGCGAGTTTGAACAAGGCACCTTATTGACGTCAGATCGAAAAAAGAAATGCAAATGCAGTTCCACCCCCGTCTGTCTGTACTCAGCGTCTCTGTAAATCACGCCCAGAGAGTTTGGACTGCGAATGCGCTAGGCAATGCGAAATGCGTTTTTTTATTTGCCTGGAGGCACGTCCGAGTGTTTCTAGGCTCGGAAGTCCTTTATCTGAGCCTCTGGACCTTTGAACAGCAGTGGTTTAATTTTATTTTCTGTGGAAATGTGTTTATTTTTCAATGGAACGCTTCAAATCTCTCACCCGTGCAAAAACAAGGAAATGGATCAGAGGGCACAGCTGACAGCTCTGAGCGGAGAGTTTGGCCACGCCCCCACCCTCTACTATTGGCCAGCTCTTTTCCTCCTCATTTGCATTCAAGCAACAACTCCCATTATGACCTGTTCTGAGGGAGAAAAAATACTCTTTCTCATCTTATCTCTGTTGAGTGTTGATTTTGAAGAAGGATTCATTTACAGTATTAGGGAACCATTAAGGAGCCATATAAAAGCATCAAGAAGTACCATGTCATGGGATCTTTAAAACAAAGTGATAATAGACTGGATGTAAATATTATCTTTTGCCAGCTGCCCGATTCACAATTGCACATCTGGTGGCAATGCTGGCGCACTCAGCCAAATCAGAAACTATTGCTAATATTATTCTTATGAATGGATGAATGAATGAATTAGGTGTTCTGTTTGTTCTTCTGCTTGAGCGCGTGTTACAAAAATCATGGAGGTATTATATATAACTAGAGAGAGTGACCAAATCCTCAAAAAGTTGTTTAATCATATAATAATGATCCTCAGGTCCAGCGGCCATTAGGTTTGTTTTGCCCGCCCCCCTAGTCATAGACATATATGTGCGTGTCTATGCTCCTAGTAAAGGCCGGTAACTTTTTTTCCCCATTATTCATTTAAACACAAAATCGCAAACTGAAAAAACTAATCGTTATCCGTTTTTTCATTTTGGTTTTGGAGACAAATAATGAAGAAAATAATATATTTTTTTGTTCTTTGTTTTGGTATTATTTTGAAAAAAAAAACTGAATGATACATGGATTCTTACTAATGGCTTTTGTTTCTTAGCCAAACCTGTGAAAAAGCTGTAGAGGGCATACAATAGAAATGTCAACCAGCAACAGTTTCAGTGCTGTGCAAATCTTGTGCCTCTTGCATACGCTTTATGCAGTTTTAGAAAGGTAGTTGAAATGGAATACTCGAGTACAAACTGAAGTATGATCGAGGGAGGCACAACATTGTATCAAAGATGTTTTGTTTTTAGGTTAAATGCTTTTTTTATATCTACATTACAAGAGTTAAGAATCCACAGCAACATTTGTTCTTTTGAGCAGTAAAAAATGTGTTTAGTCAATACTCAAAAATGAAACAAAATCCATCAAAAGCATCTACACAGTTTCCGTGACCCACTCTAGAGTTAGTAATTATGTTGTTGTTGCTGTTGTCATTATTATGCATGATTTGGCTGAACAGTCTTTAAAATGTGCCCACCCTCTGTCTCCAGTGGACGTGTGTGTACGAGTTCCAGGAGGGGGCGCCCACTCGACCCCTGGTCTCTCCGCGCTGCTCTCTGCGTCTGACACATTATATTGAGGAGGCCAACGTGGGACGAGGCTACATCAAGGAGCTGTGTTTCAGTCCTGACGGCCGCCTCATCTGCTCCCCCTATGGGTACGGGGTGAGACTGCTGGCGTTTGATGAGGGCTGTGGGGAGCTGTCAGACTGTGTCCCGGTCCAAACCAGCGTCTTGAAGGAAATTCGGTCCATTTATTCTCACAGTGACGTTGTCCTCACCACAAAGTTCTCCCCCACTCACTGTCAGCTGGCCTCGGGCTGCCTCAGTGGACGCGTGGCTCTTTATCAGCCCAAGTTTTAGCTGGTCACAAGAAACATGGAAGCCTAACTCTGCAGGCCTGGGATTAGGAGTAGTCCTTTAATGACATTATACAGTCTTCAATTGTGCTGTGGTTTGCATATTGTTCTGGCATAAGTTTCAGTCCTTATTTATTAGCATTGTATTGGTGATTTTCAGAATCTAGAATCTGATTATGTGAAACTCTCAGATGGGGGAGGAAGAGATATTTTTCTCTGTTGGTTATTTTGATGAGAAATGCCTTGGAGGAAAACGGAAAAATGCTGAAACTTCTATTAGTGACTTGACTCGAAAATGTTTTCTATTACAAAATAAAAACAAAATCAGCATTTTAACAATATTAATCTTAACTGCCCCTCATCTGTATTATATATCTGTATTATCAGGCATTGAATGTTATGTCATCTAAAAACCTAGAAAGTAAAATAGACAAAGTATAATTTGCCTTATAAATAATTTAACTAGAAGCTTTTATCCATCTTTTTTTTTCTAGATTTGTAATAAAATACATTTGCCCTTTTTGGCTGCATTAAGGAACTCTACTGTACTACCATAATCTGTTTGGAATGAGGAGGAATTGTAAACCTCCAGTGTTTTGGGGTATTGTGTAACCTACTTGGAAACCCCCATTGTACTCTAAGCAAGCCTTAAAATATTTACTTCTAAACCCAGGTCTGCAGCTGCATTGACAATGTTTTTTGGAAAATTGTTGAACTGAGAAGTCGAATAAAAGAAGAAAAATGTCTTACAAAGTGTGCTATGGACCTGTGAAGGAAAAGGTGCTAGATAAAAGATTTCATGTTAAACTTTGAAATGCAAAGACAATGACAATGGATTGTGAGGAGTACTACTAACTCACTTTTGTATGACTGAATCATGTTGTTTGGACTAAATAACACTAAACTTGTAAACCTGGAGACATTGCTTTTGCGTGACAATATGCCTTTTTCATAGGTGCTGCGTTTCTGCTTTGAACTTTGACCCCCTTCCCATCTGGATCTAGTTCCCCTTTTGCCTTTCGTTTCTTCCCTAAAGACAATGTTATGAACTCTTAGTGGTTTTAATGATATTACTGCTGGCACTATATGTAGCACAGTGTTTGGTTTCTGATTTTGCTGGTGCTGCGCTAGAAGGCGCTGTTTGACTTCTATCAAAACTTCCATCACATTTTTCTTTGTCTTAACGCTTGTACCAGAAAACTTGTAATCGATAAACAGGTAACCAATAATACAGCGGCCTGGCCAACTATACTGTAATGTGATACTTTTAAAATAACTGGTACTTTTTGTGGTATCAGAATTTAACAAAAATCCAAACCAACATTTAAATGAGTAATGTAGCTTAACCAGACCTTGACGCTAAAACCTGAAAAAGGATTTAAATTAACATTGAACTATATTATTTTTCTGCTGAAGGTTCCTCCAACTTGTCTCTATGGTTATGTCATTGCTTGCCTAAATGTTCCACAATACGATATTAAACTCTGCTTTCTTGCATTCGTTTAATCAATCATAGGTGTTTTTATTGCTTAAAAGAACATACATTTTATTGTAGGCAGGCTTGCCACTCCACAGAACTCCATGGAGCTACATAACTTAAATGCCATACTGTGGAGCATTTAAGAGAAAGCAATATTATCATTGTGGAGACAACTAGGTGACGTACCCAATAGAAAGGTTACAGAAATGTTGCATATTTAGCTTTAATTATGGATTCTACCGCTGAATGTTGCATGACTGACCAGGCTGCTAGCATTGTGTTTTAACTTTCATCTTTTTCTCCAATTGATATTTCAGTCTGTTTGTGACCTATTGCATATTTAAAATTTGACTTAATTTTTGGTCTCTTGTCATGGCTAAGAAAATATTTAAGTTTTGTTTCAAGCAATTGTTTCAAGCAAAACTTTTTTATTCAAATTGTATTCCTCCTCAATGTTGAACAACCATTTTCTTTTTATATTCAATACTTTTTCCCCCCCTAGACTCCCACTCTGCACTCCACACTCCCTTTTGCTTGAGTGTGTTACGATTTTGTGTGAAAATGGGTGCCTGTTTTTTTAAAGGGACGAATACTATGCACTGCAGCTTATGTGGAGGGCCTACTTTCTCTAATTGTAACTTGATGTGTGCTTATTGTTGAGACTTTAGATGCCAAATGCTTTGTGAAGGTGAATTAAAATCTTTATTGTGAAGTTTTTTTGGATGGGATCGCTTCCATCTTCAAACATGTCTCTATGGATTAATATAAAGATATTACTTTATATTTTTTAAAAATCATACCATAAGAGGTGCAGCTCAACAAATTAGGATATGGTAGAACATTTACAACATGCTCTACATGTTTGGTACACAAGCAAATCACAGACCAATGACATTAATGCCAGGCCCACCATTTTGACTACTGGTAATTGGCAATGGTCAGAGGATGATAGAGATTTAAATCCACACTTTCTTCAGTCTACCCCGGGGCAGCTGTGGCTACTGTCTATGTATGGACAGTGTGGAATAATTAATCAATAATACTGTACTATAATAACTGTAGCTCTTTGAGAGACAAAAAGTACAAAACAAAAAGACATTCTTAATGGAAGCTAGATTTGTTTTGGCTGGATGAGAAGTTTCTTAAATAACATAACAAAGAATTTCATGTAAAACACGAACAAATGTCTTTCTTTTTGTAGTGCTAAATATACTTAATTTGTCCTCTGTTTTTCCTGTAATTTGTGGTGCATTATATGAGATCTCATATTTGATTTTAAGGCATGACGTCATGATGAGGCATGACGCCTTCAGTTTTTTTCTGTGGTAGTTATCACTGAAATAAAAGATGGCTTCTTTTGCACCAGTGATTGACAGCTTATACTTCAGAAACACTAAATTACAATATGGCTGTGATACTGTGACGTTTGTGTTATTAGAAATATTTCATAGCCACTGTAATTATGATAATCCATTATGTGATACACCTTGAAGTACATCTGTTTAACTGTCACAGTTACAACAAAACAATTTCACTTTTTATATTTTATTGACATTTGAAGTGATTTAGGCATTAGGTGTTAAGAATTTATTCATCAAATACACACTGTGACACAAATGTACACTGTACATTCAGAAAATTATGACAATATTTATTTTACTTTTGCAGTCTTGGTGGACCAGGTCAAACACTGTCAAAGTACAATTATCAGTCCTGCTGACATTTAAATCCTTAACTCGTCACTGTTTTTCACAGAAGCAGTAAAACAAAGAACATGGCACCAGAGTCTACTCTTCTGTGTGTGTTCATACCTTTTATAATCCTCATTGTGGACATATTGTCACTCAATTTTCATTTATATGTTGGGGTAATAATAATAAAAGTGTATGCTTGGGGGATTATAATTTGGTGTGGTCTCATACTCACAGAGGGAGATGCAAAAATATTCAGAATTAGATGACAACAAACAGGAAATATTAGTTAGGACCTGGTATGACGCAGCCTGGAAGAGGACCTCTCCATCCCAACATACGTTTAGAGTTGGAGCTAGAGATTGGCATAAATTAGTAGGGTCTTAAAGTGCATATGACAGGTTAGACAACTAATTTAACTAAAGTTTTCTCCACATTGCTAATTTTGGTAAAGTTTGAAATTTTACTTTCTGGTTGAGATGGAAGCAATTCCATACCAAGGAACCATATTATAAAGCTTGTCCAATTTTGTTACAATTTGACAAGTAAAAATAACACCTTTATTTTCTTGGATGAATGTTTTTTTCTCATCGCTACTTCTTGCAGTTTTCAACTTTTTTCAAACTTTTCTTCACAAACAGCCACCTGACATAAAAGTATGTTATTTACTATCCCACCAAATATAGTAGTATGAGAAAAATAGGAAAACCTGTCATATGCACTTTAAAGTTGGTACATTTTCAAAACAACCCTAAGTATGACCAACACTTCTCTCCAGAGTGTCAGAATTTGTGAAGGGCACTTTATATGTCCAACCAGTCTCATTTTTAAGCCCTCCAGACTCCAGCAGCCCGTGCCTTCCTGTTCTTTCTTTGGGCTTGTTCTCTCAGTCTGGGGCCCTCTCTCTTCTGGTTGAGGACTTTGGTGCTTGCACGTAGCTTTTTCAGCCTCAGAGCCCTCACACGGAGCTGGACGTCCTGGGGAACCTTACCCCCTCTGGCTCTAATCTGTTTTAGGACCTCTGCAGGGGTTTTGGTTAAAGTGAAGTCACAGAGCGTGGGATGGGGCTCCATGCCGACAGTGCAGCGCCGCATGGAGG
The DNA here is from genome assembly GCA_036785185.1 of Paratrypauchen microcephalus. Taxonomy (NCBI): domain Eukaryota; kingdom Metazoa; phylum Chordata; class Actinopteri; order Gobiiformes; family Gobiidae; genus Paratrypauchen; species Paratrypauchen microcephalus. The sequence goes on from JAVJIX010000010.1 coordinate 3,365,000, forward strand.
GAAAATAACCAACTGCTAAAACAACGATCTTATATTCACCAGGATTTAACAGACGCCAGTAGTCTCCACCCTCAGCTGCAAGATCAAGAAACATGAGCATTAGGGCTGCAAAAATAATTATATCGAATGGAATTTTCAATTTTAAAGGTTGCACTTTAAAAAAGGTAGGTTTTTTAACTGCAATTAGATGTCTCTCCGAAATCGTTAACACCCATTTGATTTGTAAAAAAAAAAAAAAAGAGAGAAAGAAAAAATACATTTTCTTTTTTTCCCCTTGCCCATTTTTTTTTTTTCATATACCGTAAATATATAATTTGGCATACTACTGATGGTATCAACATAAATTGTCATCTTTGCAGAGGTAAAACTAATTATTGAAAAAAAAAATCTGAAATGTAAAAATGCTTCATTAATGATTTGCAAGCTTAACTTAAATCTTCAGCCTCAACTATATTTTATATACTATTACACAACATACCATTAGGGGGCAAACATATAGGCAGTTAAAAAAACATTTCTTTCAAATAATTTTCATAAAAACACTTTACCTGATCTGATGTCATGTTCATGGTCATCCACTTTGATAATGGCATCTGCAATTCCTTTTCTAGTCTGTTTGTCCCTGATCACTCCTTTGATTCCTCTGTGAACCTAAAGATACAAAATATAAAACACACTAAAACACACTTGTACAGGATGTGTACAGGATCAACTACTGGCTGGTGGCTGCTATGGAACTATAGTAAATAAGTTATATTTATGGTCTTATTTTGTATTTCCTGACCTGTTCCATGTAGACGAGGAGAGACTCCTTGTTGTTCTCCCACTCGACCGGCAGCTCAGATACATGGGGATACTTATCACATGACAGCTCCACCGTCACCTCGAAACAGTTTGTGTGAAGGTAACTGAAGTCATTCATACCTGCAGAAAAACATAAGTTTGAACTATTAATACTTTAATAGTAGTTTAGAAATTACAACTACTAAGAGTTCACAGCAATACAAGTCTTGTTCCCCAATACATCTATAATAAGACAACTGCCAAAAATAATTAATCAGAAACCTAATCTTCCAAATAAGGTCATTTTTTTTGCATTTTGTGTGTTCGCTTGCAGTCCATTCATTCTTTGTGCAATACTTGACCCTCAACCAAGACATTTTCTGGCACGCAGCACATTTCTGATGGACTGTAAAATATGATCTGGCTATTGTTATCAGGAGATCATTTGTTTTTATATTTATTTCATCTGTATTTCGAAAATTTACACCAATTTGCTCAGGGACTACAGGCGTATATTACTATTCAAGCTATAACCTGACACCTGCATCTTTCCTAGGACTTGGTTAATATTGTTGTGCAATGTCTCTGTTCAAATAAAAAAACGCCATACAATAACATTTTTGCTTGTATCACTCAACCCCAAGCACTGATTATTGTGTGGTCAAAGCCTGGATGTACTTGGATGGGAGACCACTGGGAAAATCAGGTGCCATAGTCTGACGCAAGTGGCAAAAACTGGTGTATCCTTACTTCACCCACATTGCCTAGTATGTAAGTAGCCTGCACGTGAGTGTTTGTGGTGGTTGGAGGGGCAGATGGCACAGATTAGCAGCCTTGCTTCTGTTAGTCTACCCCAGGGCAGCTGTGGCTACAATAGTAGCTTAGTGTGGAATAAATGAATAATGCACCAAATTGTAAAGTGACTTTGAGTTTCCAGAAAAGTGGTATAAGATGCATTATTAATGTAGTGTACTGTATCTTCTCCCATACTCACTACCAGGGACGGTGTGCCAGGCTCCTCCGTTGATGATGTTGTTGTGCTGTTGGAAGTTCTCGTAGTGGCACACGCGTCGGTCGGGGTTGGACATGACCAGGTTTGTGGAGGCGTAGACCGAAGCTAACCACCTGAAGAAGGCGTTGTCTGCAGTGGGTGTGTCCTCCTGTGGCGCCCAGTCCCGGGTGCAGTCAAACGGGTACGTGACCACCAGCTCGCCCCCGTGAAGGTTTGCACTCAGCACGAACGGGATCTCCTCCATCCAGTTTATCACAGCTCGGGTTTCCGGGGCAACCTAAAAAAAAAAGTTCATAAAAATGTTACAACAGTTATTCTCAAACTTGTCACACCAGGTTCCATGACTGAAACAGGCTTAAAGGGATATGCCACCCCCAGGTCAAACTTGGGCATCTCCCCACAGTCCAGAGACTAAAATAAGTGGTGGAAAGCATTTTTCTGGTCACCCAGCCATTGTCCAGGTCTGTCAGCACTGACCGCCGCTGTATTTGCAGCTACTCCGCGTTAAACTGGAGTCTAACGTCGCCAGAGAAAGATTTCGGCCAAAAGGAATTAATTTGCTCGATGCGTTTCCCAATTACTTTCTGTGTAGTGCGCATTCATAACAAGTGCAAATAAATGTGCAAATCAACACTGAGAGCTTGACTTGGTCATTTTGGGTGGGAACTATTTTCCAGTGCGGAAAAAGACGGACGAAGCACACACCACGCTGACAGGGGAATCCCAGTTACGCACCAGGAAGGGAGTTCCCCTGTTACGCAGCGTGGTGTGTGCTTCGTGTGCTTTCCACCACTTATTTTAGTCTCTGGACTGTGGGGAGATGCCCAAGTTTGACCTGGGGGTGGCATATCCCTTTAAATCAGGAATAAACATAAAGTTAACTCAAGTACAGGACTATAACCATGTCTTAATTAGTGTGGAATACTTAATTATATTGTGATCCAGGCATTTTAAATAGTCAGTGATGAGCTTGGTGCTTTTTAATTTAGTGGTATAGTTTTATAGTTTTAATAGTTCCTTACAATGTAGAGAACATTTTCATAAGTGGACATTTGGACTCTGTTTTTACGATCTGTTTTGTCGATCACAACATTTCTGATGCCATCCAGAAGACACTTTCAATTTGTTTCTTTTTTTATTATTATTGATAACTGTGATTTCTCAAAGACATTATTTGCTATAATCATGTCTAAACTCTATCTTGGTTGACCTATTGGGAAGTACCATAAACTTAGTTACTTCGATAGATTTAGATCAAACACAATCATGCACTAGCTGGCAACTGCAACAAGCATTTATTTAACTATAATTACTATGGAATAATTAAGTTCAGATAATCTAAATTTAACCTAAACGGAGTACAGGTGATGCTGACAGACCACTTTTTCCTCATTTCTGTTCCTGGAAACATATTGAACCCTTTTTAAACAGCCACAAATGAAAGACTGATCCTTTATGCTTCACCAATGACTAAGCTTGTGAAGTTTATGTGGGTCAAATTCTTTGTTCTTAGTCATCATAACGGGCGCCTGAAGATAGCATTAAACTTAGCCCTCTAAAAAGTCTTAGACAGGACTTTACAAAGAATGAACAATATAGAAAATTATCACAAATTTGCAACAAAACCGATATCTTAGTATTATTGGCATTATGTGTTGTTACCATGGCGTCCTCCTTGGTGTAGTATTCGGGCATAGGGATGTAGTGGTTGGGAACTTTGGATTTTTCCTGTACCCTCATCAGAGCCCGTTCCTCAGCGTCCCACATTATGTTGTTCAGATCTGGAAAGTTATGGTTCAAGTCGATTCCTTCGTAACTATAGCGACCATCAGCCCAACCAGCCAGCTCCGAGCCCTGTACAGATAAAAAGACTTTATGAAATAAGCAGATCCAACTAAGGTGTGGTATATAAAATAGTAAATTGGTAGTGAACTCTAACTAGAGACATGTGTCTTTCACTTAAAGGTGCACGCTGTAATTTTTCTAGTGGAGGTTCCACTAACTGCTTGTTTCCAGAGAGATGTATTTGCTTTGCCAGAAATTTTCTACACCATGGCATTAAACATATCCATTTCCAAAGGAACAAGCAAGAAGAGACACCTACACTGACAATGTTTTTAAGGTATTTTGAGCAATAAAAATGCCTGTAATTGCTGTAATTTCCTTAACGTTTTATGGCATACAGCGGAAAATTCCAGGCAAAGCAGTAACATTCCAGTGTTCAACTGTATCAATATCTTTTCCCCATGACACATTACAAAATAAAGGAATGGATTATAAAGATACCTTTGTTTTTTAATCCATATTTTATTCCCAAATTTGCTGAGTTAAGTCTACAACAAAAGATCTCATTGTTGTCAAGATACATTACCAGTCAGGAACCATAACTGACTGACATTTGCAGAGACATGGACATCTTTCCTGAACATTTTGGCAAGGGTGGACTTGACTACTGATATTTGAGTGCCTGCTGGTTTGTATCACATTTTTCACGTTTTTAGGATGTCTGTGGGGAGTCAGGAGTGGGGTGTTTTGTTTTTTTATGTCTCTTTTTTGCATTTGTTGTTAAATGTCAACATTGAAAAAAGTTGTTTTAATATATTACAGAGATATATTGGTCGATTACTTACCTTCTTATAGGCCACCTCATATCCGTCAGGGTTCATTGACGGCAGCAGGTGAATCCTCGTCTCTGTTATGAGCCTTGCAATTCGCTGGTTTCCCTTTTTGAACTCCCGACACAGATACTGCATCAGGTTCAGGACCAGCTCTCGTCCCAGGACCTCGTTCCCATGCATCCCGGCCACGTAACGAAACTCCGGCTCACCTAAAGCAAAAAAGGAGACATAACACAACGCTAAAGCCAAAGCTCACATCTGCAGGAATCTACATGGACTCAAGAGTCCAGACAAAACATTACAGTGAGATGAACAAGGTCATCTGACAGCTACTCAAAACAATAGAGGGGTCTCCAGGCTAACAAAGCAAATACAGTATAAGTCTTCTTACATTATGAGTCTTCTATGTTCACATTTAAGGAAATTAAGAAAAGTGGAGCACCTTTAAAGCTGTACTTTTTTTTTTCTTCATCTTAAAAGAGTGTTGGATGTTACATTGCAAGATGTGAGGAATTTAAGGTATCTAACTCTTCAGGTGGGAGGTCTGCCACCTGCTTGCCTTTATGGAGGATGATGTTGTTTTGCAGAATGTTTCACAATAGGGCATGAAAATGATGAAAATTGCATTTCTAGCCTAAAATTAAAAAAGTCACAGTGTAATGCCATAGTGTGGAACTATCTCCATGGACACATGCCATGATGAAAAGTAATAGTGCACCTTACAGATAATTAAAAATATTATTGTATATAGTGCACTGTAATATTTACTTAATCTATACTGATTTATTGTGAATGATTCTTCTGTATGTATTGTTTGCATGAAAAATAAAGACTTTTTTTTTAACCAAAGGCAGTGGCACAATCCTGTATATTTCAATATTTCTGTCCTTTAAGCTTTAATTGTTTGGACAGTAGCATAAAAAGACATGGAAAAGAACAAAGAGATATTTGCTGCTGAGCTAAACAAACCCTGTATGCCAAACTGGAAATCATGATTTGCAGAAACAAGAAGATAAATTTTACAGCTGTCTTGTATGATTCATTCAGGGGAGTGATAAGTGAATAAAAAATAAAACTGAACCATGATAGAGAAAAGTATCCTAAATATCAAAGATATTTAATAAAACAGGGTATGTATCCCGATTGTTTTAGACCACATGAGTTTAGTAGTCAATGTAACTTAAAACAGCTGCTAGTTGGCCTGGTTAAGTGGTTGCAGATGGACAAATGGACTAGCAGGAAAGTCCAACAAACTCAGCAGAAACCACAATTCTTTGTTTGTACTTTTGGTTTAGAATTGCTAAAAAAAATCAACAAAGAGCTTTCCCCCCAGAGACAGGAATAAAACATATACCACGTAATGGCAAACGGTTCCAAACTGATGGAAAAAGTTAGCTGAAAAATTGAAGAGATAAGGAAACCATGCTGGCAATACTACTTTGAGATGACTAAACAAGGCTATGGTATACTACATTGTGATAAAATATGAGGATCATGAACCTAGGGCTCTCAAAAATAATCAATAGTACTAATCAATGCTAAAGTATCAATCTAGTATCTAGTAAGAGCTAGATACTCATTAGAACAAGTATTAAAATAGAAAAAAAAATACTTTGGAAGAAACTGTTCTAGAAAACATTGAAATACTGTACTGTATGTCAAAACATGTTCTGTCCCTAAAACATTCTTCCAAATAATCTGGGTAACTGGTCTCTGAAAGCCAAGTATTTCATTTTAATCAAAGTCCTCCTCCCTTTTTATGGTTTGACCGTTTTTGAGTTCTGGCTGTAACTGATTTGTTTTTATAAGACACTCCATCCTCCCTGTGAAGCTGCACAGACATGTCAGTGTAAACAAGAGGGGCCCAACTTAAAACCAGACACTTTGAGATATGTACTGAGACTGTACTTGTACTTGAGACATATTGAGCTTTTAAAGCTATTTATTACTTAAACACATGTGAATCAATTGAAATACAACTTTGAGCAAGTTATGCAATGACAAAACACTGTAATAACGTGTTAAAAGCTCATAAAAGTAGATTTTACATACATATGCAGATTTCGGTAATAGTGGAAAACCGCTAAACAATATTTTTATGATTAAGATGTCATGAAGTTCAGGAGTAAAAGCACTGTCAATCAAGTTGTTTCTTTATTGACTTTTTGCCCCTCTTTGCCCCTGTAATCAGTAATATTTAAAAAATCTTTTGATCACAACTCCCTGCATTGTACTGCTAGAATTAAGCTGCAAAGTTTTCTCTATTCATTTAATTTTCCAAAACATGAAATTATGAAATTATTATCATTATTATTATTAGTAGTAGTAGTAGTAGTAGTAGTAGTAGTAGTAGTAGTAGTAGTAGTAGTAGTAGTAAAAAGTAGTAGTAAAAGGTTCACTCACCTAGTTCATGTTTTCCAGGGTTATCAGAAAACTCCATGACATACAGTTTGAGACCCTGGTAACTTCTCCCAATGGTGTAGATTCTGGTGATGTTTGGGCACTCATCATGCACTGACTTCATGAGCTTTGGTGTAAAAATAAAACATGTTAGACCAAAGATAAAGAGTAAACCTGGTCCTCCAGTCTGTAACGATATGCTATGCAACTTTTCTGGTGGAGGGTCCAGCATCTGTAATCTTCTCCATAGAGATGTTATTACTGTGCTCAGAAAGTTCTGCAGATGTTAATCTATACCTCCACGGACACAAGCAGTGAGAATTATGTTATAATGTTGATGTATAATGTTTTTCAAGACATGTACAGTAATTGTATGCCAGACAGACACATTTAATGCCCTACAGTGGAACATTCCAGGAAAAGCAATGAGGTATCAATGGAGACAAGCAGATTGCTGACCCCCTACCAAGAAAGTTTCATTGCGTACCTTTAAAGAGTTAAGGGTCTAAGTAAAAAAACAAGGCCTTAGCTTTGGGAAGGACAGTTAGTCACAGTTAGTCATCCACACCGTTCTCATGTCTTTGTAGTTGTGGTGTCTGAAGTCCAGATTGTCTCTGGAGCCATGGTCCTCTTCTGCGTAGATGTTAGAAGAATCTGTAGGAAATATAGATATTATAGATATTATAGATAGAGATATTTGTTGCAATAAATAACATACAATCAGATAATGCCATAAACACTTTAGACTCAAGCTATCTCTCAGCTGTCAGACATTCAAGCAAAAAATACAATTGCTATTCAAAACTATATTATCAGCTGTAGTGGCCAAAACCCTTATCCCGAAGACCCCCGGTTAGGCAATACCGCTACATACATGGGCTACCATTGCTGTCATGTTCTGAACTTTTTCAACTTTTTCCAAACATGATTAATCTTGATGAAAACTTTAAAATGGTATGGTAATTATATACAAAGTTTTCCAACATATTATACATATTATATCTAATGCAAATATAAAAAATCAAGAAGGCCCCATGCTCTATAATATCCTACGGCACCCTCATTCAGCAAAAAGATGCAATGTGTAACTTTTCTGGTGGAGGGTCTGTCACCTGCTTCTCTCCATGGAGATATTCCCTCAAATGTTTCACAGTATGGCATTACACTTATTTATCTCTATGGAGACAGCAGATGACACTACAGGGCCAAGTTGCATGTCAGATTTGTGGAGAGGCGAGCCCATTCATAGTAAGAATGGACATTTTTAAGGCAATTAAAAAAACATTTGGTTGAGTAAATGCAAAATGGATATGTTTAATGTCATACCAGGACATTCCAGACAAGACAATAACATCTCCATGGAGACAAGCAGGTGGTGGACCCTAACCAGAAAAGTTACACAGTGTATCTTTAACTTGCGCCTTATAACTGTTGCTGTTGGTCATGCTCACCCTGAACTCGACAGCCCAGTATCTCGGCTCTGAGGCAGATGGTCCCGTTGGAGTACCAGGTCTGAGGGTTGATCCGGATGTAACGGGCCACAGTTGGGACAGGGAGCAGGCCCAGAACAGGGATCTCTGTGTGCTGATTTCCAATGAAAATCTGAAATAAGTAATAAGTCATACAATATTAGAAGTATGATAAATAATAACACAGTACAAATGTGTTCATGTTGAATAAAGAAGAAAGTTTTATTTATTGACACAACCCACTCCATAATATTGGGATTATCATAAACCGTCTTGTGGTTACATTATGTAATTTTAACACCATTAAAGCAATATTATGGGATTATAATATTTGTTTTAAAGGTTCTGTATTACACACAATTTATTCTTGTGAGTTTTTAGCCATATTATAATGCTGTTACCTTCTTAAAAACATACCCAGAGTTGTGTTCTTTTACATGTTTGAGTAACTCTTTTTTATTAGTCTGTCTACATCTCCAAAGATCAAAATGCTCTGTTCCACCTTGTGATGTCATGAATGTAGATTTCAAGTTAACAGCTCCTTTTACCTTTAGTTCAATAGAAATTGGCAGTTCCAAGGCTGAAATCATCCAAATGATTCTAGTGAAGGTGTATGGAATTTAACAACACAGGAGACTGCTTCCTGTATTTCCACATGACATCACATTTAATTTGAGAGACTCAGCCTAAATATGCATGGTTTGTGTGTTAAACGTGTGAATGAAACAAAACACAACTCTGGGTATGTTTTTAATGAGGAAACAACATTACCTATAACATAGATTAAAAAATGTAATATAGGCCCTTTAAGATGCTTTAAGATGCTTTAAGATGCTGTCAACAAAACCAAGAGAGACAAGGGCAAGAAACAAGACAACAGAGAGTCCGAACCCAGGAGGAAAAGGGGTAGCGATTCCGTACCTGGCCGGCGTTTCGGAAAAACTACAGAGGATTTTCAGACAATATGAAATCCCAGTTTATTTCAAACCCACAAACACTTTAAGACAAAAACTCGTCCACCCAAAGGACAAAACACCGAGCCACAAACAAAGCAATGTGGTCTACTCCATTCAGTGTAGTGAAGACTGCAGTGAGCGCTACATTGGGGAAACAAAACAGCCACTTCACAAGAGGATGTACCAACACAGACGGGCGTGCCAGAGTGGACCGTCATCTGCCGTACGTCTTCACCTAGAAGCCATGGGCCATTTGTTTGAGGACAGTGAGGTTCAGATCTTAGCCAGGGAAAAGAACTGGTTTGAGAGGGGAGTTAAAGAGGCAATTTTTGTCAAAAAAGAGAATCCGTCGTTAAACAGAAATGGGGGAGTTAGACATAACTTGTCTCCCATTTATAATTCAATTCTTAAACCAAGTCAAAACAGACGGAAAAAAACATTAAGGCAGACGAGTCAGGGACAGAAGGGTGGAGACGGTCTGTAGTCTGAATAGAGATGCTAAATATTCGAATAACAAAAGGAACAAATGAGGGGAGAGTTTCAGAGCTATTTCAGAGCAGTGAGCTCCGCATAGGGCTAAACAGAGATGCTAAACGAGACGCCAGGGAAACAAAAGATACAAATTAGCTGAGATAGTTTCAGAAGGATTTCAGTGTAGTGAGCTCCGCCCTGCAGCTAGATATAAACAGGGACCAACCAGCACTAGAACCAGAACTGAAGAAGTCTCTCGGATGAGCGACGAAACGTCTTCAACCAAACAAACTTTGTCCAGTTGACAAATAGAACTTCTCCTTTTATCATAGGCCCTTTAACTACAGTGAGCTTCAAACCTGCCCATTGTGAATCTTAATATTATTTAGAACACATTGCTTTATTAAACAAAAATACAGGTCAGTTCTCACCGCCTCATGAGAGCCGTTCATGCAGGTTTGCCACTTCACAGAGTCATTGCTCAACTGCACTTTGTAGGTTTCGACAAAGTCCCAGCTGCAGGTATAAAAACCCAAAAGACATGAGTTATCAACAGTCACACATAAGTCTCACGTAAACACAAAAAGATACGCTTTACACAAGTAAATGTTAAAAGTTAATAAATCAGGTAGAATAAAGTCAATCAAATTGAAGAAAAAAAGCAACCCATAAAACTGTTATAGACATTGTTACTGACAGTACAGGCAGTAGTGAAGGACTGGGATTGCAGACCCACTATCGTTAAAAAAATATTTGGTTTAGCTGACTAGAACCATGCGCAAAGCTTACATAAATAAATATTATTAATAATACAATATTGTCCCTATGAATGCCGTATTCATGGGTTTCAGGCAAATAATTTTCTGATGTGAAGGATTTTGTGAGGTCTAGGCCTGTAGACTTATCATTCAGTATAAGACAGCAGGAGCAATATGATTTAGGACTCAATATTTGTCGTTTGTACATATTATTTGCAAAAGTTGGGATATCTTTGGCATTTTTATGTATTAACGTAATATTTAAGATGTACAGGGTAGAATAAATAACTTCTATGGCTAATTACTAGTTCATTCTACTACTGATTTGTTGCAGTTGAGGCCTTTTCGTGAGCCTGTCTATTTAAAAACTGGTTTATTGGGATTATCCTGCTTTGTCAGTGCCATAAAGAAGTTTCAGTATTATCGTTAATCACAATATTTCTCTGTACATATATCGTGCTTTAAAAAAAACTAAAAAAAACTGTTATCATGACAGGCCTAGTGCAGATCTTCCCCCACTCAAACACACTGGGAATGAATCCTTATAGAGCTGTTTTAAAGCTGTATATCAGATTTGATTTTACAGTTTTACATAAATAAATACATTATTACGCATACAAATGCATTATACAATGTAAATCACTACCTGACCTCCAGATGGAGTTTCTTCCTTGCAGTATGACTCCAGTGAACTTTGTGAGGTGCTGCGCGTCCACCTCTAGCCACTGGTTCTTGTCTTCATGTCTCGCGCACCAAGCTCCATCGTATCTGTCTCCGTCCTCAATACCAGACTGAAAATCCACAAAGAGAAGACCTGAATCAACTGCAAAATGTATTAAAACCCCAAAACATCCATGAAAACCTCTTCTGGTTTAACATCAGTGTGACACAGTTCATTCAACTATGCAGACCACTACTAAGTCCTATATTAACGCTTAGTTGTAAATGAAGTCTCTTTTAGTCCTACTGAAATCTCTCCATTTTATACATCAAAACCAATGTATCTGCCAGTTTAAACTTTGGTTAGACAAATATTTTCTGATGTTTTAACGATGTTTGACCACCTTTTAAGTGTTACATAAGATTTTGACCTGATTGTAAAATAATTGCTTTCAGATGCAGGCGAGGGGGGATGGAGAACGCATTATACTGCCTTTTTGTTTGACAGACTGGTTCAATACTGGGTTTAATGGTCAATCTAATGGAGTCTATATACAAGTACAGAGAAACAAAGTGGGTTTACTGCAAACCCAGTTACATTTTCTAATAAAGTCAGTCAGGTCCTGTTGACAGTTCAGACATGCTGAGCTAAGGCTGTTGGGGTTTAGGATAGATTAATGTATTTTATTTATTCACTAGAAACAAGTAAAAGTACTGTATTGTGGAAAGTTATAATATGATTTCTGTTTTGCTATTACAAGAATTTATATCTCATAATATGTGACTGATATGGTGAAAGAAAAACTGAAAATTGTGATGGTTTTATCTCAACATCTGAGAAGCTATTAATGCCTGCCAACATACACCAAAATGTGAGAGCAATTTACATCAGGGGCCTCTCCAATCTGTAACTCTCCACCCCGTTCGAAGTAGCTCGCCAAGGGATTTCTGAATGATACGTATTGTGCTGAATATCTAAAAAAGACACTTTAAAAACTGCTGCTAAGGACTACTGTTGCACATTTACTACTGAAATTACTACTGTTGCACATTTAATTTGATCTTTACTTTCAATGCACATTCTATTGCACATTACTGCACATTTCACTGCTACATCTTCCATTGCACATTTTGATGCACACTGCACAGTTGGACATCTGTAAATGGGTATTTATTTATTTATTTATTCCTTGCACTGCTTTTAGATCTTGTCTTAGATAGTTTTTGCACTGCTTGGCCAGAGAGAAACGAAATTTTGATTCACTGTATGTCAAACACATATGGCAGAATTGACAATAGAGCTGACTTTGAACTTGAACTTTGAAAAAAGTGATTAAATGCATATTACCATTATAAATGTATCATTTTGATGCCTAAATTTGTACACTAATAAATGGACAATGGTTTATGATTTATAGGCATCTAAGGCTCTTAGACAGTATATACTGTTTTTCTTGTGACCGCTAAAATAAGTAGCTCTCTGAGATTTTCATTTTGTAAAGGTAGCTCACTGGGGGAAAAAAAGTTGGAGAATTCTGATTTTCTGATTTACATACATCAGCTATGTTAAAAAATATTTTCAACAAAATTAATCAAGATAACTATTTTGTTTCAAAAGTTCAGGTGCTTCCAGGTGCTGGTAACGCTGCTGATGACGCTGTAAAAGCGAAACGCGTTGTTCGCTCTAAGCCCAATAAAGGAATAAAAGTAAAGTCAAGCGAGTGTGCGGTAAATTTCTTCTTTTCTGGAATAACTATTTTCTTTCTCTGGATTACTAAAAGTGTCAGTGACCCAAATCATGTTTTATTTTGTATTTTATATCTTATTGACCCCCACCTGTATATTGAGCCTGCCCCTGTGAGCCCCCAGACCAGTTCGTAGAGATGAAGACGCCCTCATCTGACTGTCATGGACCCTCAACGACTCAAGGCCCAGAGGCGGACAATCTGAAAGAGGAACAGACATCACAAACTCTAGTGAGCAAGTTTTAAAAGAGTTCAAGGTTGTCTATCAATTTCATTGCATTTACACAATGAAAAGGAAAATTCTATTCTGTTCATCTTTCAAGTGCATTATTTTAGTAGCTTTTCACTAGTGTATTATTGTCTAATTGCATGTTATTAAATTCCCCTTATGGATTGATATGGATATGGATTACATATCTGTTGTCTCTAAAACCTTTAACCATAGTTTGAAAAACGTGTCTTAACATATCTTAAGAAATGTATTTTCAGAGTAAAACATGTATTATATTATTATCTATTATTATCTGAAGCCCAGCACCAGATGGCCCGTGGCCCGAAATTGGGTCTTGGCCCAGTGTTTGGGGGCCTCTGTTCTAGATTAAATAAAATTAAATTAGCAATCTCCTATCCATAGAGATTATGCCAGATGCCCTTTTTGATGCAACCATCTCTATGCATCTTTATACAGGCCTTGGAGGACCACAAACCGTCTACTGGCTTGTTCTTGTGACCCGCTGCAATTGGAAAGCACAGAAGCATTCATTGACTGAATCCTGTTTGGTCTTTCTGTGAATAACACACAGCTGCAAAAGATCTCCATAATGTTATTTATTTTAAATGCTTATTTAATGTTATATTTAATATTATTATTTTTAGTGTTACATAATGTCAAGTAGTCTGAATATAGCATTGTTACTCTATACTTATGTTTATTCTCCAGAGGTGCAATGTAAACAGGAAGTGGAAGTGGCCCCCTATAGACAATATCATTCCAGTTCTGATATGATCAACTTTAAATTCAGACTTCTCTATTATTTTAATGATTGTAGGAGATGAAACCACTGTTTGAATAAGTCTATTATTGCTTAAAGGTTTTTTGAACTCTCTGGCCCCTCTAAGAAAGCAAGCCCATGAAAATAAGCTTTTTGTTTAGATAAATATTCCACCGATGCTGGGAAGTTCAGTTAAGTCAAAGTGTGTAGGGGTCCAGTGTAATTTGAGACAAGTTTGAGGGCTAAAGGCAAAATCTGCAGGATGAGGTCTACAGCTGTGAGGCATTTTACGTCTCTGTGAAAAAAAGTGAACATTCCCATCGTTGATCAAATGCACGACAGAACAAAACATCTATGTTCACTTCAGGTCAAAGAAGAGTTTTAAAAAGATAACTTGTGTACACCTTTTGGACATTCTGTTTAAAAATCAATATGGTAAAAAAAAACAAAAACAAAAAAACTTGTGTACACATACAAATCATATTCAGCCAAAATAGCTTTAAAATGTGTGTGATATTTTATTTTTATGAATTTCTGTACATTTCTAATCTGGATTTCTCAGCCAAGGCCAGAGTTGCATTAAGATGTATAGTTTAGTTTGTGCTCTCTATGTTGTTATATCATATAACAACATATCTATCACATTAGTGATGTTTTTGCATATTTACTCAAAACGATGCGATTGGCTCAGTGCCAAAGTGTGTAGCACAAACTTTAGAATACCTGATTTGGATGTCTGTATATCAGTATCATTAATTAAGTTTCTGATTAACTCAACTGTCCAGCTGCTTAAACCAAACCAAGCCAAGATACATACAGTAGATCTAGAGTAATTAATCATCCCAGCGGAGTTGTGCTGTGGGAAAGCAGTGTCAGCTTTCAGCAAAGAAAAACACGCAATATAATGCAGTTTACACAAGTTATATAGTGCAGCCATTGATTTATGAGAGACATTTAGACAAGGCCTGCTGTATATAATTGGCTAAAGTGAACATTATGTAACTTTTTGCTGCCATATTGCGCTGAAATTTTAAAAGTCAAACTTTTTGTTTAAAAGTCTAACAGTCTCTAAATGCATCACTGTTAATTAACCATGTAATTTCCCTACTAAAACTAATTAACCCTATACATGCCATTATTGCTCCCTAGAAAGGCAGCTCTGACTTAGTGTTTAAATTAATTCTTGTTTTACTGACCTAGTTTTGGTGTCTTGTCATCTTTGGCGACTTTATCCTCCTTTTTGAGGGGTTCTTTGGTGGGTTTGCGTGTCTCCTTTTGGCTCGGTATCGCAGTAGTAGTTTTGATTGCAGATTTTCGTGTTGTGGCAATAGTTGCATTAACTTTTCCATATTTTGGCTTCACAGTAGTGACACTTTGCGTCCCTTTTGTAGGTCTCAATGAAGATGTAGGCTTTGGAGTTGATTTTAATAAAGAATTCCTATCTGTAGATGCCCTTTGAGCGTGTATCAGCGCTCCGTTCAAGTAAAGCAGAAAAACCGCTGCAGCTAATGTGCACAATGACTTTTCCATCCCGCTCATCGTGTGCAGCCAAAGTGAAAAGGAGAAAAAAGATCCTGGGCGCACGAGGAGCCAGAGGAGCTTTCACAGCCCTCCCTCCTCCTCCTCATGCTGTCCCAGCCCGGCCCCGAACCCCCTTCCCCAAAACTCAAATGCTTCTGTGGAAATTTGTGAAAGTTTTGTGCTTTTAGACCTTTTTTTTTTCCTCCTTGCAATTCATTCAAGGTGAACTGACCTATAGGCCCCATTATGAAATTACATACAAAGGTAGGCTAATAAATACTAGATAAATGACATTGACAATTAATGATCAAAGGAGAAGTTCAATTTGTCAACTGGACAAAGTTTGTTTGGTTGAAAACGTTTCGCCGCTCATCCGAGAGGCTTCGTCAGCTCTGGTTATTGTACTGGTTAGACCCTGCTTATATCTAGCTGCCGGGAGGTGCGTCCTACAATGACAAAAGCTCTGAAAACGATCCCCCCTAATCTGTCTCTTTGTTTTTCAAATTACTCTGACGGCTGGTTTCGACCCCCTATTCAACGTCTAACGACCCTCTCCACCCCTCTGCCCTGGCTCTGTTTGACTGGTCTAAGAATCGCATTATAAATGGGAGACAAGTTATGTCTCACTCCCCCATTTCTGTTTAATGACGGATTCTCTTTAGAGAATTCTCTTTAGATATAAGCAGGGTCTAACCAGTACAATAACCAGAGCTGACGAAGCCTCTCGGATGAGCGGCGAAACGTTTTCAACCAAACAAACTTTGTCCAGTTGACAAATTGAACTTCTCCTTTGATCATGGATTCTACCTGGACGACTGAGGGACTTTTCACGCATTGACAATTAAGTTTATTATTAGTGCACAATGTGAAATTGCAGCAGTATGTTTGCTGTTTTAAGACACTGAACTCATCTGTATCTATTTCTACCACAACAAATGGTTGGTCAAAAACTAGACTGCTTCACAGATGGCTGATTGAAAAGAAGAGAGTTTGATTTTGAGTAAATAATGTTGGGCTATGAAGTTACACATATTTTATTATTTAGTCACATTTTCTTTCAGGCAGTATTTTGGCAGAACAACGCTGTATCTTTCAAAACTCTTTATCATTATTAGTTGTTAAACGTGTTTATTGGTACAAAATCCTAAAATAATAATAATAATAATAATAATTCAATTAAAATATAAAAAATAAAGGCACGGTAGTACTACACTTTATTTTGAAATGCAGAATACTAAAACCTGATTGGTGGGTTTGTGTGACGTGTACAGCGGAAGTGTCACACCAGCAAGCGGAATCATAACATTGCATTTGAAGTGGTTTACGCTTCCTAAATCGCTTTGTTTCACGCTCTTTTACCATGTTTTCAATGCCTCTGGCATTCACAAGTATTAATTAGAAACTGGAGTCATAAAAAGTCAATACATTTTGTTTGCAGTGCTATGAAAACATGGAGTGGATCGATCTGAAAAGTGTTCTGCGATTACGTGCTACTAGCAAATGGCTGTGTGGAGGCGAACACATATCCTGTGCAAAGTAAGTGCATCTTTTCATATGTCATTCATTTATTTCATTATATCATTCTGGTTGAAATAATAACTGGTTACAATCATTTATTAGACACGTGGGCTTGTAACGATGGCTCAATCGCCCAGTGGTAAAGCCAATTTCTCCTACTAAAGCATGCAATTTACAAGCCACACTGGGTTTACCACATGTGCGTGTACTCCAAAACAACAGTGCTTTATGCATTCTTTATTCAATTGATAATTTAATTTTGATTTGCATTAACTGCATTGCATTAACGCATATCAGACACACTCCACATATTAGAACTACTTCCCACTTCTGCAGACACATTATTTAGGGTGTAATGTTTGACTTATGTATTACACTATATAGCTAGAATATGTGGGAATAAATGGGTAACTAAATTGGCATTTTTGGTTTCTGCACTGGAAATAAACACTTCTTTATTCTTTGTGTTTATCAGTGTCTATTACTACTGTTTTGATATGCAGGCATGTTTAACTGTAATCAAACTTTTGTTTATTTATTTTTACAGATGACAGTACTGTAGTTGTGACGCTTCTCCTCTTCCGTCCTCCTCCTGTGAAAGTCATGTGACGCAGATTTGTATGGTTTCCTTGAAGCCAGTTTCAGGATGCCCCGACTAGAGGAGTTGGCCAACGTGGCCCTCAGGGTGCCCAGTATCCTGGTGCTCGACCTGCTCTACAAATGTGATATTGAAGGCTTAACAGAGCACCTCAAAGCCAAAAATGAAGACATGCTTTTTAAATACAAATATGTCATCTGGAACTTGTACTACATTGGTAAGAAGCCATGGGTCATTGGAAAACGTCACATACAGAATGATTTTATCTAACAAATGTGGGTTTATGTCCTATATAGACAAATACAGTCAACCATTGACACTTCATAAAGGTGAACACAGAGGCCCAGAACCATGCCTCTACTTAATGTCTCTTGAAATCAAAATAATATGTAAAGAAGGAAAAGAAAGTGGTCCTAAACTGTGCCACTCAATTCAAACGATTATTTTTTATTAATACAGTAGTCCCTCGCTCTATTGCGGTTCACTGTTCGCGGCCTCGCTGTTTCGCAAATTTTTTAAAAAATTTTATGTATTTATTTATTTATTTTATAGTGTAACTTTTTTTTTTATAGTGTAACATTGTGTTCTGTGTCCTGATTGGCTAAGAGACTGTAGACCTTTGCCGATTAATAAATGGGGGACGCGGGGGGGACCGGGACTAGACCAGGACTAAATGTTGACTAAACTAGGTCTAGACCATAAGTAAACCAGGACTAGACCAGGACTAAATGTGGACTAAACTAGGTCTAAACCAGGTCTAAACCTGGACTGGTCCTGGACTAAACCAGGACTGGACCAGGTCTAGACCTGGACTAAACCGGGACTAGACCAGGTCTAAACCAGGATTAAATCCGTGCGGCTCTTGTGTTCGTTTGTGCGTGTTCGGTTTGTGGCTCGGGCTGAGAGGACACGGTCCGGGCGCGGTGGTTAGATCTCGTGCTCGCAGCCCCGGTGTATGCGCGGCCTCGCGCCTCGCTGCTCTGTCATGGATTTGACCACGATGAGGGGTGCACATGTGGCGCACTTCTCCAAGGGGTTGGTGCGTGTTGCGTCCCAGGACGTGGCAGTGCCTTTGGATGAGCGTGGTGCTTCCGGTGGATCCGGTGACTCATGTCTCCACGCTCCTCGCGCGCCTGGCGGGGCTCCCGGCGGAGCCCCCACGCTTCACTATTAATATATTTTATTGAAAATCTACGAAAGTTTGAGCAATGTGAGAAAACGTTAATTCCAGTGTTTTAAGGCGTTTACAGCCTTAAAACATGTATAATTGTAAAATATAAAGTTGTCCTACTTCGCGGATTTCACTCATTACGGGTTATTTCTGGAAACTAACCCCCGCGATAAATGAGGGACCACTGCTACTGCCTTTGATATAGTTCTTCCTCATTAATATATTTTATCTTTCTTTCAGGTCATGTGGTGAACCTGGTGGTGTTGATTTTGCCCCTCAGACACATTGTGATGCTCTACCTCCACATCCTCGCTGCTCTGCTCCTGTACATGGGCCATCAGATTTCCAAGTAAGTTTCCTTTTCCTTGGATTTAAAATAAAAAAACAACACATTTTTATTGTTCTATCATGGCTAACTGGGACAGAACTATTAGAGGTCTTAGTTTACATAATCTGAAATAAATAAGATCCTCACATTTTTAATAATCCTGTGTGAATTCAGGGACTATGTTCGAGAGGAGCTGCAGTTTGGTTATGAAGGAGCCGTGTACCTCAACTCTCTGGCCTTCAACAGATTTGTCTCAGCGCTCACAAGTAAGTAAGACATTTTTCCCTATAAATTCCAAAGGTTTACCTTGTCTATACAGTGCTTCAAGAAAACTCTGAGAAAGGTAAATGTTTTTGTGTTATTCTGAAACACATTGCACAGATAGTGTACAGAAACCATATTGGAAATTATATTTTACTTGTCATTGTAATTATTTAGATATTATATTTCTTTTGTTTTTATATATATATTTACAATTACTTATAAATAGCACAATTTACTTGTTAAACAAATGAAACAAAGGTTTAAAGGTTTGTTTGTGTGAAAATTAAATGGTTCACTTTAACATCTACATAGAGACAAGCCAGTGGTATACCCTCCACCAGAAAAGTTACACAGTGCACCTTTAACTTTTCTTCTTCTGCTGCTGTTATTTGTGTTGTGTGCCTGATATAATGTAGTATTTTACCTTGTTTTTCTTGTGTCTGTATCAGGTCAGATTATCCTCAGTACATTGTGTGCCTTCCTAATGAAGACTAGAAAGGTGTGGATTTTCTCCGCCCACATGCTCCCCCTGCTGGCCCGTCTGTGCGCTGTCCCTCACGCCACTCTGCTCATGGTCAATACTTTCTCTATGGGGCTGACTGGAGCGGGCATCGCTGTGTTTCTGCTCTCACATCTTTTTGTCCCCTATGGACTTGCCAGAGCAGCCTACTCAGAGCTTTTTCAACTAGAGGTACATTTACGAAACATCTTTTAAGCCAATTTGCTAATTACCCAGTTATTAACATATAAGATTATGGAAAAGGGATAGAAGCAAGAAGAGTGTAGCAAAGTGTAAAGTTTGTGAAAAAAACAAGACTGTAGGGCTAAAAGATTGATTGCAATAAAATCAAAATCTTAATTTGAATAACATTAAATAGTAGCCACCAGCAAATTACAAATGCTGCTATTATTTAGTCGATAGATGTCCTTTTTAGGATCGATGGGAGGGACAGCCCATGTTTGGACATGCTCTGATAAGTAAGATGCTCCAAGATAGGAGGCTTAGACCACATTCAATGACAGTGGATGTAATTATAAAACAAATGGCATTGTCTAAATCACTAACAAACTCACGTAGGACTGTCATAATAACACATTTTCAAGTGTGACAATAAACGATAATCTAGCAACTAATTTATGTCACAAACACAAAAACCCAACAGCAGATTTAAACCACAAAAACCTTTCTAAATCGACAACATTAAAAAAAAAAGAGCTGCAATACATGGCAGAATGAAACACATCAAAGTCTTTAGTACTTATTTTGCTATTGTAATGAGTCACAGAAGTTGTCTATTCAACCTTTTTACAGCTTGAATCTTATTGTATAGCCAAAAATAACAACAAAAAATCCCAGTAATATAAAGAAAAAGTACACACCAAAAATACTGTTCCATCTTTCATATACAGTATTGTACGATAAGTTGATAGAATATTGACTGTGACAAGCTTACACCATCACATAAACGGGTTGTGTGATTAAGTAATTTTCTATCCAATCTTTTTTAGGTAATTGACTTGTACAGACTTATGGCAGTGGGCATCTCCTTGTGGACGCAGTTTGCTGTGCCCGTCCTCTTCAGTGTCTTCTGGTTCGTTTTATTTGTGGTCCAGATCTGCTCCGACATCTTCTCTGGCAACGTGTCGACAAGTCATCAGGGAATCATCTTCTTCCTGCTCTCAAGGTTGGATTTAATTACACCGAGCAGACCAGTGTCTCTCAAACTGTGGGCTGAGTGCAAGTGGTGCTACTCAGAGACTGTGTGCTTTTTAAGTCCTGTTTAGTTTTATGTAAAAGAAGATCTATAGATAATCTGTCTACTACTGTTTTATCCTGGTTTAGTTCTAGATTAGTACTAGCTTGTCCTGTGTGTAGTAGCTCTTGTGAAGATCTATCCATGGTTTTAAGAGTGATAAAAAATTAGCCACATCGCCATAGCAATTAATAACTCAAAACTAAATGTTATATCTTTTGACTGGTGAAAAGTTCTCAAAATGGCGTCTTTAAACAGGGCACTGAAGCCCATGAATTGTCATGATGGCGTAGAGTAGATCTTCATTCTTTTCAGTATAGCTTTCACCCTGGATTTTCCTTCATACAGTATAATCCTGGTTTAGTCATGGGTTTGTAGGGTTGGATAAGCTAATCTTTGTGCCATCAAGATTTAGATACACATGTTTTATATTTTCTAGTTAGATTTAGTACTAGATTAGCCCTGGTCCCAAATTATTCTTTCTATTATTAATTATTCTTAATCTTGGATGTTTTTTTTCTGAAGTATCACTTGTTATCTAGTAAATGTTTCAAAACTGCTGTCATCATAATATAATTCACTCTCTAATGTATTGTTGTGTTATCGACTTCGGTTTACAGTGTCTCTGAGTGTTGTGCCACTCCATACTCGCTGCTCGGTCTGACTTTTGTTGTGTCTTATTTGGCCCTGGGACTCCTAAACCTATGCAAATTTTACCTGGGAGGATACGCTGCTGTGCAAAATGAGAATGTCATGCACAGGTAAAGAGAATGTCCCTTTGTGTTATTATAGAGTTGTAAAATGTATCTTGTAATTATCACATTCAAAGCCATCCATTCTAGAAACCACTCGGTGTCCATATTGCGTTTAATGTTACTATTTGTTTTATTTGCATAATAAAAATTCATCTTAAATATCCAGCTCAAACTATCTGATAAAATGTTGTATTGATCAGAAATTATAATATACAGTGTTAATTATTACGCACTAAGATAGAAGTAGAGATAATATGAAAATTCTGCACTTTTTGTCATTTCAATCTCAACTTTAAAGTCATAAATATGGTTCAGTAACTCTGTGAATGTAGTGTCAGTTGTTGTATGTTTATTTGTTATAATATTTGTGTATCCATCTTATTTGATCTAACAGAGGTGTGACAGAGGGTGTGACTTTGCTGCTTCTTGCTCTTCAAACGGGTCTTTTGGACATGCAGTCTCTCCAACGCACCTTCCTTCTCAGCATCATTCTCTTCATTGTCGTCACGTCCACTCTGCAGTCCATGATCGAGATAACCGATCCCGTCATTTTAGCTCTTGGAGCCTCGCGCAACAGGTATGAAAAATTAAATGTGCCTTTAAAGATGCACTATGTAACTTTTTGCTTGGGGTCCTGTCACCTTCTTGTTTCTATGGATATGTCATTACCCTGCCTGGAATGTTCCACAATATGTTCCACAGTATGACATTAAACAGCTCTACCTTACATAAATACATATTAAATTGCAGGTGGTTCTATAGCTCAAAAATACCTATCAAACATCAAACATTCTGATCTGTATCTCCATGATGATAGAAAAGTTTAATGCCATACTATGAAACATTCCAGACAAAGCAATAACATTTCCATGGAGAAAAGCATTTAATGGACCCAACAAAAAAGTTTTTGATTGTAAATTAAACTGAACTAATCCATGTGCTTAGTTTTATTACAGTACTTGAAGAAGTTATAGTATACTTTGTGGTTGTTCAAAACATAATTGAAAGAGAGGGTTTTTTTCAGTTTTTTGTAAAGGCTTATGCCTAATTAAAATCAAAAATCGATCCATGCAAAGCAACTACAAAAAACATTTTCATGGTATGATTTGTTCTTAGTTAAGTCTTGCTTTATATTTAGATTCCTGGTTTAGTTCTTATTTAGTTCTTAGTTCTGGTCTTCTACGGGCTTTATGCTGGTTTACTTTGCACTTAAAGGTCCCATGGCATGAAATTTTCACTTTCTGAGGTTTTTGAACATTAATGTGAACTCCCCTACCCTGTTTAGGGCCCTTCCCCATGGCTAAAAGTATGTGTAAACTAGGTGTATACAGTGCCGTGAAAAAGTATTTGCCCCCTTCCTGATTTCTGTGTTTTTTGCATATTTATCACTCAAAACATTGTCAGATCATCAAACCAATTTTAATATCACACAGAAACAACCCAAGGAAAGACAAAATTCAGTTTTTGAATGATGATTCCATTTATTAGTGCACAAAAAAAATCTAAACCTATCTGGCCCTATGTGAAAAAGTAATTGCCCCCCCTTGTTAAATCACAAACTAACTGTGACTAACCACAGTTTTGAGAAAACTTAGTTCAGTTCTACATGCCACACCCACACCTGATTGTCACCACCTGTGTTGAATCAAGAAATCACTTAAATAGTTCCTGTCAAACAAAGTGAAGTTGGCTACAACATCTCAAGAACAAACACATCATGCCACGATCCAAAGAAATTCAAGAACAAATGAGAAAAAAAGTGATAGAAGTCTATAATTCAGGAAAAGGTTACAAAGCCATTCCCAAAGCTCTGGGGCTCCAGCGAACCACTGTCAGAGCCATTATTCAAAAATGGAGGAAACTGGGAACAGTTGCAACCCTTCCCAGGAGTGGTCGACCAACTAAGATTACTCCAAGAGTGCGACGACGGCTCATTCAGGAAGTCACAAAAGAACCTAGACGCACATCGAAAGAACTACAGGCCTCGTTGGCCTCAGTTAAGGTCAGTGTTCATGACTCCACCATTAGAAAAACACTGGCCAAAAATGGCATCCATGGAAGAGTTCCCAGGAGAAAACCACTGCTTTCACAAAAGAACACAAAGGCTCGTCTCACCTTTGCCAAAAAGCACCTTGATGACCCTCAAGACTTTTGGAGAAACATTTTGTGGACCGATGAGTCTAAAATTGAACTTTTTGGAAGGTCTGCAGCCCGTTTCATCTGGCGTAAAAATGGCACAGCATTTGATAAAAAGAACATGGTGCCCACAGTAAAGCATGGTGGTGGCAGTGTGATGGTCTGGGCCTGCTTTGCTGCCTCAGGACCAGGACAACTTGCTGTGATTGACGGAAAAATGAATTCTGCTGTTTACCAGAAGATCCTGAAGGAGAATGTCCGGCCATCAGTTCGTGCCCTCAAACTCAAGCGCTCTTGGATCATGCAACAGGACAATGATCCAAAACACACCAGCAAGTCCACCTCTGAATGGCTCAAAGAAAACAAAATTAAGGTTTTGGAGTGGCCAAGTCAAAGTCCGGATTTAAATCCGATTGAGATGCTGTGGTGTGACCTTAAACGGGCAGTTCATACAAGAAAACCCTCCAATATGGCAGAATTGAAACAATTCTGCATAGAAGAGTGGGCCAAAATCCCTCCCCAGCGGTGTGAAAGACTCATCACCAATTATCGCAAACGTTTGGTTACAGTTATTGCTGTCAAAGGAGGCTCAACTGGCTATTAGATTAAGGGGGCAATTACTTTTTCACATAGGGCCAGATAGGTTTAGATTTTTTTTGTGCACTAATAAATGGAATCATCATTCAAAAACTGAATTTTGTCTTTCCTTGGGTTGTTTCTGTGTGATATTAAAATTGGTTTGATGATCTGACAATGTTTTGAGTGATAAATATGCAAAAAACACAGAAATCAGGAAGGGGGCAAATACTTTTTCACGGCACTGTATGTGTAAACTGAGCATTTGCGATCCTTTTCCGCATTTGAAAAAAAGACAGCCCAAACAGGCGATTCTGAATAAGGGAAGTTTCTGACGTCACATTCAAGAAAAAATGCAAATGCAGTTCCACCCCCTCTCTGGATGTCTACCCACGTCTCTGTAATTCACGGCCAGAGAGTTTGGACCGCAAACAAGCAACGCAATGCGAGATGCGTTTTTTTATTTGCCTGGAGGCACGTGAGAGTGTTTCCAGGCTCGGATGTCCTTTATCCGAGCCTCCGAACCTCTGAAACAGCAGTGGTTTAATTTTATTTTCTGTGGAAATGTGTTTATTTTTCAGTAGAAATCGTTTCATATCTTCCTTCGTGCATAAACGCGGAAGTGGGGCCGGCGCGCATTGCGCCGCTGAAGAGGAAAGAGCTGCTCTGGCCTGTCTCTGTCCTCATTTGCGTTCAAGCAACAACACCCATAATGGAGTGTTTGAGAGGGATGTTTTTGGCACAGTCTGTGTTCACGAGGCTTTCTCATGCACTGAGTCTTGATTTTGAAGAGGGATTTGTTTGCAGTGTTGGGGAGCCATTAAGGCGCCATTATAAAAGCATAAAGAAGTACCATGTCATGGGATCTTTAAGAATACTGAGACGCACCACCATTACAGTAATTGAGCAAATAAACATGTTCATTTGGATGATATTATCAAAGTTGGTCATTTGTTTTATAGGAGTCTTTGGAAGCACTTCCGAGGCCTCAGTATGTGCCTCCTCCTCCTCGTGTTCCCCACTTTTATGGCTTACAAAATATCCCAGTTCTTCCACATGGATTTCTGGCTCCTGATCCTGGTGTCCAGCTGCATGCTCACTTCACTTCAGGTATGAACTGAGATGGTAATGGTATGGGTTGGATTAACTCCACTGACTGAGACTTATACTGCAGTGTTTCCCACAGGTTTATACTAAGACTATGGTAGCACAAGCGATCCATAATTTTATTTAGTGCAGTATTTTAGTGTATACATATCACTTATTACCTCTACTTAACAAAAAAGGCACTGATTACAGATAAAAATGGTTACTTTTATGTTTATGATAACATTACAAGTATAAAGTGTCATTTGTTTTACCAGTTTGTGGTTCTGCTCAGCTAGTTTTTAGAGTATGGGGGTGAAAAGTCTACTAAGGAGGGCCACCATAGTCTCCTCTGTTAATGGGAAACACTGTATTAACTATTTCATCTGATTGATTCTTAACCTTGCCGGCCTTCGACACCATCTCTCATTCCATCCTCCTCAATTGACTTTCTTCTATCGGCATCTCTGGCACTGTCCTCACCTGGTTTCATTCTTATCTTTCCGACCGCACTCAGTTCATCCAACTAAAATCCTTCATGTCTCATTCTGCCTCCATCTCCACAGGTGTTCCCCAGGGTTCTGTCCTCGGTCCCCTCCTTTTCATCATCTATCTTCTCCCCCTCTGCCATATTTTCCGGAAACACCACTTCCACTGCTACGCGGATGACACCCAGCTCTACCTCTCCACCAAACCAAACGCCACACTCCCACCATCAGCCCTTGTCACCTGTATCAATGAAGTCAAATCCTGGTTCACCTCCAACTTTCTCAAACTCAATAGCAATAAAACTGAACTTCTTCTTGTAGGCACCAAATCCACCCTAAGCAAGACCAATCATTTCTCCATTCATATCGACGGCTCCTCCATCTCTCCCTCCCCTCAGGTTAAGAGTCTGGGTGTCATCCTCGATAGCACCCTCTCCTTCACCTCTCACATAAACAACATCACCCGCTCTGCCTACTTCCACCTCCGCAACATACATCGTCTCCGGCCCTCCCTCACTCCTCAGTCCACTGCCGTACTCGTACACAGCCTCGTCACTTCCCGCCTGACTAGACCAGGACCTGGTCTCCCGCAAAAAACTCCATAAACTTCAACTGGTTCAGAATTCAGCCGCTCGCATTATCACACATACACCCTCCATCAACCACATCACACCCATCCTACAACAGCTCCACTGGCTCCCCATCACACACCGCATTCAATACAAAATCCTGCTCCACACATTCAAAGTCATCCACAACCTTGCGCCTCCATATCTCACAGACCTCCTCCATATGTCCACACCTGCTCGCTCTCTGCGCTCCTCCTCCTCTCTCCAGCTCTCTGTCCCCTCTGCCCGTCTGGTCACTATGGGGAGAGAGTTCCAGAGCTGGGGAGCAGAGCAGCTGAACGCCCTGTTCAGCTGCTCTGCTCCCCAGCTCTGGAACTCTCTCCCTCCTGACCTCCGCAACACCTCCGACACACTCCCAAACTTCAAAACAAAACTCAAAACTCATCTGTTCAGACTGTCCTTTTCACTTCAACCATAACTGCACTGTCCTTTTAAATGTTTTACTGTTTTTAAAAGTTTTATTGTTTAAATGTTTAACTGTTTGTTTTTAACTGTTTGTATTTTAACTGTTGCTTTTAACTGCCTATAATGTATATTGTACTTGTTGTAAGGCGACCTTGAGTGTCCAGAAAGGCGCCTAATAAATAAAATGTATTATTATTATTATTATTATTATTATTATTATTATTATTAAAAAACATGAGGAAAATAAAATGCTTAATTGCCAAATGCCTTGAGATCAAGTATATCTCTCTCATATTATCCAAGCAAAATAGACTGATAAACAAAATCTAATTATATATATATATATATATATATATATATATGTTTTTAATCTAGACAATATACAGTTTCCAAACCATTTCATTCATTGTCCTGGAAATGCCATAGATTTCCCTTCCAAGATATTGTGTTATGATTTTTGTATATTGTGTAATTTATACCATGAGATTCCACTCTTATTTTTATTACAAGTAAAACCCCATTATTTCTTGTTATACAGGTGACGGGCACAATGCTTATCTACTCCCTATTCATGGTGGAGCTGTTCCGCAGTGATCCGATCGAGAGCCTGGACGAG
Organism: Paratrypauchen microcephalus; assembly: GCA_036785185.1. Lineage (NCBI taxonomy): Eukaryota > Metazoa > Chordata > Actinopteri > Gobiiformes > Gobiidae > Paratrypauchen > Paratrypauchen microcephalus. Next base: position 3,392,709 of record JAVJIX010000010.1, read on the forward strand.
GTGATCTACTGGGTGAATGCTGTGAGCCGTGTGCTGGAGTTCGTGGTGGCCCTTTGCGTTGTCGCCTATGGGACCTGGGAGTCTCTTTTCGGGGAGTGGAGTTGGATGGGCGCTTCTGTGATCATCATTCACTCGTATTTTAACGTGTGGCTCAGAGCACAGTCGGGATGGAGGAGTTTTCTGCTTAGACAGGAAGCAGCAAAGAAGATCAACTCTCTCCCCAAAGCCACCACAGAGCAGCTGGAGAGGCACAATGATGTCTGCGCTATCTGTTTCCAGGTGGGGTTATGTACCGCTGGTTGTTTTCAGATGCACTTTTATTCTAGCACTCTATATTGTATTTGCGTGTCAGTGTTTTACTGTACATGTAGGTATCACCACTGATTTATATGCCTTTTAATTACTGGGAATAATTACTACAGGCATAATGACAGAATGTTGTAATAGTCTATGTTTTAGCAGTAACAAAATTAACCAAGACAGTTAAACAGATAAAGGGCCCATATTACTCCTTATTTCTTCATCAAAAATATACCTGGAGTTGTGTTTTGTTTCATTCACACATCTTTAACATACAAACCCTGCATATTTAGGTTGAGCACTTTTCTCAACCAGAAAACAATTTTTTATGAGGTAAAAACATTAACATGCTTAAAGCTCACAGGAATCTATTTTGTGTGATATAGGACCTTTAACAGTGAACTGAGTGAGAAGTATGAGCCCTGACCAGTAACAGTTTTATTACAAGATTTATTTTAAAACCTGTGATTATTTAAAAGCTGGTTGACGTGGCCCAATTTTTTGGCATGCCATTTTTTTCCAAAGGGCATAGTGCTTTCATAAGTATTCAGTGTTTATATAATCTTGGCAAAAAACTCTTGACAGCCAAATAAACACGGAATTTTGTACTCTGGCACCAAAGGGTTCAGAAATATCCGCAATATGTTCACATGTGCCCAGCTTTGTCAATCATTGACATATCATACAACATATATGCATAACTGGATTTGGTTAATTAGTGAGTGTACTCAGCTGTAAATATATGTTAACACAGAGAACAACAACTATTCATTTTCAAGTAATTTTATTCAGAACAATACAAAACTAGTTCAACATTGTGCCCTGTCCACATATCTAAGCTCATTGGTTAGACTTTGATATGTGAGTTCTCCAAAATAGTATATTGTAGAAACTGTAACACTTTATATGATGTTTATTTCCGTGCATCTGGTCCTTCCTGTTTAGTTTAGCGAAGCTTTCTCTTGTAGTCCTCAGGCAAATTCCTCTGATGTCAGTAATGTTTGTATGTTGTATACTTGGCCTTGACACTGATGATGATGGGTTTGTTGTCAGGGAAGTGGTAACCAAATACCTGAAGTAAAGATCCTGTCTACACCTGAGAGCTCGGGGGTTGTGGCGTCACCTATCGTCAGATTATTCAGTTTGTCAAATGTTAAAACAGTGGAGATTTATGGCGCTGAATATAAGATTTAGCATTCATTCAAAAGTATTCTGACACTGCAGAATCATAAATATATTTAGCAGTAGTGACCCAACAGTTTGAGGTTGTTCCACCATGTTTTAATTTGCTTTTTAAAATTGTTTTGGGTAATGTGTTTCTATGAGCATTTTCGTACTACTGCCAGAAACATAATGATTTCCATGGTAACGGTAGTCTTTTTTGATGTTTCGTCCCAAGCTGTATAAAGATATAAGGGTAAGGGTCCATAAGGGTCCATCAAATGTTACCAAAACGTTACATAATGCACCTTTAAAAAAATACAGTTTCATTTTGTTTTGTGTATTTACAGGAAATGAACTCTGCTGTCATCACATACTGTGGGCATTTCTTCCATGGAAACTGTCTCAGAAAGTGGCTTTATGTGCAAGAGACGTGTCCAATGTGTCACCAGACGGTTCGACCCAAAATGGACGACAATAGCCAGGGCACAGATGAGGCTCCCCCAGATGCAGCGCCTCAAAATGCCCATGATTTAGCTGAAGAAGATTTAGGTGAACAAGAGATTTTAGCTGAGCAAGATGATTTAGCTGAAGAAGATTATTTAGCTGAACCAGAAGATTTAAATGTTCCAGATGAACAAAATGATACTGAAACTGTTTTGGAAGACCAGCCTGTTGAAGATGAGAATGAAAATGACAAATCAGGTGAAAATAAAATGGATTCAAGAGGTCTACACTTCAGCTCAAATGGAGAGTTTGTTGGTTTTATCAGCCCAAGTAATTCTGCAGATCAGCTTGGTGAAACTTCCTGTGATCCCATACAAGATAATGAAGGATCTGGAGATGTACAAAGTTTACAACTGACTTCTGAAGTAATGAATGGGTAAAGTAGTTCTAATTGTACTGCAGATTAACACAAAAAGAGCAATATTTTAGTGCCACAAATGGTAAACTGACAATTGTGAATCTACAAGTGAAGCTGGTCTTTAATTTGAGTTCTAACAGCCAACTGCCTTTTTAAAAGTGTTTGATGAGAGAGCCCTTCATAACTGAACTTGAGAGTGCTAATATTGACAGAAAATATTTGGGATGCTTAGAAAAAGGTAAAACCTGTCCTGCAGGTGTGTCAGGACATCCCCTTTAGTGCCTTGAAGGGAGTTGTAGGGTGAGGTATCGCTTGTATTGGGAAGTCAACACATCTGCCTTCTGTCAAAAAATCAAGTGTACGAATGTTTGTGTATTCTAAAACAGTCTTCTTTTAGTATAAGGGTACTGGCCATACACTTGGTCCTGGTCTAGTCCTGATTCAATCCTGATTCCCCAGGTCATTTTTGGGCACTGGTTTGTCAAGGGTTAGGCCAGTTTTATTGTTTTTTTTATAGTCCTGGTTTGGCCCTAGTTCAACTTCAGTTGTTGGTCCATATTTTATCCCTGGAATTGCTAATATTTTGTCCATTAATTGATTATGTTTGGACTAAAATCAACACAATTACAACCAAAAGGGCACTTGGATTTAAAAGCATTAACGTACATCAATTCTTGTCATTAAAGACAGTAGTATTGTTTCAGATTCATGTAGATGGTGCAGGTCTTGATGTGATGCTAGTCATTACTGCCATGTTTTTGTCCAATAATCAGGATACAGGGCTTTCCTGTGGCTCAGTTGATTAAAATAATTATCTGTTGAGCAATTGTACATAATTTGTAAAATAAATAAATAATTATGTCAAAATATCCCATTATTGTTAATAAGACAGTGAAGTTGCACCAACATTCTCAATCTATGGGTTTAAGGGAAACATATTTACTCAAATATAGGTCTTCTTAATTTACAAAATATTTTTTACGTTTCATCAAAGATTTTTTATTTATTTTATTTCTTTGAATTTAGACAGCCTTCTGTGTCTTGCCCAGCATTAAATGTGCAAATTTGCCCCTTTTTACAACAAAGTAACAATAAATTGAAGACTGGGGGCCTCTAGTTAAGTTAATTTAGTTTAATGTGTAAAAACTGTTTGACAAAGTCTATTTTTAGCTTTTTTAAATTTCTGCTGCTTTGTAGAGACAACATTTTCCTTTAATCAGAATCTGTTTTTACTCTCAGGCAATATTTTACTGTGGTATTTGGGCCCTGAACAGTTTTGTCCAGTAAAATATTTAGAGTGCAAAACAAATATTATAGTATTTCATTCAAAATAGTAATAATACTGACAATTTGCTAAACGTTTAGAAAACGTGAGGATCTTAAAACCAAATTTCATTAGTAGCCTTTCTCATCTACCATTGAGTTTTCTGGGAGTTGTGACTTTGAGTGTATAACCATGCATTTCCATAGGCACATTATGCGAATGACTCCCCTTTGGATTCCAGCACTTATCTGTTCATTCTTTTTACCGGGTTTTCTGTGGTCCCTTCAATTCCACCCACTGAGGAGGCTATGGTGTAATATAAATAATTTTAAACAACATGAACAAAGAGTACATATAATAATTATATTATATATAATTGTATATAATTATTTATAATAATATAATTTGGCTTTTAGATAATTAAAAAAAATGCCATAGCTTAAAAAAATAATTAGCCTTTGCGCCACTGCCGTCTTGGTAAGTCACATGATGTATAACATAGTTTGATGTTTTTTTTTTTTTTTTTTAATTATTATTATTATTACTATTAATTAACTTATTTAAAATGAAATCTATAATGGGTGAACTCCTTTATTCCTTTCCCCTGTAAACCAGTGTTGTCTTGTGTAATTAAATGCTGACATGTTGGGGCTGGTGTGTTGTTTGTCAGCGGGCCTGTAGCCAATCTGCCATCACAGATCATCACTCACAGACACTGGGCCCGCCCTCGCCTCTCCACAAACCTTCAAATACATGTAGTCCGCCGCTAGTTGGCTGTCAGGCACAAAAAGCAAAAGGATATTCTTCGTGGCCTGGGTTAACTCCACCTGGCATTTACGGGAAATACTTACGTTTGATCGAGGCCTTGGCTTTTCTATACTGAAAGTGAAAATCTGAATTATTCGGACGCTTTTTACCACCTGGATTAGAGCAAGAACCAACTCTCCGCATTGTGTAGAAAGGCCGTTGGACTTGCCCAACGGTGTCAATTGTTCGTTTTTGATCAGATTTTCCCTGGCATATTATATTTGCCACCTATTGTAAATAAAATAATACATCAACAGAATGGCCTTAAAACGGATTCAAAAGGTAAGATGCCTTGATTATGTTAGCGCTAGCTCACCACACTAGCCTCCTGTCTTCCTGCTAATACGTAATGGCGGTGCGTAGACGAAACTGGGGAAAAATCATCAACAAAAATGTATGTGTGACCAATGTAAACACGTCGCCAGTCTGTATATGTTGTTTCGTATTGATTTGATTACGAATTATTTGACATACATGGCGAGGAGAAGTGTCAAATTGTGGTTAGCATTAGCATTTGAATGTTAGCATGTCCGTTGACGCCGGTCGAAGCGGAGAACACTGGGTAGTGAGGGTTTTTCGAGGCCGCAGAAATTGCTCAACATTTCGACATAAACACAATTGTGTCGAAGTTACGAGAAGTAAACTTTTATCTAAACCACGCTGAGGTCTCTCAAAGGGAACACCGTAGCCATGTGTTCTCAGTTTTACCAGAATAAATGAGTCACCTTATGCTAAATGTAAGCTAGAGCCTGGTTTGTGAGGCATTTCCTTGGTATGAACCGAACCTATTTGTTTGTCGCAGGGTGTGTGCTTCTTAGCTAATGGGCCGCTCCAAATTGAGGAAAACGAAACGAAAAATGTATCAAAAGTTATCAATGAGGACTGTTTAAACTTTAAAGCGATGGTAGTTTCGAATTTTATTAAAGAGGCCTATATTTGGAGAGATGGGCAGGAGCTAAGACCCAGGCTTTGTTGTGTGTGGCTGCTGCTGATAAGGAACAACTGACCCACTAAAACCTGTTTTATTGTCATCGCCTTAAGCAAGCGAGAATACTTTTGAGTAAAATTCCCTGTGTTTTACAAATATGTGATTTTGGTGGGATTTAAAAAAAAAAAAAAATCTAGTTTAGATATGCCGTATGAACTGACGAAGCCTCTCGGATGAGCAAGCAAACTTTGTCCAGTTGACAAATTGAATTTCTTCTTTTATCATAGATGTGCCGTATTTATTTACATTTTAGACTTGGACTTTATAAACTTTATTGATCCACAAGGGAAATTATTTGGATACGGTAGCTCACTCATAATATAATATAATGTAATGTAATATAATATAATATAATGTAATATATATATATATATATATATATATATATATCTATCTCTATCATCATTTATATAATATAAACAAAAAATAGATGGTATAGTAAAAGATGGTGAGACTGGTGTCAAATGAGACATGATTATTATAATAAAAATAATAAATGTATATGTACAAGCCAAAATAAAATGGAAAAATAAGTAATAAAATCACAGCTATATACAGGAGACGAGAACTGCAGTGCAAGAATATACTGATTGACATGGCATAAGGCTATCTGTTAAGATTGAGCTGTTTTATAGTTGTAGGGAGCATTATCTGTTACATAAGTGAGTTAATGGTGAGTTGACTGAGAAATGATAAATGAGAAGTTTCTGATCGACTCAACAGATTGTAGTTCCGTCAAATCCATTATGACATGCTGTAAAACCAGAAATGTGACAACCTCCAAACAATAGTGTTGCATAATGATAATAAATGTTGGTGAACTTGTTACGGATTATAAAAACATGGATTTTGTCATCTTTTTTTGCAGGAGCTCACTGACTTGGGTCGTGATCCTCCAGCACAGTGCTCTGCTGGTCCAGTCGGAGATGACAGTAAGTGTTTAATTTGTCAAAGGATAAACCTGGTAGTTTTTTAGTCATAAGCCAGAAAATTTATGTCCACTGTAATTTTCTTGAACAGCACTGTTCTTAATATTTTGACTGTATTTATGCTCTCCCAGCAAAAGGGGTAGTAGTTGTAGCACTAGCATGGTTGACCCCAGATTTTTTTCAATTGTCTAATACTGCATTTTACTTTTTGCCTGCAGTGTTTCACTGGCAAGCCACAATCATGGGGCCTGTAAGTATATTTAGTCAGTCTTGATAGACTGTAGCATTTGAAGTGTAATTAAAAACCTTTATCAAAATATAATTTGATAAAGGTTCAACTTGTTTAAATTATGCAAATGTTTTGTGACTGTTCTATAAATGATGCAAATGCTTATTTCCATTCTGCAGGCAGACAGTCCGTATTCGGGAGGCGTATTCTTCTTGACAATTCACTTTCCCACAGACTACCCCTTCAAACCACCCAAGGTACAAAGAACTGCTAATAACTATAGACTACACGTATTTAAATTTTTCATAACGCTTAAACATTTGCATTATCCATGACCTATTATCCATCGCTACTTCTTTATGGTAAAATGTATTAGTTTTAAAATGGGTGTGCACAGTGTGTCAATTTAAATTGCAAATCGCACTTTAGTTGGTGTAACGGTCTGCAAGTACCACACTCAAAAATGCATGCCGACCCATTTAGAGTTTAAACCTGACATTACATATATTAATTTAAAACGATTCTCTTGTCAATTTGTATTGATATTCATATTGTACTGTATTGCATTGTGCCTAGATGCATTAACATTGATGGGGATTGCAAGTTAAAACTGAAACCTAACTGAGGCACTTTTTACAGCCTGATATGTGAATTATATTGGCATTTATGGCCACATTTTATTGGAGCTTCCAGAAATCCATGATGCACACAATTTCTTTAAGTCATGTCTTCCTTATGACAGCCTTGTGTTTATGTAAAGACTGAACTGACTCACCTGCCGAGTACAACCAGTGCTCACGTGCAGGTGTACACATTTCAAAAACAAACCTGGTATACTGTGGCACGTTACTTTTTATATACATTTTTTAAAGTAGTAATTAATGTGAACAGAAAATCATAGTCTGGTATATTTGTTGTGTTTACAAGGAATATGCTACCCGTATGTAAAATGCTTGAAATTATTTGATTTGAATTGAGCAGTCATTTTTAGCTTGGGACATTCACTCACACTAAGGTGATTGGTGGTTTTTGGCACAAATGATCAACTTTGACAATTGGACAGAATATTTAGACCTCTGCATTGAAAGGGCTAGCCTCTACGTGCAGAGTGTAGTCCAGTGCAGAGAAATGGTAAAAGCAGTTCTTGGGATCAAAATTAGACCTTTTGTGGCCTTTTTTGGATAATCCTAGAGTACTGAGATTGCGTTATTACACTTTTGTGGGAATGTTCTCTTTGGTGTGTATGAAACCTGACTCCTCTTGTGCCACGTGACTGTCATGTTGCCGCTCATTCTTTCTGTGTGTAGTCACCTGCCCCATCACTCTGAACTACAGTGACTTGACTTTAATCATATATGAGCTTTACGTTGTCTTTCTGGTTGTTTCTATAATTTTTTTCCAGGTGGCTTTTACAACAAGAATTTACCACCCAAATATTAACAGTAATGGCAGTATCTGTCTGGATATTCTCAGATCACAGTGGTCTCCTGCACTTACTATTTCTAAAGGTAAGCTGAGTCTGAATGTGTTACAAATAATGACCTTAAATGAATGTGTAAATTTAAATATGCTATGAAATAAATGTGCCAATATATTTATAAAATGTATATACTAATGTATGTATATAATTTAATTATATAAAAAAAAAAACTTGCTGTCTGATTGTAGCCTTTGCGTTTTGCTAATTGCAACCATCTTTATTTGGGTTTTCATATAAACCCATATAATACTTGGACTGAATATACTCAGTCTGTTTTTACATAACATAAGTTTAGTCACTTGAAGGCAAAGCTTTATGTTGCTCCTACTAGTTTAAATTGGAACTACTACATCACACCTGAACCTGGGACACATGAGGCTAATGAGCCTACACTGTAGGTCCTTATTGCTTTACTGCATTCTGTCATGGCATTGTGTTTAATGTTGGAGCTTTTGGAAAATCCCTGATGTCAGTTTTAATTAAACATAACACATCACATAATCCAAGCAGATCAACTCCATCCATTGTTCCTTTAAAGAATGAGTTTTTAACTTTATTCAGTTATGCCACTTTCATGCTTTTAATTTGCACTGTCCCTATTAATGGTTTATTAAGTAACAGCAAATGGCTATGACTATGGTTACATGAACACACAAAATGATTTAAGGGTGAATAGGCGGATTTTTGTTGTTGTTGTTGTAAGACCATTAATAACTGTGGTCCCTCTGATAAAACTCCAGACTTGGAGATAGTTTTCATGCAATTTCAATAATCTTAAAGGTCCAGAAATCAAGTAATCGGGTTAAGGTGTGTATGTTAACATAGCCAGTTGATTTTGAATATCCCATTGGCCTGGCACAGTAGTTTGGCAAAAGGGATAATGCTTCATTAGTGACTGTGGCACCTGCCTTACCCATTTCTGTAAAAGGTGTTTTAGTCCATCTGTGCATTAAAGCTATCGCTCAATAGAAAACTGTGAAATATTTTTTTTTTTTCAGTTCTTCTGTCCATTTGCTCACTCCTGACTGATCCCAACCCAGATGACCCCCTAGTGCCAGAGATTGCACGAATCTACAAATCTGATAACTCCAAGTACGCTCTTTTCAACAAGCTTCTATTTACCCTTAAATTTACTCTACATCTGGTGCTTTACTGTGGTTGCTTTGGGCTAGTTTTGTACGTCGACTTAAACTGAGCCCGTTAAGATAATCCTGATTTTACCCTGTCAGGTACAATAAATTAGCTCGGGACTGGACTAACAAGTATGCCACATAAGGTAAGTCGGAGCCAGCAGAAGCGGCCGGGTCGTGTTTTACAAAGCAGGTTTAATCCCAACTCTGAGCTATTCAGCCTGATAGAGGCCTGCACAGTTCTCATTTGAAAAAGGGTTTTATCTCAGACCCTCCAGGAATTCGCGGTGTTGCGATTTGCAACTTCAGCCAATCCCCGTGAATTCAGGGCGGTGTTGCAATTTTGACCAATCACCGCAACTTTCCCGCAATTTTTACCAATTTTGACCAATCATCGGCGACGTATTGAACTCCCGTCGACCAACTTCCTTCTGCCTTACTTCCGTGTGATGAAACGAAACTGCGGCCGTGTCCACAGTTCGGAGTGTGGTTTGAAGGGGGCTCAGACTGCAGTCAAGGCAGTGCACACTTGCTCAGCCCTGAGTGAAGACCGCATGGCCGTCTGCGAAATGCGACAGGTCTCGCAACTACGGGAAACAGCCGCCGAATCCATTTTTCTCCCGTGGAAGTGGCGCGCGGTGCATGCTGAGATATGAGTGTGCGAAGCGTGCATTTTCACGTGCTTGGTCCACGCCCCGATTTCCATGGAAACGACTGCGGTCTGCGAACGCGCGTTAACTGCGCATGGGACAAAAAACAAATGACGCACATGCCCTTCAAACCACGCTCCCAACTGTGCACTCTGGGAATTGGGTCACGGCTTTTAATGGCAAAGAAACATGTCTGCGGCGCCATTTGCCCACAAAAATAACAGCAAAAGACCGGGCGAAACAGTTCCCCTCCTAGTAGTAGTTTATTTTTGATGTTGGTAAGGTTGTTTTAGGATCTGTGATCTGTGTCTTTGTATTATTCTTTGTCAGTAATAACTCAGTATTCAAAATATTACTCAATTTTAATTACAAAAAGGGAAAATCGCAACTATTTATCGCAACTTTCACTTCCTCCCGCAACAAAAACCTTAAAAGCACCGCAACTTTCACCGCAACTTTTTGGAAAAGCTCATGCAAATTCAGGCATTTTAGTCCGCAACAATCACAAAAAATGCCCGCGAAATCCTGGGGGGGTCTGTTATCTCACTCCGATCCTCTCAAAGTCGTGAAAACTCATTGCCGATTGAATAATTAGGATGACAGGAATGTATTTAGAAAAGTGAGGAATATGAAGCTCACCAGGATTGGCTTCTGGATTAGATCTCCCCCATAAAATGAAAACGTGCACAAGACTCAAGATCTGGAGATGGGTCCTCGGGTAACAGGCTGCGCGGAGGAATAGAAGGATGGGTCAAATGCAGCAGATTAACTTCCCTTCAGAGAAGGTTTACGTAGACTTTTACCAACCAAAAGGGTGTTCATGTTTGTGTCCTGTCAGTTGACTTAAATGGCAAACTCTATTGGTTTTCAGGTGTCATGACTAATCCCTCCTTTTTTTTCCTTTATGGATGATTGATTTTTTTGTTTTTTTTTTTTCCCTCCACTATCCTTATTAACCCAAGTCTGATCAGACTGTTAACTAGTTAACTATTAACTCAGAGTTTGTTGAACCTCCTTTGTGAAACAGACCCTGGATTTGTCTGTAGTTATTTTTTTTTACTTTTTTAAGCACTCATTGGACATCTTGAATGCAACGTTTGGTCTCCCATTATTAAAGTAGTTGTAGAAAATGTTTTGTCCATTTTGGTGGTGAATGTTAAATCAGTTTGCTGTTTGTAATGGTGACTGCAACTTCATAAAATGGCACTTGTTGATTAAAACTGCACTGGGCTTGTGCATGTTTTGGTGGGGATTTTTTTTTCTGTAAGTATTTGTGGTCCCAAGACTACAGAAGGTATGTAGTTTTGTGGGGCAGGTGTTTGAGTATTATTGCTGGATTTTTATCTATTCTTTTTGAATGATTAATATAAAAGGAGTATGAAGTGCAGAGTATGTAATGTCATAAAATAAATTTGCTTTGTGGTACTTCAATGTGTGAACCAAACTCTGACCCTTTACGCACAGCTAAGAAAATGTATATGGGTAAATGAAGTGTCTTGTTTTGTTCATTGAAATGATTGTAATTTTAATGCCATCTTAACTCAAACATTTTCTGAGCCCAGAATGGGTCGTATTTATGTGACATCACAATGTTGTAGAACTTGATTTTGGTTTAATATCTTTTCTTGTGTGAATAGGCCCAGTAGTTACAATCTTGATCTGAGAGAAATTTGCTGGATTGGACACTGGCTTCCCTTCTAAATATCTGTTCAGCTAATATCCTGGCAGGGGATGTAAACTGATAATTGGATCAACTACAACCAGTACATGGTCTAGTCTCTATTTGAAGAGCCTAGACTTTGTTTATAGCATCACTCTGTCAGAACTGAAAGTTGGATCGATCCAGCCGTGTAATGGTGACATTTTCTTTTCAATAACTTAAAGTTGCTGCCTTACACGCCAGAGGCTTAAACAGGCTGCAAGTACAAAAAGTGGTGCAATTTTCAACACAAAAGATGTCATTATCAGTATTTAAGCCATAAGATGAAAACATGGCAAGATTGTGGAGCCACTCGCTTAAAAAGTTGGATATTTATTCCAAAAAACAACTGACTGTGACCACAACCTGTAATCCTGCCTTTTCAGAGTGGTACTAAGTGGGTAAAAAGTTAATGCAGTTGGATTTTGTGCATGAACCTTTAGACTAACGGCATGAATTTGAATACATGTGAATTGTCTTGTAAAGCAGACTTTTAAACACTTTGTTTTTGTTTTTTTCCAGATACTGCAAAACTGCAAAAGACTGGACACAAAAGTATGCGATGTGATGGGACCATTTCTGAAGCTGGACACATGTTAAAATTGCTGGTTCAGATTTGAAAAATTTCAGCTTTCTTTTTCACTTAGACTTTTTTTTTTTCTTTCCTTGTTAATAATCAAAGCATTTTACCCCTGTCCTCTCCACCTGCAGCGCTCATAAGAAGATGGTGTTTTCTCTATATAGGACTTGTGCCAGTTTTAAATGGTATCCCCAAAAATCACCATTTGATCTAAAATTTTGAGCATGCATTGGTTTATTTCTTAATGGTGGGTTGGATGTACAAGGCACTTGAGTGATTTTCCTAAACTTGAAATTTTTAAAGTTGTGGTTTAAAAATTAATAAATATTCAATGCTCTCTTTGGTTGGCTGGTTCTAGGCCTCTTCTATATAAAGCTACATCAAGTTTATTATCATTAGCATAGCAATACACCCATGACGTTACAATAAATTTAAAAAGAAAATGTCTAATTCACTATCAAGTGTACAGAGAAGCACAGCAATATATCAATGTTAAGGAAGCCAATATAAAACATTGTATTTTATGCATGTTAATAAAGTTAGGCTATTATATCTGAGAGTCTGCAAATACAGTGGGTTGTAATGCAGAGGAGTTTGACTTATTCCCCTTCAGATACTTTATTTTTTTTTTTTTAATCATCAGAAGAACCCAGTAGCGGGAGCTCTTGGTTCTACGCCCACTTGAACACTGTCTTCTTGTAGCCCTTATAAGATTGATGCAAAGCTGATGGTTGATACTCAACTTGTGGCTCTGTTCTTTTTAGTTTCCATTCAATAAAATTCCTTAAAACCAGAACTGGTGATCTTGGGTTTTTTTGTTTTTTTTTAAAGGTGTACTGTATGTATCGTCTTTTAGTGTTATTTTGGGGAATTAAAGCTAACTTATGAATCCCTTTTTATTGGGTCAACTGCATGAATTTTTGATTATTTTCAATGCGCACTGATTAAATTGAATAAGTCAATAAGAATACATCAAATGTATTTGATGTGGAGTGGTCCTAAAATGTGTACTTAAACTTTTCTGGTGAATGCTCTTGTCTCCATGGAAATGTTGCCTGAAATATTCCACAATGAGGCATTAAATGTGTAGCCTATATAGGCTCGCCGTAAATAAATGCCCTAAATACAAGTTATTACAAGTTAAAACCAGGCAAAGCAACAACGTTCCATGGAAAAAAGCAGCTGAACTAGAAAAGTGACATTGCGCACCTTTGTTTTTCCTCTTCTCAGTGCAGGTCAGCTGACTGTTATGCAAGGTCACGTGGACGGAAATGCCTTCACTTATAAACGACGGCCCAGGAAGTTCTTTATCGCGATTCACTGAAAAATCTATTCTTCTCCATGGATCATGGCTTTATGCGTAGATCTCTTTCTCAGTGTCTCGTTGTTTTTATGCTCTGCTTGTGTGTGCCGTAGTGTCCTCTCTCTGGACGGTAAATGGACGCTGCGGAACTCAAACGGATCGGTGTGTTTGGGCGCACGGGTCCCGGGATGTGTGCACTCCGCTCTGCAGCAACAGGGGCTCATCCAGGTCAGAGATTTTAAGAGAACTGGGCCCAGATATCAGGAAGAATTCATAACTTCACAAAGCAACACAGACCAAGAGCAACAAATGTTACATCGTTTCCACTGCTTCCATGTGTCTTTTGCTTTACTGTACCTTGTATTGGAGATATAACATGAGTTCACTAACTTACAGCTCTGGAAAAAAAAAGTAAGAGACCACTGCATTTGTTTCTGAAATCTGCATCCCTACATGTATTACAGCCATTCCATTCCAGTGTCTGTTGAATTCCAACACAAACACAAAGCTGAGCTACTTCAGTTCTTGCACCAGGAGTGGAATAAAGTCACTCAAGAACAATGTGAAAGACTTGTGGAGAGCATGCCAAGACGCATGAAAGCTGTGATTAAAAATAAGTGTTATTGCACCAAATATTAATTTCTGAACTCTTCTTAAGTGTAAACATTAGTATTAGGTTGTTTTAAAATGAATTTGATCTTGTTTCTTTGCATTGAGGTCTGAAAACATGTATCTTTTTGTTAGTTTGACCATTTTTCATTTTCTGCAAATAAATGCTCTAAATGATAATATTTTTATTTGGAATTTGGGGGAAATGTCAGTAGTTTATAGACTCAAACAAAAAAAAGTTCCTTTTGCCGAAACACATACCTATAGTAAAATCAGAAAAAAATGATCATTTTACAGTGGTCTTATTTTTTTTCCAGAGCTGTATATCATATGTTGGGAAGTAACTAAATACATGTACCAATACTAATTGTGAGTACCTGAATTCCAGTACAGTTAGTTTTTCATTTGGTGGTATTCAGAATACAGTTACTTTCCTAAATTAAAAGGAAAATGGCAGTATTTCCTTGTGTAATTTTAGCTTTGAACTGCAGGGTATTAGTGAGAATAAAGAAAACAGGTCTTCCAGTGTGCATGCGTGATTTTCCGTCTCTAATTAGGAATAAATTAATGCATAATAACAAAATTAAGTTGTTTGTAATTACATGAGAGAGATACTTTGTTCATCCTGAGGGAAATTCAAGTTTTGCTGCAGCAACATTTACACTGCACTTCTCAGTCTCCTTTGTGTCTCAGTCAAAAGTGTCAGTGCAGTTAAACAGAAGGACTGGTCAGGTAGGGTCAGCAGATTCTGTGTCAGGGCAGTTTGAGGAGAGGAAGAGCCAAAAGTGTCCCTCCTTTGTGTCCTTCTGCATCACAGCAGTGTCCGGGGGGAGCCAGGTGAACGCAACAGGAAAGGCCTTGCTCTTACTACGCTCTGGTGTTTCGGTTGATGATGAAATGGTTCATTCCTCATGGTTCATTCCAAAAGTATTTCCTCTGAAGGTCTCCTGCCATGTTTGCATTCGTGTACATAGCCTGTAGCATCTCAAATATCCATATCTCTTTAGCTCATTTCACACAATCCAACAGAGCCTTACTTGTGTCATTTGAACTGCACATGCTGCACTTCTTCGTTGCTTAAAATCCCATGATGTGATGTTAAAAACAGAGCTCAGAAACCAAAAAGTTTCATAAACGGCTCATTCTGGGGCCCACTCCGTTGTTATTGTTCAAATAAATGAATAAACATAATGTCATATCATGTTTTTAGACTAAAATATAATGCAACTCGTAAAGTAAAAGTATCTCAAGTATTCAGAATTCAGTACTCTGATTGGACCATCGGAATACATTACAAAATACATTTTATTTATTGGGGTATTCAGTATTCACTAACTACTGAATACATTTTCAAAGTATTCCCATCACTGACCACATAATGTGTGATTCTTGTTTGTTTCAGGAACCTTATTACAGATTCAATGATTTGGTTTATGAGTGGGTTGCTTTGGAAAACTGGACCTACAGCACATCCTTTTCTCTCAATTCAACTTTCAGGTCTGCAATATTTGTGTCACTAAAAACCTGTCTAAATATGCCTGTGTCATCATCCGTCTCTGCATTTAAAGCTGCAATGTGTAACTTTTCTGATCACTGGTACTCCACCAGCTTGTCTTCAAAGATTATTACATTGCCTGAAATGTTTCACAGTAAGGCATTAAATGGATCTTTCACCATGGGGACAAGCCACCAGGCCAAATTACTGTCAGACCTGTGCAGAGGTGACCCTGCTCACTGTAAGAATGCATGTTTTTCAAAGACGGAATCAAATTTGCTGAAGATGCATGCGTTTAATGCCATACTGTGAAACATTCCAAGACGAGCAGGTGGTGGAAGCCCCAGAAAAGTTACATAGTGCACCTTTAATGAGTAAGAACCCACCTCCAGCTCTGTCTCTTGCCATTTTCGTTGCTGCACAGTCCCCACCTAACTTCTCTGGTCTAAAATGTATTTTATACAAACAGGGATAAAAATAAGGTGCTGCTTATCTTTGACGGTATTGACACAGTATCCACCATTTCACTAAATGGCCTTACTCTGGGAAATACAGACAACATGTTTCAAAGATATGTACGTGAATGAAAATTTTATAAATATATTTTACATACCTTTTTCCTAAAATAATGATCTCTATGTTTTTTGATAGGACTTTTCTGTCAGAGAAATGCTTAAAGACAAAGACAATGTGCTTGAAGTCAGTTTGACATCTCCGGTTCATTATGCCAAAGAACAGAGGAAGCAGTCGTCCTACAGAGTCCCCCCTGAATGTCCCCCAGATGTGCAAAAGGGCCAGTGCCATGTTAATTTTATAAGAAAGGCACATAATATTTATTTATTTATTTGTTTATTTTAATAGGGATGACATGGACTAGATACAACACACATAGATGAAAAATTCAGTTATTTGGTGCACAATGTTTAATACATGAATACTGTACATGATACATATATAAATAATTCATGTCACCCATAAAATGAAGTGAATATATATTTCTTTGTGTGATAATTAACAAGTGAATATTTGTAGTAGCAGTTAGTAGCAGTTGGAATGGGGAAGCGTAAGGATTTGAATGACATGATTAATTGTCAGATATTTGCCAATTCAACCATCATTAAAGTGCAGACTCAAGATTCAGAGATTAAGCTGAAAATATCTGTAAATGTACTGCTACTAAATTTATATAAGGAAAAAAAATGTATAAGGAAAGATCTGCAGAGACTCCACAGCTTTGTGAATTCCACATAGTAGATACATCTTGAGACAATTTTATATAGAGATTTAATTGAGTTTGAGATTAAATTTTATTATTTTAATCTTAACCTCACATTTTCTTGTTATTGTCTTTGTTATATATTAAGCTTCAAACCTGTTTTAATCCTTGTGTAGTCCTGCTGTAGTGCAGTTGACATATTGGCACACAATATCGTATTAACATAGTAAGTGATGGTAATTTTTGTTTATGTGGTATCTCCAGGAGCAGTGCTCCTTCAGCTGGGACTGGGGCCCGTCTTTCCCCACGATGGGACTCTGGAAGGGGGTTCGACTTGAGGTCTTTGACCAATTTCTGATCCTCCAGGTTTCCGCTGTTCCTCTTTATAGTATGTTGGATTCAAGTATTCAAATAACAAGCCTAAAGAGCAGTTGTAGCTAGACTTGACCCCTTAATATTGACTAAGGTTTTATGCCTATTCAAAATATATTGAGAAATATAATACTGTGAAAACATTCCTAGGTAAAAAATGAACAATAACTATGAAAACTGTTCTTTTTAGTCTGAATGGGCATCTGATGTAAAAGCTGTGACAAATTATTTTGAGAATCCATGTTTTTTCTGACATTAGATTTTCTGAGACAATACACTTTGGAAGGCTTAAAGGAAAAATGTGTTTTGCAGAGCGTCTTTGTTCCTTCTACTAGTTTCAGGACACGTACACACATGCCCTGGCTTGAGCCCTGTTTATTCCTGATATAGTAGGTTTAGTCCTGTTCTAGTCCAGATTAAGCTCCAGGTTTAGTTCCATTGTAGTAGTCTTGATGTGTTTTTAGTGTGAATTAATCTTTTCTTGTCTTTAAACATTTATTTCACTCAATTAACATGTTTTGTTTGTTTGTTTTTTTTCTTAGATTCAAGTGCGTCTCAGTGGACTGTTGAGGTGGAGCTGGTCATTGATGTTGTTTACGCAATGGACAATGTGGAAGTGACTTTGTCCATACCAGAGCTGCAGTCAGTGGAGACATATAAGATCCACTTGGTAACAAGGAGGAGCAAAGTCAAATTTACCTTACACATAAACCCGGTACACACCTCATGTTTAATTATTTGTTCTACATCTATGCACCATTTGAGTTTTAATGTCTATCTTCTCTCATAGGAAAGTAAGGTGAAGCTGTGGTGGCCCAGAGGACATGGAGAACAGCCTTTTTACTCAGTTGCCATTACAGGTTTTCTGAAAAAGGAGAAAATCCTGAATGAAATAACAAAGGTAATATATATAAACTGAATTAATGTTCCTTTGTTTCCTAAGAATTCACACTTGTATTTTCAAATTGCTGCTCATGGTCCAATATAGAATTTTTTTGTCTTACAGCTGTGGCCAAGAATCATTACTTACTGATTCTGATATTAAGATATTAAAAATCTTTAGCAAGGCCAACAGTTTCATTAGTGCCAAACATCAGTTAAATACATTTCCTCACCCATGGTTGTTAATTATATTTTGTATTTGATCTTCCCTTCCTTCCAGGTGTATTTCCGCAGTGTTGAACTGGTCCAGGAGCCTATTCCCGACAATCCGGGGCTCAGTTTCTATTTTCGGATCAATGAGAAAGCTATTTTCCTCAAAGGCTCCAACTGGATCCCAGCTCACTCATTTCAGGACCAAGTCACAGAAAAAATGTAAGGTTAATTCTTTAACATAATTGATATTGCATGGCCAAACCTCCTTGTCAAACCCTGATCTCGTTAGATCTAAGTGGGCAAATGCCGGGCCTGGTTAGTAATTGGATGGAGACCACTGAGAAAATCAAGTGGAAAATCAGCCACTCACATTGCCTAGTATGAAAGTGGTGTGTGCATGAGTGATGGTGGTCATAGGGGCCAATTGGCAGCCTTACTTTTGTCAGTCTGCTCCAGGGCATGTATGGAGTATGGAGTGAATGAATAATGCCTGAAAATTGTAAAGCAGCTTTGAGTGTCTGGAAAAGCACTATATAAGACTAATGCTTTATCATACAGTAAATTTCTTAAAATCACACTGCTCCTTGTAGGTTGAGGAACTTGTTGCAGTCAGTGGCAGATGCAAACATGAATGCCCTCAGAGTTTGGGGAGGAGGAATCTATGAGCAGGACCTGTTCTATGAGCTCTGTGATCAGATGGGAATCATGGTCAGTAAAAAGCAAATACATTATTTTTCACTTTGCCTCTTGAGTTTGGCCCCTTCTAATCATGTTATTTTTTATTTTTGAATCAGTGCAAAAGTATACTGGCTTAATGTGTTACTACTATACCATATCCCAAGCTGCACCAATTAGCTGTAACTACTATTAATCTGTTTACATAATTGAAGCTAGGTCTTTCAAATCAATCAATCAATCAATGAAACTTTATTTCTATAGCACCTTCCAACAACCAAAGCCGACCAAAGTGCTGTACAACATTAAAAACAAGATAAAAAAAAAAACAATAAACATCATACAAATAGGTCAACAAAGCACATTTAAATACCATTAAAATACCAATTAAAATAAACCATTAAAATAAAGAAAGTGTCACAGGGCCACTACGTGTTAAAAGCCATCCTAAATAAGTAGGTTTTAAGTTTGGCTTTGAACAGAGGCAGGTCAGTGATGGAACGTAACTCAATGGGCAAAGAGTTCCAGAGTTTTGGAGCAGCCACTGCAAAAGAACGATCACCCCACTGTTTGCTCCAGGACCGGGGGACCTCCAGCAGATGTTGCCCAGCAGATCGTAGAGCTCTGCTGGGTTGGTGAGGGGTCAAAATCTCACACGGTAGGACGGTGCAAGATGATTGACTGCATTAAAAATAAACATCAAAATTTTAAAATGAATTCTAAACTGGACAGGGAGCCAGTGCAAGATAAGATAAGATAAGATAAGATAAGACTTTATTGATCTCACATAGGAGAAATTTACTTGTCACAGTAGCTCCAGGTAGGGACAGTTTGAACAAGAAGACAAGTGCATGCAGGCAAAAAAAGGCATAAAGATAGGTGATAATAATAATTTAAAAAAATAAGTAATAAATCGAATAATAATAATAGTAGTGATAATAATAAAAAACAGTGACCGGGAGAGTATTGAAAAAAATTGGAAAAACTATATTGCACGATAGGAGTATTGAAAAAAAAACAATAATAACAACAATAAAGGAGTACAGGACAGGGGTGATGTGGTCGTGTTTCCGACTGTTAGTGAGCAGGCGAGCTGCAGTATTTTGCACGAGCTGCAAACGGTGAAGACCAGCTTGATTAATCCCCACATAGAGTGCATTGCAGTAATCTATGCGGAAACTAACAAAGGCATGGATACCTTTATCCAGGTCAGCATGGCTCAAAATAGTAAAAATGTGTAATCTTGTTGGAAAAGACCTCACCTTGCATGAAATGTTGCAATAAAAGTGTCTATTTCCTTAATTTATCATCAAATAAGCTAGTAATGGTTTGCTCTTGTTTAATATGTGCATCACATTTTTCATTATAGGTTTGGCAGGACTTCATGTTTGCCTGTGCCTTGTATCCAACTGAGAAGAACTTCATACAATCAGTGAGAGAAGAGGTCGTCCAACAGGTAATTTTAGACAAACTCACTTACAATAATACAATTTAATGTAGCTCTTTTAAGTATTTCTCCTTTCTAGGTCCAACGTCTGAAGTCTCACCCCTCGATAATAGTTTGGAGTGGCAATAATGAAAATGAAGCAGCTCTGGCCACTGACTGGTTTGACATCCCCGGGACACAAAGACCCAAATATGTGAAGGACTATGTGACTTTGTACGTCAACAACATAAGGGACATTGTACTGAAGGTTAGAGCCCTGTGTAATCATACTTATACTTTTATTTGGAAAGTTAAAGTTAAGTTTGGGTTTGTTTTAGTTTTCTGACGCAACAGTTTGTCCTCTGATCTGAAGGTTGGTAGTTTGAATTCTGTTCCCTCGGGCAAATGCTGTCATTGTTTCCATGCACTCTGGAAAGACACAAGACACTTAACCCACCTTGCCTTTGAGTGCTTAGAAGGTAGAAAAGTACTGTGTAAAATGTGATCATTTACCATGTAGTTTCCTGATATTTGCATCAGGATCATCATCTGGAATAAGATGAAACGATGTTAGATTGTTGTCAAAATTCTAAAACCACAAAAGGAACATACTGTATATAAGAAAATATTGTAATGTGAATGTAATTTTTTTTTTTACTATAAATGTATGATTTTTATGACATGACTTGACCATGACAACTCAACATGAAAAGCTCAGATTCTGAGATTGGCTGAAATTAGAAGAACAGTAAACACTGCATTAAGATATAAACAATTATAGCATTATTAATAAGTATATAACTAAGTAGTTAGTAATGATAGTGGAGTATATTTCTGAGATTTTAGCTTGGATTTATTTTTTACTGCGTTTTTAGAATTATAGTCTAATAACTTTGTCTCCACTATAGGAGGACCATAGTCGGCCATTCCTGGTCTCTAGTCCTACAAACGGAGCTGAGTCGGAGCAGGAGGGCTGGGTGGCTGTGGACCCTTATGACCCGCTCTATGGAGACACTCACTTCTACAGCTACACTCACGACTGCTCAGACTGGACCAGCTTCCCCAGAACACGCTTCGCTTCTGAGTACGGCTTTCAGTCCTGGCCCTCCCTCTCCACTTTGCAACAGGTAACTCATATCGATGGATAGAGAGATACTGTAGATAGATGGAAGATAATAATATAAGGTGTGCGTGTGTGTGTGTGCGTGTGTGTGTGTATATGTACAGTGGAGGAAATAAAAAAGGATTTGATCCCTTGCTGATTTTGTAAGTTTCTATACTGACAAAGAAATGAACGGTCTATTTGAGAGATCGAATATCAAAAAGAAAATTCAGAAAATAACTTTAATGGATGACCAGTTTTGCGCACTTATCTGAAGGAATTTTAGTCCACTCTTCTTTGCAGATCGTCTCTAAATCATTGAGGTTTCATGGCTGTCACTTAGCAACTCCTGTGCCCTTGGCAGAAAAACACCCTCAAAGCATAACGTTTCTGAAACCTCCATGCTTGACAGTGGGGATGGTGTTCTTGGAATCATAGGCAGCATTTCTCTTCCTCCAAACACAGCGAGTTGAGTTAATGCCGAAGAGCTCGATTTTGGTCTCTGATCACAGCACCTTCTCCCAATCACTCTCTAAATCATTCAAGTGTTCATTGGCAAACTTCAGGTGGACCTGCACATGTGCCTTCTTAAGCAGGGGGACCTTGTGAGCACTGCAGGATTTTAATCAATTGCAGCGTAAAGTGTTACCAACGGTTTTCTTAGTAACTGTGGTCCCAGCTATATATGTCTCCAATAAGTGAATGTGACGTCTCTCATAGCGTTCAGCGCCACTCAAATGAAGCATGCGATGCTCACGGTTATAGGAGCGAATTTGGTGCCAGGCCCAATATTATGAATAGGATTTTTTATTTTTTTTTACAAAATAGCGGGGAAAAAATCATATAGAGCAGGTAAAATACAAACACTTTAAGATCAAAATGCTCACAGCAGCAGTAACAGAGAGAGGGGCCATTATATTCCATTGTAAGTCAATGGGAACCAGGGTCAGTAGGAGCCAGAAGAGCCACATGTGAACTTCCTATTTTGAACGCAGCGGCTAGCACATTAGCTATGTCCATATACAATCTATGATATCTATACACTCACTTGTTTGTTTTTGGTTGGGATGTTGCCAAGTCAAATTTTTTTATCTTGATATGGCAAGAAAACATAATAAATATATAAAATGTACTTGACTGTTTTTATCACTTTACTTGAGTATAAAAATATCGTATGTTGAATGGGGTACAAATCCTCAATAAAAAAAACACAAACTCATTAATATTTTGCATGATTAAAATATTGCATATCCATAGAACTGCATGCTCTTAAGAGACATGTGCTCCTTTCACATCAAAGATAAACATGGCTGCTTACACATAAAAAAGGAGAAAAACTACGGTATTACTTATTTCAGGTAAAAAAAAGTTATATCAGGCAAAGAATTGATGCACATTCTACCAGGTCTACAGTTACATCAAGACGGGATTTGATTTAAAATTCATGGTAACTTAACTGTTTAATCCTTTAGGTTTCTACAGAGGACGACTGCAGATACGACAGCGCCTTCTCATCCCATCGACAGCACCATGGCGACGGGAACCAGCAGATGTTACAGCAGGCTGCTCTTCACTACAACCTCCCCAACTCCACAGACATCAAAAAGAGATATGCAGACACTTTGTACATCACACAGGTATGACAATACATGTTAATAACATTATAATTACAAGAGTGTAGCAAGGTCTATGAACTCTGTTACAAAGAATTTTATTAAAGGGTTCTGTGCTTCAAACAATCTTATGCGATCTAAGAGTAGAAATCAAATCAAAGATGGAAAAGTTTCAATAATATAAGCACTGGTTTGTGTGGGATATATCAAAGGTCCTATATTACACAAAACTGGCTCTTGTGAGGTTTAAGCCATGTCAGAATGTACCTCATCAAAAACATACCTGGAGTTTCAACATGTGTTTTTAACACGTTTATAAGTATAACCCTTCCTTATTAGTCTTGTCTACATTTCTAAAGCTCAAAATGCTCTGTTTCACCTTGAAGTTGTAGTTTTCGAGTTAGCAGCTAGCTTTTACATTTTGTTTAGTGGAGATTGGCAATTCCAGGACTGAAATCATCCAAATTATTGTAGTGAAGGTGTATGGAGTTTTGAAATACAGTGGAGCACTTCCTTATGGAGATAATTTTGTCTCCATACTTCCTGTATTACCACATTACATCACAAGGTGGAGTGTTTTCAGTTTGAGAGCAGAACTCCTAATAAAGGATATGCAATGTTTGTGTGTTAAACATGTGTGAATGAAACAAAACACAACTCTAGGTATGTTTTTTATGAGTAAATAACATTATAACATCTCAGAAAACAAAAAAATCAGAAACAATATGGTATTGTTGCCCTTTCAGCAACAAAAGCTATTTTGCCTCCAATGTTGATGTGTAAAGAAGCTGGAATTGCAAACAAGTGTAAGGATACCAGAAAGCTTTATTACAGACAAAATAATCTCCAAAATTGCAGTAATCACATAAATATTAATCATGTTTAATGTTCAGGTGATGCAGGCTCAGTGTGTGAAAGCCCAGAGCGAGTTTTACAGAAGAAGTCAAAGTGAACTTATTAAAGGTCAAGGTCTGACTATGGGCGCTCTCTACTGGCAGCTAAACGACATCTGGCAGGCGCCTTCATGGTCATCGATTGGTGAGTGATAACACTGTTCAGAAAAGAGAAACAAAATGTCTCCAAATCAACTTCTGTACTTTCTTCAGGCCAAACCATATAGAGCCCCACAGAGATTTATACATTATTTTGTAAAGTATACTCGTATCTTCATCTGCTTTTATTTGGTAACAGTATTTGCCCAAATTCTCTTTTTCAGAGTTTGGAGGAAAGTGGAAAATGCTTCATTATTTTGCCCAAAACTTCTTTGCTCCAGTTTTACCAGTTGGATTTGAGGATGAAGACGATTTTTTCATTTACGTCATTTCAGATTTGAGTGAAGATCTCTGGCTCACTTCTGCTGTATGTAAAAAACATAGAGAATTATTTTGTATACATTTTCTCATAATAATCCAATTTAAACAGCTATAGCTAACTGTGCATAGAACCAGCTATTCAATTTTGTATTTTTTCCATGAAACAAAAATGTTTTTTTTGTTTTGTTTTGTTTTTTGTTTAGGTTTCTGTTTACAAATGGTCCAGAATGCATCCTGTCTGCTCAATATACAATAAATTTCCAAGGTTTATCCCTGGAGGCAGCGCTGTGAACATTTACCAACATCCCAGTCGCGCCCTGCTGGAGACTTGTGGATGTACACGTCAGTCCTGCTTCATCATGTTTCACCTGGAGGACAGCAAAGAACAACAGCTGGGCCCCACCAACTACCACTTCTTTTCTCCACTAAAAGATGCTCAGGGCATCCAACGATCCAACATAACTGTAAGAAACAATCTGACTCATCTAACCCAATCTTTCCTCTCGTTTGAACAACAACCAGCTTCATGTCCTCTTTTATTGTATTCATAAAGCTCCCCTTTGGTGGTCCTAACCTCAGTATACTATCCTCTAAACTTATATTCACTCCTGTCAAAATCATCTCAGTTTGGTAATTTTGGTATAGGTAATAGTCCTGGTTTGGGCGGTACAGTGCATCACAATTGAATGACAGATGAGATGAAGGAGTAAAAAGACAGAATCCACTGAAAATCAGTTCATCCTCAGATAAACACGGGACTATAAAAGTTACTTTTTAAACTGTATCAGACAGAGGCAAGTGTTCTGACACAAGTGTGAGAGTGCATGTGGTGAAACTTTTGACAAACGGCTTCTTTAGACGTTCTTGGAGACAGAAGCAGATCAACACAGTCGTTAAATCAGGCTTTTATCATCTTCGTCTTTTATCCAAAGTTAAACCGTTTTTAAGTTTTAAGCATTTTGAACAAGTCGTTCACGCTTTTATTTCTTCGCGTCTGGACTACTGTAATGCTCTTTATACTGGCATATCACATAATGCTCTTTCACGCCTACAGTTAGTCCAGAACTCCGCGGCACGACTTTTAACAGGAACCAAAAAACGTGAGCACATCACCCCAATTCTTGCATCTTTGCACTGGCTTCCTGTTCATTTTAGAATTGATTTTAAAATTTTATTGTTTGTTTTTAAAGCTTTGAATGGACTGGCCCCGGATTACATCTCGGACCTCATCCAAATTTACACTCCGGCGCGCGCTCTGAGGTCTGAGGGCCAGCTCCAGCTGGTGGTGCCTAGGACCAGACTTAAATCCAGAGGGGACAGAGCTTTTTCTGTGGTTGGTCCTAAGCTATGGAACGCCCTGCCCCCCCACGTCCGAGCAGCTCCCTCAGTGGAGTGTTTTAAGTCTCGTCTTAAGACCCACTTTTATTCTCTGGCTTTTAACACCGCGTGAGTTGTGTGGTCCTCTGTTGTCTTTTATTGTATTTTAGGGTTTTTTATTATTTTATTGTTCTTAGAGTATCCATTTATTTATTTTTTAGCGTTTGTATTTTTATTTATTTATTTATTTTTATTTATTCTATATTGTTTTTATTATTTTATGGTATATTTATTTGTATGCACACTTGTTTCTGTGATTATTTGTTTATTTTAAATGATGTTTCTGTGCAGCACTTTGGAAACGCTTTTAGTTTATGAAATGTGCTATATAAATAAAGTGGATTGAATTGGATTGGAGAAAACTAAAATAATCTTGACAGTTAGTCTGGTCCCGACCAAGTTTGTTTCCGGGTGCTTGTTATTGCGACAACTCAGTGTCACCCCTGGTTACTCACTTTGGTGGAACGGATCGAGTCTTTGTCAAGCCTGGATTGCCAAAATAAGCCAGCCTTTTGCTTTAGCTCACTTCATGGAATAGCCCCCTGTTGTTTTACAGCTCAAAATACCTTAAAAACAAACAAATTCTTACTATGTGCAGGCTTGCTTCTCCATTGATCTGACCAATAACCTGTCTCTATTGCGATTAGCATGTTTATTTCAAACTATGGAATAATGAAGCCAAACGGTAATATCTCCATGGAGACCTGCAGGTGGCCAACCCTTCAACAGATAAGTTACACATTGCACCTTTAACTTAACATACTGTATATTTTTTTAGGCAAAGGTGCTGAAGGAGGGAGAGGCCTTCTCCCTGTTCCTCCAGTCTGATGCCATTGCTCCTTTTGTGTGGCTGGACGTGGGCTCTGTCCCAGGGCGCTTCAGCTCAAACGGATTCCTGATGGTCACCACCAACATAACAGTCACTTTTTACCCCTGGAGACCCACCACCATCACCGAGCTGAACCAGACTCTTACTGTCAAAACATTAAGAGATGTTTACTGACTGAGGGAAAAAAAAATACTTTTACACGTATCACAATGGATATTATACTTGAGAGTTGAATTATGTCTTATTCTGATGACGAGCACTTTAAATGTTTTAATTTTCACAACATCTATAGCTTATATAGCCTTAATAAAGCAAAAAAAAAAAACTTAATTCATGATTAACAAATAGTTTATAAGAATGATAACTAGATACTAAGCCTGAATCATTCTTAATAAATTAATGTTGTTATGAATAAAATCTTTCTGCATTATTATGGCTGTAAATAGAGGTTATTACACAGTCATTACCAAGGACCTATTTTTCATACTGCTGCACTGAGAAAATATATATTTGTACATGATGCGTAATTAAAGTTTATATATTTTTCTAATAAATGTCATGTCTTTTTTTTCATAAAATAAAGTGTTGCTAAAGTTACCTCTATTAGAACTATACCTCAATCAACAGTCACACAAAAAACATAATTAAAGGTCCCATATGACACAAAAAACAATGTTGTTACCTCATCAAAAACATACCCAGACTTGTGTTTTGTGTTTCATTCACACATGTTTAAATCAAATCGAATGTATTTGTATAGCATATTTAAAACAGCCAAAGCTTACCAAAGTGATGAACAACATTTACAGTGAAATAAAACATACAATGAGCAAATCAGGAAGAATTATAATAATAAATATAATGATAACAGCAGGGTGCCAAGACGTCTCTTCCTGCTCTTGCCAAGGAGAAAAGGTGCATATTGAGTAAGGATTTAAAGCACTCCAGTGACTGCAGTTCTAATGTGTAGTTTTGTAGAAAATGATAATTCCAGGGCTGAAATTATCCAAGTGATTCTAAATAATAATAATAATAATACATTTTATTTATAAAGCGCTTTTCAAGACACTCAAAGACGCTGTACAGAAGGTAAAATCAATAAATATGCAGAGTTTGTGTGTTAAACGTGTGAATGAAACAAAACACAACTCCAGGCATGTTTTTGATTAATAAATATAACAGATCAGAAAGAAATGTAATATGGGCCCTTTAATGGTGAAAATGAATGCAAGATTTTGGCAAGCTGAATAAATTAATCATTTATATTGATTGCTATGACCTGGTGTGAGGTGAACGTTGTGCCCTTGGTGTGGACATTCTTCAGGAAATTGACAATACACAATATCTCATCAAAGTAACCATTGTAAATCAAAGTCAAGTCATAAATTAGTTCAATTGGTGCATGCACTGAATGACCTGAAATGGATATTTTATATTTAGATTTTTATTACAGATTTTAAATTATTCTATGGATTATGATCTGAGAAACTTGCTCTTATAATAATTTAACCTTTAACCTTTGCTCAATTAAAACACAAAAACTGAAAACAGGGGAGATTGTAATATTATTTTCATTTGAATCATTCTTTATTTTATTGCAATTAATTACGGCAATGTAATGTTTGTTTTGACCTCTCTTGTTATTTTTTATTTATTTATTGATTGATTTATTTAATAATATATGACCTGATTTGTGATTTGTGATAAACAGAGTAGAGATTATTAGTTCCTGTTCGATGTGACCTTGGCGGGTTGAAATCCTTATAATTTGCATTTATTGGCATCATTGAGGTATATTACTACCGGACATTAACTAAACAACCTCCGGAGTTAATATTAAACGTAATTTGGACATAAATTGTTAATCTTTTAGCTAATTACATTATTGTTGTGTACTTTACACAACAGTTGAACATTGTACCATCTTGAATCTATTTAGCCTACTATATAATGAAAGCAGATCATCAAGTATGGCCGTTAACATCCACTGTACAAGTTAGATCGCTTAGATTAGGGTGCTTGAGACTTGCCTAATGCAGGAATTTCCAAAGCTTTCAGGCTGGGACCCTGAAAATAACAAAGCATATGATTTGGGACCCCTACTACAAAACAAAACTGACAGTTATGAATAATTTCAAGTGACAAAACGTGTTAAATTAAATTAAATGCTGAAATGCAGTTTTGTTTGACCAAATTTCCCAGTTTTAATGAAACAGAAAAAGTGTATTTCAATTTTGTGTGTGTGATTTTCTATTTGGAGGTAAATGAACACCTTAGCATTTACATTTTGTTAATTTTATTTTCATTCATAATGTAACATGTCCTCTGTAATGGACTGTAATAGTGTGAAGTTAACAACCAACCAACATCTCTGACAAGTTTCGACAGGCGCCTCAAAAAGTTTTTAGACTCCCTTTTAATTCCTTATTTATTTACAGCTACAAACTAGAGTCTATCTCAGGCATGGGCAAACTACGGCCCGGGGGCCATATGCGGCCCGTTAAGCTTTTTAATCAGGCCCGCCGAACTTGAAGAAATTACATTAATAAACCTTGTTAATGTTTTAATGTTTTAATTTCCCTGCAATTCTTGTGTTTTCAATAGCTGTCGAGTGTTTAATAAGGAGTGGACAAGTAAATATTTTTTCACAGAATACTTATCAACTTACCTGGCCAGCCAAATGATATCTCTCTGTATTTGCTATACAGCGCGATACCATTTGGACACCCTCGCTCCACCCTCGCTCCCCCGGTTAACAACGGACTCCGCGATTCTGATTCGTTCAAAGATGGTGACGTCAGTGCACCCGCCTTTGCCCGCAACGTCCCTTCCATTCAGCTGTAAAATTGGTCTTAAATGACCTAAAACACATCGATTCCTTAAAACCACAGCAGCTGACAGCTCTAGAGGCCTTTCTTTTCAAAAAAGATGTTTTTGCATTGCTTCCTACCGGCTTGGTTCACGTCGCTGTCCGTTAACTGTTCTCTGATTGGTTCACTTAGCTGTCTGTTTAAGCGCAACGGCAGCGCATTCTGGACCAAGCGTTACCAGACTCGCCGCTGGTACAGCGATGAGTCATGGATTCTTCCAGGCAACTTATCAACTGCTGTATGCCTGATATGCCAGGTGTTGGCATATTTGTTGTAATGCTTTTGTTAATTTTTAATTGAAATAAAGCACATGTTTTCTACATATCCCATGTTATTTTTTGCTCTTATGAGGTGGATTACCAAAACACTAAATCCAGCTGCTCCTGGTCTGGTGTTCCTTCTGTCAAATTTTAGAACCCTTTGTGGCTCACGGGTCAAAAAGTTTGCCCACCCCTGGTCTATCTCAAAACACTTAACTTGACACTTGACACTGGTCTATTGCTCTTTGGTTGCTATTTTTTGCCCTCTGTTATATATTATATATTACATATTTGATTGATAAAGCTCAATGTCCACTATACAGGACACAAATGAATGGGCCAGGTCTCAGAAGAATATTAAAATGAATATATCTCAACCTCCAGCTCAGTGCCTAACGACCCTTACTGGACTACTACAACACATTTTTCCGTTTGAAAAAAATTGAAAACCATAATAACCCACATAACATACAAACTTTGAACAACATGAATGAGTGCCACTAACCCGTTTTATCCACCAGGGGCCCTCACAGACCTCTTCTTCCGCCCGGCCCGCGCGTAAAGTACAGTTTATATCGTTTAATCTGTCTCCAGCTGTGTCTTAATTGAACCACAGGAGGCAGCCCTCTTTCTGACTCGTCCAGCCTCCCCCTTTTAAAGTGTCTGTCCTGTGTGTGTCCTGTGTCTGTCCTGTGTGTGTCCTGTGTCTGTCCTGCGCGTTTGTGCGTCCCGTGCGCCTTGGTGGCAGTGTGTTGCCCCGTCTCGAACACGTTGCATACCAAGTGAGCAACAATACGGAGCTTTTTGCGAGGGGGTCGGTGGAACGAGGTCGGTCATCTCCATTTTGGTCCCCCGCGTGTCCTTTTGGGTGAACTTTGAACCAACGTAGAGGATCGATTAGTCAGGCGACATTTTTAGAACTTAGTAAGAGAAAATTGTCCGTGCGTGGTCCGTGATCCATCTTTGCGTAAAATCAACACGGTTATTTTAAGAAACAATGCGTCTTTCTGCATCACAAGAAGTTTAATTGAAACATCCGAAGACGCGTTTTTAGTTAAAAACCACAATATGGAGAGTTGGTTTTATTTGTTCACGTTTTCTTTCATTGTGAACTATCAATACGCGGCGACGCAAGACGGACCGGACTTTTTGGAAAACATCATTCTCTTCTTTAGGCAAAATGAAACGATTTCAACAGGGGATTTGGAGGAATTGTTGTATTTGGTCTCAGCCAGGAGACCAGATTCTATTACTGTAAACAATCCACTCGCAAACCAAAAGGTACGAGTCCTATAAGAATTTTAATTAACTATTTTTAACAAGTGTTTTCAAATCACGTGGTTCAGTGCGCCGCGATTGTGCCAATGTTGTGTTTATAACAATGGGGTAAAGATGGAAACGATGTATTACACTAAGATAATGCAGCCAGACATGTGTGAAAAGTACATAATCTAGATATGCTACAATTAAGTAACACTGTACATGGTGTTATACAATTATACATAGCTGTGCCAAACCAATTCATAGGCTTTGTCTATAAAAAACACAAGTAATCTAACTCTAAAAGGAAAAATAAGTATTAAAACGTGTTAACTAGTAGGTTTATAGAAATAGCACATTATGAAGGTTTATTTTAATAGTTATTATTTATAGGTTTGTTGTAATAGTGTTAATTTACTAGTACATGTGAACAAACGCAGCTAATTCCAGCATATTGGCTTGTAGTCATGGACTGAAAGTCTTGTTACACCAGTGTGCATTGATACTGAACAAAAGAATGTTGAAATGTCTTGCACAAGGACACAACGGTAGAAGTGTTGGAGCTGGGATCAAACCACTGCACTTTGAATTGTTGGGCAAATACTGCGCTACTGACAAATGTCGTCTAGACTTTGACAGACTTTATTGATCCACAAGGGAAATGATTTTTCACTAGTGGAATTTATTTGGCGCAAAAATATAAATGGTAATAATAAATTCAAAATGAGTAACATATATAGCAAGAGACTGGTATCAAATAAGGCATGATCACGATTGATTGATTGATTGATTACTCAGACAGTTAAAATATTGACCAAAATCTCATTCTTAATCTTTCCATCGACGTACTTTAAACTGTACTTATTCTTCTCTGTTTGTCCCCCCGGACGACCCCAGTGTCTTTCAGCGGAGCAGATCCTGGCTCAGTCGGGGTTGACTAACCTCAGTCAGCTGAGTGTGGAACATCTGGAGAAGCTGTGTCCGGCCGTGTTGACCCAGGTGCTGCTGCCCTCGTGCCCTTTCACCGTCCCAGAGACCCTGCCACCCATCGACCACTCTGGTCAGTGTGGCTTTATTTCATTTCAAACAAATAGTCTCCTTAGAAGACTTCTATGTAACATTTTTGTCATATTGATTTATTTGTTATATTGTTGAATACTGTCTATACATCTTTTATCAGGATTTGTAGGGTTTGGTAACATTTCTAGCTTCATATGAGCAAACTAAATGTTCATATTCCATTTGTCAGAACTTTAAACCTCCATAAGCGCAGTGCAACCCAGAACACAGCGAGAACCTTATAATCTCTCTACTGATCTTAAGTGTTAATAAACCAGGAATTAACTAAGTGCATCTGCCCTCCTGTCTGTAGACTGAGTCACTGCCATGCTTTAACGAGATACAGACTTTTATTCTGTATTTACTATGTACTACGATCTATCTTATCTCTATTTATTTATCATTCCGGGATATTAACAATGATACTGTCTTTGATTGGACTAAGACATTTAAGCATCATTTAACTTCATGTTTTTTTTATCAATTATCTAGGGATAATATATGTTAAAGGTAGAGCTGGGCGATATGGCCTAAAAATAAAATCTCAGATTAAAAAAAAAAATCCGATTTCCGATTTTAATCGATTTTTCTCTGCCCTACTCAAAAAAAATAACAGATGACAGACAAATGTCTCAAAATAATGCAACGTTCTTTTATAAAACAAATACATTACACCTTGCATCAATTAAGCTGTTATTGTTTTAAAAAATATATATCACTTGAAGACCCTTATCTATAGCATTGTGCAGTCTGTATACAGCTGAGGCAACTTCAGAAAAAGATTTGCGGCTTGGTAGCACATACTTCGGGTCCAAATCTTTCACCATATTAATGAATCCGGGCTTTTCCACAGTATATATGGGCACCGTGTCTTTTACAATATACATCATGTTTTTGGTAAAACATACAACAGCGTGTGTGATTGCCTTCCGTCGTCGGACGTGCTTATCATATTGCACACAGTTCAAAAATGTTTTAGGGACTATTTTCATTCCGATCGGACCTGCACTTCTCCCATTCCACTGCGTGCCTCTGCTTTCGGCGCTAGGATAAATTTGTCGTGCTGCAACAGCTTTTGAACAGACCTTACAGCGAGCACTCATTTGTTCCAAGTCCGACCCAAGAATACCAAACCAGTTCCATATAACAGATGTAGCAACACCTTTCTTTGGTACAAGCTCCGGCTTTCCCTCAGTCGCTAGCCGTGCTCGCTTGTACAGTGTTTGGTTACGCCTCGCTAACTTACCCGTGTAGTGTAGTTCCGCTCGCATGTAAAAAAAATAACTAAAAAAACGATTTTTATAAAAACACATCGTCCTGAACTGTAAATTCAAATTAATCGATTTAATCGATAAATCGCGCAGGTATAGTTAAAGGTCCTATATTACACAAAATTGATTGTGAGCTTTAAAGATCCCATGACATGGTACTTCTTGATGCTTTTATATGGCTCCTTAATGGTTCCCTAATACTGTAAATGAATCCTTCTTCAAAATCAACACTCAGAGAAACAGAGATAAGATGAGAAAGAGTAATTTTTCTCTCTCTGAAAAGTCTATAATGGGCGTTGTTGCTTGAATGCAAATGAGGAGAAAAGAGATGGCCAATAGTAGAGGGTGGGGGTGTGGCCAAACTCTCCGCTCTCCGCTCTGAGCTGTCAGCTGTGCCCTCTGATCCATTTCCGTGTTTTTGCACGGGGAGAGAGATTTGAAGCGTTCCATTGAAAAATAAACACATTTCCACAGAAAATAAAATTAAACCACTGCTGTTCAAAGGTCCAGAGGCTCAGATAAAGGACTTCCGAGCCTAGAAACACTCGGACGTGCCTCCAGACAAAATAAAATAAAAAAACGCATTTCGCATTGCCTAGTGCATTCGCAGTCCAAACTCTCTGGGCGTGATTTACAGAGACACTGAGTACAGACAGACGGGGGTGGAACTGCATTTGCATTTCTTTTTTCGATCTGACGTCAATAAGGTGCCTTGTTAAAAAAATCGCCCGTTTGAGCACAGAAAAGGATCGCAAATGCTCAGTTTAGACATTTCGCAACTTTTAACCATGGGGAGGGGGGGGTTCTAAACAGGGTAGGGGAGCTCACATTAACGTTCAAAAACCTCAGAAAGTGAAAATTTCATGCCATGGGACCTTTAAGGCATGTTCTGTTCCACCTCACCTTTTGTTCAGTGGAGATTGGCAAGTCCAGGGCTTAAATCATTCAAACTTCCTGTATTACCACATGACATCACAAGGTGGAACAGAGTGTATACTGGTTGAGTGAAGAAGTCTGCCTAAATATGCAGGGCTTTTATGTTAAACAACTCCAGGTATGTTTTTGATGAAGAAACAACATTAAAATATAAATCAGAAATTGTGTATTATGGGCCCTTTAGTAACAGGACTAAACCATACCTAAACACATATGCAAGTAGAAATTATGTCAACAGGCAGTTCATAAAATTGTATTATAAACCCCCCTATAAAGTAATTTGGAATTTAGTTCTAAAGCTGTTGTACCACACAGTGCTGTTTTTGCCAATCCTTTCATCCTCTCATAATTCACAGTTCAAACGGGGTCAACAGAAAAGTCCTGCTTTCACTACTAGACATTAACAGTCCACTGAATTCGGAAGTGAACATGAATCACTGTCTTTTTCAGATGCTTAAGTCAGTTAGTGCTGGGAAAACTGTTACAAAATGTCTTAGGAACCCTATTTCTTCCTTTAGAGACTGAAAGACCAAAACATGTCAAATGTGTTTTTCTGAAAGTAATACTACTACTGCTGTTTTCGTACAAACTACTACTAGAACTACTACTAGTACTAATACTACTACCTACTACTACTTAATACTTAATACTACTACTTCTACTGCTACGACTACTGTTCTGTTATTATTACTACTACTTCACACACATTACCTAGTATGAATCTGGTGTGGGAGGGAGTGATTGGTAATGATTGGAGTTGCCGGTGGTGCAGATTTGCAGCCTCAGTTCAGTCTGCCCCAGGGCAGCTATGGCTACAATAGTATCTCACCACCCCCATATTTGGAGTCTATCTATCTATCATTTTAACCTTTATCTGTTTATTAGGGAGGCACTGATACGAATGCTGGTATCAAATATTGGCACTGATCCAGGAAAATTAGCTGGATCAGGTTTTGGTTCCATGATATTGGTTCAGACAATATCTTGGTTGAATTATTTTCTGACTGATATAGGTTTATGATGTTTCATGATGTCTGTCAGAACTTTAATTCATACAAAGCTCTTTATTAGTTACTTGCAGGTTACATAGCAGTTGCAAGATACAAACTGATGAATTTTGTAATAAGGTAAAAAAGTTCAATCCCTACTCTGGTATCATTAATATCAGCAGACACTTAAAGGAAAAGTAACGTTATTTTACAATCTGAGCCTTCTTTCGGGAATAAAACAAGTCGTTTGACTCACCCATAGCACGTTCGTGTCATTTGGAGCTGTTTGGTAAAAGTTATGTTGTAGCGTATCCGTTAGCGTGAGTACTCGGGGCATTACTTTGCGGTCTCCAAATAACACAAACTTTAGCACTTTTAAAATCATAGAAGCCCGATGTCTTAATCTACGATTTCGTTTGAAGCAAAAGTGGCCTGTAATCCGAGATTTAGCCATAGTTTTCAGCTTTGCGTTTCATGTTTGGGTCCCGGGAGCTGAGAGCACAGTCCGCGCATGCGCACTGGCCTCCTCATCAACTCGAAACTATGGCTAAATCTCGGATTACAGGCCACTTTTGCTTCAAATGAAATCGTAGATTAAGACATCGGGCTTCTATGATTTGAAAAGTGCTAAAGTTTGTGTTATTTGGAGACCGCAAAGTAATGCCCCGAGTACTCACGCTAACAACATACACGCTCCAACATAACTTTTACCAAACAGCTCCAAATGACACCAACGTGCTATGGGTGAGTCAAACGACTTGTTTTATTACCGAAAGAAGGCTCAGATTGTAAAATAACGTTACTTTTCCTTTAAAGCCATAGTATCGATATCAATATCAGAGCTGAAAAAGCAGGTGCATCCCTACTATCCATCATTCTTTTTATTGTTCTATTTATTGTTCAATGGTTCTGTCTATCGTAACTACTAGAACCACTACGACTGCTTCCTCCACAGCCTCCTGTTGTGGCTTGTCCTTTACCACCCGTCCTGGGGCAGTGTAGGCCTCCTCCTAAAGATATTTATGAGTGAATAAATTACTGTAAATGCTCCGTCAGTCTGCATGAATGGTGGCCTGTGTAGCCCCTGTCATTACCTCCGTGGATCCAACAACAACTCACTGTAACACAGGGACACAGCCCCATCTTCTGTCACAATTATCTGTAGAAAAGGTGGGAAAGCAATGTATCGAGAACAAAACAATCAGTTATGCTTGGTGTTATCTGATAATAACACTGAGAACATGGGAATGAACACAAGTCAATGTACCCGTTGTGTACCATTTCATTATATTAGGAGTGTGTTGGAAACGAGTCTTTTGAAATAAGTAAAAGATAAAGTTGTCCTTATGTAGGACTATTCAGGACAATACAAGACTAAGTGAGAACTAAACCAAGACTAGGTAATGACAAAAGGTGTGTTCACATTTGCACAAACAGCTCATCAAAATTGGGGCTCAACGAAGATTTAAATGAAAATTAACGTTTTTTTTTACAATCTGAGCCTTCTTTCGGCAATAAAACAAGTAGTTTTACTCACCCATAGCAGTTTGGTGTCAATTGGAGCAGTATCGCAGAACTTATGTTGAGCCGTTCTGTTCTACTAATGATCCCGTATCCGTTAGCATGAGTGCTCGGGGCATTACTTTGCGGTGTCCAAATAACACAAACTTTAGCACTTTTCAAATCACAGAAGATCGCTGTGTCAGGGTAGACTTTTAGTGGATTCCAAAACGGCCTGAAACCCGATATCTAGCTATAGTTTCATTTGATGACGTCATCAGAGAGGACAGTGCGCATGCGTGAACTCAGCTGTTTTGTAAACACCGCTAGTCCGAAAGAAGCTAACACCGCTCTGAACTTTACTTTTCTGTTGCGATATCGGGTTTCAGGCCGTTTTGGAATCTACTAAAAGTCTACCCTGACACAGCGATCTTCTGTGATTTGAAAAGTGCTAAAGTTTGTGTTATTTGGACACCGCAAATCAGTGCCCCGAGCACTCACGCTAACGGATACGGGATCATTAGTAGAAAATGAACGGCTCAACATAAGTCCTGCGATACTGCTCCAATTGACACCAAACTGCTATGGGTGAGTAAAACTACTTGTTTTATTGCCAAAAGAAGGCTCAGATTGTAAAAAAAAAATGTTACTTTTCCTTTAAGAGCCCATAATTAAACTATTTTCTGATCTATGTTATTATGTTGTTTCCTCATCACTAACATACCTGGAGTTTTGTTTTCTTTCATTCACATATGTTTAACACACTAACCCTTCAGGCTACGTTCATCTGTCAAAACAGAAAATACTCTGTTGATGTCATGTGGTAATACTGGAGGTGCTCCATACACCTTCCCAGAATCATTTGGATGATTTCAGTCCTGCAATTATATATTATCTATATGAGTATTCATAATTAATACCAACACATTATAGTGAATGCTATGCTTTTAACCAATACATGAGTCAAACATGTTAATAACATGTTTTTATTATTTTTTCTTACTACTTACATTATTGACAGCCTCCAACTTGCTAGTACTACTACTACTACAACTGGCAATACTTTGACTACTTCTCAGTCTGATATTACTACTACTGCAGCTGGTAGTACTTTATCTACAGCCATGTTTGAATTCAGGACCTTCTGTTTCCAAGGTCACCCAGTTACTCACATTTAATTGGGTACAATACAACATCTGTAAACAAAATAAAATAATAATTGAAAATTGAAAATAAAATAAAATACAATAAAGGAGTACATTTTTCTTTGTATGTATGTATGCATTTATGGTAAATGAGGACTGTGTATATTATAACGTATAATTTATCAACATGCAAAAAAAACCATTACCATTGGAGACAATTCAAACTATGTTTCTAAGTATCTTTTTATTCACATTCTTTGAGGTGTTATATTTCTTAAGTTATTGACTTGCTTTGACCTCTCACCTGCGACCTCCCAAGCCGTTTTTCATGTTGACATTCTGAGAGTCAACAGTGACCGTCAGCCAGCATCTTTTGTCTGAGTGCTGTGAATCAGACCAGCTGCTTTTCTGGTTCTGAGAAAGAAGTTATTTATGTGTAAACTGGTGGAAATAGACCTGATCCTTGTATTATCTGACTTTTGTACATCAGTGTGTTTATTGAAGTCTGTATTTAATTTATTTAAAATTATACTTTTAACATTATTTCCATATAACATGAATACTAGGTAACACTTTATAATAACTACACCTTCATTAGCCTTAAAGGGACAGTGTGTAAGATTTTTACCCGTTAATTACTGAAATTGAAGATACCCATTCAAAAATACATTGTTTTCCAAGCCTTTTCACTTCCATCATGAAATCAAAGTATTCTTTTGGACTTAGATATAGTCACATAAAAGGGGGATCTTCCCCATGCAGAGGCAGCCATTTTGAATACGAGAGCCGCAGAAGGACATTTGGGCTCCGCCTTCGGCAAGGCTCATGGTTTTGGGTAAACAACACAAGCATTCTGCCGGATCAGACGTCGTAATGGATCTAACACGTGTTTTGGACTAAATTGTTTTACTGGATTTTATTTCGCTGGATCCTTATGGACAAATTGAGAGCAAGTTTATGGTGAAATACAGAGTTTGACCTGTGCAAAGCATTCTAAGGTAAGCTAACCTCGTTTTGTGCTTTTCCGTATAAAAGCCCCATGTGCTCGGGGAGTGATTGTTGTGCAGGGAAATGAATTGCATAGTCAAAAAGAGGAGACTGTAAGGTTTCATTTGATGTGTAGAGTGTCATGGTACATGATCGGGAATGTGTGTTTTCATGAGAAAAAAAAAAAAAAAAAACGGGACCGCGTTTTATTTATACAGTAGCGGCTCGTGTGCGCGCCCGGGTGACCCTCGAGGTCTGCCGTAGCTAAAACAGAAAGTGCAATAGCACCATCCACCTATGCACCACGAATCCTACACACTGGGGCTTTAAATTGATTCATATCGTTTTAAGGGTCTGGAACATGCTTATCTCCATGGTGATGTTATTGCTTTGAGCATGGGATTAACCTTATATACAGCATCTCTTTGGAGACAAGCATGTGCTGCCTCCCGGTAAAGTTAACAGGTACGATGTTTTTCAAGGTAGTTTGGAGCAATATGCGCAAATTAAATAAATGTTTACATTTGTTTAATACCATACTGTGGAACATTCAAGGCAAAACAAAGACTTGGCCTATGCCCCACCAAAAAAGTTTCATAGTGCATCTTTAAATTAATTTCCTCAAACTGACCCTAAACTTAAAGGAAAAGTAACGTTATTTTACAATCTGAGCCTTCTTTCGGTAATAAAACAAGTCGTTTGACTCACCCATAGCACGTTGGTGTCATTTGGAGCTGTTTGGTGAAAGTTATGTTGTAGCGTATCCGTTAACATGAGTATTCGGGGCATTACTTTGCGGTCTCCAAATAACACAAACTTTAGCACTTTTCAAATCATAGAAGCCCGATGTCTTAATGTAAGATTTCGTTTGAAGCAAAAGTGGCCTGTAATCCGAGATTTAGCCATAGTTTTCAGCTTTGCGTTTCATGTTTGGGTCCCGGGAGCTGATAGCACAGTCCGCGCATGCGCACTGGCCTCCTCATCTACTCGAAACTATGGCTAAATCTCGGATTACAGGCCACTTTTGCTTCAAACGAAATCTTACATTAAGACATCGGGCTTCTATGATTTGAAAAGTGCTAAAGTTTGTGTTATTTGGAGACCGCAAAGTAATGCCCCGAATACTCATGTTAACGGATACGCTACAACATAACTTTCACCAAACAGCTCCAAATGACACGAACGTGCTATGGGTGAGTCAAATGACTTGTTTCATTACCGAAAGAAGGCTCAGATTGTAAAATAACGTTACTTTTCCTTTAACTATAGGCCCTACTTTCTTAAACTCAAGCTAAGCACTACCCTTAACTTACTCTTTATTTTTTTCCAGTCCTATGTCTGGATAAATTAAGAAGAGCATCAAGTGTAAAAAAAAACAACAAAAAAAACATTAAGTAAAATCAAGCTCTCACAGTACAAAACATAGTGGATATCAGCATTTTTAAGTGTTTTTCTCTGTCTCCTCTGTTGCAGCATGGGGATATGGATTCCTGGCTGTCACCATCATAAACTTAGCTTCTCTTCTGGGTTTGTTCCTGTTGCCATTCACAAAGAAATCATATTTTTCAATGGTTTTGACCTACTTTATTGGTTTGGCCATCGGGACACTGTTCTCCAATGCAGTGCTGCAGCTCATCCCAGAGGTAACACATGCACTCATCTATATTCAAATTGTGATGATTTTAATGTGTGGTTTGATCTCATATGGAAACTCCCCTTTGTTCAACAGGCCCTCGGTTTTGATCCCAAAGAACACAACTATGTGGGCAAAGCAGTAGGCATTTTTGGAGGATTTTACATACTTTTCTTTATGGAGAAGGTTTTGAAAATGGCACTCGGACTGGACCATGATGTAAGCCTTAAGTCATGAACCTAAAACCAGTTAAACCAAATTAAACCAGGACTAAACCAGAACTAAATCAGGACTATACCAGGACCAAAACAGGACTAAACCAATGCTTATGAGTAAATGAAATAAAAATTGAGAAGAAGATATGATACAGAGCTTTACTTCCTTTTATTGGTGACTCAGTACTCTATACCAATTTTGATACTAAGTCATAATCATACATTTTTAATAAAGTAGATAGTAGATAACAGTCATATTTATACAATACAATACAAATAGTAGACACAACAAAACTCTCCAAAGAACTAAAAGTTGCATAAGGATTTTGTTGTGTCTAAAGTTTTGATCCTTTTGATCAGTTGTAAATTCAGGTTCAGTACTAATACTGACATGTTTGATTAGGAAATTTGGACAGTTAGAGATTAATTCAATGCTCGGGTCTCATGGGTCTCATACCAGTTTGATATTGGTCATAAATGATTTTTGTGGTCTTTTTTTTAGCATGGCCACAGTCACTTTTCTTCAGTGGAACATCCTGAAAACTCTATTCACAACGGAGTGATCACAGAGAAGAAGGACTCCATCATCCTGACCAGTATCAACACTGTTTCTACAGGAGATGTGTCACAGACCAATATGATACCTGCACAGGTAAATACAAATATACACTCACTCTTTAATGCATACAACTGTTACAATTTTAACAGTTAAAATACAATAACAGCAGACTCTAGACAAATGCAATAATAACTACAGACAAATATATAAGAATGGAATTGTGTATGTGTATTTATGGGTATGCGTGTGTAAGTGTGTGTATTACTTGGGCAAAATTATAACCATGCATTAGATTAGATTGTTACTGATTAATATTGATTATCAGTGTTTCCGCAATTCAATAAATCAATAAATCATCTATAAATACGTAGATAAATTAGCTGATATGCTCCTGTACTCTTATACTAACTTATTTAAACAACAAGGAGCTTATGGCAAAAGGAGAAACTCAATTGGTCAACTGGACAAAAGTTTATTTGGTTGGTTTCGCATGTCATTCAGTTCTGGTCAGATGCTGATGGACACAGCCTATAACTGCCTGAAGGAAGGAGCTATAGGCAATGTCCACCAGCGTCTGACCAGAATTGAAGAAGCAGCTTGGATGAGCTGCAAAACAGATTCGACCAAATAAACTTTTGTCCAGTTGACAAACTGAATTTCTCCCTTTGCCATGGATTCTACCTGGACGACTGAGGGATTCTACAAACACGGAGCTTAAAGCCACCTGAGGAGACAATATAAATCTTTTTTTTTTAATTTCCCAAAAATGTCTTGAAAAAACATGTATTTTACTATGAGTGGGGTCACCTCTCCACAGATGAACTGTAAATTGTCCTTGTGACACCACATGTCTCTATGAAAATGGATAGGTTTAAGGCCATACTGGGGAACAATCTAGTTAAACCATTAATCCAATTAATCTCCATGGAGACGAGCAGGTGACGTACCCTCCAGTAGGAAAGTTACAGAGTGTATCTTTAAATTGACGACTGACGAAATGGCCTAACTGTACTTGAGGTAGTTAAAACTGTATATACTTACTTAGACTTAGACAGACTTTATTGATCTACAAGGGACATTATTTTGACACAGTAGCTAATAACAAAGAGCAAAAATATAAATTGTAATAATAAATTCATAATAAATAGCAAAATATGAATATACAGTGGTCCCTCGCTCTATCGCGGTTCACTGTTCGCAGCCTCGCTGTTTCGCAGATTTGTATTTATTTTTATTTATTTTTATAGTGTAACATTTTTTTTATAGTGTAACATTGTGTTCTGCGTCCTGATTGGCTAAGAGACTGTAGACCTTTGCCGATTGATAGTTGGGGATGCAGGGGGGACCGGGACTAGACCAGGACTAAACGTGGACTAAACCAGGTCTAGACCAGAACTAAACAAGGTCTAGACCAGGTCTAAACCAGGTCTAAACCTGGACTGGTCCTGGACTAAACCAGGACTGGACCAGGTCTAGACCTGGACTAAACCGGGACTAGACCAGGTCTAAACCAGGATTAAATCACCCCGTGCGGCTCTTTGCTGATTTCGTGCGGCTCTTGCGTTCGTTTGTGCCTGTTCGGTTTGTGGCTCGGGCTGCGAGGACACGGTCCTGAGGGGGAGACTTGGTCCGGGTGCCGTTGTTCGATCTCGTGCTCGCAGCCCCGGCCTTGCGCCGGTCGTGCTGCTCTGTCACGGATTTGACCACGCGCACTTCTCCAAGGGGTTGGTGCGCGTCGCGTCC
Source organism: Paratrypauchen microcephalus (assembly GCA_036785185.1). Lineage (NCBI taxonomy): Eukaryota > Metazoa > Chordata > Actinopteri > Gobiiformes > Gobiidae > Paratrypauchen > Paratrypauchen microcephalus. The sequence goes on from JAVJIX010000010.1 coordinate 3,435,643, forward strand.
CGGGATGTGGCAGTGCCGTTGGATGAGCGCGGTGCTTCCTGCGGATCCGGTGACTCATGTCTCCGCTCCCCTCACGCGTCCGGCGGGGATCCTGGCGGAGCCCCCACTCTTCACTATTAATACATTTTGTTGAAAATATACGAAAGTTTGAGTGTTTAAACGAGAAAGAAATGTGAGAAAACGTTAATTCCAGTGTTTTAAGGCATTTACAGCCTTAAAGCATGTATAATAATTAAGTAAAATATAAAGTTGTCCTACTTTGCGGATTTCATTCATTACGGGTTATTTCTGGAACCTAACCCCCGCGATAAACGAGGGACCACTGTAATATGAATAAAAGGCGCAGGCCCATCAGAAACAGGGAAGAAAAATGCACGTCTCTCCTTATTAGCTCCAAAACCATAGTGTACAGTATGTTTCATATACGTCACTCTAACCCTATTGAACCCCGTGTTGGCCTCATTATCTTTATTAGTAGCAGCTCAGACATTACAGATAAGACTAAAATCACTGTTTCTGCCCTGAAGCTGCAGCTGTATCAGAGACAGACCCAGGTGCTCAGAATCACCCTTTGGACTAAACATATACCTCTAATATTATTTTATCAGTGACTCAGAACTACTGTTTAGTTAGTGCATTACTGAACATTGATTAACTACTAGTCTTGGGTTAAATTACAATCCACTGTTTAACTCATAAACTCATTGACTGCATTCTGTAGGTTCTGAGTTTTAAAATGAGGTATCACATGGCAATATTTACTTGGTGGAAGTTGGTAAAAATGTGTTTTCTCAAAGGAACTGATATCTATAAAGTTTCTGTAAAAGAAAATGTTGCTCACAGTCAGTATGCCTGTTTTTCTAGTTATTTTTAAGACCCACCTGTAATTTAATAAATGTAAAGTAGAGCTGTTTAATGTCATACTGTAGAACATTCCAGGTATCCTAAAAGTTACATAGTTTACCTTTAACTTTAATTTGTTGAAGGACATACAGTGCTATTTTGTGCTTGGTTTTATAAAGCATTGCTCAGGAACTGTGGAAACAACATTACTTGACAAAAATATCACCAACACTACATCAATTTACCAATAAGTGTACAAATTCATGGGAGTACACACTTTCTGCTATCTCACTTTTATTTATTGAGTCCTTATCTTTGTCTATAAAGCTGCTGCTAATGTTTAACTGCTAATTCTTTATATTTGACCCAGCCAGCCTCTTGACATAAATTAAACACTGTAAATAATGAACAAAAACAACTAATCTTATGATGGATTTAGACCTGCTTAGACCTGCTTTAGTCCATTTATACCATTTTTGTTAAAGGTATGATTTAAGACTTGTATTATTGTATTATTGTATTATTAATGGATTTATCTTAAATCCTGGTTTTGTCCTGTTTTGCATCCTTGTCCAGTCCTTCTCTTTTAGCCTTTAGTACTGATTTAGGCCTGATTTGGTCTTGGTTTTGTTCCTAGTTTAGACCTAGTTCATTATTAATGGGACAGTATTTCGCTTTAAAATCTCAAAAGCATTCCACAGATACAAGGTAGATATGGTCAGGAATGACTGGTCCATATACTGTCTGAGAAAAACGTCCAGATTACAACACTGATAAAACTATTAAAGTAGTTGATAAAGATTTGTGCTGAATTTTCTACAGTAGAAACAATTGAATGAATCGTTTTTTTTGTTTGCTCAGACAATGAACTTGATCATATTAAATCCTCCAGCCTTTTCAGCAGGTCTCAAACGATAATAAAAAATACTTTTACTTTTCAGTCCTGTTTAAACATGTAGTGGAGTATAAAGTCCAAATACCCCATCTCAAATGTAGTCAAAAGTAAAAGTAAAAAGTACAGATTTTGTACTTTGTGTAACATTGTGTAACTTTTCTGGTGGAGGGTCATTAAATACTTTTCTCCATGTTATTGCTTTGTCTGTAATGTTTCACAGCGTGGCTTTAAACGTTTCTATTTTCATGGAGACCAAACCAAATCAGATCTGTGGAGAGGCGACCCTGCTCACAGACAGATTATCTGTTTTTCTAGCTATTTTTGGGCTATCAGAGCACCTGTAATTGAATAAATATAAGGTAGAGCTGTTTAATGTTATACTGTGGAACATTCCAGACAGAGCAATGACAACAAGCAGGTGACAGACCCCCAACCAAAAAGTTACACAGTGCATCCAGTACTTTCCTACTTTTACTTCATTACGTTCCACCACTGCTTTTAAGCCATGGGTTAACATTGTATTGTGGATATATTCTTAATTCTTTAGTCCTTGTTTTGTACTTAGACAATAAGAACTAAACCAAGACTTGACTTGAATCCTTACACTCCTATACATACTGCTATAGTGCCATTTTGATATGAGCCAAAACCAGACCCAGTCCTGGTCCAGGTCTCTGGTCTGTGGTTAAACCTAGATGTTAGGGAGCACAAAGCCCTCCCTGTCCCTGTCCAGAGAAAGTCTCTCTCAGGTTTCCGCTAATCACACTACGCTCTTTCTCTTGGTGATTGAGGCCTACAGTTGCAAATTCTTTAGATCCATTTTTGGGAAACAACTATTTCATGTTTGAGGGCTCATAGCATCCTTTTTGGTTAATGTGTTTGAATCAAAACATTATTGAAAATAAAATGTATTGCCTTCACACAGCCATCACTATTCATGATCTGTCCTGGAAATCATTACACATTCTTATCATAACTTTGAGACTTTTTTTTTTTTACCAAAAGAACAGAAAGTACAGTAAAGGACTGTAAGGCTGTCAATTAAGCAAAAATAATACTATATGTAAAAAATCACATTCCAAACATGCTGTTAGAAATAGTTTGTAGAGTTGTTACAGTGTAATTTGCACCTTTCCTTGTTTTATATAGGAGGAGGTTCCTAGTATAATTACCGGAATATAAAATGTGATTTGATTTAATCATTGAACCTTTCCTTAAAAGTGAGTTTTTGCGTACTCACTAAATCTATATTGTGTCATTGTGAACATTTCTAAACCAAACAGTAAAGGTCCACCTACACAAGTGAACATGTTTTGTTTTGCTTTGATAGGAGCCTGTCTTTTTCAATTTTATTGTGAGGCCTTTTCAAGACCTGTTTTAGACCCAAGATCTCCAACCTTTTTCCTCCAATGAGCTACCTTTCCAAACGAAAAGAGAGAGCTACTAATTTTAGCGGTTGCAAGAAATTTAGTATATAGCCATGGCAAGCCTTAGATGGGGTACAGTTCGATTAAGATTAAGATTAGAATTAAATCTTTATTAGGTCTCACACACAATGACACACGGGAGAAAATTGACTTCTGCATTTGACCCATCCTTTTCAGGAGCAGTGAGCAGCCATCTTTCGGCGCCCGGGGGGCAGTACCGTGAAGGGTCTTGCCCAAGGACCCACACTGGCTAGCTCATTGCCGGGGGGGGGGGGGGATTTGAACCCACACCCCCCCGGGGAAAGTCAGTGACTTACCAGTTGAGCTAACCAGCCTATAAAACAAATCATTATCCAGTTATTAGTGCAATTTATGTATCACAATTATACATTTACAGTGGTAATAGGTATTTAATTCATACATTTTTTTGTAATTAAGCAAAATACGTATACTAATTCAGAAGTCCCTTGGCGAACTATTTAGAAGGGGGGGGCAGCTACTGGTAGCTCCCGAGCTACAGGCTGGAGGTCCCTGTTCCACACCTGGTCTTGGGGCTAAATGTGAAGTTTGACTGAGCATAGTCAGTTGTAACCCTTACTGTTTTCATCGATTTAGGTTCTGCTTTAGAATGAGTTCACTGCCACATGCATTAAAACACACTGTACCCCTGTGTTTAGGATGTCATGGGCACTGAGTTGCGTTGCCACTGGTTACGGGGTCAGAAGATCACGGACATAAAGACTGTGGCATGGATGATCACCCTTAGTGACGCGGTTCATAACTTTATCGACGGTTTGGCGATCGGAGCCTCGTTCACTGTGTCTGTGCTCACCGGCTTCAGCACTTCTATTGCCATTATCTGTGAGGAGTTTCCACATGAACTAGGTAAAGTATAGCAATACACTTAAGGTTTAGGTATTCATCAAATAGTAATTATTGATATCTGTATTTTAGACAAACTTTATTGATCCACAGGGGAAATAATTTGGACATATTATCTCATGCATCACAATAATAATAATAATAATAATAATAATAATAATACAAAACAGGTAGCAAAAATAGCAAGAGACTGGTGTCAAATAAGGCATAATTATATAAATGTACAGTATATATACAAGCACATTTTAAAAATATAGAAAAAAATATAGAAATATATCTCAGTTATTATTTTCTGGAATGTTACACAGTATGCATTATACTTATCTATCTTGCATTTAATCAATAACATGTATTTGAAAATTGTGGTTGGGGTTGCCTCTCCACATATCTGACCTGTAACGTGGCCTGGTGGTGCCATCTGTTTGTCTTCATGGAGATAGATAAGTCAGTGCCATACTGTGGCACATTCCGGGCAACATCTTTATGGAGACAAGCAGTTGGTAGGCTCAGGTACCACAAAATTTGCTTTGCCAGCCTTTAACCATAGTAAACCAGTATCATAGCAACAAGATGATACCTAACAAATCACTACAGCTTCACTTCATGTCATGTCATGTCTTCATGGGATTATATGTTAAAAAACCTGCTAAGCCTGTATTTTAGACCTGTACAAACTTTCTGAAATACATGCGATTCTATTTCAGTCTTCTCTCAAATGTTAATACTCTTAGGTGTGAAAACTGTTAATTTAATACCAACCTTTATTTGTCAGCAAGATCTCAATTAGATTTCTAAAATTGCTCAGGCCTAAGATACCAGGTACTCTTTTCCAGATTTTCAATTATTGGGTTATTGAGTATCTAACTGCAGTCTAATTTAAAGTTTTAGGTTGGTTTAGATTGGTCATAATGACTAACTCATAGACATCTATACAAGATAAAGCATGTAAATTCCAAACAGAAAAAAACCCTGCAGGAATAAACTTTCTATCAAGCAGTCTGTGGTGGAGTTCTTGATTTTGTAAAAGCACAGATACCAGGGCAAAAAATACTCAAGTTAAAGTTAAACTATCACATGAAAAATCTATTTCAAAGTTCAAACTCAGTTTTATTGTCAATTCTGCCATATGTGTTCAACATACAGTGAATCGAAATTTTGTTTCTCTCTGGCCAAGCAGTGCAAATAGACATTTACAAAATACAATATAAAGACAAAACAAAAACTATCTAAGACAAAAATCTAGAGTCTAAAAGCAGTACAAAAGAATAAATAAATACCTATTTACAGATGTCCAAAATGTGCAGTGTGCATCAAAAATGTGCATTGGAAGATGCAACAGTGAATTGTGCAGTAATGTGCAATAGAATGTGCATTGGAAGTAAAGATAAAAATAAATGTGCAGCAGTAGTAATTTCAGTACAACAACAGTAGTAAACAACAAAACAACAGTAATAATTCCAGTGCAACAGTAGTCCTTAGCTGAATTTTTTAAAGTGTCTAGAGTGATATGTCTTTTTTTTTGAGTGATATGCCAATATGGAGGGGGGGGGGGCTTGATCCACCAGGACAGCCTGGTGGATGAAGCTGTTTGACAGTCTGGTGGAGTGGGAGACTCCGGTACCTTCTCCCCGAGGGCAGGAGGCTGAAGAGGCTGTGTGAGGGGTGGCTCGGGTCACCCACAATACCGGGCGCTCTGTGGTGGAGGCGGGTGTTAAAAATGTCCAGGAGGGAGGGGAGAGAGACACCAGTGATCCTCCCAGCTGCATTCACTATGCGCTGCAGCGCTTTCCTGTTCTGTTCAGTGCAGTTCTCATATCACACAGTGATGCAGCTGGTCAGAACGCTCTCAATGGTGCCTCGGTAGAAGGTGGTCATGATGGGTGGGGGGGGGGCTCCAGCTCTCCTCAGTTTGCGGAGGAAATAGAGGCGCTTCTGAGCCCTCTTTGCCAGTGATGCAGTGTTTGCTGTCCAGGAGAGGTCCTCACTGATGTGCACCCTCAGGAATTTGGTGCTGCTCACCCTCTCTACAGCAGCACCATTGATGGACAGTGGGGGGTGCTGGGTGGGGCCTCTCCGGAAGTCTATAACAATCTCCTTGGTCTTTTCAACAATAAGAAGGAGATTGTTATCGCTGCACCACTTGTTCAGAAGGCTCACCTCACTCCTGTAGTTTGTCTCATTGTTATTAGAGATGAGACCCACCACAGTCGTATCGTCCACAAACTTCACAATGTGATTGGTGCTGAACGCTGGTGCGCAGTCGTGGGTCAGCAGAGTGAAGAGCATCGGACTGAGCACACAGCCCTGGGGGGATCCTGTGCTCAGTCTAATGCAGCTTGAGGTGTTTCACACTGCCTGCGGCCTCTCACTGAGGAAGTCCAGCAGCAACATAGCGAGGTCTGGTGATGAGCAGTTGAATGCTGAACTAAAATCTATGAACAGCATTCTCACATACGAGTTTATTGTTCAGGTGGGTGAGGGCTGGGTGAAGAGCAGAGCGGATTGCATCCTTGGTGGAGCCGTTGGCCCGGTATGCAAACTGGAATGGGTCCAGGGTGGGGGGGGGGGCTGGATTTAATGTGTGCCATGACTAGCCGTTCAAAGCACTTCATTATGATGGGGGTCAGTGCAACAGGGCGATAGTCATTAAAAGACTCTGGAGTGGGCTTCTTTGGCACAGGAACAATGGTGGTGGATTTGAATCAGGAAGGAACGACAGCCTGGCTCAGAGAAGCATTAAAGATGTCGGTGAAGACATCCTTGAGCTCCTCTGCACAGTCCTTCAACACACGACCAGGGATGTTGTCCTGTCACAGGTCTGTGGCGAGGGTTTGTAGTCCGTGATGTTCTGGATGCCCTGCCACAGACTCCGTGTGTCCCTGCTGTCTTTAAAATGTCCGGTTATTTTCTGTGTGTATTTGTGTTTTCCTTTTTAAGTACTAAAGTATTATGATACCATGGATTCTACCTGGACGACAGGGATTCTTCACACATTCTAAAGTATTAAAGTACCTGTTTAAAAATTGACTTAAAATGTATTAAGTAAAAGTATTTCACAAATTTAATAATAAAGCTTCAAATGTAGTGATTTTGATAAAGACTTTTGCTGAATTTTGTTCAGTATAAACAAATTAATTTGTATATTTTTGTATACTTGTTATATACTTTATACTCTCTTCCAATAAAAAACATCTAGTATAGTAGAAAGTACAGATACCTTCCCTCAAATGTAGTGAATTAAAAGTGAAAAGTAGCAACATTCGAATTTACTTAAGTAAAGTTCAGATACCTAAAAATTGTACTTAAGTGCAGTACTTTTACTTGGTTACTTTCCACCACTGCAGCAGATGGAACATTTTGAACAGAAGAAGCTTTCAATTCTTATTTTAATTTCACATAAGATGTTTAAACTTCTTAAATTAAGGATCTTGATACCAAACAACACAATAGTTCTGACTCACTTCCATGTTTTTTATTCACCTAAATGTCATTTTTGTTGTTTGAGGTTAAGCAGGTGATTTCTGGGTTTTTCCTATCCATGGTCCAAGTTGGCAGCAGTTGCTTTGTCAACTAACCACAGATGGAAACTAAAATTCTGTTCACACTTTTCTATAAAGTCATTACTAAACTGGGAAAAAAATGTTTTCTTTAAGAGATGAAGACGTTTCTATCACAATGTAACTTAATGTAGGCTACTTTATTTAATTATATATATATTATTACTCGATTAGCAACTTACTTGGCCGGTCACATTTTAGCCTACACTAAAAATCAAGCTCAAATTCCATGATTCTCAAAACATGATCATCTTTTAATAAATATACAAAGATAAGATCTACTAAACAGAAGCAACCCAAGGACAAAATCTCTAACAGCAGTCACTTTACAACACCAGTTACCCTCTTGCACTGTATATTGTATATCTATATTTACCTTATTTTTATTTTATCATAGTTCATTTATATTAATAATCTTTGTTTAGTTCCCAGTTTGTGAATATTGTTCACTGGCAATGGCAATAAAACTCTGATTCTGATAAAGATTAAAATTGGACAAAGTAGGCATCCTTACACTACAATCAAACAACAGTATTGGTAACGTTTTTTGGGGGTTTATTTCTCTTTAATATGGCAACACAAAATCACAGGAAGCAGTCTGTCTTGCTGTGCAAATTCTCAATTAGCAGCAAACAAAAGTAGGCCATATGCCTCCACATAGTTTCAGTTTTCAGCCTAGCCGAGCTCTAGATATAAATACACAATGGGAAAAATGTGTTTGTTCCATAAAGTATAGGGTACATTAACATATCTAAACTTGGTATGCAGTTTATGTTGACTTGAATCAGACCCATTCAAAACTAGTGGACCACAAAAGAAAGTGAGACTGGATACAACCACTTTTTTTTTCAAAACCTCTTTCTGTTTGTTATAACAACATTCATTTTAATGGGTTCTTTTGACTTGCTTTTCAAATGTACAGTACTGTATATAGTATAAGCTACATTCAAACTAATATCAGTGTAGAATTGTCAGTCACTCTTATGAGCTCTATTTTTCTTTTTAGATTAAGAAGTTTGATTCATTTGACACTGATCAATTGTAGTTTCAAAAACACATCAAAATGGATTTAACACTATATTATTTATTATTAGTGTATTTTATTGCTATTAATATTATTATTATTGCTGGAAGATTTTGCTTTGTGCTTGCAAGTAAACAGATCTTAAATGTTGAAAACTGTGTTAGTATGTTCTTACATCAAAATCTTTTGTATGAAATGACAGACAAAAACAACTTGCTTTAGGTCTCAGCAGTTCTTAGTTCTGTCCTATTTAAATGATTACGTATGTGTTTGTCTCCCCCAACAGGAGACTTTGTGATCCTGCTGAACGCTGGGATGAGTGTCCCACAGGCCATTTTCTTCAACCTGCTGTCTGCCATGTCCTGTTACCTTGGTCTGGTCCTAGGGATCCTTCTTGGGAGCAGCTTTGCCCCAAATGTGATCTTCGCCATTGCCGGAGGAATGTTCTTGTATATCGCCTTAGCTGATATGGTAAGTTCACAGTTTAGAGATGTTAAAAACCCCAAATGGTCCTATCTGACAACGGTAAAGGTGTAGTGCATTTTTTATTTAAATAATTTAAGAGATATAATTCGCCCCCGTGACCCAGAAATGGAAAAAGCAGAGGAAGATGGATGGATGGATGGAATTCATGAGTATCTGTTGAAAGAAGTTATCAGTGAACAAAAAACAAAAACAGCTAGATTTACTTAGCTTTTTTGAAGCCAAATTTTCGCTACCAAAGAGATAGCTTTATCAGGGCATCATTGCTTTAATTTAACTCACTAATAATATCTTATTCCTGGAATTTCCTCAAATCATCAAGAAGTTGTTTCAGCCATTACTAGCATTCGGTATCTTGCCATGGGACTACATCATGGTCCCTACTAAAACTTGGAGCAAAATTATTATGATTTTGAATCAAGGTACTGAGGGCAGATTGGGTCTATCTTATTGCCCCAACTTTTGCACTTGGTGTTATGAGGGATGGCAACCTCACAACCTCTTTTTATCTTTACTACTTTTGAGTAGGAAAATTCACTAATTGGAACTAAAATAGAGGAATATCTTGCTTAAAGGCACAAGCGCAAAAAAGAACTGATGAATGCAGGGTGAGTGGCAATACACAAGATAAATAATTTACCACTGAAAAAAAGTCTGTCTGGATAAGCGCTGTTTAGATTTTGTATAGTCAATCTTAAAATTAAGTAACTTGCCATTTTAATTTAATCCCAATTTCTGATGTGCTACTGACTTCTCCTCTTTATACCACCAATAAAACAGTAACACACAGACCAACATACAGTACGTGCTGAGGTGCAAATTGCAAAAAAATTGCAAAGCACAAATAGGTGACAGATGTCCAAAACATTTGATTTCTGATTTTCAGCAGATAGCCATTGTTAGATATTTTTTCTTTCTTTGACCCACAGTGTATGCCTCTGTACCCCATACCATTCGCTGTACAATGCCCGAGTATCATGACTCACAAAGCTTCAATTGTCCTTTCTCTCTCTTTCAGTTTCCGGAGATGGACAGTATCGCTCGGGAGCAGTCCAACCGCTCGTCCAGAATCCTATTCTTCCTGATCCAGAATGCAGGACTCCTCACCGGATTCACCATTATTCTCCTCATCACGATGTTCGCCGGAAACATCAACCTGGGCTAAACTGGACCAAAACTAAATAAAAACCCTTAAGTCACATGCTGCTTAAAAACCTGCTTTCTCAACAGAGTAGGAAGAAAAGTGAATGTAAAAACCAAATGCTTAAGGAAAACTTTTAACTTTTAGTGGACTGTTTACTCCTGTTAAATGGAAAATCTTTGTAATCATTTGTATGAAATGTAGTTCAATTTATTTTAAGGAGACAATAAATTATTTTTTCAGTCTTCGTATATTGTGAGATATTTATTTGAACTTTGCATTGTCATTCTGAGTTTAGCCACATTAATGCATCTGCTGTTAAACTAAATGTCAACTTACATTTATATTTCAGGAACATACTATTTAAATATCTCGTGTTATTATTTTAAAGCATTTTTGGAGCTGGTGCATTGTTTTCATATTATAGGCCTCTTCCTTTAAAGGGCCCATATTACACTGTTTTCTGATCTATGTTATAATCTTGTTTTCCTCATCAAAACCTACATTGCGTTGTGTTTTGTTTCATTCACACAAGCCCTGCATATTTAGGCTGTCTTCTTCTCTCAAACACTCTGTTGCACCTTGTGATGTCATGTGGTAAAACAGCAAGTGCTGCACTGTGTTTTTAAACTGCATACACCTTCACTAGAATCATTTGGATAATTTCAGCCCTGTAATTGCCAAGTTCTACTGAATAAAAGTTAAAGGTAAAAGGCAGCTGTTAACTGCTACATGACATCACAATGTGGAACAGAGCATTTTGAGTTTGGAGATGCAGACAGGCTAATAATAAAGCATTACTCAAACATGTAGGACCTTTAACAATAGCTTTGTTTGACTTCTTTTGACCTTGTTTAATTTAGCCTTTAACTTCCTTCAATTCCACAAAAACAAAATGCCAGCAAGTGTCTTTGGTGTTTGACCTTTAATAAAGGGTCTTTAATTTTATGTTTATTCAAAAGCATCGGGACTGTTGCCAAAACAAACCTAGCCACCCCTAAAAGCAGATGTTTAGTTGTGTAAATAAGGGGCATTCATATTATTTTATTTTGTTCATTTTTTCTTAATTCTTACATTTGTTGTTCATGTTTTAGAAGTTTGCCCGACTTTGTCGCTTTATTGCAGCTTATGTGGTTAGCTATAATTTGATGAATTATTGCCTCCTATGGCCGGCCTATCCATGGGTTTCAATATGATGAAAAATTAGGATGGTTACCCTAGTAATTAACAATTCAAAACAAAATATATTCTTCTCAAAATGACAAGAAGCTGAAAAACACAAATAAACACAAATGTGATTTTAAATATGACGTTTAATATGCCTAATCATTTACTAACAAAGGAATTGAAAGGTGTTTTAGAAACTCATATAATGAAAGAAATGAGCGCTAATAAACACATAAAGGTCAGAGCCCGAGTTGATCAGCCAATCAGAGTCTTCGACAAACCGATTAGGGTGCATTCACGTGCCGTATATTTGTGCGATCATTTTCGTTGTTTCTACATTGGTCTGTACATTTCTTTTGTACAGACCAAATCATCATTTCAACCTTATACGCTACATCTGGATACGTGGGCACAAATCTATTATGGATTCTAGTAAATGTGTATATGGAATAACAGCTAAGTGATCACAGTCCACCGTAGAAATCTTATCACTAAACCACTGTACATTAGTTTAACGCATTCTCCGACTGCCACTTGAACGCAGCACAGGAGCTGGGAGCAGGGCACAGAGACACAAATGTGACTTTGGACAACTTCCTCATCTTCGTTTTGGATGAACCACGGTTTGGAGGCTATTTGGACCACTTCAGACAGACTTCGAGGTATGCTTTAACTTCGCCTATTTCGTCAGTTGTATCTTTTAACGCATTTATTCTGAGATATTTAATGAGGCTAACGGCGTTAGCTAGATGTTGTGCTTATGGGAATCATAGACGTAATTAGAACAAATAACTGTAGGATAATTTTACAACACTTTTGGGAAGAAGCCTCTAATTCAATGACATTTCACGATACGAGGTTAAACAGTAATAATACATCGATTCACCATTTTGTCAACATTAGTGATGTCACGTGACCTTGTGTGATTTGTGTAAATAGCTTTTGACCCAGTTTTTCTGTCTGCATTGTATGTCCTTTAGCTTTAAAGGATTGTAGTTTTAAAAGCTTAACATGTGCTGTTCTTTTATTAATTATATTTTGAACTTATTTGTGTAGCCTAGGCATATACATGATTTATTTTGACATTGATTGACAGTGCATGTTAAATTGTAAAGTGGTGGTCTAATAACAGATCTTTCTATTTTGTAGCTAGTATTGTTGTCAATTGCTACATATTTGATTACACAAGAAAAGGCAGTATAGAATATTAATTTTGTGTATATTGTTGTCCCTCATAATTTAATATTTTTCATGTGTGTGAAGCAGGAGAGAGCCATGGCTGCCAGTTTCCAGATCAGAAAGTTTTGTGACGAGGATGCAGAGGCGGTCCAGGAGATCTTCACTGTCGGGATGAGCGAGCACGTGCCCTCTTCTTTCACGCACATTTTAAAGCAGCCACTCACTCAGATGGTGCTCATGTGTGTATTCTGTGCTCTGATGGCAAGCTCAAAATCCTTCCTTTTACCCATCCTTGCTGTTACATTGCTTCTTGCAGCTACTCGTCAGCTAGTTGTCTACATGTTTAATGCCTACATTGAAACCTCACTCAAAAAAGACCTACACAACATTTCAGAGACCTACCTCAAGCACAAAGATTCTTGCTTTTGGGTGGCAGAGGTAGATGGGCGTGTTGTGGGTACCGTAGGTTGCCTCCCAAATGAGAATGTGCCTGAAGCGTTGGAGTTAAAGCGTATGTCTGTGCGCCGCAGACATCGTGGGATGGGCATCGCCAAAGCGTTGTGCAGGACAGTAGCAGACTTCACTCGAGAAAGGGGGTACGCAGCGGTTGTCCTGTACACATCTGTAGTACAAAGAGACGCTCAGCACCTCTATGAGCACATGGGTTATGAGAAGACCAAGGAGTTTTCTGCGCCAGAATTTATTGCCAAAATAACTAACTTTAATTTGTTTGAATACAGGCTGCAGTTGAAAAAATGACTGAGTTGAATATTATGTTATATTACTTAAATTTCTGTAAAGGGAGATGGTTTATGTATAGTGTTTTAATTATGTCCGGTGTACTTTCATGGGGCAAAATCTTTAAATGCACATTTCAAATTTTGTTATAGACCAATAGACACAACTGATGCACAAAAAGAAAGAAGGTATCATTGTTCTTGTATAATATATATTCTCTATTATGCGCTGTTTACTCATAGGCCAACAAATGAATTAAAGGTGCATTATGTAGCTTTTCTGATGAAGAGACTGGGGACTGTTACTTGACCAAGTTACTGGTCAAATCTGTGGAGACGAGTTTTGTATTCTAATAAGAATCCATGTTTTTAAAGGTATTTCCTAGCAATATAAACATGGAATGAATGACAGATAAATAAGTTTCATATTGCACTATGAAGTGTTCCAGACAAAGCCATAACCTATTAAAAGGAGACAGGCAGGTGCAGACCTTCTACCAGAAAAGTTACATAGTGCACCTTTAAGTCAATTCACTATTATGGAAAACGAAACACTGGCTGGTGTAGTCTCAAAATTTTATGGGAAAAATCATGAAAAACTGAGCTGTAAGAGGGCCTACTCCTGCTTGTTTCCATGGAAATGTAGTTCTTTTGACTATAATGTTCCCCAGTATGGCATAAAATATCTAATCTAAAAAATCTAAAATAAATCCATGGAGAATGTTCTGATGTATGGTTTTAGCTTTCTAACACTTTTTTTTAATGTATTATGAAAAACATGTTCATGTATATTTCTGTATGTTTTTGCTCTCGAGGGCACTGGTTACAGGTTTAAAACTGGGTAAAATAACAGTTTTTCCTTTTTTACTTGGCTCAGTATATTTATAGAGACCTGATAATAAGTATACCAAAAGAGTTATTCACCAGGTACCCTTATATGTGTCTTAAAATGGACTGTACTGACCTTATGCCCAGCACCTACACCTGTAAAGGTAAAATCAGATCATTGATGCATTCTCACAACACACCTCTCACTCCAATACACAGGAACAGCCAGTCTGAGTTGTATTCTAACTTATGACATGGTTGTATGAAATTGGGTTTTTAGCAACTTATACCATTAACCTGCTCATGTAGTTTAATAAGTACTTTGTTGACAGCTTCTACCTTCCTTAGAAACAGATCATTTTCTCACTTTTTCTATTTGCCTGTGTAAAGCAAATGCATAATGTCATTTTAATCTATGGTTTGTGATTGAGTTGGGATAATTAATTGTAATTCTACTCATTGTACATTCCTTAAAACATGTCTTTTACTCTGACTAGTTTAAGACGATAAGAAACTGACCACAACTCTGATTGACAGCATTTTTTATGATTGTTAAGAATTATGATATGTTATGATGACTTGAGTTTTGTTATAATGACCTTTTTCTGAATAAAAAAGGTAATTTGTAAATTCTGTCTACCTGTTTTTTATTAGATCTCCCACTGTATATTAAAAGCAATTATGGCATAGCAAGAAGCAGAGATAGAAGACAAAGCATCATGCATACTTCTGAAATGTATTTATGAAGTATCACAAATTAAAATCACTGACTAGTTGACTAATAAAGTGGTGTTAGTTGTAGCCTTATTGTCCATAACCCTCTTTATACCAAACTGGTACAGCTCCTTCAAGTGGTACTTGGACAGTTCTTCAATATGAGGGTTTACCTTATTTAGAGTTCATTCTATCCACTTGTCCTCCTTTGGATAATTTCTTATTTAGAAATACAACGGAAATGTAGGTTTAGCCCTAGATTAGACTTGGGATAGTCCTGTTATATACAGTACTTCATTTAAATCTGATGGTACTAGGAAAACCAAATATTTTCCTTAGTGGTATTTAGTGTGGTAAGTTAAATGTGCACTATGTAACTTTTCTGGTCTGTCACCCGTTTGTCTCCATTGTGATGTTATTACTTTGCCTATGTTCCACAGTATAACATTCTTTGCACGGTTTGAGGCACGAAACAACACCTGGCCACAGAAAACTCCACCACCTCCCCATGACCAGCCCCTGTGTGTGTCTGCAGCCAGCGTGAAGAGAACACTCTCCAGGATCAACACCCGCAAGGCTGCAGGCCCGGACAACATCCCTGGTCGTGTGTTGAAGGACTGTGCAGAGGAGCTCAAGGATGTCTTCACCGACATCTTTAATGCTTCTCTGAGCCAGGCTGTCGTTCCCTCCTGATTCAAAGCCACCACCATTGTTCCTGTGCCAAAGAAGCCCACTCCAGAGTCTTTTAATGACTATCGCCCTGTTGCACTGACCCCCATCATAATGAAGTGCTTTGAACGGCTAGTCATGGCACACATTAAATCCCCACCCCCCCACCCCATCCCCCTCCCTGGACCCATTCCAGTTTGCATACCGGGCCAACCGCTCCACCGAGGATGCAATCTGCTCTGCTCTCCACCCAGCCCTCACCCACCTGGACAATAAGGACTCATATGTGAGAATACTGTTCATAGATTTCAGTTCAGCATTCAACACCATAATCCCACTTGCCTGGTTTACACCAGACCATATCACAAGTGAAATATGGTCTGGGAGCCACCTACTGAATAGCCGTTTCCTAATTCAGCGAGTGCACGGTTCTGAGCGTCCTTGGAGGGGGATGTGTATCCGGCGCCGTTCCATTCGGTTTTTGTCCCCTGCACAGTTAAGACATGGTCTGAACAGCGCAGTCGTTTCCATGCAAATCGGGGCGTGGACCAAGCGTGCAAACATGCACGCTTCGCACACTTAAAAGCCCCAGCATGCACAGCGCGGCAGGATATATGACTACAATGATGGACTCGCCAGCGACATCGCCATGTAAATCAGGGATGAAAGAGCTTTTAGCGGATCTCCGCTTTTTATTCAGCCGCGGGGTCATTTTTTTTATATCTGCAAAGTGCGAGCCGCACGGGGGGTGTTTGCTCAGACACATTAAAAATTAGGGGGAACATTGGCCATGTCCCAATTCCAAGTATTACTAGTCGCAATAGAATAATATTTTTGTCTTTAGGGAACAAGGAGCAGACCACCCGGCTCACTGAGCTGAAGCGGGACCTGTTCCATTTCGCAGACGCCCATGCGATCCCCGGACTGCACTCAGGGCTCAGCGAGTATGCACCGCCTCGATTGCAGACTGAGACCACACTCCGAACCGTGCACTCGCTGAATTGGGAAACGGCTAATATCTCGTAGCGGAGGTGTGGTTTACAATTGCCAACAGTTGTTTATTGGGCGTTACGAATGTCTATCATTAGCATATACAGTGCCGTGAAAAAGTATTTGCCCCCTTCCTGATTTCTGTGTTTTTTGCATATTTATCACTCAAAACATTGTCAGATCATCAAACCAATTTTAATATCACACAGAAACAACCCAAGGAAAGACAAAATTCAGTTTTTGAATGATGATTCCATTTATTAGTGCACAAAAAAAATCTAAACCTATCTGGCCCTATGTGAAAAAGTAATTGCCCCCTTAATCTAATAGCCAGTTGAGCCTCCTTTGACAGCAATAACTGTAACCAAACGTTTGCGATAATTGGTGATGAGTCTTTCACACCGCTGGGGAGGGATTTTGGCCCACTCTTCTATGCAGAATTGTTTCAATTCTGCCATATTGGAGGGTTTTCTTGTATGAACTGCCCGTTTAAGGTCACACCACAGCATCTCAATCGGATTTAAATCCGGACTTTGACTTGGCCACTCCAAAACCTTAATTTTGTTTTCTTTGAGCCATTCAGAGGTGGACTTGTTGGTGTGTTTTGGATCATTGTCCTGTTGCATGATCCAAGAGCGCTTGAGTTTGAGGGCACGAACTGATGGCCGGACATTCTCCTTCAGGATCTTCTGGTAAACAGCAGAATTCATTTTTCCGTCAATCACAGCAAGTTGTCCTGGTCCTGAGGCAGCAAAGCAGGCCCAGACCATCACACTGCCACCACCATGCTTTACTGTGGGCACCATGTTCTTTTTATCAAATGCTGTGCCATTTTTACGCCAGATGAAACGGGCTGCAGACCTTCCAAAAAGTTCAATTTTAGACTCATCGGTCCACAAAATGTTTCTCCAAAAGTCTTGAGGGTCATCAAGGTGCTTTTTGGCAAAGGTGAGACGAGCCTTTGTGTTCTTTTGTGAAAGCAGTGGTTTTCTCCTGGGAACTCTTCCATGGATGCCATTTTTGGCCAGTGTTTTTCTAATGGTGGAGTCATGAACACTGACCTTAACTGAGGCCAACGAGGCCTGTAGTTCTTTCGATGTGCGTCTAGGTTCTTTTGTGACTTCCTGAATGAGCCGTCGTCGCACTCTTGGAGTAATCTTAGTTGGTCGACCACTCCTGGGAAGGGTTGCAACTGTTCCCAGTTTCCTCCATTTTTGAATAATGGCTCTGACAGTGGTTCGCTGGAGCCCCAGAGCTTTGGGAATGGCTTTGTAACCTTTTCCTGAATTATAGACTTCTATCACTTTTTTTCTCATTTGTTCTTGAATTTCTTTGGATCGTGGCATGATGTGTTTGTTCTTGAGATGTTGTAGCCAACTTCACTTTGTTTGACAGGAACTATTTAAGTGATTTCTTGATTCAACACAGGTGGTGACAATCAGGTGTGGGTGTGGCATGTAGAACTGAACTAAGTTTTCTCAAAACTGTGGTTAGTCACAGTTAGTTTGTGATTTAACAAGGGGGGGCAATTACTTTTTCACATAGGTTTAGATAGGTTTAGATTTTTTTTGTGCACTAATAAATGGAATCATCATTCAAAAACTGAATTTTGTCTTTCCTTGGGTTGTTTCTGTGTGATATTAAAATTGGTTTGATGATCTGACAATGTTTTGAGTGATAAATATGCAAAAAACACAGAAATCAGGAAGGGGGCAAATACTTTTTCACGGCACTGTACGTAGCTCATAGCCAATTATGTCAGTTGTCAGTTCAAACTACAAGCTTCCGTTTGTCGCGTAGTATGCGTCACTGTCTTTCCACTCCTCCCCGCTCTCTGATTAGCTGCCCAAATCAGGAGCCCTCGCTTAGCCTAGTTGCCAGGCTGTCTTTTAGATCGGAACGATCATGCAAAGCAGCCTGGGATTTCCCAGGTTATAATCCCACAGGAGCTCATCACTAAACTGGATCACCTGGGGCTTCAGCCCTCACTGTGTAATTGGCTGCTGGACTTCCTGAGTGAGAGGCCACAGGCAGTGCAGGTCGGCAGGAACACCTCAAGTTGCATTAGATTGAGCACAGGAGCCCCCCCAGGGCTGTGTGCTCAGTCCGATGCTCTTCACACTGTTGACCCACGACTGCGCACCAGCGTTCAGCACCAATCACATTGTGAAGTTTGTGGATGATACGACTGTGGTGGGTCTCATCTCCAATAACGATGAGACAAACTACAGGAGTGAGGTGAGCCTTCTGACCAAGTGGTGCAGCGATAACAATCTCCTTCTTAATGTTGAAAAGACCAAGGAGATTGTTATTGACTTCTGGAGAGGCCCCACCCAGCACCCCCCACTGTCCATCAATGGTGCTGCTGTAGAGAGGGTGAGCAGCACCAAATTCCTGGGGGTGCACATCAGTGAGGACCTCTCCTGGACACGAACACTGCATCACTGGCAAAGAGGGCTCAGAAGCGCCTCTATTTCCTCCGCAAACTGAGGAGAGCTGGAGCCCCCACCCCCCACCCATCATGACCACCTTCTACAGAGGCACCATTGAGAGCGTTCTGACCAGCTGCATCACTGTGTGGTACGGGAGCTGCACTGAACAGAACAGGAAAGCCCTGCAGCGCATAGTGAATGCAGGGAGGATCACTGGTGTCTCTCTCCCCTCCCTACTGGACATTTTTAACACCCGCCTCACCGGGCCCACTCCACCAGACTCCACTACTGGAATGTTACTACTGTTTATTTTTATCTTTCAATGCACATTCTATTGCACATTACCATTTCACTGCTGTATCTTCCATTGCACATTTTTGATGCACACTGCACATTTTTGGACATCTGTAAATAGGTATTTATTTATTCTGTTGCACTGCTTTCAGATTTTAGATCTTAGATTTTAGTTTTTAGATTTAGATTTTTGTCCTAGATAGTTTTTGTTTTGTCTTTGTATTGTATTCTGTACACTGTCTTTTTTGCCCTACCTGGCCAGAGAGAAACGGAATTTTGATTCGCTGTATGTTGAACACATATGACAGAATTGACAATAAAACTGACTTTAATCTTTGAACATTTAACGTATCTATCAAGGATTTGTTTCATTACAGATTATTTTATCGATCAGAAATATCTTGGAAAAACAGGCTTGCCTCACCACTGATTTGACCTGTAACTTGGCTTGGTGGCGGAGCTGGTCTCTATGGAGATGGATAAATTAAATGCTATACTGTGGAACAATATAACATTATAACATAAGCAATTTAAGAAGTTGCGTAGTGCGCCTTTAAGAGTCATCAAATAAAAGTTCAGGCTGCAGTTTTAGGCGGTGTCCACCAGGCGGCGCCACATCCTCACCTCCGGAGCAGCAGCAGTGTCCGTGCGTAATGTGCGTAACGGGCAAAATCGAAACTCATGAGTTCACCTTCAGATAAATAGTTAGTGGCCCACTTTTAAGCCTTCGAATATTGATAGACTCCACTTGGTCAAAATGAACGGGTCTTTGCATTCCTCTTCAAAAGCCGTGGACATTAAACTAAAACGAGGTCCTTCAGGTAAGAAACTTTAGCAGTGTTAGCTCAGTGTTAGCTTCTGGTTTAGCACTGCAAAAATCACAACAGGAAGGTTAAAAGCGTTGATGAAAGTAGTTTATCTTTTTTATCACGGGTTTCCCGACTTGCCTAATCTCCTGTAAGTTTTAATTATCCATTTTAGTGAGTTGACAACTTTATAATGTATTTGGATTCAGTGTGCTTTTTGTTGCATCAGATTGGCACAACTTTCACTTTTGCCTTCCACGTTGAAATTTATTGACAATTTATTCAGAAACAGCTCGTATTTTAGATCTGATTACGTAACAGGTCTACAAGTAGGCTTTTAATCTCTTTGCCCTTTGAACCATAGAGATAAACGCTGTCACATATTAAGTTATTAAAGTTATTGTAACCATCTTGGCTATATTATTGGACTTTGTTGTTAAGTAAATGTGTGTTTTTTGTTAGGTTTGGGCTTCAACATAGTCGGGGGCGTGGATCAACAGTACGTGATGAATGACACTGGCATTTATGTGTCTAAAATAAAGGAAGATGGATCTGCAGCGGAGGACGGCAGGCTTCAGGAAGGAGATAAAATCCTGGCGGTAATACAGTATTTTGTCTGTTTTTCAAGGAAGTTTGGGCAAGCATATGTCATTTCAGGGGCATGATACCGATGCCAATGCAGCTTTTAGGTTTTAAATTAAGTCTAAGCATTTGTTTCACCTATAGTCTATTACATATCAGGGAGATGGTTTGTCACTCATTTTTCTACCTCCTACCTGATATTTTTGCTATACATGTTGTGAGTGCAGCGAACCGACTCACTAGCCTCGGCCTCAGTGTCTCTTGAAGTTTCTTTCCGACGCGGCACGTAACATAAAATAAAGAGTCTTAAATCAAAAGTTTGTCTTTTGATCTTTACTAAAGTGAAGGTCATACAGAGTGGATAAAAAGAGGAATAAAGAAGAAAACTGAAGAAGGCTTGTGGTTTTGTGCACGCGCATGCCCGACTCGGAAGCAACCACGGTGGACCATAGCGGAGTATCAGAACTATAGGGAAAGCTACATTCAAGAGCTCACGTTGAGCAACGGGGTTCGACTACCAGATCCTTATGCGATCACGGAGTGGCAGTACGACCGCAGAAAGTGGCCAGATTTACAGTGGCCAGATATCCACTGTTATTTAGTCGAGAAGCCCAGCGTGTATACAAGAAAGTGCACGCATACAAATCCATGGATACCTACTAGTTTGTCGTGTGTGGCCATGTACAGGAGGTAAAATACCATGATATCGATGGGGAGTTTCTCCGTAGTATCTTCCTTCCTACTACCGGCTTTCCCAGTCAGCTTCTCCGCCGCGGCCTGGGGCCCTGTGGGGGCTGACATCGTGCCGTCCGCCCGTGGGTGAGCAAAGCTCGCGGGGAAAAGAGAAAGCGCCCCCCCCCCTCAGCCGCGATACCGGGAGCAGGGGAAAAGCCAAAATAATCTAAAAAGTTCAAAGAGAAAACGAAAAAAAAAACACCAAACAAAGACAGCCCTAGGGAGCTCACCACAAATACGACCGTGTACAATGCTTGGGCTATCATCAACAAGCTACGTTCTGGCCGCCAACTGCACTTGCGTTGCGGGGTAAGTAACATACTACGACTTAATTCACGAGTCACAGATGTGATCTCAGTCATGTCAAATGCCATTTATGATGGTCATGCGAAAACTTATCATGCATTTTAACAAAGTTATTCATGTTCGTTTACATGTGTCTGTCGTAGAGGTCTTTGCAGTGTCCTGTGCTTGCTAGTTAATCAGCATGATTAAACACCATTGAACACCTAGGCAAATTACCCTAAACAAGCAGCAGGTGTTCACTTGTGTGTACGTCACTTGAATGGTATGAACTATCATTTATTCCAGCTGTTTCTCTTTATTTGAGTTCTTCTCTTCTATATCTTCGCTGGGGGTTTTATGGCAGCAATGGCTTTTTTTGAGTCCGAACTGCGTGTGCATTCAGTGATGACGTAGCTTTGAAACTGGTCTATAGTGGTGAGTTCCCGCCTGTCACTGGGAGACCGGGCTTTCTTGTACTTCTTGGCTCCCGACAGGAATCACCCTAGGTGTCGATGTCGACGGTGCTACTTGACGTTCTTCTTTGCTGTCCGTACGTGTCTTGTAGCGGTGCGTATCCCGCCTGTCACTGGGAGACCGGGCTTTCTTGTACTTCTTGGCTCCCGACAGGAATCCACCCTACTTGTTACGTGACATTTCACCCGACCTTGTTACGTGACGTCCCACGTGACGACGTTACGTGACGTTTCACGTTGTTACGTGACGGTCAAAAGACTGTGTAGCTTCTGTGGCCCGAGGCGTCCTAATACCCCGCCAACTCTTGGCTCGAGGTAACCTCCTGGCCACCAGACCGCGGCTTCTATCCACGCTACCTACGTAGCATGGCCTCTTTCTTCGTGTGTGTGTGTTATGCGTCTTCTGTGGTGGTGTCTTCTGCCTTGTGTCTTGTCTTGTGTGCCGTGTGCTCCCTATGTCTGAATATATACTGAGCTAGATCAAAGATGAAAGATCAAAGCAGAACGATCAGCCAATCAGAAGCAGCAAGCACATCAAAGCGGGCAGGCAGCCAATAGAAAAACAGATACATAGAAAACATACAAAATGGCTCTTACATATCCCGGCCCCTAATTGACTATGCTTTAGCAAGTCAATTACTAACTTAAAGGGATATGCCACCCCCAGGTCAAATTTGGGCATCTCCCCACAGTCCAGAGACTAAAATAAGTGGTGGAAAGCGTTTTCCTGCTCACCCAGCCATTGTCCGAGTCTGTCGCCACTGACCGCCGCGGTATCTGCGGCGGCGGTCAGTGGCGACAGACTCGGACAATGGCTGGGTGAGCAGGAAAACGCTTTCCACCACTTATTTTAGTCTCTGGACTGTGGGGAGATGCCCAAATTTGACCTGGGGGTGGCATATCCCTTTAAGATTTAGAGCCGTTTACTAATTTAAAATTTAGAGCCGGTACATTTCTCGAACATTTTTCTTCAAATAGGTTAAGTATTCTTGTCTCGCATTTCTTTTACAAGTAAGTATGTACTTTTCACAATTTACAGTGCATATTGGACATGTGGTAAGTCCTTATCTTCTTCATTCTTCACCCTGCAAAAGACACAACTTAGTCATGGGCCTTTGTATAATACTCGTCTTCGTCTGGACTTCAGCACTGCGGACCATCCCCTTGTGCATACAGGTGATTCTGCCCAGCATCCAGGAATTTCTTGCCAGGGATGGATCAACGACGAGAACAACATCTCCGACCTTAAAGCTTCTCTTCGTTCCTTCGTGCCTGTCTTAGCTCTCTCGCTGCACCGACTAGGTTTGTGCCATTGTCAGAACGGATGACAGATACTTGTCCTCGTCTGGCTTGAAAGCTACATAGAGCGTTAATACACAAGTCTGTGTCGAGGGAATATGCGACTTCTATATGCACTGCTCGGACTGTCAAGCACGTGAAGAGCACACCATAACGCTTGACCTTGACGCGTCCTCTTTGGATCTCAAAGGGACCAAAATAATCCATGCCTGTGTTGGTAAAAGGCGGTTTGTCAGGAAGCAGACGATCTTGCGGAAAATCTGCTATTTTCTGTTCTCCAGCTTTGGCATGCAGCCTTTTACAGAGGTTGCACTCTGCGATCACGGTTCTTGCTCCAGCATTTGCTTTAGGTATCCAATACTGTTGTCTTAATCTTTCCAGAATATTATTTCTGCCCCCTTGTCCTGTTTCCAGGTGGATGTGATGGAGAATAAGGTGGCTAATTCTGTGATGTTTATTTAGTAGGGCGGGATGCCTGGCCTCCCCAGGCATCGTTGATCTGTTCAGATGCCCCCCCTACCCTCAACTCAACATCTCGACTTTCTCTTTCTTCGATGATACACCCGGTAGTGCGGTATGTACCATAGTCTTCGACTCAGCTGTTCATCTGGGACTCTTGTAGCGTATCCTTTCTCTAGGATTTTGATCATAAAATCTTTGTACTTCTGAAAGAAGTCTGAAATCCTGATGAGTTTCCTCTTCAAGGAGTCAAGTATTTGCTCGGCTATACCTCGGTTGCCTGGCATCTCCATGCAGTCATCCCTCAGAGGTAGCTCAAAGCAGCAATGGCCATCCGAAAGATGTGCCGATGCGGTCACAGCACGCACAAACTGCTTGCCATGTTGAGATGGCCCTTGCTTGTCCTCACGCCGGCGTTCTGGAAAATCTGCTTCGTAATGCATGTCTTCTATGGTCGACACAGAGATGCGATTAACGAAGAAACTCTGTTTTTCAGCATCATTGGATTCTTTCTTTTGGCATCCGCTGACAGGCCCATTGACTACCCAACCTAGGGCCGTCTTCACGGCATGCTGTCCGTTGTTTCGGCTGTTGATTATCTCCCATGGCTCTATGGCCTTGTGAAACCAGATCTTACATGACATGAAGCTCTCAATCTTCAAGCCTCCCAAGGCACGATCGGCTGGACCCCGAGAGGTGTCAACTCTCGAGCTCCACTGAGCTTCTGTAGCAGCCCCTCTGACAAAGGAGACACGGTTTGCCACAGATATCTTGAAACGAAGAGCGTCATTATTAGTGTACCTTAGTACTGTTGTGCTATCCGTCCCGAGGACCGAATCCATCAGGGGGAGTTGGAAGTTCTTCCTTCAACATCCGGTCAATCTTGACTGAGATCATTGCAGCCGTCAACTCCAACCTAGGGATTGTAACCTGCTTAAGAGGAGCGACCTGGGACTTCCCCATCAAAGGGCAAAGATGTTTCTCCTCTCGCTCGTTCGTCAACAAGAGGTACGACACAACCCCATATCCATCTTGACTTGCGTCTGAGAAATGATGGATTTGTGCACTCTTTGTGGGCCCGAATGTGTTGGACTTAAAACATTTACTCGCGCTGAGATCTGACAAATGGGATCAAATGAGATCTGAAAATGGCTCTTACACATGTAGTTATGAAAGCTGCACCATGGAACTTTTTCACTGCAACGTTTCTCTTAGATTTGGTTCAAACTATGATGGTTTAAATGCGATTCATACTTTTATTTCATACAATTTGTAGAGTTTATATGTCACTTATTGCACGTTTTTCATATTTGGGCAGTCTTTTTGAACATTGTAGTTACTTTTTAGTTATTTATGTGTTGGGGACAGTGCATATTAATGAGCATCTGTGCAGTGTACTGTAAATATGACAGAATATAGGGGAAAAAATGTAGTTTCCATAGGCAGGTGACACAGTAGACAATACAAAATACAAAACAATTACAAAGAGACATAACATAGAACAGTAAATGGTCAGATTAAAAGTGTTTACAGACTTGGCTATCCTTCATCCACAACGACAGAGATGGACTTTCTCTTATTGTCAGTGGGAGACTTCCCATAATTAGTTACGGATAAAGCAACAAAGTGACATTTTGTTATGCCAAAGTCTAGTCCATGTTTTTTTTAGACTACATGGGAGTATTTTAGATTATGGGGGACCACCGTATTCTCTTCGAGTAATGGGTAACACTGCACTGAATGTTATTGTTTTACTTGGATTTTCCACAGTATAGAATAAAATGTTATTACTTTGCATTTATTCAATTACAGTTTTTTTTTACAGAAAGAAACTAGTCATTCTTACTGTGAGCTGGTATAATAGTTATTCTTACTGTGAAGTAGTTTATCGGATCTTATAGATTATTGTATGTTTCTGTAGATAAATGGCGTAAACCTTGAAAATCTAAAGCATAGAGAAGTTGTGGATCTATTTAGAACGGCAGGAAATGACGTAGAACTGAAAGTCCTCAAAAAGGTATGTGCATATTTTATTTGAATAATGCATACATAGGCCTGTCACTATAACAAATTTTGAAATATAGAGACTAAAGAGACTAAATTATAATATTGAAACTTTATGGCAGGGTCAATAAACCAAGAACAGATTTAAACCACAAATACTATTCTAAATGTACAATACCGTTAAAAACAAAACACAAGCTGCAATAAATAAACAGCAGAATGAAACGCTAAAGATATTAATTTAAATTTTTAAATCTTTTAAATCTTATAGCAAAATATAACCACAAATTTCCCATTGGTGTAAAGAAATTGTACAAACGAAGTACTGACCCCCCCAAAAATATGTTTCTAGCTTTCATATATTGATCTATAAGTCAGTATAGTAATTATCGTGACAGGACTATGCATACATTTTCAATAATTTTTAAAGATGAGATATCTGGAAAAAAAAATGTGGTTTTGATTTTACCATTGCAGTCTTCTCGTCACATGAATGGACCTTTTGGATCACAACCGGACCACGACTCCTCTATCTCGACTTTGGGACTATTAGCCCTGTTAACGGCGGGTGTTGCTGTTGCTGCTTTTATTTACTTTCGAGGCAGGCAAGTTTAGGCAGACATTTTAATTATACTGAAAAATGTCTGAAATCACGATTGCTACAGGCCAAAGAAATCACCAGGAATTCAAACTCTAGTTGATGATTTTGTCTTGGTCTTTGTGTTTTAAAGGGCCCATATTACGCTATTTTCTGATCTATGTTTTTTCCTCATCACCAACATACCTGGAGTTATGTTTTGTTTCATTTACACATGTTTAACACACAAACCCTGCATAGTTAGTCTGAGTTTTTCTCTCAGACTGAAAACACTCATTTTCACCATGTGATGTCATGTGGTACAGGAAGTGTATTACCACGACATGAAATTGCCAATCTCTACTGAACTAAAGGTAAAAGGAGCTGTTAATTTGGAAACTACAGCTTCATGACATCACAAGGTGGAACGGTGTATTTTGAGCTCTGGAGATGCAAACAGACATGTGTAAATGAAACAAAACACAACTCTAGATTTGTTTTTGGTGAGGTAACAACATTATAGCATGGCTTAACACTCACAAGAGTCAACTTGGCGTAATATAGGACCTTAAATGATTTGTAGCTCCTTTGCACGTTTCCAATGCAAAACTATGCTCTCTTCTCACAGAGGTTACTTAACTGAAGGGAAGTGGAAAAAACGATGACATTCCCGTTGCAGAGCTGAGCCGTGCTAAGCTATTCTGGCAGCAGTTTATGTAAAAAAGGAAATCAACTATTGTTTTATAATAGGCAAACTGAGCTAAAGCCATACTTATTTTGAATAGTTAGAGAAATTATGTCTGCAAATCCTGATTGTTTGACTAACAAAAATCAACTCTTTGCCTGGAGAGCTAAACCAAGGGTGCCCAAACTTTTTTTACTCAATGGGCCAAAATGAATATGTAATAGCAGATTGGTTTTTCATGTTAATTTTGTCTAATTTGTGGTCAGTTATTGTGCTTTGGGGGGCAGCAAAATGCATGACCGGATGAATATGCATTGACAATGTTATAAACCTTGATGAAATGATTAACGGAGGATTCATATTTTTGCCTGAGTGAGAGAAACCATTGCACTTTGAATACATCACTGAGAATTATTTGATTTTGCACTGTAGAGAAACAGCTGTACTGGTCGACCTGTAACAGAAACTTAGTATTTGGAGTGCCTTTTATCTCACTTGACAAAGTAGCAAATGTTGTAAGTTAGCTTCTTGCTATTCCTGAAATCAAAAATCAAATAATGCAATAAACACTAAATGCTTGTGTGGGATTCCAGTTAAAGGTGCACTGTTTAACTTTTCCGGTTATTGTTTTGCCTGAAATGTTTCATAATATGGTATTAAACTTGTCTATTTTGCATTTATTCAATTATATGTGTTTTTATTGCTTAAAATGCCAATCTAACACACTCTAACAGGCATTCTTAGACACAATGAGATGCCTCTCCATAGATCTGACCTGTATCTAGGCCTAGTTTCATTTCTGCTTACCGTCAGGGACAGGTAGAAGAGTTTAGTATTTTACTGTGGAACATTCCAGACAAAGCAGTAACTCCACATCTCCATGGATACAACAAAAGTGACACAGTGCACCTTTGAAGGTTTTGTATCTTGTCAATTTCAAACTGATCTTCCATGTTAAATCCAAAGTGCATTTGTAACTGACTTCAGTGACTTTAAGAAAAATGGTTGAATTGCTGCTAACAGCTAAATATGTGTCAGAAATATCATTCAGGTCTAATCTAAATCAGAATCATGTTGTATATAAAGGGAACTGCTACAGTATTGTTCAGTATTGTATAATTGTAGCATAGATCAGACTGTATTTTTGTAAGCAGCTGCCCACGTTTGTGAAGGACTTTTTTGCACTAGCTACAATCACAATTCAATCACAACAATAGATGTCGATGTGCTTGTCCATATTGTCTCACTGCAGCCTGTATTTTACTGAAATGTCATGTCTGTAAATACATTTCCATTTGCTCTCCTCAAATGTGTGAATATGTGGATTATGCCAGAATAAAGACCACAGCAGAAGAACTATCAAAATGAATTGTTTCAATTTTTTTTTAAATATGACTGTTGAATGATGTTTATAATATTAACAATTTGTATGTGATAAAAGCTCATTCCCATTCTTAAAGGGCCTATACACAGTTTTTTTTAAAATCTATGTTACAATGTGTCCTCATCCTGGAGTTGTTTTGTTTCATTCACACATGTTTAACACACAAATGCTGCATGTTTAGGCTGGGATCTTCTCTCAAACTGAAACCACTATACATCTTGTGATGAGTTGTGGTAATACAGGAGGTGCTCAACTGTGTTTTTAAACTCCATACACCTTCAGTAGAATCATTTGAATACTTTCAGCCCTGAAATTGTGGTAAAATGTATCTGTTAATTTGAAAACTACCACTACATGATATCACTTTGGAGATGTAGACAGACTAATCAAGTATAACGCATGTGCGAATGAAACAAAACACAACTCCAGGTATGTTTTGATGAGGTAAAAGCTCACAAGAGTCAATTTTGTGTACTATAGGACCTTTAAATGCAGTGTTACGCGCGGCAGACGGGGGCAGTAGAGTAGTACCATCCCCTCTCCATCAGCTGTGGTCGGAGGATGTCGCTTCGGAGGCAGAAATGATGTAATGAAAAAGCTTCATCTGAACAGGGACATTGCCTGAACATTACAGCGTAAAAAGCGAGGATTACCACCGCTCGGAGGACTTATTTGACCTGCTTTCCCCGCGTATCAAACCGTGCTTTTGGGGGTCTGTCTGCGCGGGGGACGCACCGGGTGTTCGCTGCACTTGGATGCGGTGCAATCTGCAGCAGTAGCCGGGGATGCTACGCTCAGTCTCGCCGCTACTTGCCTCGGCTCTCTCCGCGGTGATCGAGCTCCATCTTCCGCCTCAAAAATGACCCTCACCCCGCCTCCATCCGCGACACCGAACCGCCCTTTCTGCTGCCCGCTCCTGGCCTCTTCCACCCCGGCTGTGAGTCCCCACACATGCAGGCCGTGTATGTCCTCTTTGGATCAAGTTACCACCGTGTCCAATAGTGATTTTTAGCAGTGGTGGTCGCTTCAAAATCCAATCATATCACCAATTTACACACTTATTCTGTGTTATTCATATCTGGGACACCTGTATGGCTTCGTGACAGTTCGCTTTGTGGACATTTGAGGGTTGTGGATAATACGAAGATATGTCCAGGCTGTACCGGGCGATCAGCAGCCCTCACGCCGCCTCTCCAGCAGCTGTCCGCGGCTTGGCCCTGTGACTTCAGACCGCTGCTGTTGTGGAGGAGCAGCTGAGACGCAGAGGGCGGACGGTTTCTTTTCCATCTCAGGTCTAAACCATGGCCAATGAACCTGTTATCCTTAATGTGTACGACATGGTAAGGAGTTCTGCAGTGATTACCTAGTTAATTAAATCCATGTTTTCTTTGACAGATGTTTTCAGGCACACAGTCAATACTGGGCCAACACTGAAGGTAACAGGCTACAGATCAGATCAACTCAGTCATTCAATCAATCTACTGTATGTAGTTCTTGTTTCAATACATACTAATCATTTAAAAGTCAGCTGTCCTAAATGAAATTAAATGATTTAAAGCTGCACTATGTAATTTGCGTCCACTGTATGCTTGTCTCCATGGATATGTTCTTCGCCTGGAATATTTCACTTCATTTACTCAGTTACCAGTGTTGTTATGCCCAAAATTACCTTGAAAAACAAGGTTACTGCGAGTGGCTCCTTGCCCCTTCACAGATAACCTGCTGGTGCCTCAAGGTGATGCACATGATAGGTATGATAGGTTTAATGCTATACTGTGGGACATTCTAAGCAAAGCAATGACATCTCCATAGAGACAAACAGGTAGTAAAAAGTTACATAGTGCAGGTTTAAAACTTTGGGGTTGTTTCTGCGGATAGGGAATTCACCAGTTTTTTAGTGACTGTATTGTCTTATTTTTTATATTAGTTTCAAGCAAATTAGTTTGGGGATTGTGTCTTAATTTTTTTTATTTTTCCAGACCTAATCAGTTCAAAACCAGGTGTAATATTTCTAATAATAATAAAGTACCAATCTGATCAGTTTGATTCAGTTTCTAGTCATGAGGGTGCTAGTGTGTATGTTTCACCCAGTGGATTCATGCTCTATATGTAAGCCATGTAGCTATAAGTAGACATATAATGAAAAGGGTTAAGTATACAGTAAAATCTGGTATGACAAATTAGATCTGATCCACTCTTGAGCACCGCCCTGTGTGTCTCTGTCAGCAGAATCCCACGTAAACTACAGCATTGATTTTATGAGGCAGGCTGCAAGAATAGGGCATGAGCCAAGGACAAAGCAACAACAGTGTTTTATAGTCAAAGGAAACAATCACCCAGGCTCCTGAATTTTGCATGTACTTTGGTCACTTAGCTACTCACTTATTTTTATAGTTTATATTCTCAAACAGTGTTGACAATCACCCATAGCGACCGTTAACGTTGATCATTCGTGTAGCGCTATGGCAACAGTAGGCCTATCACGATAAACACAATATAGACTCATGGTTCAGTATAAGTTAGAAGTAACAATATATTTTGAGGTTCAGTATTTATCGGGAGTACTTTTTTATTGTATTTGGGGGAAACGTTTTGTTATTTTTCAGTACTACGATGATATTTGAGCTGTAGATGGTTGAATTATGAACTTCTATATTCATTATATATATTAAATAACCACTTAAGTGTTTAATTCTTTTATTTATTTATTGCAACTCTTTTTTTTTTTTTTACAATTTTGTACATTTAGAATACGTTTTGTGGGATAATTCTGCTTTATGGTTTGGTTTCAGTATTATTGTTGATTTTCTATATTTACTTCAGCAATATATGGCACTTCAAAATTTGTTATCATGACAAGGCTATTGATCATTTAGTTACTCACTTGTATGTGTAGAATATATTCTCAAACAGTGTTGACAATCACCCATAGCAACTGTTACGTTGATCTTTCAGCACAGCGCTATGGCAATACTATGTCAAAGGTCATTGTTGAAAGGAGTCCATAATTAGGTTTAGTGTTTGAGCGTTTAATCATAACTTGTCATGGAGCTCAACAGTGACAGCCTGCTCTGCTTCCAGTAGTAAATTTTCCATACATTTTATTCTCCAAAAAATTCCAATATTAACATTTCAAAGCCATCATTAAGACTAATCAGCTATGTAGCCTTTATGGTTGTTTATCCATAAGTAGTTGTTTTAAGCCTAAACAAAGCACATTTAATACACAAGATTCAGCAAAATACTTTAAAGATCCCATGACATGGTACTTCTTGATGCTTTTATGTGGCTCCTTAATGGTTCCCTAATACTGTAAATGAATCCTTCTTCAAAATCAACACTCAGTGCATGAGAAACAGAGATAAGATGAGAAAGAGTCATAAATATCTCTCTCAAACTCTTTATTCTGGGCGTTGTTGCTTGAATGCAAATGAGGAGAAAAGAGATGGCCAATAGTAGAGGGTGGGGGCGTGGCCAAACTCTCCGCTCAGAGCTCAGAGCCCACAGCTGATCCATTTCCTTGTTTTTGCACGGTGGAGAGATTTGAAGCGTTCCATTGAAAAATAAACACATTTCCACATAAAATAAAATTAAACCACTGCTGTTCAAAGGTCCAGAGGCTCAGATAAAGGACTTCCGAGCCTAGAAACACTCGGACGTGCCTCCAGGCAAATAAAAAAACGCATTTCGCATTGCCTAGCGCATTCGCAGTCCAAACTCTCTGGGCGTGATTTACAGAGACGCTGAGTACAGACAGACGGGGGTGGAACTGCATTTGCATTTCTTTTTTCGATCTGACATCAATAAGGTGCCTTGTTCAAACTCGCCCGTTTGAGCTCCGATTTTTTGTAATGCAGAAAAGGATCGCAAATGCTCAGTTTAGACATTTCACAACTTTTAACCATGGGGGGGGCCTAAACAGGGTAGGGGAGCTCACATTAATGTTCAAAAACCTCAGAAAGTGAAAATTCCATGCCATGGGACCTTTAATATAACATTTCAGAAACAAATAACATTACAGGTGGTCATTAGTTATTTGCCACGTAGCTGACCCTGACCAAGCTTTCAAACTTTTATTTCTTTATTTTTTTTCTGGAAGTCTATGGGAAATATGAATGAGGAAACTGGGCGGTCACTGCGGAGCTCCATAACAGCATAATAATGTGGTTGTGTTGGTAGGACCACAACACAAGTACAACATCTTATATAGTACACATAGAATATGGAAAATCTACCATCATAGAGATAGGTGTGCACAAAACAAACTATTCATAAAGCCACGTTTAGGCTGCAAAAATAATTACAGTTGAATCAATAATTAGCACATTTAAAAAGATGCAGTTAGCTAATATAATGTTCTCTGCAAATGAAAAATGTGGTGTTATTATAACTATTATAACTGCTATCACTGAAATGCATGTGATTTTTGTATTAATTTAGCAGTTAATTTTCAGTCTTCTCAAATATTAATACTCCTAAATGTGTTAAAGAAGAGCATTGTAAACTGAACTTTAAAACATACATTGCAAAACATAACAGCTATGCAAAACTGTCCTTGGAGATTCTTTGGAGAACAAAATATTGCCATTTTGATAGCAACGTTAGAACTTAATTGTATAATAAACCATGAATGAGGGGTAGGGCATCCAGCTTAAAACTGTCTCATAATGACAGCAGCAGTGAAGGACACATGGACTCTTTTCCTGTCCTGGTCCAAGACGGTGCACTAAGCTTATTGAGTTGAGTTAAAACAACATTATTGATCCAAAGGAGAAAAATACATTTCCCAGAAGTCAGTTGGATGTAACAGCCAGGGTTCAATATTTACAGTGCAGAGGACAAATAATTTTTCTTGTAAAGTAAAAATGTTGAAGTTTCTGTACTTTCACTATCTGCTCTAAATGCCTGGTTGGTGCTGACATTGCAAACTGAGCTCTAGACAAGTATCCCATTCAGAGAGCAGTTCTGTCCTGAGTGAGTATTACGCAACTGTTACTGTCAGACCACAAATGCAAAAGCCCTTTACAGTGAGAAGTAGGGCTCAGTGATATAGTAAAGAACTGTGATATGCATTATGGCTGTTGGGTACTGCAATATCTATGATGTTTTAAATATGCTTTCAGGCACAATAATTTTAGTTTGTTTTTTAAAGTAAAATGTACGTGCCTTAATTAACAAGTCAAGGGGCTCGTCACCTTCTATGAATATGCCATTTCTCTGCCGGCAATGTTCCACAGTATGACATTAAACAGCTCTACCTTACATTTATTCAATTACAGGTGGTTTTATAGCTCAAAAATACCTAGAAAAACAAATATTCTGACTGTGAGCGTGGTTGCCTCTCCACAGATCTGACCTGTAACTTGGTCTGGTTTGGTCTCCATGAAGACAGAAAGGTTTAATACCACTATGTGAAATATTCTAGACAAAGCAATAACATCATAGAGAAAAATATTTGATCCTCCACCAGAATATTTACCCAATGCACATTAAGCATAGACAACACCAAGATGAAATCAAAGCTATTTATTAGCATATTATTAAAAAATGTAGGGAATTTACAAAGCTTAAGGCAATTACAAGATTACAAGATTTACAAATTACAAACATCCCTTCTGAATAAATAATTTTGGCATTTAAAAAAATAATCTGCAACCAGATATTAATTGAGCTTGAGAGCATTACATAGCAGGAAAGGTCAGTCTTCTTTGTTGAAAGGTCCTGTATTGTGTCTTGTGAGTTTTAAGCCATGTTATAATTTGGTTGAGTGCTGTTGTAGAGTCGCAATTTCAGGTCTGAAATGATCCAAATGATTCTAGTGAAAGTGTATGGAGTTAAAAAGTGGAGCGCTTCCTGTATTACCACATGACATCACAAGGTTATGGACAAGGAAACAGTTTTCAGTTCAAGAGAAGAACTCCAGGATTTGTGTATTAAACATGTGTGAATGAAACAAAACACAACTCCAGGCATGTGATGATGAAACAACATTATAACACAGATTAGACATTAGTGTAATATGGGCCCTTTAATTTCATTCTGTATCCAAGTTATAAACTAGTCATCCAAAAATAATAATTAATCAAGCATAACTAAACCAAATGTAGGCTACTTTTTGATTCAAGTAGTCTATAACAGTAATTGTAAGTCATTATTGCTAAGTACTTCTGATAAGTAAATGCCAATCAAGTCAATCAAGTGAGTCAATCAAGTGCAATGCAAATCAATGTGCCTGTAGCAGTGTCCAGTGGTGTATGCAGTCAGTCTATGGCAGCTCTGTGGGAGGTACTGGCTCTGTACAAAGAACATGGGCCAAAGAAACACTCTGACTGTAGCTCTTCTGCTCAGTCTAAAAGGTTTCTAATGTTCAAATGCTCTTTCACAATCTCATTTCATATTTGTCCTTGGATGCTTTTCTCTGATGGATTGGATTGTGTTCACATGACACAACCGTATTAAAGGTCCTATATTACACAAAATTGAGTCTTGTGAGCTTTAAGCCAAGTTAGAATGCTTTTACCTCATCAAAAACATACCTTTAGTTGGGTTTTGTTTCATTCACACATTTGGGTAATCCTGGTTTATTAGTCTGTTTGCATCTCCCAAGCTCAAAACCCTGTGGTCTACCTTGTGATGTCATGTAGTGGTTGTTTTCAAGTTAGTTTTCAACCTGTAGTTCAGTAGAGATTGGGAATTCCAGAGCTGAAAATATCCAAATGATTCTAGTAAAGGTGTATGAAGTTTAAAAACACAATGGAGCACTTCCTGTATTACCACATGACATCATAAAGTGTTTTCCATTCGAAAGAAGAACTCAGAGAAGCCTAAATATGGAGGCTTTGGCTGAATAAAGCAAAACATAGGCATGTTTTGGCTGAGGAAACAGTATACATGGGCCCTTTAATCAAGATTCAAGATTGTTTATTTGCCATGTGCAGGATCAACACAAGGTCAACAATGTAATGAAATGCTTAGGATCAGAAGAACCGTTGACTCAAGAAGTACTAATAGCATGCAATAATAGTATGTGGTAAAAAAAAAAGTGTTGCAAAAAAGTGCAGGGGATAAAGTAAACAATATAATTTAAAAATGTAATAAAATATAATAGGTACAGGTAGGATTAGATAAGGTGTACGTAGAGTATTTCACAGATTGCACATAATATAGTATAAGTATTGCACATGGGTTATGAAGCAGGTTATTGCACAGGTCACAGTAGCATTTACAGTGAGGTAGTGACATACATGATACATTCATATAGAGCAGCAGCAGTAAACATATGCATAATGAAAAGTAGTTTAGTGCAGTATTATTGAGAGTTCAGTATTATTTAGAGTATTATCCAGAGTTCAGTAGTCTGACAGCTTGGGGGTAACAGCTGTGTTTTAGTCTTTTTGTGCGCGCTGGAAGGCTCCTGTATCATCTACCAGAGTGTAGCCGACGCAGACGCCTGCTGTGGTAAATTGTCCATAATGTAAAATTGAGCAGGGTGCAGGTCAGGATGGTAGAGCTGCCAAAATGTTTAATAATAATAATTTGACTTATCCACATGAAAGGCACAATTGCAGACTAAAGATGCACTATGTAACTTTTCTGGTATAGGGTATTCTCAATAATATAACCATGCTTGTCTCCATGGTTATATTATTGCCATTCCTGGAATGCTACAGTATGACATTAAACGTTTTCCTAGTATCACTTATTCATTTACAGGTGGGTGTTTTTTATCGCTTTAAAATATCTCTGACCTGTAACTTGGCTGCTGGTGCCTCTTGGCTGTCTACATGAAGATAAATATGCTCAACGTCATACTGTGGAATATTTGAGGCAGGTGACTGACCCTCTACCAGAAAAGTTACATGGTGTACCTTTAATGGTCAGAACAATATGACAAATTTGAGGACTAAATAGTAAAAAAATAACAAGGTTCAATGTGAATTTTGTTTTTGGTTATTTCTTTAAAAACTGTTATTTAGGCGTTTGCCCTGCTGAGATCACATTGTAAAATATTGTGCATGCAGTCTATCCCTGTGAAAGGCCAGAAGATTCTAGAGAGAGTAGGGAACAGGTCACTTCAGAAACCTGAGAAGCGTGTTGTTGACATGAAGTGAATTGATTGAAATGCTTTTTATTGCATTACTCAAGACCGGAAATGTGTTTTATAATTAATTACAGGCAGATGGGGCAGTGGCAGCTTTTTCCCCTCAGGGCTGTCTGAGAGACTGGGAGTGGAGTGGGGGATAAAAGAAGCATAAAAACATATATGCACTCGAAATACTGTCCACAGTGAAAGCAGTGAAAATGGTTTTGACTGATTCGTGACAACATTTTAAAATAAAGATGTTAACTGGTTATGAGTTTACTTAAAATAATGCTGATAACTATTACTGTAGTTTTGGTTTGTTTGTATTGTGACTTTAATGCATTTCTTATTCTGTAAAACACTTTGAATTACTTTGTGTACAAATTGTGTTATACAAACAAACTTGCCTTGCCTTGCCTAGTATAAAAAAAAAAATGGGTAAAAAAAAAAGGGCTATAGGTCCTTGTCGTTAATCGTTCGATGCTGTCTTAGTCAACCAAAGAATTTTATTCGTTTCAGTTTTAAATTTAGATAGAAGATATTGTGAGTTAGTTGAAGATTTGGAAGCGAATGATGCGTTCAATCAGCCTTTTACATATAAATACATTGTTTTCTATGGTACTTTTTCGGCATAAATAATTTTTTGAATGAACTCCCGTGCAATTTTAGTCTTGTGAGTGCAGTTTGGGTCAGATACATAGAGAGAGATACACAATAATTTCAATAGCTTTTCTAATGCCCCCTTTTTAATTGGCTAATCAATCGACATGCCTTTAGTCAACCAAGAATTTCGTTAGATGACTACAGCCTTAACATAACATTAAACATCAAACTACATGAGATCTACTCATCTACAGATCTACAGATCAGTTGTTATCTTCCCTGTCATCACTGTAGAATAACATGGAACTTGAAAAATAATTCTAGTAGCTTGTTATAATACACGAACACTGTATGTTTCTGCTCCCCTACTTGTACATTGCATTTCCATGATCAATTATCATTTAATTAACTGTGCCCAGAAATTACTTATGAGGAAACCAGTTTCAGCAGTGTGTTACCCATAACAACACATCTTCAAAAGGAGTGGCATATTAGACTTAGACTTGTCCTTTATTAAGTTCACTCCTTGTATTTAAAGGTCCTGTATTACACAAACTTATTTCTTGTGAGCTTTAAGCCATGTTTTAATGTTGTTATCTCCTCAGTTGTGTTTTATTTCATTCACACATGTTTGAGTAATCCTTTATTATTGGTCTCAAAAGCTCAAAATGCTCTGTTCCTACTTGTGATGATGTCATGAAGCAGTAGTTTTCACGTTAAGGATCCCATGACATGGTACTTCTTGATGCTTTTATATGGCTCCTTAATGGTTCCCTAATACTGTAAATGAATCCTTCTTCAAAATCAAGACTCAGTGCATAAGAAAGACCCATGAACACAGGTAGGGTCAAAAAATATGTCTCTGAACTAGGGATGTCAACAATTAATCGATTAACGGTTAATTGTCGATTAAGACGTTGGTCGATCAAAATGCATTAATTGTAATTAACCGCTAACCGCGGACACGCGGACCCGCGCGGTCATGAAACAAGGCAACCGCGCTGCGCCAAGCTCGACTCACAGCCGACCGCAGGCGCCAACGGCACTGCTCAGCAGCCCGCGCGGACACCGGGGCTCCTGAGCACGAGATCGAACCCGGAATGCGTGCCGCTGCTGGTTTCGCCGCGCCCCGAGCCCCGAGCACCGCGCGGCTGGCCTGTGGCTCGGAGCGCGGGCCGCGGCGAAACCAGCAGCGGCACATGGTGGTTTAATCCTGGTCTAGTCCAGGTCTAGACCCGGTCGAGTCCCGGTCCAGTCCAGGTCCAGTCCAGGTTCAGACCTGGTCCAGTCCACGTTCAGTCCTGGTCTAGTCGCTTAGCCAATCAGGACAGAACACAATGTTACACTATTAAAAAAAAAATTGGATAGAGCGAGGGATTACTGTATTTTGTTATTCAGCATCAATACATTTGTCTGCTTTTTACTAAGGAATAATTAATTGAGGAATATACAATATAATAATACTATGATATATTTATGACTCAGTGTTATGTATACTATAGCTTATATTCTTAAAGACCCTATTGAAACACTAAAATTCAGGTGAAAAACGCCGCTTATCAGTTAATCGTTAATCGATCGATAAGGTCAATCAACTATCAGTTAATGAATTAACCGATAATTTGCATCCCTACTCTGAACACCTCATTATGGGCGTTGTTGCTTGAATGCAAATGAGAAGGACAGAGATAGGCCAGAGCAGCGGGTGGGGTGGGGTGGGGGGCAAACTCTCCGCTCTTTCCTCGTTTTAGCGGTGCGCTGTGCGCTGGCTCCACTTCCGCGTTTTATGCGCGAAGGAAGAAAGGAGAGGCGTTTCAATGAAAAAAACACATTTTCACAGAAAATAAAATTAAACCACTGCTGTTTCAGAGGTCCAGGCTCGGACATCCGAGCCTGGAAACATTCTCACGTGCCTCCAGGCAAATAAAAAAACGCATTTCGCATTGCGTAGCTCGTTTGCGGTCCAAACTCTGGCCGTGACGGTGGGTAGATATCCAGACGGGAGGTGGAACTGCATTTGCATTTTTTCTTCAATGTGACGTCACATAGTTTCCTTGTTCAGAATCGCCCGTTTGAGCTGTCTTTTTTTCAAACGCAGAAAAGGACCGCAAATGCTCAGTTTACACATTTCGCAGCCTTTAGTCATGGGAGGGGCCCTAAACAGGGTAGGGGAGCTCACATTAACATTCAAAAACCTCAGAAAGTGAAAATTTCATGCCATGGGACCTTTAACAGTTACCTTTTACCTTTTAGTTCAGTGGAGATTGGAAATTCAAGGGCTGAAATCTTAAATATGAAGTTTAAAAACAGTGGAGCACATGACATCACAAGGTGGAGTGTTTTCCGTTTGATAAAACTCAGTCTAAATATATGTTTGTGATGAGGAAACAACATTATAACATAGATCAGAAAACAGCGTCATATGAGCCCTTTAACCCTCCGGTCGTGTTCGTCTCCAGCCCCCTACTTTAGTGTTCCCGGTCAAAATTGACCGGTCTGTTTTAACTGCTCTTAAATTAGCACAATTCTTTTTTTTTCACCACCAATTTTTTTATTAAACATTCTTTAGTTGAGAACAATGTTTCAAAGTACTGTCTAAGAGCAATTTATAGAAGTAAACATTAAATAACATCAGTGAAAGTACAATTGGGCACTGAAAATGAACTACAAAATGAACATATATAATACAAAAAATAAATGGAAAACCAAACACCAAACTTAACTGTGTGTGTGTGTGTGTGTGTGTGTGTGTGTGTGTGTGTGTGTGTGTGTGTGTGTGTATTCATGCACATGAGTGGCATGTGACACTCAGGTCAGAGTGGGCCTTACAAACATAAGCATGACATTTGAAGCATGTCAGGCTTGTTTTGATGTCTTTAGAGGCCACAACGCTTCCTTTTCTGCCCATGTCCTTGTTGGGGGAGAGCAGCCAGGGCTGGGGCTGGAGCTTGCATGCTCCTAACCAGACTGGCGGAGGCTGGTGTGCGGGGAATGTGCTGGCGTCGCTGTATAAGAGGAGTCACCAAAGCTTTCCCCAGCTCTGCGAGGAAAAGTCTCCTCTTGAAACTTTTCCCCTGATTCCAGGTTGGGTCAATTGCTGTCCACACCACATACGCGTTGAAAGCTGACACATCCAGGATGTTGTGGAACAGTGCCACAGCCAGAGAGCCGTCATCCGCTTACAGGTGTATGTACCAGTAAGCTTCAGTAAAGGAACAATAAATAATAAGAGATTAGGAACAATATTCAATCTGTCGTACACAAAATGCTGATTCACCTAGATAAAAATAAAATAAAATGCATAATGAGACTTTACATTACCTTATCAAGGCAGTCAACGCCTCCCTTGTTCTTGTTGTAGTCCTGGATCATCAGGGGCTTCCTGTCCTCTGTGGTGCTGACAGTGGCGTCTTTGTGTACTGTGCTCATCAGGATGACATTTCTGTTCTTCTTGGGAACGTATGACACAAGAGTGTGAGTGTCAGTGAATGCAAATTGTGATGAGAGTGTCTGACTTCCTCTGGTCGATACCAGCGCAGGGGGAAGTTTGGGCTTGTTCTTCCTCACTGTCCCTACCATGGTGAGCTTTCTTTTCAGTAGCTCCTGACCAAGAGCATGTGATGTGATGTGAAGAAGTTGTCATGTGTGATATTATGCCCTTGGAGACCGGTTGTCATGTCCAGCACAACACGCATGCCCTGTTTTTTTTCGGCCCTTCCAGTACTGGGTTTCCCCATGTACACCTGCATATTCCAGGCATAGCTGCTCCTGTGTGCGTGTGTGTGTGTGTGTGTGTGTATTGTGTGTGTGTGTGTGTGTGTGTGTGTGTGTGTGTGTGTGTGTGTGTGTATGGGGATGTTTTCTGTATGTTGAATGAATTTACTCTGGATACACATTCATTTCCTATGGCGGTCACTTTTGACCGGGAACACCACAGGTGTAACAAGGTTGATTAAAACACTCAAAATTGAATGAAATAGGTGATCATCACTTTTATATGTTCAAGTACACAGTGTGGAGGATATCATAAGGTCTTGAGGTAATCAGATGAAAAACATAATATTTATGAGTATTATAAGTTGCAAAACGG
This sequence comes from Paratrypauchen microcephalus, assembly GCA_036785185.1. NCBI lineage: Eukaryota > Metazoa > Chordata > Actinopteri > Gobiiformes > Gobiidae > Paratrypauchen > Paratrypauchen microcephalus. The sequence continues at coordinate 3,476,970 of JAVJIX010000010.1, forward strand.
TCAGATTTGACCCGAACACGACAGGAGGGTTAAAGGAAAAGTAACGTTTTTTTTACAATCTGAGCCTTCTTTCGGTAGTTTTACTCACCCATAGCAGTTTGGTGTCATTTTGAGCAGTTTCGTAGAAGTTATGTTGTAGCGTATCCGTTAACTTGAGTGCTCGGGGCATTACTTTGCGGTCTCCAAATAACACAAACTTTAGCACTTTTCAAATCATAGAAGCCCGATGTCTTAGTCTACGATTTCGTTTGAAGCAAAAAAAGTGGCCTGTAATCCGAGATCTGGCCATAGTTTCGAGTAGATGAGGACGCCAGTGCGCATGTGCGGACTGTGCTCTCAGCTCCCGGGACCCAAACATGAAACGCAAAGCTGTAAACTATGGATAAATCTCGGATTACAGGCCACTTTTGATTCAAACGAAATTGTAGACTAAGACATCAGGCTTCTATGATTTGAAAAATGCTTAAATTTGTGCTATTTGGAGCCCGCACCGGGCATATTACATGCTTGGGGAATATATTATATGCCCCGAGCTATGGCTAGAAGTTGCGCTAGGCTAACCGCAAATCTAAAACATCTCTGGAAGTGCTCCATATGACACCAAAGTGCTATGGGTGAGTAAAACAACTTGTTTTATTACCGAAATAAGGCTCAAATTTAAAAAAAACGTTACTTTTCCTTTAAGTACTGTAGATGCCCTTCCTGATTCTACTGGCTCACTTTAGCACACAACTTTACTTCCACTGAATTATAAGAAAGATAAAATTCATATAAATTTCTATGTGTTCTTGTTTTTTGCAGTACTGGATAAACGAATACACTTCTAATCTGGGCATTGGCGTTTTCCACTCAGGCATTGAAATCTACGGCAGAGGTAAGATTGAAGGGTTCATACAGTCATGGAAAACCTGGAAAAGTCATGGAAAATTAAAATCTAATTTTCATGTCCTGGAAAAGTTTTGGAATTCTACTGGTTTCAAAAAAGTTATGGAATTTTAGAAGACATTTTGGGTTAAAAAAAAAAATTCTAAGCAAAAGATAAATCAGGAACTGCTGCTTATCTGTTTAATCCAAAAAAAATGTGACATCTGTACAATTATTTCATCAGTCTCAATCAGCTAATAAATTAAATCATTGATTGAAACATGTCAATTCAAGGTCATGGAAAAATGGGGAATGGTTATGGAGAAATCACAGAAAATTCATAGAAAACCTTAAAGGTGCATTGTGCAACTTTTCTGTTGGAATCACGCACCACGCTGTGCAACAGGGGAACTCCCTTCCTGGTGCGTAACAGGGATTCCCCTGGCAGCGTGCTGCGTGCTTCGGCTTTATTCTTCCGCACTGGAAAATAGTTCCCACACAAAATGACCAAGTCAAGCTCTCCGTGTTGATTTGCACATTTATTTGCACTCGATATGAATGCGCACTACACAGAAAGTAATTGGGAAACGCATCGAGCAAATTAATTCCTTTTGGCCGAAATCTTTCTCTGGCGCCATTAGACTCCAGTCTAACGCGGAGGAGCATCAGATACCGCGGCGGTCAGTGGCGACAGACTTGGACAATGGCTGGGTGACCAGGAAAACGCTTTCCACCACTTATTTTAGTCTCTGGACTGTGGGGAGATGCCCAAATTTGACCTGGGGGTGGCATATCCCTTTAAACCTTATTATATCTTCATGGAGACCAAAGAAGGCCAAGTTACAGGTCAGATCTGTGGAGAGGCAACCCCACTCACATTCAGAATGCCTGTTTTTCTAGGAATTTTTGAGCTTTAAAACAACCTGTAATTGAGTAAATGTAAGGTTGTGCTGCTTAATGTCATATTGTGGAACATTCCAGCAGAGCAATGACATATTCATAGAAACAAGCAGGTGATGGACCCCCAACAAAAAGTTACACAGTGCAGTTTTAAATTAACATCAGTACGAACCATGTTTTAGTGTGTGTGTGTGTGGGGGGGGGGGGGCATCTGGCTTCCCACAGACATGTTGTAAAAATGAAATGTGGCATTGTGCTCCTAATAACATGACCTCAATTCTGTGGTTGAGTCACCACTGTTTCACACTGCTCTACAATATGTGCGTCTGTGTCACAAAAACACCAGCTCAGACTGAAATAATAGTGTCCTAGTAAAAATACTCTCACCTATTGGTCACTATAGATTGGGAATCAAAAATAGAAGAGATGAATTTTGCCTCACTAAAGCATGACGGTGCACTATGTCACTTTTCGGTTTGGGTTCTGTCACCTTCTAGTTTCTATGGATATGTCATTGTTCTGCTTAGATGGCAATATGGCATTAGCAGAGCTACCTTACATTTATTCAATTATTGTTGCTCAAAAATACCTAGAAAAATAGGCATTCTAACTGTGAGTGGGGTTGCCTCACCACAGATCTGACTTGTATCTTGGTCTGTTCTCCATGAAGATAAAAAGGTTAAAAATTGTGAAACAATATGGCATGCAGCGCAGTGGCAAAGCGGTCAGCGCTCTCGCTTCACAGCACAGTCCTGGGCCCGTTCTGTGTGGAGTTTGCATGTTCTCCCTGTGCCTGTGTAGGTTTCCTCTGGGTGCTCCGGTTTCCCCCACCACTAAAAACATGTACAATAGGGTCCCCTGTGGAGCCAAGACTCCCATGAAAAAGAGATTCTTAATCTCTGCGGGACTATCATGGTTAAATAAAGTACAAAAAAACCATTGCCGATCTTGTCTCCTGTATATAGCTGTGATTTTATATTTTATTTTATATTTTCTTACTTATTTTTCTATTTTATTTTGACTTGTACATATACATTTATTTTTTATAATTATGTCTCATTTGACACCTGTCTCTTGATTGTGATGTGTGAGCTACTGTATCCAAATAATTTCCCTTGTGGATCAATAAAGTTTGTCTAAGTCTAAGTCTTAGTCTATTCTAGGCAAAGCAATAACATCTCCATGAAGAAAAGCATTTGACGGACCCTCCATTAGAAAAGTTACACAATGCACCTACAATTAGCATGTTATTACAGGTGACCTTTAGTTTAGTTCTAAAATAGATATGGATAATCGACTAAAAAAGAAATGAGGACATTATTCACTTTGATAAGCATATTTTATATTTTGGCAACTCATTAAATATATTTCTTTATGTATCAGACAAATGTCAAAGAGGAAGTGTAAAAAAATACCCCAAAATGGGAGTTTGAGAGTGATTGTAAACTTAGCCCTGTTGTCATAGAAATCAACAATTCACAGCTAAATATTTTAATATTTGAGTTGTGAAAAGTCCTCAAAATGGTACCTATAAACAAGAAACTGAAATCCATGAATAAACATACATTTTTTGCTCAATGGCACATTTAACAGCATTGTGTGTACTGTAATTTTAGCAGTTGGCAGGTCACTTTATCATTACCTTTCGTTCATTCCTTCATCTAATCCATTATATGAAGTTTCTTATTACAAAGAGCAGTAATCCATATTTACATGCACATTAACACCCCATTTTCAAATCCCACAGATCCCCACTGTTTTCCCTTACACAGCTCTAATGCTCTGTAATTAGACTAATGATTTAAATCCAGAGAGGCAGCCATTAATTACACGCTTCTATGTAATTACTGTTCTTTGGTGCTTCCATTTGAAAAGCACAACTAACCTACATCTTTGTTTGGTACTATACAGAATTTGCATATGGTGGACATCCCTATCCTTTCAGTGGCATCTTTGAAATCAACCCTGGCAATGCTGCTGAGCTCGGAGAGACATTCAAGTTCAAGTAAGTCTGTAGGATTTTGTAATATCACATTTTTCTTTAGTGGTAAAATGTGCTTTCATGTTAGGGATGCACAATCTTCTTCTTCTCCTTTCGGCTTGTCCCTTTTTCAGGGGTTGCCACAGCGAATCAACTTTTTCCATCTCGCCGTGTTTTCTGTATCTTCTACTCTGGCTTCAACTACCTCCATGTCCTCCCTCACTGCATCCATAAATCTCCTCTTTGGTCTTACTCTTTGTCTCCTACCTGGTAGCTCCATCTCTAACATTCCTCTACCAATATATCCACTGTCCCTCCTCTGAACATGTCCAAACCATCTCAATCTGGCTTCTCTAGCTTTTTCTCCAAACCTTCCTGTCTGTGTTGTCCCTCTGATGACCTCATTCCTGATCCTGTCCATCCTTGTCACTCCTAAAGAGAATCTGAGCATCTTTAACTCTGCTATCTCCAGCTCTGCCTCCTGTCTTCTGCCTATTGCAAGTGTTTCTAATCCATACATCATGGCTGGTCTCACAACTGTCCTGTAAACCTTTCCCTTCACCCTAGCTGGCACTCTTCTATCGCAGATCACTCCTGACACTTTTCTCCAGCTGTTCCATCCTGCCTTCACTCTATTCTTCACCTCTCTTCCACAGTCTCCACTGCTCTGAACAGATGATCCTAAGTATCTAAAATCCTCCACCTTCACCACCTCTTCTCCTTGTAACTTCACTGTTCCACTGTTCTCCCTATCATTTACACACATGTACTCTGCCTTGCTACGACTGACCTTCATCCCTCTTCTCTCTAACGAACCTCCACCTCTCTAGATTCTCTTCTAGTTGCTGCCTACTCTCACTGCAGATCACAATGTCATCTGCAAACATCATCGTCCATGGCGACTCCTGTCTGACCTCATCTGTTAATCTGTCCATCACCAAAGCAAACAAGAAGGGGCTCAGAGCCGATCCTTGATGTAGTCCCACCTCCACCTTGAAGTCTTCTGTCCTTCCAACAGCACACCTCACTACTGTTGTACTATTTTCATACATGTCCTGCACCAACCTAACATACTTCTCTGCCACTCCTGACTTCCTCATACAAAACCACAATTCCTCCCTTGGTACCCTGTCATAGGCCTTTTCTAAATCTACAAAAACACAATGTAGCTCCTTCTGACCTTCTCTGTACTTCTCCATCAGAATCCTCAAGGCAAATATTGCGTCTGTGGTGCTCTTTCTGGGCATGAAACCAAACTGTTGTTCACTAATCTCAACTTCCTTCCTCAACCTCGCCTCAACTACTCTCTCCCAAATCTTCATTGTATGACTCATTAACTTTAGCCCTCTGTAATTGCTACAACTCTGCACATCACCCTTCTTATAAATTGGAACCAGAACACTTTTCCTCCACTCATCTGGCATCTTATCACTCATTAAAATTTCATTAAACAACATAGTCAGGAAATTTACTGCCACTTCTCCTAAGCCAGTGCTTCTCAAATAGTGGGGCGGGCCCCCCTGGGGGGCGTGGGGTGATGCCAGGGGGGGCGCGTATGACCCTGGGAAACATGTTTTTTTGCTGTACTGTACTAGAACTAAGTGTAATTGCACATCAACAACAGTAGTTGGCAGTGGCGTTCTCACATGCGATTTACGCACAGTCTCACCATTAACAGAACATCCTCTGTCACAGAAAAAACACATATATTCCACTGAGTCGTGTCCTTTAGTCCGACAGAAGCTGACGCATCAGTGGCACAAGGAGAGAGCGTTTTTTTTTTCAGTGCTTTTAGCTTATGCAAATGAGGTGGTTTTAAGTTTCATTTCTGTAAAACGTAAACAAATGTGCGCAAAGCTGCATTAAAAACACATTAATATTTGAGTCCTCAGTGCAGTCTTTGTTGTAAGTTTCTTTCTTTTTTTTTGTTTATAATGTTAATAAAAGGATACAATGGTGTTCTAATAACAATTTTCTAGAAAAATAATACTATTTATAGTCGCACGCAGGAAGGGGGGGCGTGAAATTTTTTCTTCTTCCTAGGGGGGGCGTCACAGAAAATAATTGAGAAGCACTGTCCTAAGCACTTCCATACCTCCACTGGTATGTCATCAGGACCCACTGCCTTTCCACTCTTCATCCTCATTAGGGCCTTTCTAACTTCATCCTTTCTGATCTGATCTACCTTTTTCCTGATAGTCTGGCTCCTCATTTCTATGCTCCCTTTCATTTTCCTCATTTAACAACTCCTCAAAGTATTCCTTCCATCTACTCAACACACTTTCCTCACTGGTGACTACATTTCCATCTTTGTCCTTAATCAACCTCACCTGCTGTACATCCTTACCAGCTTGATTTCTCTGTCTTGCCAATCTATACAACTCCTTTTCTCCTTCCTCTGTGTCTAACCTATCATACAACTCCTCATATGCCTTTTGTTTGGCCTTTGCCACTTCCCTCTTTACCTCCTTTGCCCTCTCTCTGTACTCTAGTCGATTCTCTTCTGTCCTTTCACTGTCCCATCTCTTCTTTGCTAACCTCTTCCTCTGGACACTCTCCTGAACCTCATTGTTCCACCACCATGTCTCTTTGTCTTCTTTTCTCTGCCCAGAAGACATACCTAGAACCTTCCTACCTGTCTCCCTAATCACCCTGGCCGTAGTCTCCCAATCGTCTGGGAACTCCTCAACAGGGCCCAGGACGGCCCTCACTTCCTTCCTGAAGTCCTCACAACATTCCTCTTTCCTTAACTTCCACCACTTGATTTTCTTCTCTGTCTTGACTCTCTTCCTCTTTCTCATCTCCATCGTCATCTTACACACTACCATCCTGTGCTGTTTGGCTACACAATCACCTACCACCACTTTACAGTCCCTAATCTCCCTCAGATTACCTCTTCTACACAGGATATAATCTACCTGTGTGGACCTACCTCCACTCTTGTAGGTCACCCTGTGTTCCTCTCTCTTTTGGAAATAGGTGTTTACCACTGCCATTTCCATTCTCTTTGCAAAGTCTACCACTGCCTGTCCTTCCAAGTTTCTATCCCTAACACCAAACCTGCCCATCACTTCCTCATCACCTCTGTTCCCTTCACCTACATGACCATTAAAGTCTGCTACAATCACAACTCTCTCTCCTCTGGGGATGCTCTCTACCACCAAATCAGGTTCATTCCAGAACTTCTCTTTTTCTACTAACTCACAGCCCACCTGTGGGGCATAACTGCTGACAACATTCATCATCATCCCTTCTATTTCTACCCTCACACACATCAACCTGTCTGACACTCGTTTCACCTCCACCACATTTTTTGCATGTTCTTCCTTGAGGATCACCCCTACTCCATTTCTCTTTCCATCCAAGCCATGATAAAATGCATGGGATGCACAATATGGGGGAAAAATATAGAATTGTTATTTTTCTGACTAGCGTTGCGATTGCAATTTTTTTTTTAATTTACTTTTAATAATAGGATTCTGTTCAAAGTTCACATTTTAAACATGTCCAGAAAAAATTACAAAAATACTGAAATATAAACTGACAAACTAATACAAGAATCACATTTCAGAACATGTTTGTGCAGATCTAAACTACAGGGTTAGCAGTTTTAAGCATAATAAAACAGGATATTTTTGTAGTTTGTGGAGAAAATAAAGGTACTTAAAAAACTGCTAACTTTGCTATTTACCAATGGCGTCCAATTTAATTAAGAATACTTTTAAAATCACAAGTCATAAAAAATTTAATACTTGCATTTAAACATATTCTTTTACATGGTCCAAATAGAGTACTGTATTCTGAATACTTAGACTATTTTCACATTAAGTTGCATTATATTATTGTGCAGAGGAATAAAATTCCTTTTTTGTTGAACTATTTGTTATACATTTATTCATTACTAATTAGTGAAGGAAAAAGTCACATATGCACTTAACACAAGGGGAGTGTTACCATTTTTTTGCAATGCTGGAGAATTCAAAGCCTAAATTGCCTGATCAAGTACCGCCATATATTGATTTTTGTAAAGTAAGGTCCTGTATTACACAAAAGTGACAGTGAGACAGTGAAAGTGAGATTTCAATCACGTTAAAATGTTTTACGTCCTCAAAAACATACCTGGAGTTGTGTTTTGTTTCATTCACACATTTGAGTAACCCTTTATTATTAGTCTGTCTACTCCAAAGCTCAAAATGCTTCGTTCCACCTTGTGATGTCATGTAGGTAGTTTTCCAAGTTTTACCTTTTGTTCAGCAGAGATTGAGAATTCCAGGGCTGAAATTACCTAAATGGCTCTCGTGAAGGTGTATGGACTTTGAAAACATAGTGGAGCACTTCCTGTATTACTACATGACATCACAAGTGCTCACAAGTGCTTTCTCTTTGAGAGAAGAACTCAACCTAAATATACAGGGTTTGTGTGTTAAACGTGTGTGAATGAAACAAAACACAACTCCAGGTATGTTTTTGATGTTTTTTATTATAAAATATAATAGATCAGAAAATAGCTTAATATGGGCCCTTTAAATGAAAAAGGGCCAATATTAAGAATAAGCAGCATATGTGTTCCCACATTGTTCATATCTGGTTGCTTTAAACAGGGAGGCCATTGTTCTGGGCACCACAGACTTCACAGAGGAGGACATCGATAAAATCATGGAGGAGCTGGGAAAGGAGTTCAAAGGGAACGCGTACCACCTGATGCACAAAAACTGCAACCACTTCTCCTCCTCATTGTCAGAGGTAGGTCCAACACAGCCCTGTCCAAAGTCCAGAACACTGTACCCCAAATATATCAGAAAATCCCACCTGACATATAATATTTAGCTCTATTTAAAGATGCACTATGTATCTTTTCTTGTGGAGGTCTGTCACATGTTTGACTCCATAGAGATGTCACTGCTTTGTCTAAAATGTTTAATAGTATGGCATTAAAATTAACTTAACAAATTAACTAATCTTGTAAGTATTTAATTACTATTTTCTATTTAATTACTATTTAATTATTATTTTCATTGCCCCAATATACATAAAAAATGTGTACATAAATATGAGTGTGATTGCCTCTCCACAGATCTGACCCGTAACTTGGCCTGCTTGTGTCCATGGAGATAGATTATCTTATAAGGCCAAACTGTGGAACATTCCAGGCATATCAAGGAAATCTTTATGCATACCAGCTGGTGGCTAGCAGTCCATCAGAAAAGTTAAAAGAACCTTTAAAAGAAAATACAGCTCTGGAAAAAAATAAGAGACCACTGAAAAATTATCAGTTTTTCTGATTTTACTACTTATAGGTATATGTTTGAGCAAAAGGAACATTTTTGTTTGAGTCTATAAACTACAGACAACATTTCCCCCAAATTCCAAATAAAAATATTATTGTTTAGAGCATTTATTTGCTGAAAATGACAAATGGTCAAAATAACAAAAAAGATACATGTTTTCAGACCTCAAACAATGCAAAAAAAACAAGATCATGCATCTTGGCATGCTCTCCATAAGTCTTTCACATTGTTCTTGGGTGACTTTATTCCACTCCTGGTGCAAGAACTGAAGTAGCTCAGCTTTGTGCTTGTGTTGGAATTCAACAGACGCTGGAATGGAATGGCTGTAATACATGTAGAGATGCAGAGTTCAGAAAAAAATGCAGTGGTTTCTTTTTTTTCTTCCCAGAGCTGTATAAAGGAGCCTAAAATTCAGTGTTTCTCACAAGTTCATACAGTGACTATGGTGACACCAGCTATCCATATTTGAATAATTTTATTAAAGATCCCATGACATGGTACTTCTTGATGCTTTTATATGGCTCCTTAATGGTTCCCTAATACTGTAAATGAATCCTTCTTCAAAATCAACACTCAGTGCATGAGAAACAGAGATAAGATGAGAAAGAGTCATAAATATCTCTCTCACACTCTTTATTCTGGGCGTTGTTGCTTGAATTCAAATGAGGAGAAATAAAATGTATTATTATTATTATTATTAAAAGAGATGGCCAATAGTAGAGGGTGGGGGCGTGGCCAAACTCTCCGCTCAGAGCTCAGAGCCCACAGCTGATCCATTTCCGTGTTTTTGCACGGGGGAGAGATTTGAAGCGTTCCATTGAAAAATAAACACATTTCCACATAAAATAAAATTAAACCACTGCTGTTCAAAGGTCCAGAGGCTCAGATAAAGGACTTCTGAGCCTAGAAACACTCGGACGTGCCTCCAGGCAAATAAAAAAACGCATTTCACATTGCCTAGCGCATTCACAGTCCAAACTCTCCGGGCGTGATTTACAGAGACGCTGAGTACAGACAGACGGGGGTGGAACTGCATTTGCATTTCTTTTTTCGATCTGACGTCAATAAGGTGCCTTGTTCAAAATCGCCCGTTTGAGCTCCGATTTTTTGTAAAGCAGAAAAGGATCGCAAATGCTCAGTTTAGACATTTCACAACTTTTAGCCTAAGCAGGGTAGGGGAGCTCACATTAACGTTCAAAAACCTCAGAAAGTGAAAATTTCATGCCATGGGACCTTTAAAATACAATATATTTCAAACTAGAGATTTAATTTGTCAGCTGGACAAAAGTTTTTTTTGTTGAATACATTTCACAGCTCATCCGAACTGCTTCTTCATTCCTGGTCAGATTGCTGGTGGACATTGCCTGTATCTACCTGAACGGAGGAGGAGCTAACTAAATGTTCTCTTTTTGTTCGTAGTTGCTGTGTGGGCGTGAGATTCCGCGTTGGGTGAACCGCCTGGCGTACTTCAGCTCCTGTATCCCGTTCCTCCAAAGCTGCCTGCCCAAGGAGTGGTTGACGCCAGCCGCACTGCAGTCTCACATCAGCATGGGCCTACACAAGGACGACCAGCACGACTCCAGCGATGATGACCCAAACTCTCCATCAGGGGGCGCCGCGACAGGCTGCTCCTCCCATGGTTGCCGTCACACCAGGGTCTGACCCACGCTACAGAGATGTACTATAATGTTGAACTGTGGGTCCTTCATTTCCATTGGCCCAAACAACCACCTGACCTCTAGAATATGGGAAATAGCTGCTGCCACTGTTAGGACAAGCCATGGCCTCTGTAAAAATTCAAGAGGCAAACTTTAATTTAGAGCTGTGAAAAATGCTCGGACTTGACAACAGACTGCTACAACTTTGTATTTATTACTATTAGTCTTTTCCATGGAGTTTTAAACTTTTGTCCCTGGCTTCAGAGCTGTTTGTTTTTAACCAGATTCCTACCCCGAGTCATAAAAATGTTGGGACAATGCGTGGAAAAATATCACAAACACATTTTCTGCTGATCTAATAGAAGCCTTTTGTTCACATTGAGACATACCACATATCAGGTATTTTCACTGTTTTTAACACCAATGTAATAAACCATGTTTAAATCAATAAACTGTCTAAGGGGGAGAGAGCCTAATACTTGCAGCTAATAACATACATACATATAATATTGAATAAACTATCCCATTCAGACAAGTTGCTGCTGTCAATCTCCAACATAAAAAAGCTTTCATGTGTCCATTGTGAAAAATGCATTTATGGATTCTGCAAATGAGTGTGGGCAATTATTCACATATTTACTGGTGTTCCCAACTGTTTTTAATATAGGCAAAACAAAAGACTGTTCATATTGGGGAAATAACCAGGTAAACCCTTATTCTTTTAAATAGTAATGTTTTTGTTCAATGACCTCAATGTGGCCTTCAGTTAATAATGTTGAATACATTTTCTTTGGCCATTTTAGAGGCAACTATAGAACGAGGATTTGACTGCTCCTCAGAATGAGTAAAGAAGATGTTGCATGTTTAAATTACATGATAAACAGGAAATCTAGCTGAAAATTATTCCTATGGTGCAACCTGCAAATGAGTCAGGGTTTTTTTCAGGCCCTTAAGTCCATTTGGAAGAGCTCTGGCATTGAAGAATTACAACTATACAAGGGTATTATTAATTCAATAAACTGGTAACATTGCTACCTTGTCAAAGTCTATGAGAATTTTATCAAATCAACTCCTTGCAAAACCCCTGCTTTGTTACAAGACAAACGCAAATATTGTTCACTCATCTCAGAAGAGTTGAGCTGCTCTAAATGCACAACTGGTAACTTTGTCTTGTTTTTATTGGAAAATAAGAATTACAGCTATGGAACAATTTCTAAAATATGACTATTCCCAATCCTAGAGGTCTGTTTCCTAACAATATCACAATTTAAGTGGATTCCTTAACAAATATGTCAAGACTGTGTCATTTTGGTGCTCTTCAATGTATTTTAATCAGGTACAGCGGTGTCATTGCTAACGCAGGCTTGGAATGTATGAGATGGAAAAATGGTGATCCTAAATAATACACATACACAAATGGATTATATAAAATACTCTTTGTAATGGAGCTATGTTGAAACTGTCATTTTAGTACAGTATGTTTTTTTTTTCTCATCTGAGAATGCACCATCCAACTTTTACAGTAATTTCACATTTTACTTTCACATTGGTTATTTTACTCTTTCTTAAATGTGCTTGGGATTGGCAGAGAAAGTACGCAAATTTATGAGCCCTTAAGTATTACTTTTTATTACTTACTTATTTATTTTATGCATACAAGGTTCTCACTTGCACTATGGTGGACTCTCCAGTTAATTTAAACATAATGTCCCTAAACCCTCAGGTCCAATAAAGTCCCCTAATTTGAAGTAAAAAACAAAAAAAACATCATATACACATTGCTACATGAAATTTTGGTTTGATCTTAAAAATTATTTGCACTTTCATATAATTTCTAATTTGTTCTAATATTTTTGTTTACACTTAAAAAGAAAATAATTCCAAGCATCCTGACATAACAATTGATCTATCTTTTGAACCAAACTGAAATGTACTTTTCCTTCCCTGTTAATCCTTTTTAACTTTTCATTCCTGTTACTTTAGATTGTGGCAATCTTATAGTTACAAGTGTAAAATCAGTCAGTCCAGATCCTAACATTTTAAGGAGCCTTGACAGGAAAATCCCCCCATTTTTATTGTTCCTTTATTTATTTGTTATTGGTCACCGAGTGTCTTATGTACTGTATATATTTTAGTTGACCATGGATTAGTATTATTGACAACTTTTACACAGTATTTTACAAGTATTTTTTTCCCATTGTGTCGTCATTGTCCACCTAAACGTCTTTCCTGACAACTTCAAGAATGATCAACGTAGTAGAATAAAGATGGAACCAAAAAAAAAAAAAAGATTGGATTCATTGTCTGGTACTTCCACACATCACCACCAAATGCATAAAAGAAATGTCACATATTTAGTCACGATAACACATTTTGAAACATGATAATATCACCACAAAGAAATATTCTAATGAACGATCATATTGAAACTACTTTATGCCATGGACAGAATATCAATAAAGCAGGATAATACCAGTAAACCAGTTTTTAAATATGTATCGATAAAAAGCATGAGATGAAACAAATGAACAGCAGAATGAAACAATAATTGACCATAGAAGTTATTTATTCTACCCTCTTCGGTTAAAATCATACTTTTCTTACATAAAGATGGCAAAAATCTCATCACTTTTGCAAAGAAATTGTACACATGATAAATATTGAGCACAAAAATATATTGATCCAGCTTTCATATATTGAACCTCAATATAGAAATTATCGTGACGGGCCTAGGACCTGATCTAGGAATTATCATACATTCATATCGCGTTGTACACAGACACTGCAGGCAAGTAGTAAGGAAGTAGTAAGTAGTAAGTCTTGCCCACAGAATTATAGCAGCGGTAGTCAATCACAGAAGTTTCATGAACATGTTCTTCCATGTTAATGACTGAAATAAAAGCAAAATTCAAAGCAGACAATAAGGATATGTCTGATTTTATGTCAACAAATATTAACTTTTGTGATTAAGGTTTTATAGTTTTAGTTGGACAATATGCAAAAAAGGAACAATTTTTGTACAGCTTAAATCACAAATTCAAGCCTTGATCACTTTTCCTATACATGTAATGTTGTCTTTAGGAGGGAACAAGAGCCATCTCACACATCTGAGATCAATGTGATTCATTGATTCATCACTTCAATGTGATTGTTCAGATCCACCTGTCACTTACTCATGCATGACAGAGATTCTGTGTATGAAAATAAAACTGGCTTATAGTCATTTTGCCCAGCACTAAATCTCCTCCCAAAAACAAAAACAAAATATAGCTGCAAGCAGCAATGTGGGACCAAGCACTGAAGGTTCATGTAGGCCTCAGCATGTAGGCCGCATGCAGGGTCTGACAGGATCTAACAGAGCCTGACAGGATCTAACAGAGCCTGACAGGATCTAACAGAGTCTGACAGGATCTAACAGAGTCTGACAGGGTCTAACAGGGTCTGACAGGGTCTAACAGAGTCTGACGGTCTAACAAAGTCTGACAGGGTCTAACAGAGTCTAACAGACCCTGTTAAAACAGGGTCTAACAAGGTTTAACAGATCAAAGACACATCAAAGACAGATCGGTTGCTAGGTGCGTTGCTAGGCAATTCCTGAAAATTCCTGAAACTTTGACCTGCTGGTGGCACTAGACGGTTGGGGCTGGGGGCCTATAAATCGCTGTGGGTAATGAGGAGACTGGCTGGAATGTGCATGCAAAATTTCACAACTTTCAAGATCAAGATCAATAAAGTCTTATCTTATCTTTTACCAGACGGTTCTAGGGGTTGCCATAGACTCCCATGTGGAGAAGAATATAGAATAATAATAATAATAAATATAGCTGCAAGCAGCAATGTGGGGGCCAAGCACCGTTTGACAGGGTCTAACAAGGTCTGACAGGATCTAACAGAGTCTGGCAGGGTCTGTTCTGACAGGGTTAGACCCTGTCAGAACAGACACATCAAAGACAGATCAAAGGTTGCTAGGTGCATTGCTAGGCAATTGACAAATTTCTGCAACTTTGACCTGCTGGTGCCACTAGACGGTTGGGGCTGGGGGCCTATAAATCGCTGTGGGTAATGAGGAGACAGGCTGGAATGTGCATGCCAAATTTCACAACTTTTTACCAGACGGTTCTAGGGGTTACCATAGACTCCCATGGTGAAAGGAATAAAGAAAAATAATAAGAAGAATCAGGAGACCAGACACATCAAAGGAAAGATCAAAGGGTTGCTAGGCAATGTCGCTAGGCAACACAGAGCAAACACTATAGGGTGCCTAGCACCTACGGTGCTTGGCCCATAAAAATAGGTATAAGTCCTTTAAATCCAAATGGTGGTCCTTCTTCAGCTGAACAGACTGTAGTTTTTATTATCCTGGGGTTAACTGTGACTGAACCACTCGTTTGTGAAGCATGTCACATCTATTTGAGCAGATGGGGCACCACACAAAAAGCTCCATCAGTTTATCTTCCTGCACAATAAACTACGACTTCTGTGGAGGGATTTCTTTGCTAGAAAAATATTAAGACAATTATTAACCAAAATTATTGTCACTCCTCCCCACCCCCACCCACCCAGAGAGGGCAAGCCACCTTTTTCCGGTCGAGAACCATGGCCTTGGATTTGGAAGAGCTGATCCTCGTCCCAGCCGCTTCACACTCGGCTGCAATGCCCCAATGCACGCTGGAGGTCCCGGTTCGATGAAGTCATCATTACAACATCATCTGCAAACAGCAGAGATGAGATCCTGTGGTTCCCAAACCGGATCCCCTCCGGCCCCTGACTGCGCCTAGAATTTCTGTCCATAAATATAATGAATATGGAGTAAGGTGAGCCTTCTGACCAAGTGGTGCAGCGATAACAATCTCCTTCTTAATGTTGAAAAGACCAAGGAGATTGTTATTGACTTCCGCAGAGGCCCCACCCAGCACCCCCCACTGTCCATTAACGGTCCTGCTGTAGAGAGGGGGAGCAGCACCAAATTCCTGGGGGTGCACAGGCGAGGTCCTTACTGATGTAAGGACCTCGCCTGGACAGCGAACACTGCATCACTGGCAAAGAGGGCTCAGAAGTGCCTCAATTTCCTCTGCAAACTGAGGAGAGCTGGAGCCCCCCCACCCCCACCATGACCATCTTCTACCGAAGCACCATTGAGAGCGTTCTGACCAGCTGCATCACTGTGTGGTACGAGAGCTGCACTGAACAGAACAGGAAAGCCCTGCAGCGCATAGTGAATGCAGCTGGGAGGATCACTGGTGTCTCTCTCCCCTCCCTCCTGGACATTTTTAACACCCGCCTCACCCACAGAGCGTCCAGCATTGTGGGTGACCCGAGCCACCCCTCACACAGCCTCTTCAGCCTCCTGCCCTCGGGAAGAAGGTACCGGAGTCTCCGGGCCCACTCCACCAGAGTGTCAAACAGCTTCATCCAGCAGGCTGTCAGGAAGCCCATCCCCATATTGGCATAACACTTTAAAAACTGCTGCTAAGGACTACTGTTGAACTGTTGCATATATTTACTACTGGAATTTTACTATTGTTGTACTGCTGTTTACTACTGTTATTGCACATTCACTACTGGAATTTTACTACTGTTGTACTGTTGTTTACTACTGCACTGGAATTACTACTGTTGCACATTTATTTTTATCTTAACTTTCAATGCACATTCTATTGCACATTACCATTTCACTGCTGTTTCTTCCATTGCACATTTTTGATGCACACTGCACATTTTTGGACATCGTAAATACGTGAAAAGTCCCTCAGTCGTCCAGGTAGAATCCATGATCAAAGGAGAAGTTCAATTTGTCAACTGGACAAAGTTTGTTTGGTTGAAAACGTTTCGCCGCTCATCCGAGAGGCTTCTTCAGCTCTGGCCCTCATGCTGGTTCGACCCTGTTTATATCTAGCTGCAAGGGAGGAGCTAGCTTCCCTGAACAAAGCATCTGTAAATAGGTATTTATTTATTCTGTTGCACTGCTTTCAGATTTTAGATTCTAGATTTTCTTTTATGTTTGTCTTAGATAGTTTTTGTTGTGTTTTGTCTTCATATTGTATTTTTTGTGCATTGTCTTTTTAGGATTGACGAATGTTGAACACAGAATTACAATAAAGCTGTCTTTGATCTTTGATCTTTGATCATTGAAGCCGTGCAATCAAGTGGATTTGTGACAACCTAATATGCAACACTTACGAAGACCACCCATTCAGACTGAGTACTGATTTGTAAGATTAACTAGTACAGTTACCAAAGATCCGACAGAGTCCCAAACCGTCACGCACGTTTTCAAATCTGGGAACAAGGCGTTTCCGGTTCCGTGTTTCGTCGCCATTTTGCTACAGTTCGTGACACGCAGCAGCAGCGCAAAGTTTCAGCCCGCGACAGAACAAGCTTATAGTCGCCTTCAGGAGATCCTTTTGGTAAGATTAATACAGATACAAGCAGTTAGTGATAAAGTAAAAAAAAAAAAAATAGTATTGCGCATTTATTTAAGCTTTGTGATTGTTAAAGCTATCACTATGTAACATAAACGGTAGAGCACTAAGCTAGCTAGCTGCTAATGTTTTTCCAAATGCGCCTTAGCTTTACAAACACGTAGATTTTGTCTAAATGGTTAATACTCAATTTATTTTTTAAAAAAAGAAGGTGATTTTCTATATTTGCTGAAAATACCCCTTACGACATCATGTTTTGCCGTCTGGGCTGGAGCATTATCGAGCTGGCAGCCATCATCGCATGGAGATCTTTGGATGTTGGTCAAGGAAACTCTAGCACATTGTAGGCCTAGGTTACTGTGAGCTAAAATATTCATTTTAAATGGCTTTTATTTAGTTTTGGAAATGTCTCAGTTGAGTTTTTAAATTTCAGTCTTAATTCGGGTTCTTAGATTTTGTTTTTAGATATTTTTTAAAACAATATTTAAAAGTTTTATAATAAAACAGTCCCAGCACAACGTGAATTGTAGCTATCATATAATGTATGATAATTAATATAATAATGAATACAACGTGTAGTTATATTTTTATGTTTTTAAAGAAAAGTTTTTTTCAATTTTTTTGTTGTAGTACTTTTACGCAGTATATTTTGAATAAGTGGCTTTTCAGTTGGTCTTTTGTTATTACTGTGGTCTCATTATCATCCAAAAAGATCTTTCCACGTGCTATTTGCATTGAAACAGCCGCAGACATGGCTGATAAGAATAAACTGGTCTAGCAAGAACTCCCTAATCTCAAGATTTTAACCAATCCACAACTGCATTTTCACCCCTGGGAGCATTCCCTTTGGACCACCCACTGTAAATACACCACCTGTGCTACAGTTTTGCTCAGTAGTAACTAACAAGGGAGGGAGAGAGACTTGTTTGTGTGCTCTTGAGTCTGTTCACCATTTGACTCACTTTTTGTATGACTCTGTTGTTCTTCAGTTCGAGATGAGTGGTTGTCGTGTTTTCATTGGCCATCTGAGCCCACATGCCAGAGAGAGGGACGTGGAGAAGTTTTTTAAAGGATATGGCCGAATCAGGGAAATAAATTTGAAGAATGGTTTTGGGTTTGTGGTGAGTACGTTTAATGCTCTGTTTAATTTATGTGTTAAAATTGTGTACAAATGGGGTTCCTTCTTCTTTTTTAGGAGTTTGATGACTACAGAGATGCAGATGATGCTGTGTATGAGTTGAATGGGAAAGACTTGTGCAATGAAAGGTAATATAAACCTAAATCTAAAGTGGCCTAAAGATGTGTGCGTTTGGGTACTATTAGTGGTAACCAGTCAAAGAGATTTTTTAAGGTTTATTTTAAAATGGTGTGATCACAAATTTGGCAACTGTAGCCTTTCTTTGAGATAGCTGTTTACTTAAAAGTTTGAGTGTGTTAACATTAACAAGAGCTGGTTAATCATCTCTCACACCAGTGCCATTGTCTGTAACACATTCACATGAGCCTGGCAAATACCAGTTTAGTGTGCTAATTATTTAATATGCATTTCCTAAATTCCAACCAAAGATTATAATAGTTTTTTTTCCTCAAAATATGGAGCATTTTCCAAATGAATTGCCAATGTGCTGTTAATTATTCTATGAGATGTAGTAGTTAATTATTCACTGCTAGTTGTACTGTGCTCTACAATCTGTCCTTTGTAGAGAAGACATTTTGTATGTTTTTTACTGTAAATCTGGACAATATTTTATACTAGTTGTTCCATTAATGTATATTTTTCTTTATTTCCCAGAGTGACTGTTGAGCATGCTCGGTCCAAGAGAGGTGGAGGCAGAGGAGGTGGCCCAGGCATGGGGCGCTTTAGCAGTTATGGCTACCCTTCGTCTCGTAGTGCAGGATCCAGGTGAGCTCCTGTCTGACAACAGTAAACAAAACAGTAGTCAAAGCACAGACAAGGAGCTTTTGTTAGTCATCAGACCTGAGTCAACAATAGTGTGAAGGGGCACTTGTTCCCTTCTGAGGCCAAACTGAAATACTAACTGTTAAGCAACTAACTGGAGCAGGGATCTTTGGTTTAAGTGAATGCTTTTCCTGTTTCACAGATACGGGCCCCCTGTGCGCACAGACTACAGGCTGGTTGTGAAGAACCTCTCCACGCGCATAAGCTGGCAGGTAAGAGATCCATTTGAATTGCTATTATCACTTTTTATACATACTTCCAATATACTATTTTGTAGTATGCATTATATTTAGAAATTGGGTCTATTTTAGTCATAAATGCTTGATGATAGCTTATAACATACAAGGTCCCCAGATAGACTTCCATCTTGAGTTTTCCTGTAACTGCTGCCCTGATATGGTCTCCTATTATCAGAGACACATCCTTTTGTGGAAGTGTGTAGTGCCCTCTGCTGGTTGTTTTTCTCAATAGTGTCCATTTGGTGCCTTTCCTCACACGCAGTTGCTGCCGGTCTAAAGTCTTGGCTGGTCTAGCGCAGGATACGGTAGCCTTAGGAGGTTCTGGGTTGGCTCGCCCTTCAAATCTACGGCCCCACTCTCTCCCATTTGGTCTAATTGTTGCTGCTGAAGCTGGGGGCGTGTGGACTTGGGCGCACACCCCTCGCTCTGCTTGCTCTGGTGGTCCTTACTTTGGAGGCCGGATGCTGAGTCAAGGCCGTGGCCGGTTCTCAAGGGCTTAACACTGCATTGGTCCCATTTGCTATTTGGACAAGTGGCTCTATTCTTGTGTCTTCCTGGGTTTGGAACGGTGAGTAGCAAAAACTCATAGTTTAAACAGGGCTGGGTGGTGTTGGGGTCAGGGCGAAAACACTTGTCTATACATTTTTGCATTCAAATGGATAGACATGCAGTGACCATATATATCAGCATCAATTGCATTATCATTGAACTGGGCAGTCAAATTTAGCTGTGCCTGGACCATACTGCATTTGTTTTTTGACAAAGTTCAGTATAAATGGGACTTGTTTTTGTTTTTTAAACATCCTTCCATTTGTACATGGGGGGAATGTTTTTGGCTCTGGTCCTTGGCTTTGAATATCATTTTAATAACGTAGTGATAAGTTAAACTCTCTATAAAACACATTTTTGCCCAGTCTCACCTCCAGGATAGCTGTAAATTAGTAAAATCTGATAATATTTTCAACTCAGATTTTTGTCTCATCTAATACAGTATTTATTGTAGTATTATGACCTCCATTTGTATGAAATACCACTTTGTTCACATTGGTTTGCTGTGTATGTACACACTTTGGTTACTTGTTTCTTTCCCTCAGGTCTGAAGGCTATCATCTGAAATGAAGATTGTACAATGTTTTACTGAATATCTCATTACTATTATTACAGGACCTTAAAGACTTGATGAGAAAAGCTGGAGAAGTCACTTTTGTGGATGCTCACCGACCCATACAAAATGAAGGGTATGGAATTCTACTATGGTTATATTTGAAGATTAATTAATTTTTTAAAATAATTTTGGATTGACTGCTTCTTTTGTAATTGCAGTGTGGTGGAGTTTGCTTCCCGAAGTGATATGAAGAATGCCCTCTCCAAACTGGATGGGACTGACTTGAACGGACGGAAAATCAAGCTGTATGAGGACTCCAAAGAGTAAGTGCTTGATGATAATGTACACTCAAAGTATCTACTTTTGATGCTATATTTAGTTTCTATTAGTATCTGGGTATCATTTCTTGATGCCCAAAATGCCACTGCAATAAATTTAAACCACCCTCTATTCTGTACAACATATGGACATATGTAGCATAAAATTATGTTCCGCACATTTAAAAATCCAGTAATAGTTGGACACCTCCCTCGGGAGGTGTTCCGGGTATGTTCCACCGGGGGGAGGCCCCGGGGAAGACCCAGGACACACTGGAGGGACTATGTCTCCCGGCTGGCCTGGGAACACTTTGGGGTCCCCCCGGAGGAGCTGGAGGAAGTGTCCGGGGTGAAGGAGGTCTGGGAGTCCCTGCTTAGACTGTTGCTCCCGCGACCCGGCCCCGGATAAGCGGAAGAAAATGGATGGATGGATAATAGTTGATGAGTAGAATATTACTAAAGCTAATTTAGTTGAGTGATCACATTCACCTTATTCTGCTGGGAGCTGCTCTTCCATTGTTGGTGGCACTTGTGGTTAAGCAGGAATCCTATTCATGAATTAAAATCCTATAAAAGTGTTGCAGCTAAAATGTTTTAAAAATGAGTTTGTTTTAAAAACTTTCTGTGTTCCTTAAATGGTGTGTTTATCGTCTCTCCTTCAGTCGTAGCCGCTCTCGCTCGCGCAGTTACTCGAGGAGCCGCTCCCGAAGCCGTGGTCGGTCCAGGTCCAGGTCCAGGGGCCGCAGCAGGTCCAGGTCCAGGAGCAAGAGCAGGTCCAGAGGCAGCAGGACTCCAGAGAAGAAGAGCTCCGGATCCAACAAGAACTCCAACAAATCCCCTCCAAGGTCTAAGTCCAGATCCAAGTCCCAGTCTAGGTCTAAATCTCGTTCCAAATCCAAGTCCAGATCTCGCTCCCCAGCTCCTGTTCAGAAAGCACAATCTCGCTCTAAATCTCGCTCTAAATCTCGCTCCAAATCTCGCTCCAAATCTCGCTCCAAGTCTCGTTCCAAGTCTCGTTCCAAGTCCCGCTCCAAGTCACCCTTCATATCTCCCTCCAAGTCCAAGTCTCGATCCAGGTCTCGATCCAGATCTCGTTCAGCCTCCGCAGACAGCAAACACTGAAACTTCCCTTGTACCATATTGCAGGACTGGTTGTAATCTTAATTTGTTTTGGTAATGGAGACAAGAATATTGCCTTCCGCTTGGCGGCCTCTTTTTAACTTAATTCCCATGCTTAAATATGGCCAAGAGCAGCTCTGATTCAAGTAATTTATTTTTGGGCAATTACTTACTTTTTTTTTTTTTTAAAGAACAATTTACTTAAAGGGATAGTTTGGTTTTTTTTATGTGAATCTGTATGGCATCCCCTTCAGCAGTGTCGCGAATTAACACTGGCTTACTCCTGACAGTGTCCTGTGAGCCGAATTCTTCCCCGGTTCTGGTGTGCAACTGTTTTGTGACGCAAATATATCACTTTTTGGACAAATATTGTTTTGAGAAGAAAAACGAGCTTTATTAACTCATTAACTGTCCCCGCTAACTTGCCGGACCTACTTTTGTCAGCGCCAGAACCGGGGCAGAACTCTGCTCAGAGGACACTGTCAGGGGTAAGTCAGTGTTAATGCGCGACACTGCTGAAGGGGATGCCATTCAGATTCACATAAAAAAAAACAACGAACTATCCCTTTAAATCAGTTAACTTTATGGTGAAGAAAGCCGTCAGCCTGCGATCTGCCTTGTAGCCTTACGATCCCTGTACTGCTTTGCATTAGGCTGTACGCTAGTACTAGATGAATCATTTATTTTACATTGATGTTAAACTGTGATTAACTTCTAAAAGGCACTAACAAGGTCCTAGTTTGGGATTTACAGCCCTTAAATCTAAAGAAAATCACTGGTAATGTGTAAAGTTCTGCAGCAATCTTGTTATCCATTTTTTATAAATTGAAGTGTATGAGGGCCTTGTCTGTTCAATGTCTGATTTTCTTTTTTTTTTTTTAGTTTACCGATTTGTTAAATGTCATTCCAGCAGGAAATTGTCTCTTCATTTAATACTAATTAAAGCATTCATACATTTTCTTTATGTATGTAGCAGTGTCCTGAATATATGGTGTGTACTGTTTATTTCTTAAAAACGTTGAATGTGAAATTAAGCTTGCATATTCAGGAAAATAAAAGTTAAAAAGACTAAGGCTTTGCTTCTTATATTTAAACATAATGGGGATTTGATCTAGGCCAACGTGATGTATGTTAACATATACTAGTATGTAGGTAGGTATTTATGGTTTCTTTTGTGTGCCTACTGCAGATTTTTTAAAACAAATGTTTTAAGCTGACATGCGTTTTACAACTCGCTTTCTCTTAAGACGTGACAGTTGCATTAATTCATGTAGGGCCTTGTGAATATAATTAATGACAATCTCAGGATTTCAGGTGAGCTTCCTTTGTCTTTCAACAACTACAAAATATAATGTGGTGTAATCATGGTACAAACGCTGCTTAATGCTGTTAAAGTTCAATATAAAATCCATTATTACTGTGATAAAATAACTTGTCAGCCTGATGCTTTGTCCTTAAGTCACCATAAGAGGGCGATGTCTGACCACAGTTGGGCATTTGACTTTCATTTAGGCCTTAAATATTTCAAAAGATAGATTTTGCAGTTTTAGTATTAAAAAAGACATGTTGGTGCTCATGTGTCGTGCAATATAATCAAATAGCCTAATTGGGGAAAAAAAAAAAAAAAGGTTTAAGGGGGACTGCTGAGGGATGCCAGAGATCCATCTAAAGCTTCTCCCTGTGCCCAAGCAAGGATCCGTCATAGAATCAGAATCAGAAAGATTTTTATTGCCATTGTCAAGTGAACAGATAAGGTGCAAACATAAAACACTAAATAATAATATTAATAACTAGAGTCTAGACACTAAATAATAGTAATAACTAAAATATAGCTATAATATAGTGAAAAAAAACAATAAGCAATCCAAATAACAAAAAGGTCCAGATGAGCAGCATCAGAACAGTAGGGCAAATAGTTGGAGTTATTGAAGAAAATCAGTTATTATATTATCATCGTGTCCTAAATTAGCCTACAAAGGACCCTAAACATGTATATATTTTTTTCTCCATGCTGTAGCCAAGTGTCTGGTAACGACTTTCATGTTTGAACAAAATTATTGTTTGGCATTTTAGGCTGCATTATGATCAGAAACATGATCATTTAATCGTTAGTGTATTGCTCTGCTGCTGTGCTCCTCCCGCCCTTTGACTGTCTCTCCCGGAGTGGCATCAGCGAGCCGCCGTACCGACACCGGACTGGAGCAGCGTGGTACAACACAACAACCAGCCCCGCGGAGAGACGAGTGTGCCCGCCCCGCCGCCGCTGCTCCGTCTGCGGACACCTCCACCACTGCAGCCCGGACATGACCTCCCACAACACCGCCTCTTTCACGTGAGAGACTTGCGGATTTTCTTCGCCTTTGCCGCGGATAAAAACTCGTGAATCGGTAAGCGTGTTTCGGACTGTCCCACTCCGCTGCGCCCCGGGATAGACGCGGACTATGGCGGAGCGAAGTGGCCGGCTCAGCTTCCCCGGGAGTGGGGCTCTGAACCGTCCCGTGCCCATGAACCTGTTCGCGACATGGGAGATAGACGGATCATCCCCCAACTGCATCCCGAGGTAAGAGCCAGACAAGCGGGTGTTGACTCGTAACTTCAGCGGGGATTGCTTTGTCATGTCACCGGAACAGAGGTACAGCGGTACACAGTTTGTCCCGGTGCCAGTGGATTGATGCCATGGCCTGTCAGTGTGGCAGTGTTGGCACGGAGCACCGTTGGTTGCCTCATTGTTTATTTACATGTGGGAATGGCTTTACATATAGTAAAATAGTGTAGTATTAGGTTGCAAACGTCAGTGATGTGAGTGATGTGTTTGATGTGGAGTTGCAGATTATGGATTAATTTGTTTTTTTGGAGGCAGTTTCCGATGGTGTTGATTCTGGACCAATGCATGTCTGGATGGTGTAATCCTACCCTTCTGGTGACTTCTGGTGATTCTGTTGCAGTTCAGGTTTAGTCTTATTTCATGTTTTTTTTTATTTTTTTAATAATAATAATAATAATAATAATAATAATAATAATAATTATTATTATTATTATTATTATTATTATTATTATTATTATTATTATTATTATTATTATAAGGATCTATCTTTTTGAGTGAGCCCTGCACTGAAAAAAGGTCTCTGGATTTGCGTAAAAAATATGGAAATGCATGCAATAAAATTATGTTTAGGCTTTGAAACGTATTTCGATCCCCTATACACATATTTTTCTCAGAACATGAATGTCACTTCTTCATGTTCATGAAATGTGATCATATCATGCTGAATATGTATATTTATCATTACCTTATCTTGAAAATAGGGTTTTTTTTATGGTTTAATTTTTATGTATAATTTAATTCTGTGTACATAATTATTTTAACATGCAATGTAAAACCTTTGCCCTTAAAATACAAAAACAGTCTTTAGTTTTCTACAGTTCTGTATTTTCTTAAATAGAATCAAACACACACAGAGCACAAGTACAGAGACACACAGCCTGTTTGGAGAATGTGAGGACTTATTCCAGTAAAGACACTCTGGTCTCTCCCTGTGGACGCAGGAATAACACATGATGAACACATTATGATGATCTACTCTGTGTTGTACATGTTTAAATATACTTAAAGCACTTATTACTAATACAATATACAAAAATGGACCTGAACAGAATCACAGTGAACAACATTATAATTGTAAATGCAGAAACAATACTCACCATGTGTTGCTTTTCTTCCTTCCAGGTAGGGCATCTGGTATAAAGTCCTCCTACTGCCACATCACCCTGTAGAAACACATGATACATGTACACTAGGAAGTATATGTGGAAAAAATATAATTGCTGTTGTTTTAGTTTTTTTATTTGAATTGATATCCTCACTTTTCAGAATGGTTAAAAAAATGACTAATATAAACTATAACATTCATGAACTTACCCACAGCTACAGCAGTGGTCTGGATATCGCTCTTTGTTGATGACTCTAGAAGCAACACATCTCAACTCTTAGTACAACTGTCACGCTCTTGTAAATGGACAGTCATGTTAATAATTTGTTGTCATGGAAACAGTCCTTACAAGAATGTTTTAACAATGACTACATTCTAGACTAGAGAAGCATATCAAATCTTTGAAAAGTCTTACCTCCAGAGCTCTCATACTCCTCCTGGATGTACACTGCATGTCCTCTGCTTCTGTAACTGTCCTGTGTCCTGAGGGTGTCCTCTGCTTCTGTAACTGTCCTGTGTCCTGAGGGTGTCCTCTGCTCCTGTAACTGTCCTGTGTCCTGAGGGTGTCCTCTGCTCCTGTAACTGTCCTGTGCCCTGAGGGTGTCCTCTGCTTCTGTAACTGTCCTGTGCCCTGAGGGTGTCCTCTGCTTCTGTAACTGTCCTGTGTCCTGAGGGTGTCCTCTGCTTCTGTAACTGTCCTGTGCCCTGAGGGTGTCCTCTGCTTCTGTAACTGTCCTGTGTCCTGAGGGTGTCCTCTGCTCCTGTAACTGTCCTGTGTCCTGAGGGTGTCCTCTGCTTCTGTAACTGTCCTGTGCCCTGAGGGTGTCCTCTGCTCCTGTACCTGTCCTGTGTCCTGAGGGTGTCCTCTGCTTCTGTAACTGTCCTGTGTCCTGAGGGTGTCCTCTGCTCCTGTACCTGTCCTGTGTCCTGAGGGTGTCCTCTGCTTCTGTAACTGTCCTGTGTCCTGAGGGTGTCCTCTGCTCCTGTACCTGTCCTGTGTCCTGAGGGTGTCCTCTGCTCCTGTACCTGTCCTGTGTCCTGAGGGTGTCCTCTGCTCCTGTACCTGTCCTGTGTCCTGAGGGTGTCCTCTGCTCCTGTACCTGTCCTGTGTCCTGAGGGTGTCCTCTGCTCCTGTACCTGTCCTGTGTCCCGAGGGTGTCCTCTGCTCCTGTACCTGTCCTGTGTCCCGAGGGTGTCCTCTGCTCCTGTACCTGTCCTGTGTCCTGAGGGTGTCCTCTGCTCCTGTACCTGTTTTGGGGAGGGGAATTCCTGAGGGACGAGCTTCACCGGAAATCATAACAGTCATGTTTCCTCAGCCTGATTAAAATATGCAGGTCTAACACTGGCCACAATCAAGCGACCTTAGTAAGATTTAAACAGGCTGGAGAGAGAATCGTAAAATGTTATTGTTGTCAAATATTTGTTTTGCAATTTGAGCAACCCCCTCTCAGACCATTTTTTCAGTGTGTGTTTTATTCAATAATCAGCAACCTGATTTGAAGTCTTCTCTGGTGGAGGGTCTACCACCTATTTACTAGAAGGTTCTTCATAGAGACAAGTGACATCACTACGTATGTCAAGTTATAGGTCAGATATGTGGAGACATGGCCTGTCACGATAACACATTTTTAAGTGCGATATATTGTTGAAGTAAATACAATAAATGATAGTATTGAAATCAAACCATAAAGCAGAATTATCCCCCAAAACTTATTCTAAATGTACAATATTGCTAGAAGTCATAAGCTGCAATAAATACATAGCAGAATGAAAAACTTTAGCACTTAGTTTGCATCTGTAATAAGTCATAGACTGAACGAGAAGTTGATATAATAATTATCATGACAAGCATACCCCTCACAGTAAGAATGGTGTTTGTTTTATGCAGCCTATTTCTCAGCAATAAACATTTGTAATTATAAATATAATACATTCAAAATAAAAGTTTAATTCCACACTGAAACATTCCATTCAAAGCACCAATATTTTAATGGAGATGAACAGGTAACATAACAGACCCCCTAAGAGAAAAGTTTTTTAAACATAAGTTACAAGCTAAATCAAAGTCCACACACACCTAGCATTTCTTCTAAGATGTCTGATTGTGTCATTTGGTTGGTGGCCTATTTGCCATATATCTCTCTAAGTGTGAGAAACCTGCTGAATGATCTCATAGACTCACACTGTGGTTAAAGCCGTGCTAATGCCCATAATCACGCAGTCAGCTGTCAGCAGTGATAACCCGCTTTATACCAGAGAGGCAGGCCTCTCTTATGACCTCTTAAACTAAACTATCCTGAGAATTAACTGCATAACCTACTCACTGGAAAGTTATAAGTTATTTTTTTGTAAGAAGACTGGCTGCATGACAATGCATTAGAATGATTGATTAATCTGAATGGCTTAAGTGTGTTAGTGGAGCATATGAGCTATAATGTAATAACCCCATCCATTTCTCTAAACTTAAAGAGAGATATGTAGCACTTGTGTTTTTAGTGCATCATTCATTCATCCAGTCACAAACTGTTGATGATAATGACTGGAACTTTCTGGGTGGAGGGTCTGTCACCATGGAGATGTTGCCTTGCCTGGAATTTTTCTCAGTGTATGCTAATGTAAAAACACCTATAATTAAATAATGAGTTTAATGTCATACTGTGGTACATTCCAGGGAATGCAATCTCCCTAGCATATCTCCATGGACACAACCAGGTGCTGAAAAGTTACATAGTGCTGAAGCCACAGCTGCCCTGAGGCAGACTGATGGAGACTGATATCATTTTACAGCCTCACACACCATTAGCACTGACACCACTATAACACAAAGGTGCAGGGATGGTGCATGAAGTGTTTTGCCCACTGACACAACAGTACTACCTGGGAGAGAGCAAGAGCCTTAATATTAATATTTTAATGAACCATCCCATTGCTCCTGAGGTGTTGTCCCTGCAAATGTGATACATTATACACCATGCTCATACAACATTTGAGCAGGGTGTATATTTGCAAATTTTCATTTGCAAATTTTCTAACAGTCATAATTTGAGGTGAGTGAACTGTTAATCCAAGAATCTGTATTGTGAGATTTTGAATACTGAACATATTTTGTGGGTACGTTTTATGGGCACAAAAATCATTGTTATTTAAGGTATCTAAACACAGTCTCAAATCAGGAATAACAGTATAAAATAAATTGTAAAACACTTTTGTCACTACTTGCCTGGAAAAATCCAGACTCATTGCTGTACCAGCAGCTATATGGATCTGAACAAATACAAAGACATATCCTTCTAGATTTCCAGGTAAGTCACTAATGGATGTGTGAAGAAATTTTAACCCTTTATTATTTCTTGTTCTTTAGATTAACTGCAGCTATTACCTTTTCATCTTCCTTGAAGTTCATATTCCATTACTTGAATCACCTCATCTTAAGTGGACCAGTGTCCTATAGATGTCAAACATTTTATATAACTTAAGTCAATCAAATAAATCACCAGTATGGACTATAATTTATACAAAATGACAAAATTTCAACTCCATAAAGCATTGGTTTCTTTTAAATTCATTGGCCTCTCTAATATGAGGGTTGAAAAGTTCACAATATGACGTAACTGCCCTTGTGAATATAAGGTCATCTATGTGTTATTATCTTTGCTCCAATTGTTCTTTGATCTGAGAAAAAACAAGAGAACGTAGGAGATGACCTTGTCCCCACTATAGGATTACAAGACTCTGTTCAATATGTGGAGCCAATATGCAGCAGTGATCCATAAACCAGATCTATGAGGCTTACTGTGTGTTGATGTCGGATAGGCATAGAACTTCAAGCCTATTTTAATGTTATTCACTGATGATAATAATTCTTATGGTAGTATTTACCATCTGTTGAAAATCTTTCTGTAACTTAAAAGTGCACTATGTAACTTTTTGGTTGGTCACCCTCTTGTTTTTATGGATATCTTATTGCTTTGCTTGGAATGTTCCACAGTATGGCATTAAACAGATTAATAGCTGGATTTACTGCCCCAAAATAACTAGAAAAATAGGCCTTCTCGTTCTGACTGTGAGCGAGGTTGCTGCTCCACAGATCTGACCCTAATTTTTACCACTGACACAAAATAATTCAAATAATATGGTACAATATGCAGTAAGTAAATAATAGCATAATGAAACAGCTTAGTAGTTAGCTTGTATCTATAATGAGTGATAGACATTATTTATTCAACCCTAAAGATCATATCTAATTGTAGAACAGGAAAAATAACAAAACGTTCTCCACTAGTCTAAAGAAAAAGTATCCATAATATTGACCTCGCTTCATCTAACATATATTGAATAATAAGTCCATATAGTAATTATCGTAACAGGCCTACTTAATTCTTTTGAACTATTGTCTTAACTGTAAAGCGCAAGATCATTTTCTGGTATAGCTGTTCTGTTGTGTGTGCTTCTGCAGTTTTTCCTGTGCAGCTAAAAGCCTTGTTACATCTTCTTCTCTCTCTGATCTGTCCCTCTGGCCTGCCCCTGCGCTCAGCTCTGATGTGTTGATGGATGTGGGGCTGATTGGGCAGTCTCTGAACTGAGCTGCACAATCTATGGATTTATCTGGCTCTTTCTTGAAATGTGACCAGGTTTAAGAGATAGAAACCTTTCGACTCCAATCCAGCAGTCATTTTCAGTCTGATCATATCTTTCAATCTCATCAAAATGAAAATGACTCTGAAACTGTTTTTACATTTCACCACTCCTGGACAAATGAGGGATTACACCAGCAATAAGGTTTAAAATAACCCAACCATGGCTGTATTAAAATATAAAAAAAAATCTTCCAGACACGTTTTTGTCCCTTCTACATTTGAACCTTCATTCAGCCAGTGCTTTTGGTCTGTCAGGAGTAATGCCCCATAGGAACCCATCACCAGATCTTGAGCTAGGATCTTGGTCAGGAATAGCTGAGGTGTGCTTTGTTTTGAGTTGATGGCATTGGAGTACAGGGGGTCTTTCAAATGGTATTTAGTGAGTATCTCTGAACAAGCTTGTAAATGAATCATATTTATCTTTAATATGGAATTCCTCATTTATTGTAATATCATTTGGTTGCCAGTTGAACATTTTAAAGATGAGATTGAATATCCCATGAACAGGAAATCTGGAGTAAATATACAAGGAGAGAAAGCCCCACTTGGCCTGGATGTTGAACTCAGGGCTTTTTGCTTTTCATATTTATGGACAACAACTTGTAAATCTCTGCCATTTTGAAATCAAAATGATGATTTAGATTTATGGTCAAGGTAGCAGTCCATGTGATAGTGACATATTTTTATTCCAGCCCTCACTGTTACACCTCTGCTCCTCCGGTTGTGTTGATTACATTGGCTCTTGGTCTGTGGAGTGCAGTGCTTTGCTGTCTCTGTTCTTCTCTATTGGCTGCTGTCTGTCAGGGTTTGGACAAGTGGAAGGGAATAACAGACTAAGATGCTTATCAGATGCTCTCAAGGTGAAACCTCCATCCACAGAGCCCAGTTTGTCTTTCCCAGAACATTTGAAATTTTCAGTAACTATTATTATTTTTGACCAGATTTCCACAGGTTCTCCAATCCAACAGTTTGTGTGAGGATATGTGCTAGGATTGTCAAGACTAGTATTGAAAATCAGATACTACTCTATACTAAACTAGTATTGAAACTAGGTACTTATTTGTCTAGGTATCAATACTAAAATTGTCACATTCACAGGACAGAAATGAACCTTTCCTGAATAGCTTCAGAATGATCTTGAGTTGTATGAGAACAAAACCACATGCATCATAATATAAAAGAAAATGTTATTTAATCTTGAAAATCACATTCAAAAAAAAATCGTTAGAACCAAAATTAAGTTTGAAATTTTAGTACTGTGACAACTAGTGTTGTCACAGGTGCGCACCTCATGACAGGTTGCTTCTGTGAAATTGTCAGTGTTTTGCTTATAACAGACACAGGACATTTTTCTATTGCAAAAAGCATTCAAAACTTGCACTTAAGGTCTTTGGAGTTTTAAATATGAACCTTGAAATAGCAGAACATTGGATTTTTCTTCCCTTTTACATTTTATTAACAAAAAAGAAGGAAAAGTGCCTCTAGGCCTTGTGCATTGTCACATCTAGCATAGAGTTACCTAACTTACTAGACAAAAAAAATTATGAATAGAAAATATGGGTCCCTGAGTGTAACTATGATGTTACCTATTATACAACAAAAACAAAAATAGACAAAAACTAAACAAAACCCTCCCACACTCCACCCATCTTTCCACATTCAACACATACACAAAACTACACAAAAACACTGGGTAAACAAACATCAAATGTCAGTCAAAAGTCCAGTCCTGTCAAAATGTTAAAGAAAGGTATCCATATCTGTTCAAAATCCAGACGCGTTACAGACTGTAAAATGAAATCGTAAATCTCACATTAATGCATGTTCACTGGTTGGTTTTCCCATTTTGAAACCCAATCCATACTGTATTTTTTGTACTGTATAGTCAGACAAACATTTCAACTGACTGTGTTCAACTGTGTTCCCCTTTGTATAGATCTTATCCTGTTTAACACAGTCCAGTTTTCAGTCTCTTCTTCAGTCTGTAGCTGTGGAGTCCCTAAAGCCCACATCTATTAAAGCAGCTCTTATGGAAGTGCCAGGTCTGATCTGTATTCTTTGGTTGAGCGGTTAGTCCGGGACACTTGCTTCTCTGCACACTATCACACTCTTTTATCACATTCATATTTGACAGGTGAGCCATAAGGGTTTACTGATGGACCACATGGGTTAAGTGCCCTTGCTCTGCAAATATAGATAAATGTATTACTGTGTGCTGTTGCTATCTAAAATATATGGCACTACTACTATTAGCAAGTTATCACTAGGGGTGGGTATTGGCAAAGAAGTCACGATTCAATTCGAATCACGATTCATATGCCACGATGCGATACAATCACGATGCATCACGGTACTTGAATTATTGCGATGCATTGCAATATATTCGACATACTTCAGTGAAAATGTACCAAAAAAAAGAGGATAACTTAAATATCAGTGGCTGTGTATCTGGGTAGTGTCTTCAATTGATACATAACTCTGAGCAACTCAATTCATAACTGAATTTATTGAATAACAAAAACAAATAAACCAAATCAATAACAAAAAAGTGCATAGGATGTGCATAGGAGTTTTTCTAAAATAAAAAATGATGTTCAAACATTTGCCATTTTGGAGGTAGCTACCATCATAACAAACAATACCCTTTCACAAAGAAAAAAGTGCATAGGATTTATAAAAAAACAAAACAAATAATAATTAATGTATTTATTAATAATTAATTAATTAATAATTAATTAATAATAATCGATTTTTGGCATCAAGAATCGATGCAGTATATTGTCAAAGTTAGTATCGCGATGCATTGTCATGACGATTATTTTGCACACCCCTAGTTATCACATTATTGATAGTATTCTGAATGTTGTTTTGACTGTATCAAAAATATAAATAATATTTTGACACATTGGAGAGTAATTTACACTATTATGCCCATAACAAGACAATTAATTTGTCTGCAGACAAAAAAGTTAACAACATTCATGTTTACAGTGTTTTGTTTTTTTTTAGTTCTAAACCTAAAGCCTGCATTTCAAATGCAGGTCCAGAGACGGATCCTGTTAAAGAACATCTTGTCTACTGTTCATAATATTAAAATAAGATATGAACAACACTGGATGTCCTTATTACACTCCTGCAGTATCCCACAATGCACTCTGTCACCTTGTTGTGACATATAAAAAAGAGGGGCTTTCATCTTCATTGTGCACTGAGAATGCAATGTGACTTGAGGCTTTTGAAGTGTGAATTGTTGAGAGAAAAACGTTAGTGTTCAGTCCCCTCTAAGCTTCTGGTTGTCCTCAGTCTGAGGTGCTAATCATTTATAGTTAATGTGTGATATCACCTATTATGGGATCACGTTGGGAGAAGCAGACTTTATTGATGAGACTGAAATTAAACTACACTCAACAAAAATATTAACGCAACACTTTTGTTTTTGCTCCTATTTTTCATGAGATGGACTTAAAGATCTAAAATTCATTCCAGGTACACAATATTACCATTTCTCTCAAACATTGTTCACAAATCTGTCTAAATGTGTGATAGTGAGCACTTCTGCTTTGCTGAGATAATCCATCCCACCTCACAGGTGTGACACATCAAGATGCTGATCTGACATCATGATTAGTGCACAGGTGTGCCTTAGACTGCCCACAATAAAAGGCCACTCTGAAATGTGCAGTTTTGTCTCACAGCAAAATGCCACAGATGTCACAAGCATTGAGGGAGCGTGCAATTGGCATGCTGACAGCAGGAATGTCAACCAGATCTGTTGCTCGTGAATTGAATGTTCATTTCTCCACCATAAGCCGTCTCCAAAGGCGTTTCAGAGAATATGGCAGTACATCCAACCGGCCTCACAACCGCAGACCACGTGTAACCACACCAGCCCAGGACCTCCACATCCAGCAGGTTCACCTCCAAGATCGTCTGAGACCAGCCACTCGGACAGCTGCTGAAACAATTGGTTTGCATAACCAAACAATTTCTGCACAAACTGTCAGAAACCGTCTCAGGGAAGCTCAACTGCATGCTCGTCGTCCTCATCGGGGTCTTAACCTGACTCCAGATCGTCGCCGTAACAGACTTGAGTGGGCAAATGCTCACATTCGATGGCGTCTGGCACGTTGGAGAGGTGTTCTCTTCACGGATGAATCTCGGTTTACATTGTTCAGGGCAGATGGCAGACAGCGTGTGTGGCGTCATGTGGGTGAGCGCTTTGTTGATGTCAATGTTGTGGATCGAGTGGCCCATGGTGGTGGTGGGGTTATGGTATGGGCAGACATCTGTTATGGACGAAGAACACAGGTGCATTTTATTGATGGCATTTTGAATGCACAGAGATACCGTGATGAGATCCTGTGGCCCATTGTTGTGCCATACATCCATGAACATCACCTCATGTTTCAGCAAGATAATGCACGGCCCCATGTTGCAAGGATCTGTTCACAATTCTTGGAAGCTGAAAATGTCCCAATTCTTGCATGGCCAGCATACTCACCGGACATGTCACCCATTGAGCATGTTTGGGATGTGCTTGACCGGCGTATACGACAGCGTGTACCAGCTCCCACTAATATCCAGCAACTTCGCACAGCCATTGAAGAGGAGTGGACCAACATTCCACAGGCCACAATTGACAATCTGATAAACTCTATGCGAAGAAGATGTGTTGCACTGCATGAGGCAAATGGTGGTCACACCAGATACTGACTGGTTCTGAGTCCCCAGACCCCCAATAAAGCAAAAAAAAAAAAAGCACATTTCAGGGTGGCCTTTTATTGTGGGCAGTCTAAGCCACACCTGTGCACTAATCATGATGTCAGATCAGCATCTTGATGTGGCACACCTGTGAGGTGGGATGGATTGTCTCAGCAAAGCAGAAGTGCTCACTATCACACATTTAGACAGATTTGTGAACAATGTTTGAGAGAAATGGTAATATTGTGTAACTGGAATTAATTTTAGATCTTAAAGTCCATCTCATGAAAAATTGGAGCAAAAACAAAAATGTTGCGTTTATATTTTTGTTGAGTGTATGTTGACATGGGCAAATTGCACATATCCGCCTCAAGACTGACGGATGCAAGGTTTATTCACACACAGCACATTTATATGTGGTGCTTTGCCCAAGGGCACGTAGACAACACACAACACGTACACTGATGAGGCACTCAACCACTGAGGCACTTCTGCCTTATACAGTGGTACCTCACCTTACGAAAGACCCAACAAACGAAAATTTCAAGTTACGAAACGCCTTCACGTAAAATTTTGGTCTCTAGATACGAAAGAAAATTCAAGTTACGAAACGCGAAATCTCAAAAATTCAAATAATGCGCGCTCAGCCACACACATTATACGCTTTTCTCAGACTGGATTTAAACTTTTCTCACATTTCTCTCTCTCGTTTAAACACTCAAACTTTCATAGATTTTCAACAAAATGTATTAATAGTGAAGCGTGGGGGGAAGGAGGAGGGCGGTGTGCGTGCCCGGACACATGTGTGATAGCTGCAGCATGACCCGGCGCGGGGCTGCAAGCAGAGTCCCGTGCTCAATCCTTGCCAGGTCTAAACCAGGTCTAAACCAGGTCTGAACCAGGATTAGACCGTGGCTCTTGCATGCGTTCTTTCATGCGCTCAGACTGCGTGCGGTCCCGAGGGGAGTCCTCGCTGCTCGCCTCACGTGACTCGAAACGAAACCAGGAAATAGACCCGCACGCGGTGGTTTAGACCTGCTTCAGACCTGGTTTAGACCTGGCACGGTTTGAGCACGGGTCTCTGCTTGCAGCCCCGCGCCGGGTCATGCTGCGCTGCACATGTGTCCGCACACACACACACCGCCTTCCCCCTTCCCCCCCACGCACGCAGTCGCTGCTCGCCTCAGCCTCAGCCTCGTGAGGTACACCGCTGCTGCTTGGTCTAGACCTGGTATAGTCCACGTTTAGTCCTGGGTTTACAGTCTCTACGCAGAACACAATATTACACTATAAAAAAATGTTACACTATAAAAAAAAAACTTGGAACGGGGCCTTGGAACCAATCAGGCTTTTTCCATTGAAATAGCTACTCAACTTACGAAAAATTCACATTACGAAACCACTTCTGGAACGAATTAATTGTGTAAGGTGAGGTACCACTGTACTTGGTTTGCATTCGTTAGAACTGCTTCATCTGCAGTTATATGACGTTGCAATTAGGGATGTCAACAATTAATCGACTTACGATTAATTGTCGATCAAGACGTTGGTCGAACAAAATGCATTAATTGTAATTAATCGCTAATCGCGGACACGCGCACCCGCGTGGTCACGAAACAAGGCAACCGCGCACCGCGCTGCGCCAAGCTCGACTTACAGCCGGCCGCAGGCGCCAACCACTGTTGTATAAAGTACTGGAAAATCAAACTCAAGTAAAAGTATAGGTACCCCTCCCAAAAATGACTTTGGTAAAAGTCCAAGTCACTGACTGAAATGTTACTTGAGTAAAAGTCTTAAAGTATCTGGAACTTCTCGTACTTAAGTATGACAAGTAATGTAAAAATAAATGTACTCAAGTAATGTAATTAAAAGTACAAGTTAAAGTATCAAGCAAAGGCAGTCTGAAGCTAACCCTCGCTTTGTTACTTAGATAGCACAAACACACAGCGCTTGTTTACATTTTTAAAAGTAGGCACATGTTAATGTTATTTTTTCTCATTCGTTACACTTAGCCTACAGATATGCCTTCCCTTGAGCCGAAAAAGCTAGGTAGCCTGTTAGTTCCATCGTCAAATACGCTTTGTGTAACCGAAACAATGTCACACAAAGTTAATTTCTACATGTTATGCTCAAGGTTTCACAACGGTGTCTAGAATGCCCATGCTATGGTTACCGAAATTGGAATATAGACGCTAACAATTTCATTAATCTAGAACTTACCTCGATGTGTTTCTTGAGGTTGGGCGGGGAGTTTCTGTAAGATAGGATTTTCACGTTTCTTGGAAGGCACAAGAGGCACTTCATTCGATAGGACGAATCCTTCATATCAGCGTAAGAGAACATTGTGTTTAAAGGGATATGCCACCCCCAGGTCAAATTTGGGCATCTCCCCACAGTCCAGAGACTAAAATAAGTGGTGGAAAGCGTTTTCCTGCTCACCCAGCCATTGTCCGAGTCTGTCGCCACTGACCGCCGCGGTATCTGGTGCTCCTCCGCGAGTCTAACGTAGCCAGAGAAAGATTTCGGCCAAAAGGAATTAATTTGCTCGATGCGTTTCCCAATTACTTTGTGTGTAGTGCGCATTCATATCGAGTGCAAATAAATGTGCAAATCAACACGGAGAGCTTGCCTTGGTCATTTTGGGTGGGAACTATTTTCCAGTGCGTAAGAATACAGCCGTATCACGCAGCACGCTACCAGGGGAATCCCTGTTACGCACCGGGAAGGGAGTTCCCCTGTTGCACAACGTGGTGCGTGATACGGCTGTATTCTTACGCACTGGAAAATAGTTCCCACCCAAAATGACCAATGCAAGCTCTCCGTGTTGATTTGCACATTTATTTGCACTCGATATGAATGCGCACTACACACAAAGTAATTGGGAAACGCATCGAGCAAATTAATTCCTTTTGGCCGAAATCTTTCTCTGGCTACGTTAGACTCCAGTCTAAGGCGGAGGAGCACCAGATACCGCGGCGGTCAGTGGCGACAGACTCGGACAATGGCTGGGTGAGCAGGAAAACGCTTTCCAGCACTTATTTTAGTCTCTGGACTGTGGGGAGATGCCCAAATTTGACCTGGGGGTGGCATATCCCTTTAAGTACGGCCAGGGATGCTCATCGTCTCATCTACACCAACAGGTGTAGGCTGATTGTCATGCGCAAGTAGTGAACAAACCCAGGCACGTCCTGACTTCCTTGCAGTCAGTAGAGTTTTTTTTTGTAACGAGTAACTAAACGGCACATTGAAAATGTATTGGAGTAAAAGTATGCAATTAAATTCGGAAATGTAGTGAAGTAAAAGTAAAAGTTATCATTTTTTTAAAAACTCAAGTAAAGTACAAAGTCTCCCAAAATTTACTTAAGTACAGTAGTGAAGTATTATTACTTCGTTACTATACAACACTGGCGCCAACGGCACTGCCCGGTGTACGCGCGAGGCCCACGCGTACACCGGGGCTGCTGAGCACGAGATCGAACCGCGGCGCCCGGAATGCGTACTCTCAGCCCGAGCCACAAACCAGCCGCACGAAACCAGCAGCGGCATGTGGTGGTTTAATCCTGGTTTAGTCCAGGTCTAGACCTGGTCCAGTCGTGGTTTAGTCCAGGCCCAGTCCAGGTTTAGACCTGGTTTAGTTCTGGTCTAGACCTGGTTTAGTCCACGTTTAGTCCTGGTCTAGTCTCTTAGCCAATCAGGACGCAGAACACAATGTTACACTATAAAAAAAAAAATTGAAAAAAAAAATAAAAATCTGCGAACCACGATAGAGCGAGGGATTACTATATTTTGTTATTCAGCATCAATACATTTGTCTGCTTTTTACTAAGGAATAATTAATTGAGGAATATACAATATAATAATACTATGATATATTTTTGACTCAGTGTTATGTATACTATAGTTTATATTCTTAAAGACCCTATTGAAACACTAAAATTTAGGTGAAAAACGCCGCTTATCAGTTAGCCTAATCGTTAATCGATCGATAAGGTCAATCAACTATCAATTAATGAATTAATCGATAATTTGCATCCCTAGTTGCAATCCATTGTGTATCCTGATATCTGTATTAGAACCAGCTTTGACCTTTTCAGTAATTTGACCATGGAGCATTTGGATCACCCAGTAGTCTTCACTCTCTACATTCACTCTGATCAAGTTATCTGTCCTTCACAGAATGGAATTGGTCAATCTTTAACATTCTAATTCTAATTAATTGTCTCCAAGAAAAAAAAGTTATTTATGTACCTGCAG
Source organism: Paratrypauchen microcephalus (assembly GCA_036785185.1). Lineage (NCBI taxonomy): Eukaryota > Metazoa > Chordata > Actinopteri > Gobiiformes > Gobiidae > Paratrypauchen > Paratrypauchen microcephalus. The sequence continues at coordinate 3,516,125 of JAVJIX010000010.1, forward strand.
CATGGCATTAAACCTATCTTTCTTGCATTTATTCAATTTTGCTGGTAGCAGACATAGACTGTTTAAATGGACATAGCTTACTGATTCACCCTCTTAAAAAAATACTATAGTTGTGACACAATTTTATTACCAGCTAACTATAAAAACTGGTAATCGCCGGTATTCTTGAAGTGGGCACTAGTCGGGCTGTCCTCTGTCCTCCTGCGCTGTCTGCCTTCGCAGATACAGATTCTCCCTGATACAGATTCTCCCTGATACAGAGTGGTGATTGATGGAGCTGTGGAGTGCCAGCCGGTCCCAGTAGGCTGCTCATATTTGGGCCCGTTGGAGGCGAGAGTGCTGAGAGCAGGCTTTGAACCAGCCTGGGACACATGCGCTTTTGTCCTCTGGCTGCTGGGATGCTCACACTCAGAGAATTTAGAGTAGGCTGGATGGGAGGACAGCGTTGCATTGTCTTACGTTCCATGTGTTCTGTTTGTCCTGTTGTTTGCACTGCCCAGGAGATTAGAAAAAGCAGTTTAACCAAATGACCTACAGTGGTGAAGAAAGGCTGACAGAAAATGAATCACTATATTTGAACTCATATTGATCGATCATACATTTTGATTCAATTTTAGTTTATCTTATTAGAAACAAATTAATTGTTTTTCAATATTTCCTGAACATAAACAATACTGACGTTAAATGTCCTGTATTATGCCAAATTGACTCATTTGAGCTTGACCTGACATACCTGGATTTGTGTTTTATTTCATTTATACATGTTTGAGTAGCCCTGCATTGTTAGTCTGTCTATCTCCAAAGCTCAAAATGCTCTCTTCCACCTTGTGATGTCATGTGGTAGTTTAGTTTTCAAGTTAAAGGTCCCATGGCATGAAATTTTCACATTCTGAGGTTTTTTAACGTTAATGTGAGCTCCCCTACCCTGTTTAGGCCCCCCCCCCATGGCTAAAAGTTGCAAAATGTCTTAACTGAGCATTTGCGGTCCTTTTCTGCGTTAGAAAAAAAACACAGCTCAAACGGGCGATTCTGAACAAGGCAACTATGTGACGTCACATCGAAAAATGCGTTGCCGAACATTTTGGTGCGGTTCGCTTTCACACTGCAGTTTTTCCCCAAGCGAACGAACATCCATAAACAAAAGCACGTGTGCTGAGGTCGCTCAGCTGTTGGACAAAAATTAGCCCTGTCCAAACGTCGTGTCCAAACGTGGAAGGAGGAGAATAATGGTGTTACGTGCTGTTTTCAATCTAGCCTTAGCGATATGGTTTGCTCAGTTTTTACAGTTCTCACAAATGTTTGAGCAGCATCGTGAGGTTTACACTATTTTACAATTAATTTCCAAACGACGAAGACACAGGGCAAGACGGCTACGGAGAACAGAGCTCATGTGCGCATCAAGTTCTGACTCTTGCTCTTCACGCAAAACGTAAGTAAGCCTCGTAAGTTTCGTTTTGTTTCGTTTAGTTTCGTCAGCCTCGGTTTCCCATAATGCTCGACATACGACGGGAGCTCGTTAAGTACAAAAAGCCAACTTGTGTCGGGTCGAGTCCGGTCTGCATTCTCACCTCAAACGAACCGCACCAGAGTTCGTATGGAACCGGACCGAGACCGACCTTTTTAGGTGGTCTCGGTCCGCTTGTTTGCTCCGGATCGAGACTTTTGGTTTTTATTCACACCAGCCCAAAAGGTCCGAATCAAAGGAGCAAACGAACTCTGGTTCGTTTTAAACAAACCAAACAAGGCAGGGGTGAAAACGACCTGAGGTGAAGGGGTACAGCTTCCCACTGTCACAGTATTTCAAAAAAATTGAAAGAAATGCTACAAAGAAATAAATTATGGGAAACCCATGCTCTGATGGCACACTGTCAAACAGAGGTGCACAAGAAAAAAGTGAGCACAATTCTCACTACTACTAGTGTCCTTCCTCCTGTTCCACTTTCAACACAAAGTGCTCCCAAGGGTCCTGAGCTATGAGGGAATGAGTAAGGATACCTGTACCTGTATTCCAATGGGTTGCTAATGCTGAGGTGTGTATAGATTAAATAGGTTAGCTTGAGTGTGAGTCAGTATTAAGTGTAGATTATGTAAATGCAAATACATTTGGTTATATTATGACAGCTTTACAGTGAAAATGCCCTTTATTTTCCTTGATTGTGCGCTGTTTAAGGGGGCCGTGAGGTTACCGTTAGTTTGTCACCTTTTTCAACCCTCATGAGTTTGCAGGTATGATTTTACCTTTAGTTTGGTGGACATTGGCAATTCCAGGACTGAAATTATCCAAATGATTCTTGTGTAGGTGTATGGAGTTTAAAAACACAGCAGAGCACTTCCAGTATTACCACATGACATCACAAGGTGGAACAGTGTTTTCTGTTTGAGAGAAGAACACAGTCTAAATATGCAGTGTTTGGGTATTAAACATGTGAATGAAACAACTCCAGGTATGTTTGTGATGAGAAAACAACATTAATAATTGCCATGTCAAATAAAATTTCTTCCTTGAGTGTCTAAGTTCTGTTCAAAACTGCGTGCTTTTACTGACGTAGGATTGACTGAACCTCAAAGACCCAGTCATATCATTACCCATTAGGAAGGACAGAGCTTCATTTCAAATTTGAAATGAAAAGTGCACAGCCGTATAGTGCAAAGTTTTTGAGGACATCTAACTTTACCTAACATTTATTTTTCTCATTGAAACCACCTTGACCACAAATCCCCAACATTTTTCAAAGCACATTTTGCAGAGTCAGCTGGTTGGAGCTACAGCTGGTATTCTAGTGTTTTCTTGCATCCTCCTGAGTTTGCACTAGACTTCACTTTCCTGCTTTCTGTGCAAAAAACAAAATTCACTGGTTCTGACCATTTGCAATGCATACTGCCTCATGAATTCATTTTGTCATCGAAGCTACCAGTATATGTTTATTTTTGGGCGGCAGTAGCTCAGTTGGTAGAGTGTTTGTCCACTGATCCAAAGGTTGGTTGGTACGATTCCAGCTCCCACAGATGAATGCTGCCGTTGTGTCCTTGGGCAAGACACTTAACCCTCCTCGCCCCCAATGTCTGCGTACACTGGTGTGTGAATGTGTGTGTGAATGGGTGAATGGTTCCTTGCTGTAAAGCGCTTTGGGTGCCTTGAAGGTGGAAAAGCGCTATATAAAGACGTGACCATTCACCATTTACCATTCCCTTATGCATTTATTTATTTATTTATTTGGAAAGGGACATGGCACATTCAAATATTGTAAGTGTGCCGAAGTTATCTGATTTGAGCTATTTTCACCTGTAGTCCCTTGTGATATGCCAGATGTGCTATGTCAGTTCAGCTATAGATTATTGAAAGAAAGCAGCACAAGATGCAAATGGCTACAATATTTCAACAGCGATCGTCTGACCCTGGTTCCAGAATGATTTTTTTCCTAAATTTATCTCATAGACTTTCAAAAAAAAAAGTATATTAAAAGCTTACTCAGGGCTAATTAGATATCTGATAATTAATGACCACAAGACCTATAATGTGAAGCTTTATACACTACGAAGTAATGAAAACATTTTGCCAAATCTTAAAACAACCGCATAATCGATAATGTTACCACATAACTAGTTAGCGGCACTGTTGTCTTTGAACTTTTGATATTTGTTTTTTTTTTTTAGGTTTAATGGGAAAAGTATAGAAAATTTACTTCCAGACCTTTGAAGTGAGCGGTACTGTTGAGCTCCATGGTGTCCTATTAGCGTTCAATATTAATCAGGATATTAAATATATATTAATAAAATTGTGCACCTATTCATGGGTTTTTAGCATGATGCCATAGCAATTAACAATTCAAAACACCCTTTTTATCTTTTGAATGAGCCCAAGTCCTCAATATATCATAAACAAGAAGCTGAAACCCATAAATATGCTACTTTTTAATATCCCATTCCTCCTTATGTGAAATAAACTCTTCACTGGATCCAGGGAATATGAAGTCTTGTTTTAATCTAGTTCTCTGAAGAGCCACTACATAAAAATCATCATGGAAAAACAAAATAATACAGTCTCTGGGGAAATTATAACAGAGTATAAAGAGAGAGAGACCAGGCAGCCAGGCACCAAGTCAGTGAGGCATGAAGCCCCTCAGCTGGAGGCAGAGTCGATCCTCTTTGTGGTCCCCCAGGACGAGCTGCGTCAGGACACGCATTACATAAAAGCATATGAGAGAGAGATGGAGAGAAAGTGAGAGACACGAAGAAACAGAGAGAGAAAGAGAGGGAGAGTGGACATAGCTGACACAGGGGTAGCCTTGAACTCATGGACCTTATAGTAACAAAGCACATTAGGCCACAATCTGGATTAATCATGATAAGAGCTTGCAGGCACTCTTAAATAAAATAAATAAAATAATGCTGACCATTGCTATTATTTAATCAGTTGTTCAATCTGTTTTTTTCATTATTATTATTGTGTTACACAGTTTTGTTTATTTTTTGATGGTGAATAACTAACTCTAACATTTTACTCAATACAATACAATATTCAGTCCACAGAAATCTTAATCAGTTATCATTTTAACCTGTCTTGCCCACAACACTCTCTAAAGTATTATTAATAATGAATACTAATGTCAACAATATTTAGCACTTATTTATCAATACTAGATCTGAGTAAGGATTTGATGACTTTGACTGGGTCACATATTTAAAACTACCAATACTTTGGGTAGTTCTGGTCTGTATTGATCAGTTAAAGTGGTCCGATGAGCAGCCGCTGTGTGAAAGGTGAGTGAGCTGATATGTAGAAAAACACTTAAGTTAGTACCTGCGTGCAATGTTCCCCCTAATGTTTTATGTGTCTGAGCAAACACACTAACTCCCTGAGCGCTCCTTGGACCCCTGTGCGCGACATCCGACATGCACCCCCGGTACACGCTGTTGCGAAAGAGCTGCACGTGCTCCTCGCACACCAGTAGAAGTTTAATACGAGACACATACTTTTGTTTCTGAATACGGGACGATTCCCCCGTATTCAGATGACCCCGCGGCTGAAAAAAAAAAGCGGAACTCTTTCATCTCTGCGCTGCATAGGTTTTCTTGTGCGCTGAGAATGTGCGAGCAGTGCGCAATTGCACAGGCGCGCAGCTTAGAGGGAACGTTGCCTGCGTGCCTCAGGACAAACATCACACACATGCAGAACAGACAGACATTATCCTATTTATAACATGCAATCAAAAAGTCAAGTTCAAATGCTGTGTTTCTGTAAGGCGTTAAATATTGTTCTGTTATGGTTGAACAAACTCTAATTATGACCCATATAACCAGGACCATGTGTATTTTGTGGCTCATTTATCTGGATATTTAGTGATCTCTCGAGGCGAAAATGTGAGTGTGGAGCCCAGGGGAGCTGCTGCTGCTGCTGCTGCTGCTGCTGCTGTGGGGTTTGTGAATGTTTAATGTGGTAAAAATAACACATCTCCAGAAATCACTTTTTCAGGCCTGGACTGAGAGGCTCTAAAATTGAAACAAGGCAATCACAGTGAGACTTGTACACAAAAAGCACTTTTTTTGTATTTGTGTCTGAAATCTGAGTTAGAATCTTTTTGTATTACAACTCTAGTAACTATTCATTAGTGACCTGCTTGAATAGTAAATATATAAAAATATTAAAATGTTGAGTATTTTCAGTTGTACATGAGTAAGAAAGAAACGCACTTGACCCATTCTAATTTTCAAGTAATTTCATTGTAGTTAGCTCCTCCCTTCAGCCAGTTATAAGCAGTGTCCTGCTGCGAAACCGATTCGACCAAATAAACTTTTGTCCAGTTGACAAATTGAATTTCTCCTTTTGCCATCTAAAGGTGCACAGTGTAATTTTTCTAATGGTAGGAAGGGACAATAGCATGCTGGACGTGCGCACCAGGGCGAGGGCCATCATCACCGCAAGCGGATTTAATTCTCTTTTATTCTTCGCTCTTTACTACCTCCTCTACGGTTTGAAGCTCCCTTGTGAAAAGTGCAGCTCCTGGGGCGACTGTGCTTCCAAATGACTGTTGTTTTTGTGAGAAAACACAAATCTGAAAAACAGTCTCTGTTTCTATGGTGATTGTACTTCTGGGAGGGACAGGCTTTTGATGGTTTTGCTTGAGGAAGTTTTGACTACCACTGATCACAGTTTTCAAATTATCGATTTGAGGAAAAATAATGGCAACAAAACCTTGAACTGAAAAAAATATAAATTGCATTTATTATGTAAACAGCGCCGGGCACAAAATGTTAATAGTTTTTAAATTCTATTTTACATTAAAGGTGCACCACGCAACTTTTCTCTTTGGGTGTGCTACCTGTTTGTCTCCATAAAGATGTTCTATGTTTAAACATTTTCATGTAGCATTACAGGTGTTTCTATTACTCAAAAATACAATTCCTTCTTGCAGATCTGATTTGAATTGTGATGTAACGTAGTACTTATCTTACTTGTAATAGACAGGTGTAATCTATACTGTGGAACATTCTAGATAAAGGTGGTTGAATTAGAATTGTTGTTGAACTAGAATTGTTACACAGTGCATCTTTATGTATATATTTTTTAACTTACCTTTTATATAATGTCATCCAATTTTTTCATCTAGTCTGATTTACGTCCTCTTATGGCCTTCAGATGTTGTTATTGTTTTATAGGAGGGAGTGGCAGGTCTTTTTGTTGGTACGCTGTTGCTGTGTCCTTGAGCAAGACACTGGTTTTGGTGACTGCATTAATAGTTATTTTAGTCATGTTTTGTTCTGTTTTTCTGTAGTTTTCTGCTAATTCATTGTTGTACATTGCCAAATCTTCACAAAATCTTCAAATTAGGCCTATTAAAACCATTATTCCTTTGGTCTTCGTAATTATAAAGTCCTATGTTTTTGGATAATGCATTGTAAATTTTCTTCTCCGTCCTCATTTGGGTTAATTGCAGGCTTAGTGCTGCATTGTGTGTGATTATGGCTTATGCAGAAAGCTGCCTAAAAAGGGAGTTTCTATTTCTGTTCGCTCAGTTTTTGCTGAGGTTTTAACTTTTTTTGTTCTTAAAAAGCACATCTAAGAAATGTAGGTCAGCTTTTTCTCTCAGACACACTACAGTCCAGGCAGAAGTGAGAATAATGTGGTAATTGGGAAACACACTGCTTTTGGTGGAGCTAACACTTGGTGGTGCTCTACATGTTTCTTGATTTGGTTTTAATTTGGTCCAGCGTGGCCCCAGTGTAGTTGTGTGATGTAGTCCTAGTTTAATTAAATAAGCTCTAGGTAATTTTTTCCAGTATCAGCCTGTGTTTTGCCTGGAATGTTAAACAGTATCTTTATTTAATTTATTCATTTACAATTTTTATTACTTAAAATACCCTTAAAACACGTACATTCTTACTCTCCGCAGATTTGAACTGTAACGTAGCCTATTGTTGCTCCAGCCTGCTTATATCGATATGCTTAAAGCTATAATGTAGAATATTCCAGACACACAATATCGTCTCCATGGACACAACCAAATGGCAAACCTTCCACCATAAAAGTTACGTAATGCACCTTTAGACCTACTTGCCTTTGACATTTTGTCAAATGTTCATTCATTCATTCATTTTCTTCCACTTTTTCCATTTTCTGGGTCACGGGGGCAGCAGTCCAAGCAGTGTTCTGCTGCCCAGAACACAATGCACCAGCCCCCATGAATCCTCCCGCAGGTGGTGTGTCCACAGGAGGATGGCTCACGTCACAACAGCCTTGATGTATCTTCTGCCATGGGGGCAAATGTTGTCAAATGTTGTCTTGGTTTATACCTGGTTGAATCTAATGTAGTCCCTGTATCTTATAGTTTTGCTGTGTTGTGAAGCTGCACGATTTCTTAGGGGTTGGTAATATTACCAAAAATATATATGTTTTTAATATGCTTTTTTTTTTTAAGTAGTATAATGTCCCAATGACATTATTTAGGTGATATATTGGCAATTAAACAGAAATATTCTAAATTGTATGTGCTGGTATACATGTCAGACACATGTGAAAGGGCTGTAAACACAAATATGCACAATCATAATCACTTGATAACTTGTTTAAAAGACTATATCATTTGGTCCATTTTTACTTTTAATCAGCTTTTTATATTGATGATTTGCAGGGACATCATGCTGGGGGTGTTCTACAAGTATATGCATTGGCGAAATATTCACCATTCACTACAGAGTAGTACACAACGTCTGAAAACTATCTTAAAACTAAACAAAATGGATAAAAAAACAGTAAGCATTCATGGTCCTGTTTAGCTGTTTGATTTTCAATTAAAGACAGAATGACAAACTGAAAAACTGCCTGGTAATGCTAACTAGCTTGTGACTGTAATTTTGTGTGAGAGACTTTTTTACGCACCCAAATCATCTTAACTGTTGTTGTTCCAGCCAAGTCAGCTCATTCTGGTCAGATTGTGTAAAAAAAAAAAAAAGATCAGATTATAGTCTACCGTGATTCTAACAGTGCTTTCAGATAGCTTCAAATCCCCAGCTGCACAGTATCAATTATTGTTTGTATATGATAATAAAAAATGCATTACAAATACTACTGATAAGTTGCTCACCTGTAGTCTTTTTCACTATACATGATGATAATTCATATAACCTTTGTATGCTTTTGGACAAGTGAATTGTGGGTAAATCTTTGGTTGCCATGGGAGACTGAACCCTTTCATCTTTGCAGCAGAAGTGAGCATTCATTAAAATCTGGTGTCAGGACTCAAGCCCATAAACGCAGCTCTGTGGCCTTTACAATGCTGCGTAAGCTACATCTGTGAGGACCAAGTAATCCTCTGAAGTGTGAGCTATAGTCTTTGAGTGATAGTTAAAGGTCCTAGATTGACTCTTGTGAGACGTGTTATAATGCTGTTACCTCATCAAAAACATACCCGTAGCAGTGTTTTGTTTCATTCGCCCATGTTAAAGTAATTCTTTATTATTAGTCTGTCTACATCTCTAAAGCTCAAAATGCTCTTTACCACCTTATGATGTACTGATGTGGTAGTTTTCAAATCAATACCTATTGGAGATTGGAAATTCCAGGGCTGAAATGATCCAAATTATTCTAGTGAAGGTGTATGGAGTTTAAAAACACAGTGGGGCACTTCTTGTATTATCTACCACATGATAAGGTGGAACAGAGTGTTTTCTGTCTGCGAGAAGAACTCCTAAATATGCAGCTTTGTGTGTTAAACATGTGTGAATGAAACAAAACATAGCTCCAGGTATGTTTTTGATGAGCAAACAACATTATAACAGATCAGAAAATTGCGTAATATAGGACCTTTCATCAGGTTGTACTTGCATCATAGTATGCATACAGTCTAATGAACAAACTCAAGGAATAATGTAAGTAGATGGTTGTACAGTAGGGAAGGGAAGAACCAGTGATAGTTTTAGGCGTTTGGAATGCAACACTAAAAATGCTTAATATAATTTGCTGTATTCTGTTGTGTAAAATGCTGTGGAATATGTTTTAATAAAAACAAAAAGCAGAAGACGGTGTTGGGTTATTGTAGAAATGATGACGCTTTAAAATATTGCTTTGTGTACCCTTTGGTCTATTATTACAGTCCCTTTTTTGTCATTTATATTTAGTATTAACATGCAACCATCTTGAAAGTTAGACCATGTTATATTTTATTTAATATCTAGTTTAGTAGGATTAATCCTGGTCTAGGTTTTGGATTCTTTAGACCTGGTTTTGTCATTCTTTGCTACTTTTTGTGTTAGATAGAGCTCAGATTTTGTTCATTTGTTTAGTTTTGTCTTTTGCTTACAGAATAAACTCTCCCAAAACCAGAAAAACAAACTTTTTCATCAAACAAACTATTTACTCAGATGTGATTTCTCTGATCACTGCCATGAAAATCCTGGACAAAGTTTTTCTCATTTAACAATTGCGCCTGCAATGCCAGATGGGACCACATAATCACATAATCTTTTTCCAGGATTATAACAGAAAGAGCGATGTAAAAAGAGTGCTCAAATCCTCATTTAAGGAACAGATTTTTAGGATAATGTCAAAGATTAACTGGCGAGACACTGAAATACCCTATTTGAAGTATCTGGAATTAGGCCTATCACAATAAAACATTTCGAATCACAGTTTATTGCTCAAAGGTGCATTGTGTAACTTTTCTGGTGGAGGGTCCATCAAATGAATGGAGATGTTATTGCTTTGTTCTTCTTCATGCAAACCAAACCAGACCAAGTTACAGGTCAGATCTGTGTGGAGGCAAGTATTTTTGAGCAATAAAACCATCTGTAATGGAATAAATGTAAGGTCGATCTGTTTAATGTCATATTGTGGAATATTCTAAGCAGAGCAATGACATATCCATAGAAACAATAAGGTGACAAACCCCCAACTGGAAAGTTACACAGTGCACCTTTAAGAAAATATAGAATATAAATGATAGCAGAATGAACCAAAAATTAGTAGAAGCTATTTATTCTATTCGTGTGAAGCTAAAAACATGTAAAAATAACAAAAATCTTTCCGCTGTTGAAAAGAAATTACAAGTGCACACAATAAACTTTGAACCCCAAAATATATTGTTACACAGATAAACGATAAGTTGATATTGTAATCATTGTGACAGGCGTATCTGGAATCATACATACACACATTCATAATACAAACTGCTGTTACTACTTCATTGCTTATTGTTCAACTTGAAGCCAGTATTAGATAACAAAGGGACTATAAATGTGGCAAAACAAGCAATACACAAACAAAGCAATTTGGCAATAACATTGTGTTCAAGCCTCAAAAGTATCAAAAATAAATAATTGCCAGAAATCACAACATGTTTCTTGAAAAATCACCCAAATTATCCAGTCAGGTCTAGTTTGTTGCTTGTAATAATTGATTAGTTACATGCATTAGTTAGTTTAATTCATTAGTTTTGCATCTCATTGCTAATATCACTAAAAAACTTTAAATACTTTAAATACTACCAACTTTGAAGTTGAGGTGTGGTGGAAACATTATTGTTGCATTTTCTTCCCCATTTGGATTCTGGCGACACGTTGTCAAGCATTAGAATAATCACTAGAGATTAAAATATGCAAGTGACCTACATCTTATAATAATAATAATAATAATAATAATAATAATAATAATAATAATAATAATAATAATAATAATGCTTGTATTATTGTTATTATTATTATTATTATTATTATTACTATTTTTATTATTACTTACTTTATTCCATCATTGCCTGCATGCACTTTTCTTTCTTGTCCTGGAACTACTGTGGCAAGTAAATTTCTCCTGTGTGAGATCAATAAAGTCTTATCTTATCTTATTCCAGTGAAATTATGAATCAGTTAAATCATTTTTTTAATATTCTGAACTGGCCATTGATGTTTTATAACAGAATTCACCATTCACCAACCAATTAATTAAGGCTAATAGATACCACATCTACCACACGTCAGATTTGCTATATCATTCCCATTTAATACTGTATATTTTCTCATAATATTTTTCAGTCTATTCAGTTCATAGATAATCGCCATTTTTCACACACATTCCTCACCTCTGCCCTCTCTCTCAAAGTGTCTTATTTAAAATGCCCTTGGGGTTTTTGGTGTGTTTGTATGGAGTTGTATTCTCTGCACTCTGCTTGTGTCATGTAGACTCACTGCTGTAGCACTGTTATTTATGCGTCAGATGCTTCCACCACAGACCACAGCAGACCCCGATGTTTTTGTGATGAAACTTTGCCACATTTCGTGTCTCTAAAATCTGGTTTGTATATTTGCTACAATTTTGGATAGCCAGTGCTGGGACTGCTTTGATTTGGTTGCAAGTAGTCCCTCCTTGGTGTTTTTCAGATTCAGAAAACAGGCTAAGAAACAGAAAATGTATTAGTTGATTCCAAAATTGAATCGTAGTTAGCGTTTTCAGCTCCAATATAGATTCTAAAAGGAGAAGTTCAATTTGTCAACTGGACAAAGTTTGTTTGGTTGAAAACGTTTCGCCGCTCATCCGAGAGGCTTCGTCAGCTCTGGTTCTAGTGCTGGTTAGACCCTGTTTAAATCTAGCTGCCGGGGGGAGCTACCTACCCTGAAAAAACTCTGAAACTATCCCCACTAATCTGTCTCTTTTGTTCTACGCATTCCTCTGGCGTCTAGTATTAGCATATCTATAAGCCCTAGGAGGCGCTCACTACACTGAAATAGCTCTGTAACTATCAACTAATCTGTCTCTTTGTATTTCAAGCCTATTCAAGCCTAACGGCCCTCTCCACCCCTCTGCACTGGCTTGTCTGCCCTAATGTTTCTTTGTCTGTTTTTGACTTGGTTTGAGAATCGAATTATAAATGGGAGACAAGTTGTGTCTAACTCCCCCATTTCTGTTTAACGACGGATTCTCTTTTTTGACAAAAATAGCCTCTTTAACTAATACTATGTCTTTAAAGGTTGTATAGAGGATTTTCCAAGGAAGGAGAAATCCAACGAACGAGAATGAGGTAGCCTCATTATCTATTGGCTAATGTTTATCTGACCACGTCCACAGTTGATGGATTTTCATTCTTTTTTTTTTGGTCATCATAATTACAAGGCTGCTGCATTGCTATAATGCTATCATTGACAGTTTGAAACAAAAAAAAAAATCCTCCATACAACCTTTAAGCCTTATATCAAGTGCAGAGACTGAAAGCAGCCTTTAATATATATATATATATATATATATATATATATATATATATATATATATATATATATATATATATATATAATAAACATTATGAGACTTTCTAGAGTCTTTCTTCTCCAGTAGTGTTTATTAGAGCAATATGTCCAGTCATAATATCGTCTGAATTGCTATTTGGAAGCCGGTATCCAATCCGATCTAAGCAAATTTTATCAGTATTGAGTAAATACCTATATCAAATTGGTGCTTCTCTAATTAGTGTTTGTTAATATTATAGTGTTCATTTTATCCTTATTTTAACCATTGTCATCTGCTTGTTTCATTTAGGTGTGTACTATGCCCTCCACTATATATGGTTAATAAGATTGACAGGGCATATGCTTGGTGTGTGTGTGTGTGAAGGCTGAAGGCGGGAGACCAGGTGTTCACAAATTCAACATAAGTAGCAAAAATAACAAGAGATTGCTGTCAAATAAGGCATAATTATATAAATGTATATGAACAAGTTAAAAATGTATAGTAAATATGGAGTATGGTTTGAGTGGAGCTGCCTTTCTAATTTGCAAAACTCTTCACACCCATTTCATATTACTGCTTTCTAGTCTGTCTAATAAAGCTAACAGACATACACATGCTTGCAGTGGACAATGCAGTTATAATTACATTGGCATTGATTGAAAATATATTAAGCACCCCAGGATCCCTCCGGACAGCCTTTTAGCTTGTGTTAACTATATTGGTAGAGTTGGTATCTTGCTGGCCCTGCACTTGGCACCCTCTTTAACAACCAAAGCAGTGGTCTTGTTGGCCAACACTAATGCTCTCACCCCACTCCCTTGAGACCAAAGCAGTTTCACTTTCCATTGTATGTTTTTAATTGTTTCTAGGCCATTTTTACACAGAGCACAGATGCTATTCACTGTTGCATTATTCATGGAGTACATTTATTATAGATTAAAGTCAGTGTTCTGGTTTAGTGCCACACAGAGCTGCGTGAGAGCTGCGGTTTCTTCTTTTTTCAAGGTTGTGTGGTAAGATTTAGATTTACACTATTTTTGTACAGTTATTCAGGATTATGGCCTTCAAAATGTTTGTATAGAGCTTGTACAAAGTTTTAATCCATACTTGTTTATGTATTCCTGTGAAGTAAATGCTAGGGTTGCGCAATATTGTAATCAGATATACTTTATGAGTCTATATTTCTGTCTTCTCTCAAATGTTGCTTCAGTTGTTTACAATGTGCACAGAGACATAATTTTAAACCTAAATAGTAAATCTACTCACGATCATACATAAAACATTTTCTTTCAAATCATGCATCCCTAAATGCTTACTCATGTTGAAGCCTGCTTGAGTTACGGCTTTATAAATACTATACTGCTTCAAGATTAACTGTTACATTTATCTTATTTTATTTATCTTTTTTAAAGTACACAGTCAGCTCCCATTCACAAAAACTGGGCATGATTTATTGATCCACATATGTGGTCAGTACTGGCATTTACAGTCACAGATAAGTACTTTGCATTGATTATTCCTGGTGGGTGAAGATGGTTATTAGATTATATTAAATTGATTTAACTTCATCTATTGACTCATTCTCCATCAATGCTTAGCTGTCTCTACCTGATGAAAAATATATTTGCAAATCAGCACATGTTTTAAAGGTCCTATATAGTATTACACAAAACTGACTCTTGTGAGCGTTAAGCCAAGTTATAATGCGGTTACCATAGACTATATATATGAATGGACATAGCTAACGCACTAACCGCCATGTTCCAAATAGGAAGTGCGCCAGGCGGCTCTTCCGGCTCCTTCTGAACCTGGCTCCAATTGACTTAGAATGGGATCTTGTTAGAGCTGGGCGATATGGCCTAAAAATAAAATCTCAGATTTTTTTTTACAAAAAAATCAGATTTCCAATTTTAATCGATTTTTCTCTGCCCTACTCAAAAACAAATAACAGATGACAGACAAATGGCTCAAAATAATGCAACGTTCTTTTATAAAAACAATTCATTACACCTTGCATCAATTAAGCTGTTATTGTTTTAAAAAAATATATCACTTGAAGACCCTTACCTATAGTATTGTGCAGTCTGTATACAGTTGTGGCAAGGCAACATCAGAAAAATATTTGTGGCTTGGTAGCACATACTTTAGGTCCAAAACTTTCACCATGTTAATGAATCCGGGCTTTTCCACAGTATATATGGGAATCAAGTCTTTTACAATATACATCGCGGTAGCGTGTGTGATTGCCTTCCATCGTGGCCCATGCTTATCATATGGCACACAGTTCGAAAATGTTTCAGGGACTGTTGCTTGTTTGACTATTCCGTTGGGACCTGCACTTCTCCCACTCCGCTGCGTGCCTCTGCTTTAGGCGCTAGAATAAATTTGTCGCGCTGCTTCCTTTGGTTGCAACAGCTTTTGATCAGACTTTACAGCAAGCACTCGTTTGTTCTAAGTCCGATGCAAGAAAAGCGAACCAGTTCTATATAACAGATGTAGCGACACCTTTCTTTGGTACAAGCTCCGGCTTTCCCTCAGTCGCTGCCATGCTAGCTTGTACAATGTTTGGGTGCGCCCCGCTAACTTACCTGTGTAGAACGTGGCGGCACATTAGTTCCGCACGCATGTTAAAAATAATTTTAAAAATCGATTTTCATAAAAACACATCGTCCTGAACTGTAAATTTGAATTAATCGGTTTAATCAGTAAATCGCGCACGTCTAGATCTTGTCACCCCTCGCTCTATAACTGCTGCAGTGAGTCTCATCATTTTGGTCTTAAATGAATGAATGAATGTTTTGTCTCTAAATCGGGATATGAACATAAATAACGGACCAATCAGATGCCTTCATTCCCCGAGGTCACTCCCACTAGTGTTAGCAACAGGTTTGATTGACAGCTACAGTAGTGTGTTTCATTGCTAAGTAAGCCCAAATGTTCTGTTCCACCTTGTCATTGTCATGAAGCAATTGCTTGATTACATCGGTCAATGTCATGAAGCAGTTGTCAGTGTTGTCATGAAGCGGTCCCCACCCAACCTGCACTCCCCAACCTGCCAAGTACCGCCCACTTTGTTGGATTTTATTTATATATTATTATATTTTCACGCATCTATTATATTTTATTATATTATTATATTTTGACTGTGGGCGGAGTTAACTCTAGCTCAGGGTGCTCTTTAAGTTGACATTTTACTTTTTGTTCATTAGGGATTGGCATTTCTATGGGTGAAATCGTCCAAATGATTCTAGTGAAGGTGTATGGACTTTAAAAACACTGTGGAGCATGTCCTTTATTACCACATGGCAATCACAAAGTGTTGTCTGTTTAAGAAAAGAACTCAGACCTAAATATGCAGGGTTTGTGTGTTAAACATGTGTGAATGAAACAAAACACAACTCCAGGTATGTTTGCGATGAGGAAACAACATAAAATAGCGTAATATTGGCCCTAGGGCTGGGCGATATGGAGAAAAAAAATAATCTCGATATGTGTTTGCTATATCTCGATATACGATATATATCTCGATATCTATGCAGGGGGGAAAAAAGGAAGTAGTCGGAAGAAGGAAAAACCAAGGAAGTAGTATATTGCCTTATTTTAATTGTAAACATAAAACCTGAGGGTAGACAGATCTTATGAAGTGCTTCTTTAACATTTAAGACAAAAGACAAAAAAAAAATCCCTCATTTCGTAGCCAAGTGAAAAAGCACACATTAAATTAATTGTTTTTAAATATAGAACCACGAGACGCAGTGAAACACAAGAAGGAGGCGGGGCGGACAGCTCCACAGCACAGTTCAGGGAAATAAGCAGAGTTGCGAAATCTTATTCATTTAGAGCTTAACTCGAGTTTTTCGATATGCCAAAATTTTAATCGATTTCATAAAACATATCGAGATATCGCAAAACTTGATTAATCGCCCAGCCCTAATTGGCCCTTTAAAATTAAAACTTAAAACAATACGACTTCCCTATTTCTGATTACCTCATCTCTGAACTTTCTCATTCATGTAAAGTTAATGCTTGAAAATGCACTCACCCTCATCTGTTTTAAACACATGATGAATTTACTTTGGAAATGAACTCAATTAAAAGAAAGACATCTGCTTCACGTCTGAGTGAAAGTGAAAGACTCCAGTGAACTGTGACCAAACAAACCTGTTCTGTGCTTTTAAAAACATGATGAATGAGTTTCATTAATTAGACCTGACTTTGATGTCTTTATTGAGACTTTAGAGATGGCATGTTCATTCCAAGTAGGGATGTCAACAATTAATCGACACGAAACAAGGCAACCGCGCTGCGCCAAGCTCGACTCACAGCCGGCCGCAGGCACCAACGGCACTGCTCAGCAGACCCGCGCGTACACCGGGGCTGCTGAGCACGAGATCGAACTGCGGCGCCCGGAATGCGTAGTCTCAGCCCTAGCCACAAACCAGCCGCACGAAACCAGCAGCGGCACATGGTGGTTTAATCCTGGTTTAGTCCAGGTTTAGACCTGGTTTAGTTCTGGTCTAGACCTGGTTTAGTCCACGTTTAGTCCTGGTCTAGTCTCTTAGCCAATCAGGATGCAGAACACAATGTTACACTATAAAAAAATGTTACACTATAAAAAAAAAAATTGGAAAAAATAAATAAATCTGCGAACCGCGATAGAGCGAGGGATTACTGTATTTTGTTATTCAGCATCAATACATTTGTCTGCTTTTTACTAAGGAATAATTAATTGAGGAATATACAATATAATAATACTATGATATATTTATGACTCAGTGTGTATACTATAGCTTATATTCTTAAAGACCCTATTGAAACACTAAAATTCAGGTGAAAAACGCTGCTTATCAATTAATCATAAGTCGATCGATAAGGTCAATCAACTATAGATTAATGAATTAATCGATAATTTGCATCCCTAATTCCAAGGTACAAAGGTTTTTGCAAGATATTGGTGGTTTTCAGATTCAGATAGCAATTCTTTCCTATTTTTACATTGTATTTTCCCATGAAAAATCAAAAGGTAAATGCACAAATCTTTGAACCTGATCATTTCTGTTAGTGACGAGAATCAAGAACTAACTGCATTACCACAAAAGTTTGCATTTTAGCAATATGAATTTTAGCTGCCCCCATTTCTATTAAATATGACTGGCCTATAGAATGCCGTGGCTTCATCTGAAACCCAGCAATATACCAAATAGGTATTTACAGTGGTATTATAAGTACCAACAGTTTCAAAGTGTTACACATTGCTGACTGTTACCAATTGTAATTTTATATCTCTGGAATCAGTTGGGCTGCTTATTTTCTTCATTTGGCCCATTTGGAACAGTGGGCACCTCTTCTCCAGAGCTTCTCCAGATCTTGGCAACAATCGTAGACTCACCTGTTTTGGTTTAATGAGGAAAACATGCTAACTCGTACACAAATTGTGGTTCCTTCTTGCTGTGAAATGAGAGTGCTAATAGGAATCTAACAAAATGCTGTTTTCTTATGATTTGATGTCAGTGGTGAAACGTGACAAAGTAAAAGTAGTAAAGACTTACTCAGACTTAGACAAACTTTATTGATCCACAAGGATACAATAAAGTACTGCACTTAAGTACAATTTTTAGGTATCTGAACTTTACTTAAGTAAATTCTAAAATGGATATTTCTTTAATTTTTGCTTAACTACATTTGAGACTGTACCTACTTTTTTGACCAGGACTGAAAAGTAAAAGTATTGTTTATTATTGTTTGAGACCTGCTGAAAAGGCTGAGGGTTTATTTTTAAAACGTTCATAATTTGAGCAAAAATTCAACAACAAATAAACAAATAAAACATCTTCTGTTTTCTTTCTTTTCATTTGTTGATTTATTAGATCTCAAAATACATTCTACATTTTTAAAGAGGTACTTTAATAAAACTTAAGTTGATTTTTTTAATGTGATACTTTTACCTGATTCTTTTTTTTTTTGCTCGTGTATCTGTACTTTTACTTAAAGCCCCAGTGTGTAGGATTCGTGGCGCATAGGTGGATGGTGCTATTGCACTTTCTGTTTTAGCTACGGCAGACCTCGAGGGTCACCCGGGCGCGCGCACGAGCCACGCGCCGCTACTGTATAAATAAAACGCGGTCCCGTTTTTTTTCTTTTTTTTCTCTCATGAAAACACACATTCCCGATCATGTACCATGACACTCTACACATCAAATGAAACCTTACAGTCTCCTCTTTTTGACTATGCAATTAATTTCCCGAAAAACGGAAAAGCACAAAAGGAGGTTAGCTTACCTTAGAATGCTTTGCACAGGTCAAACTCTGTATTTCACCATAAACTTGCTCTCAATTTGTCCGTAAGGATCCAGCAAATAAAATCCAGTAAAACAATTTAGTCCAAAACACGTGTTAGATCCATTACGACGTCTGATCTGGCAGCATGCTTGTGTTGTTTACCCAAAACCACGAGCCTTGCCGAAGGCGAAGGTGGAGCCCAAATGTCCTTCTGCGGCTCTCGTATTCAAAATGGCTGCCTCTGCATGGGGAAGATCCCCCTTTTATGTGACTATATCTAAGTCCAAAAGAATACTTTGATTTCATGATGGAAGTGAAAAGGCTTGGAAAACAATGTATTTTTGAATGGGTATCTTCAATTTCAGTAATTAACGGGTAAAAATCTTACACACTGTCCCTTTAAGTAACACAATTGAGTACTTCTTCCACCACATGTTTGATATAGATTGATCATGATTTTGATACATTTTAGGGCTCAGAAGATACAAAACAAATTATTTGTTATTTTATGATACATGGTACTGTACAAAAACCTCCAAATGTTTCCTCACCTCTCCCCCATTACCTTGTACACCTCAGTTGCTATAGCTTCCCATTGGCACTGGGGACACCTCTGTCATCCTGAAGCTAATTAAGTCTCCTCTCCGTACAGTCAGGCCTTGGACAGACGCCAGAACATTCACACAATGACATCTCCTGCCTCTCCTTTGTCTTCCCCAGTCTGCTTTTTGACCCTAATGGCTTGCTGTATTAATAAAAGATAAGCAGTCATTTATTGAGCTGTCAGATCCTTGGATGGGACAGGCTCAGAGACGCGTGCTGTGACTAATTTCACAATAGGAGGAGCAGAGGGGGGTGTCCCGGGCGTGTGTTAAAATCTCAGGGGAACTATAGCTTTTAACCCACACAATCCAGCCTGCTCTTATTCTGCTTGAAGGTACAATATGTTCTGTGTATCAAAGCACAGACATAGTATATTGATTGAATGAAGAGGCAATTTTAAGATGAGTATTGTGCCTGTAGGCTGTAATTAAAGTGACACTCATACTGTAAAGATTTCTGTTTTTCAGCCATGTCTGGAAAACAAAAATTAAAAATGCAATTCTTCTATTTTTAGCAATTGAAGAATTTGAACAATTGAAGAAATGTATACTTTCTCCTAGAGATGCACCGATCCAATACTGGTTTCGGATATCAACACTGGTACTGGAAATTTGCAGGATCAGATGTCAGCTCCCAAATATCGGTAATCGCTATCCTGGTTGGACATGTACACTGATGTGACTATTTCCTGGTCGTATTTGGCCCAGAAAGTCTCAGAATATAACACTGTTCTGTTGTTACTTGAGAGAAAAATAACCAAAATCCAATTGTGGTTAGGCCTGTCACGATAACAAATTTTGCTGGACGATAAGTTGGCCAAGAAATTATTGTCGATAATCGATAATATTGAATTTCTCGCAACTTTCAAATAATATAATTACAATGATAAAAAATTGGATAAAAATGCAATAAAAAAATGCAGACACACCCTTTCAAATATCAATAAATGTAGTTTTATTAAAATAACAATGAAGAATGTCTTTTAAATCTTGTTTTACTCATCAGGCAGATTGCGAGCAAGAAACACCAACTGGTTAACTTTGTGTGGCTTAAGGCACACTCTTTGAGGTGTAACAATGTTGCCAGCTGTACTGAACATGCGCTCTGAGCTGCAGCTTGTTGCACAAATGCACATGAATTTCTTCGCTAAGGTGGCCAGAAGAGGGAATCTTTTTCGTTTTCACGCCACCACAACAAGGGATCAGAGGATGTATCAAGTACCTCCTCTTGTAGGTACCTGGTTAGCTCTGCATCCACCTGTACTCTCCTTGATGCAGCCTGGACCTGACGACCTGAGAGTTCAACTCTCCTGTTTTGAAGGAGGTCACTCAGCCTCTTCTTCTTAGCAGGTGGGGGGCTGCGGGGGCAGCAGTGGGTTCATCCGCCTTCCCTCCATCAGCACTGCTGCAGCTCTCACCACTAGCACCTTGGCCATTTCCATCTGGCTCTTTTAAGTCCAGTTGCTCTTGCACCAGCTGAAGTTTCAGATCTTCTAATGCCTCTTCTTCCTCCATGCTGCCACGATACCTGGGGTCCAGAATGGTGGCTTTCCTCAATAGGCCTTGGATTGCAGGGGATCTGTATTTGTCAGCCAGTGTCTTGCACATTTGTTCTTTTATACTGGCTGTCAGTGCTGTGTCAGCTGGGTCTTGGGAGAGAAGATCACCTTTAATCAGCTCCAGCACAGGCTTAACTGATGACACTGTAACATATTTTTCCCCTGAGAGGATGTCTGTTAAGTCCACCAATGGCTTCATTGCTGCGTTGATGGACTCCAACACAGAAACATCTTGCCAGGCTGGGGGTGAGGTTGCTGTGTTTTCTGTCTTCGACCAGGACACGTCTTATGGCAGGGAGTTGCTCCAGTACCCGCGCCACCATCTTCTGCTTACTGCCCCATCGTGTGGCAACATCCTGTGGAAAAGATCATATTGCTCTTGTTAAACAGTCAGCATTCTTAAAGAAACACTACTGTACATTTCCATTATCATGATCAGATTTGTATGTTGTGTAGTAGTTTTATATGCTAGGGTCTACAAAAAGGCTGTTTAAATTAGGCTGTGTCAATGAGAGTTGCAGCATGTCAATAAATATATTTTATACACATATTAGATATACATAATGTATAATATGATATAATGTAATGTTTGCTGTAATGTGTTTGCATTGTAATCATGTAACATGCAATTCTGCAATTTAAACACAATTACCTAGCAGTACTTAAACAGTTCTCTCTCTCTCTCTCTCTCTCTCTCTCTCTCTCTCTCTCTCTCTCTCTCTCTCTCTCCACACACACACTACACACACGGCCTACAGATGGGCAGCTCAAATTTCTCAGCATGTTACACTTAGTATTACTTATCAATCCTTGTTATTATTATGTGTCTACTACAAGCCAATGCCAAAAAATGAATTCCTTAAAAAGTGTTTAGTTAATAATAATAATAATTATTATTTTAAATAGAAAATAATTAAACATATCTCACCAGTACTAGGCTGTGTTGGGGGAGATTTCCCTCAATTTGTGCCTTTTTCAGGTCCCTCTTCTTGATCCAGCTTAGGTTGAATACCCTAACCAGGCTTTTGCACAGCCCTATGGCACGGGCTATGCGTTCTCTGTCCACATCAAGGCCATGGGACACCGCAAGGTGGAGGTTGTGGCCAAAGCAATTAAGCCATTGCCATCCCACATTTCTGACTGCAGCCACAATATTCGCGCCGTTGTCTGTGGTGATGCATGCCAGTTTATCCTCATCCAGCGCCCACTCAGCCAAAGCAGCTTTCAAATTTTCTGCGAGGGTGTCTGCTGTATGGTTCTCTGGGACATATCTGGTTTCCAGACATTTGGTACGCAGGGTCCAGTCTGCCGCGATATAGTGGATGGTCAGGCTCATGTACGGTGTCATGTTGGAGCTTGACCACATATCAGTGGTGGCGGAGAAGAACGCAATATCTTGCAGTTCCTTGAGAATTTCGCTTTTCATTGTGTTGTACAACCTCGGGATCGCCGTCTGTGATACATAATTACGAGACGGTGGTTCGTACTGGCTATCGAACGAACGTAACATCTTTCGGAATGCTGGCTTCTCGATCAAGTTAAACGGAAGCATCTCTTTCGCCAGTAGACACACAACGTTGTCAGTCAGTTGGGACCATTTCGCACTGTCCTGCTTGTATTTAGTTTGCCGACTGAAAAGGGCTGTGATTGTGCTCTGCTGTGATGATGCTGCCGTTGATGTTGATGGAGTTGGGGGTTTTTTTGCCCAGCTCGGAAAATTGCGCCGGGTGGTTGTATTTTAGGTGCATTATCATGTTTGATGTAGTGCTTGCCTTCGACAGCACCGGCTTGCTACACATGCGGCATATTGGCTCGCAGAGATTCAGTGGTTCACCCTTCTCGTCAGGTTGGAACCCAAAATAGTCCCACACCGGAGCTTTAGCTGTTTTCTTTGCCACCAATTCCATTCTTTTCTTTGATTTAGCCTACTCACTTCTTCCCACCGACCATATCATTGGTTCCTCCGTTTGCTGCTGATATCTGACTTTACGTGCAGTCGATGCTTCCTTGCTGCTGCTAGAGCTCGCGCCGAAAAACACTTATCTCTAAAAAGGCGCCAATGTCACCGGGGCAACATAAACATTTTTTTCTGGGAAGACGAAACTTAATGACAGTGCACCAACTTTCATTCCATTGGGTGGGGAAAGGGGGTGATGACGACGAGCATTTGGGAAAGGGGATGATTGACGACGAGCATTTTTTTTTTCGAGTTTTTTTTTTTTTTTGGACTTATCGTGACTTATCGTGGCCAAAAAAGTGATCGAGCTTGTAAAAACTTATCGGACGATTAATCGACTTATTGAATATCGTGACAGGCCTAATTGTGGTATGTAACTGTCATGCCTTATTTTATTTTTGTTTAAAGGAAATAAATGCTGTTTTCAATCTCTGCACTGGCAATATTGGGGATCTGCAGATATTTAAAGCTATTGTATCGGTGTTGGAACTGAAAAGGCTGGATCAATACATCCCTACTTTCTCCCAGTAGTTTTAAAGACTATGACCAAAATACATGCATTGTATTTCTACTGTATTGTTTATTAATTAGTGATGGCAAGATAAAATTTCATATTCAGTTTGACACAATGGTTACGCATGGTTACACAATGGATACTCAATACTGATTTTGATGCCACTATGACAGTAAACACACCCACACACAAAATTATGTTTCTTTAATATAACCATACTGGGAGGAAACAGCGGTGTGAAGGAAGAAAAGTCCAATTTGGTCCGTGACTGGCAAGTGCAAAACATTTTACATTTCACAACACAAAAAACAAAATTACATTTAGAATACACTTTTACATCAGAAAATACTGACACTTAGAAGTAAACTGAATAATGCTGGGCTGTATCGACGAAAATGTTACACCTCCAGAACCACCATAATTCATGCGATCAGAAACAAACTCTGTGGACCTGGTCAACTCTTTGGTTACCAAACAATGTGGCACGCCCTTAGGCAAAAACATAATACTCGAGTCAAAAGAGATGACATGATGTATATATGACGAGAACTGTATATATAACGAGAATCCTCAAGGATGCAGACGGTTCATCAGAAGAACCTATCATTCAATGGGCCCTAATTACATGTGGCAATTGCATGTGGTTCTGGGGGTGTAATATTCTCTTCGATACAGCCCAGCATTATTCAGTTTCAGTCGTGTGTATGCCATGCAAAGATGACAGCATATCCCATATGACACTGTAAGAGTGACCCTCATTGAAATAGTCATTTCACTATTGCAGGCTATTTTCCGCTTGATCTGGGTTCCATCTGCAGGCTGAACAAAAGCTCGTAAAGTGGAGACGGTTGACTCCACAATTGGGGCAAAACATTGCGCATTCATCACAACAACAGAAATAAAAAAGAAGGTTCTGACTACAGTAAGGCTCTGACTATAAACACATGCTCTCGTTGAATTACTGTTGACATCCTGCTTGTCCTGCATGTCGCTGTGTCACTTCCGCTTTTTAGGACATTCCCTTTGCTTCAAGTAGTGTCTTGTTCATTTGTTTCGAGGGTTTGTATTTGTGTTTTTGCCACATGTAAATTTGTTTCGGTGCTTGTACGTGTAAATGTTTCAATGTTTTGTAAATTTGTTTGCACACTTGCAAATTTGTTTGATCAAACTTGGAATTTGTTTTCAAGATGTAAATGTGTATTCTAAATGCAGTTTTGCTTTCAAAACTTGTTAATGTGTGTTGTGAAATGGAAAGTATTTTGCACTTGCCGGCCACAGTAGTGTCTATTCCATGTGTTCTTCGCAGTTACTATTCACCATGCATAGATAGAGATGCATTTTTCAAAATCAATTCAGACAATAGGAACCGAAGTAAATATACAGCAGCCTGTTCCAGTTTGTTCCCCATTTTAAACAGTGACTTTTATCTGTAGTTCTTTGTTTTGTTTTCCATATTCTTCTTTGTTGTTCCTGGTTTTCTTTTTAAAATACATTGTTTTATGTTGTAGACCCCTGTGGCTCATGCTGATTTTGTCTTTCTGTTCATTATTCTCACACTGAGTACATTATAGGGGTGGGTATTGGCAAAGAAGTCACGATTCAATTCGAATCACGATTCATATGCCACGATGCGATACTATCACGATGCATCACGATACTTGAATTATTGCGATGCATTGCAATATATTCGACATACTTCAGTGAAAATGTACCAAAAAAAGAGGATAACTTAAATATCAGTGGCTGTGTATCTGGGTAGTGTCTTCAATTGATACATAACTCTGAGCAACTCAATTCATAACTGAATTTATTGAATAACAAAAACAAATAAACCAAACCAATAACAAAAAAAGTGCATAGGATTTTTTCTAAAACAAAAAATGATGTTCAAACATTTGCCATTTTGGAGGTAGCTACCATCATAATATATCAAAAGTATCATAATACCCTTTCACAAAGAAAAAAGTGCATAGGATTTATTTTAAAAAAAAACCCTAATAATGTATTAATGTATTTATTAATATTAAATTATTAAATATTAAATTAATAATTAATAATTGATTTTTGGCATCAAGAATCGATGCATATTGTGAAAGTTAGTATCGCGATGCATTGTCATGACGATTATTTTGCACACCCCTAGTACATTAAATATGCAAATGATCCTACCATAGACACACATATGCACTGGTTAATTAAAGCAAAATCAGTATTAAAATGCTGCTGCTGTCTTCTCAAATTAATTCAGTTTTCAATGGCAATACATATTTCATACTGTTTTGGCTGTACAATTTTAAGACCATCTTATGCTTTTTAACATGTCCATTGATGACATTATGAAATTCAGTTAAAAACTTAAGTTTATTTGGAAATGATTATTTAAATTATGGTACTGTATTTGATTAGTTGCAGTACAATAGCTGAGAGATGCTTAAAGGTGTACTATAACTTGTTTAGTGAAGGTGTCTTAACTTTGTCTGATATTTCCATGGCATTAAATGTTCCTTCTTACATTCACGATCATTCTTTTTATTGATAAAAATATGTTTGGCTAATAGTGGCTTGCCTCCATTAAGCCAGATAAGTTTAATGCCATACTGTGGAATAGGGATGCAAATTATCGATTAATTCATTAATTGATAGTTGATTGACCTTATCGATCGATTAACGATTAACTGATAAGCGGCGTTTTTCACCTGAATTTTAGTGTTTCAATAGGGTCTTTAAGAATATAAGCTATAGTATACATAACACTGAGTCATAAATATATCATAGTATTATTATATTGTATATTCCTCAATTAATTATTCCTTAGTAAAAAGCAGACAAATGTATTGATGCTGAATAACAAAATACAGTAATCCCTCGCTCTATCTTTTTTTATAGTGTAACATTGCGTTCTGCGTCTTGATTGGCTAAGAGACTAGACCAGGACTAAACGTGGATTAAAGCAGGTCTAGACCAGAACTAAACCAGGTCTAGACCAGGTCTAAACCAGGTCTAAACCTGGACTGGGCCTGGACTAAACCAGGACTGAACCAGGTCTAGACCTGGACTAAACCAGGATTAAACCATCACGTGCCGCTGCTGGTTTCGTGCGGCTGGTTTGTGGCTCGGGCTGAGAGTACGCATTCCGGGCGCCACGGTTCGATCTCGTGCTCAGCAGCCCCGGTGTACGCGCAGGCCTCCTGCGTACACCGCAGTGTCGTTGAGTGAGCGCGGTGCGTGGTTGCCTTGTTTCGTGACCATGCGGGTGCGCGTGTCCGCGATTAGCGATTAATTACAATTAATGCATTTTGTTCGACCAACGTCTTGATCAACAATTAATCGTAAGTTGATTAATTGTTGACATCCCTACTGTGGAATATTTTTAAAGCAACGCAAAATATCTCTAGACATATAGTGATACAAGCATGTCTTTACTTTATTGTTATTGAGCATTGTCTCTTCTATTTTTAATAAGCTGTGCAAAGACATGTTTTGTTCAGATGCTGTAATATTTAATAATGTTATTTTTTGGGCCGTAAGCAATTTCCGTCCAAATTTACAATGTTGTCAGTGTTATTTGATAAAATTATTATTTTAATTATGCTATCAGTGGTTGCAAAACTAAAACTGAAACTGAAAATGATCTGGTTCTTTGAAGTCCTATGGTGCACCACTGTTTTCTCCTTAGACCCAGTTATAAAATCCTGAACGCTTCACAAATCATTTTTATCAGAACAAAACATTTCATACTCCATCTGGTCTTATCCATAGGCATATAGTCTTTGTGGTCTTCTACTTGCTCTGATACAGCTCAGGATCATTCTAAAGCTATCCAGGTTAATTTCTGTATTTCTGTATGAATGTGACGTTTTTAGTATCGATACCTGGTTGAATATGTAGTTTTGATACTAGTTTTAGGATCGATTAGGATCTAATTTCCGAAACTTTTGACCGTATACAGGTGTGTGTGTGTGTTTTTGTGTCACCAGTGCAGCAGCTTCACAGTTTAATGATCGACTGGCACATGCGTTTGCGCAAACATCAGTGATTTATAGGAAGTTGACATGGGTCTGAGTTTAGACTTTGCCTTTAGCTGTCAGTTTATTATTCATAAAAATGCACAGATATCATCTTTCAGGTTGTGTTTGTGGACAGCACATTTTCTTTTAATCTAATATTTGCCTAAAACTAAAGTATAAGTGGCAACACAAAACTGAATCTTCTTGACTTACGTTTTATGTTGTGTTAAAGGCTTTTGAAGGCAGTTGTAAATGTTATCTTTTTACAATATCCGTAGCTGCAGGCAGGGGCTTTAATGAGTTTACCTTTTCATTTCTGCAGGCATCAAAACAAGGTATTGTTTTGTGAATGCTAATATTAAACCCAGTAGGCAAGTGGTAGAAAATCAAATATCATATGACAGCTGAATAAAGAGTTTTTTATCTGATAAGGTTTTAGCAATACAGATTTTTTGTATGGTGTCACCCAAAGCGCTAATAGAAACATCCAACTCCCTATCATCTTCACATTCATGCATACCCAGACACAAGGGCAACATGAGTGAAGTGTTTTGCCAAAACAAAACAAGACACAACAACTATATGATAGGAGTCAGGCTTTTTATTGCAAAACACCTTCATTCTTATGCTCAATTTGACTATATCTGGTATGAAGTATTGATAACACAATATTGGCTATCCAATAATGAATATAGCAACAAACTATGTCTATGTCAATAACAGCAATGTTCTCCAGAACTGTACTCTTTTTAAAAGGTCTTATATTACACAAAATTGATTTGTTTTATTTCATTCACACATGTTTGAGTAATCCTTTATTATTAGTCTTCAAAGCTCATAATGCTCTGTTCCACCTTGTGATGTCATGTTGTGGTAGTTTTCAAGTAACCACTTTTTTACCTTTTGCTCAGTAGAGACTGGCAATTCCAGAGCTGAAAATTTCTGCATGACATCACAAGGTGGAGTGTTTTCACTTTGAGTGAAAAACACATCTTAAATTTGCAGGATTTGTGTGTCAAACTTTTGTGAATGAAACAAAACATAATTTTGGATATGTTTGTGATGAGAAAGCAATTATAAGATAGATCTCTGGGCCCTTTAAAGGTTTTCTTCATTAAAGGTTGTATAGAGGATTTTTTTTGTGTGAAACCACCCCCCCTCCCCCACAGCTCTCTAAGTAGAAACGCCTCCTCCCACCTCCTCCTGCCTTCTCATTACGCTAGAAGATGTTTGTTTATAGCCGGTGCATTTCAGAATTGGTGTTGTTGAGCTATACTGTATGTTTTCAAATGATGAGCAGAAGTTACCTGTCCAGAAGTAATTTAGCGACCAACGCATCAGTCTCTGCTTCAGTGCACGCCATTGCTGGAAGGAACCTCTGAGAATCACCTTAATTTAGCTTTGCTCCTCAAAAACAGACTTTTTCTAACTGGTAGTGGATTCTTGTCTGCCATCGCAACAAACATTGTGCCAACTGTGATGTCAGTCAGCAAGTCAGTTACGCTAGAAGCGTAGGGAGTTTGATTGACAGTCTAACAGCCAATAGATAATGAGGTAGCTTCGTTATCTATTGGCTTATGGTTATCTGGCCCCACCATCTGCATCTCTATAATGCTATCATTGACAATTTGAAAAAAAAAAAAAAAAATCCTCCATACAACCTTTAAGACCAACATTAGCCTTGATTTTGTGTTGTACAGTAATCTCTCGTTTATCGCGGGGGCTAGGTTCCAGAAAGAACCCGCAATAAGAGAAATCCGCGAAGTAGGACAACTTTATATTTTACAATTATTCTACATGTTTTAAGGCTGTAAATGCCTCACCACACACATTATACGCTTTTCTCAGACTGGAATTAACCTTTTCTCACATTTGTCTCTAGTTTAAACAATCAAACTTTCATAGATTTTCAAGAAAATGTATTAATAGTGACACGTGGGGGGAGACACGGCTCCGGATGCCCCGCCGGACGTGCGAGGAGCACTACCACGTCCCGGGACGCGACGCGCACCAACCACCTGCGTGAAGTTGGCCCCCCATCAAACGCACGCCAGGTGCACCAACCCCTTGGAGAAGTGTGCGACACATGTACCCCCCCCTCGTGGACAAATCCGTGACAGAGCAGCGTGACCGGCGCGAGGCCGCGCGTACACCGAGGCTGCGACCATGAGATAGAACCGCGGCGCCCGGACCACGTCCTCTCAGCCCGTGCCACAAACCGAACATGCACAAACAAATGCAAGAGCTGCACGGAGTGATTTAATCCTGGTTTAGACCTGGTCTAGTCCCGGTTTAGTCCAGGTCTAGACCTGGTCCAGTCCTGGTTTAGTCCAGGGCCAGTCCAGGTTTAGACCTGGTTTAAACCTAACCTGGGAAATCCCAGGCTGTCTTTCGTTCGTTCCGATCTAAAAGACAGCCTGGCGACTATGACAAGCGAGCTCTCCCGATTCTGGGAGCCAATCAGAGAGCGGGGATGGGTGGCAAGACGGTGACGCGTACTACGTGACAAACGGAAGCTTGTAGTTTGAATTGACAACTGACATGATTGGCTATGGGCTACGTATACGCCAAATGATAAGACATTCGTAATGCCCAATAAACGGCCGTTGGCGATCGTAAACCACACCTCCGGTACGAGATATTTCGAAGGTGGCTTCCAGACCATCTCACTTGTGATATGGTCAGGTGTAAACCAGGCAAGTTTAGACCTGGTCTAGACCTGGTTTAGTTCTGGTCTAGACCTGGTTTAGTCCACGTTTATTCCTGGTCTAGTCTCTTAGCCAATCAGGACGCAGAACACAATGTTGCACTATAAAAAAAAATGATAAAAGGAGAAATTCAATTTGTCAACTGGACAAAATCGAAAACGTTTCGCTGCTCATCCGAGAGGCTTCGTCAGCTCTGGTTCTAGTGCTGGTTAGACACTGCTTATATCTAGCTGCAGGGAGGAGCTAACTACACTGAAATAGCTCTGAAACTATCTCCACTAATCTGTCTTTGTTTTTCAAATTACTCTGCCGACTAGTTTAGCCTCCCTATTCAAGCCTAACGACCCTCTCCACCCCTCTGCCCTGGATTGTCTGCCCTAATGTTTCTTTGTCTGTTTTTGACTTGGTTTAAGAATTGAATTATAAATGGGAGACAAGTTATGTCTAACTCCCCCATTTCTGTTTAACGACAGATTCTCTTTTTTGACAAAAATTGCCTTTTTAACTCCCCTCTCAAACCAGTTTTGTTCCCTGGCTAAGATCTGAACCTCACTGTCCTCAAAAGAATGGCCCGTGGCTTCTAGGTGAAGATGTGCGGCAGATGACGGTCCACTCTGGCACGCCCGCCTGTGTTGGTACATCCTCTTGTGAAGTGGCTGTTTGGTTTCCCCAATGTAGCGCTCACTGCAGTCTTCACTACACTGAATGGAGTAGACCACATTGCTTTGTTTGTGCCTCGGTGTTTTTGTCTTAAAGTGTTTGTGGGTTTGAAATAAACAGGAATTTCATATTGTCTGAAAATCCTCTGTAGTTTTTCCGACACGCCGGCCAGGTACGGAATCGCTACCCCTTTCCTCCTGGGTTCGAATTCTCTGTTATCTTGTTTCTTGCCCTTGTCTCTCTTGGTTTTGTTGACAGCCCATTTAGGATATCCACAAACGGAGAGGGCTTCCTGCACATGTTGTTCTTTCTCCTTACCCTCTGTGCTTGTGGGAACCACTTGGGCCCTGTGTTGTAATGTCCGAATAACACCCAGTTTGTGCTGCAGTGGGTGGTGTGAATCAAAAAGCAGGTATTGGTCTGTGTGTGTGGGCTTCCTGAAGACTTCTACTTGGAGTCAGACAAAAACTCGTCCACCCAAAGGACAAAACACCGAGCCACAAAAAAGCAATGTGGTCTACTCCATTCAGTGTAGTAAAGACTGCAGTGAGCACTACATTGGGGAAACCAAACAGCCACTTCACAAGAGGATGTACCAACACAGGCGGGCGAGCCAGAGTGGACCGTCATCTGCCGTACATCTTCACCTAGAAGCCACGGGCCATTCATTTGAGGACAGTGAGGTTCAGATCTTAGCCAGGGAACAAAACTGGTTTGAGAGGGGAGTTAAAGAGGCAATTTTTGTCAAAAAAAGAGAATCCGTCGTTAAACAGAAATGGGGGAGTTAAGACATAACTTGTCTCCCATTTATAATTCGATTCTTAAACAAGTCAAAAACAGACAAAGAAACATTAGGGCAGACAATCCAGGGCAGAGGGGTGGAGAGGGTCGTTAGGCTTGAATAGGGAGGCTAAACTAGTCGGCAGAGTAATTTGAAAAACAAAGACAGATTAGTGGAGATAGTTTCAGAGCTATCAGTGTAGTTAGCTCCTCCCTGCAGCTAGATATAAGCAGTGTCTAACCAGAACCAGAGCTGACGAAGCCTCTCGGATGAGCAGCGAAACGTTTTCGACCAAACAAACTGTGCTACGGATAACGGAGGAACCCAAGAGCAGACACAGGTCAAAGGAGAATAGTTGGTATTTATTACAGATTTAATCCAGGAATATGATGAGAGCAGGACTCTGGAGCAGGGCAGGTCGGAACTGGAGACTGGAGCAGGTGACTGGAGCACGGAGATCTGAGGCAGATGAACAAAAGATTAAGTAATTGAAGTCGTAGGTAGGCAAACGTATGTAGCAAGAACAGAGCACTAACAGACGAAGTATTACGATCTGGCACCGCTGAGCTGGCTTGACTGGCTCTTATACCCAGTTGATTGGAGAGTGGGTTCAGCTGAGTCTGGCTCCAGCACACCTGTCTCCACTCCTGGAACACCAGAAGGGGAGGGGAAGGAGGTGGACACTGAGGGAGTGGCAGATGAGATCAGAGGGGCTGTGACACTTTGTCCAGTTGACAAATTGAATTTCTCCTTTTATCATGGATTCTACCTGGACGACTGAGGGACTCTTCACGCTATTAAAAAAAATGTTACACTATAATTTAAAAAAAAAAAATCAGCGAAACAGCGAGGCCGCGAACAGTGAACCGCGATAGAGCGAGGGACCACTGTAATGTAACTGATATACCTAATTCTTGTGTCAAAAAATATATTAGAATAACAACATTATCAATACTGCAGTACTAAACAGCCAGATCACAATCTTTTCCAACCTCAAGCAGCCCTAATCTGTACTAGTTATAGATAATAGTTATAGTTGTATAGTTATAGCTATATAGATAAAACAAAAAGGTAATAGTTGCATAATGTGTTTCCTTACTTTTTATTTGTAAACTATAAGCACAGATAGAGCCAGACTTTGACTAAGTGGCTTTGACATCAGCTCTTCTTTCTCTCATAATTGTGCATATTATAGTCTCACTAAACATTAACGTTAGCCTGCTCAGACAGCGCACAGACAAATTAGCACCTCAGGCTCATTTAATTGATTTATGTTTAATTACAGTCCATTATTTGTCGTCTGTCTCCTACTTCCACTCCTGTTAATATACATTTTTGTTAAGACCGATTTCAATGTTGTTAAGAATCATGGTTAATGAGAACTTCATAATTCACATACCAACAGTATGCATTATGGTAATTAGCTGTATCATGCAAGGGGCCTGAGCAATACACTTAACCCTGTAATTGTCCATTGGGGCCTACATTTCATATACCTGGTGCAGGCCTGTCACAATATGAAATTTTGAAGTGTGATATATGGGTGAAGAAATTATAGACAATATTCCAAAAACAATTCCAAAAACATGAGCTGCAATCATAGACTCTATAAATGGATATATACTCAACAAAAATATAAACGCAACACTTTTGTTTTTGCTCCCATTTTTCCTGAGATGGACCCAAAGATCCAAAATTCACTCCAGATACACAACACTACCATTTCTCTCAAACATTGTTCACAAATCTGTCCAAATGTGTGACAGCGAGCACCTCTGCCCCGCCGAGACAATCCACCCCACCTCACAGGTGCGTCACATCAAGATGCCGATCCGACATCATGACCAGTGCACAGGTGTGCCCCAGACTGCCCACAATAAAAGGCCACCCCGAAATGTGAATTTTTTTTGCTTTATTGGGGGTCTGGGGACTCAGAACCAGTCAGTATATGGTGTGGCCACCATTTGCCTCATGCAGTGCAACACATCTTCTTTGCATAGAGTTTATCAGATTGTCAATTGTGGCCTGTGGAATGTTGGTCCACTCCTCTTCAATGGCTGTGCGAAGTTGCTGGATATTAGTGGGAGCTGGTACACGCTGTCGTATACGCCGGTCAAGCACATCCCGCACATGCTCAATGGGTGACATGTCCGGTGAGTATGCTGGCCATGCAAGAACTGGGACATTTTCAGCTTCCAAGAATTGTGTACAGATCCTTGCAACATGGGGCCGTACATTATCTTGCTGAAACATGAGGTGATGTTCATGGATGTATGGCACAACAATGGGCCTCAGGATCTCATCACGGTATCTCTGTGCATTCAAAATGCCATCAATAAAATGCACCTGTGTTCTTCGTCCATAACAGCCTTTGAAGAGGAGTGGACCAACATTCCACAGGCCACAATTGACAATCTGATAAACTCTATGCGAAGAAGATGTGTTGCACTGTATGAGGCAAATGGTGGTCACACCAGATACTGACTGGTTCTGAGTCCCCAGACCCCCAATAAAGCAAAAAAAAAAATGCACATTTCGGGGTGGCCTTTTATTGTGGGCAATCTGGGGCACACCTGTGCACTGGCCATGATGTCGGATCGGCATCTTGATGTGGCGCACCTGTGAGGTGGGGTGGATTGTCTCGGCGGGGCAGAGGTGCTCGCTGTCACACATTTGGACAGATTTGTGAACAATGTTTGAGAGAAATGGTAGTGTTGTGTATCTGGAGTGAATTTTGGATCTTTGGGTCCATCTCAGGAAAAATGGGAGCAAAAACAAAAGTGTTGCGTTTATATTTTTTTTGAGTGTAGCTAACTTAGCCACTGTGTTCCAAATAGAAATTGAGCATGGGAGCGCTTCCGGCTCCATTGCTTCCATGGATCCAATTGATTTTACAGTGGTTTTTATTTCACTATTTTATCTGTTGGCAATAATAATAATCATAATAATAATAATTAGAAATGTTAGTAGTTATAGTAATTACTCATAAAAGTTATTATTAAACCCTGTACAATATTTTATTGTAGTACAGAAAAATACCAACAAGTTCCCCATTAGTATAAAGAAAAAGTACCCATGATAAATATTGGAAAGCTTTTGTTCCATCTAACTTACTGTATATTGAACGATAAGTCGAATCCACTAAAACTAAACATTTATTCCTTTACTGACCCCTTGTGGTTGGAAATACTGTATATTGCAGTGATTAAAGCTCAGGCCTCACCAAAATTGTTTCTTCTCGTGAACCCAAATGCAAAGGCATCCAACTAGAGGTGTCCAGTGTGTTTTTTTTGTTTTTTGTTTTGTATAATTTATGAGCTGTTAAGTTCTCCTTTTGTCCTGGTTTAAACCCTTTAAGCACAGATCTGTAGTCCTTATTTAGTCATGTATTTATTCACTCAGTTTCATCTCTTTATACTTTCAGCTTTAGACGTGGGTTACATTTTTTGCATTTTTCTTCTTTTGTTATAAGAGCTGCTATCTTTATTGAATCAAAACTACAATTAGACAAAGACTTAGATTTAGACAAACTTTATTGATCCACAAGGGAAATTGTTTTGGGTGCAGTAGCTCACTCATCAAATACAGTATAATATATAACAGAGGGTAACAAAAAATAGATGGAATAGCAAACAAAGAGCAATACACCAGTGTCAAATGAGACATAATTATAAAAATAAAAAAATGATAATAATGTATATGTATAAATCAGAATAAAATAGAAAAGTAAGTAATCAAATATAAAATACAATATCAAATAAGATGTCTAATCCCAGCTATATACAGTTGTAGGGAGTATTATCTGTTGTATAGGATAAGGGTGAGTTGGAGAATGACCTTCTTTGTCCCTCTATGGTCTGGTGCAGTGGGTGAGCAGTTTGTCCAATGTCCTCCTGTCCCTCACTGTGACAAATGTCTCCAGCTCACAGCCGATCACGTGACCAGCTTTGCGGATCAGTTTGTCAGTCCATCCAATGTCCTTTTTACTGGTGCTGCTCCCCCAGCAGACCACAGCGAAGTACAGGGCGCTGGCAACCACAGACTAGAAGATCTCCAGTAACTTGCTGCACACATTGAAAGACCTGAGCTTTTTCAGGAAGAAGAGTCTGCTCATGCTAGAAGATCACATAGGCAAAAATATACCCAAACCCCTGCATATTTAGGCTGAGTTCTTCTCTCAAAAGCAAAACACTTTGTCGCACCTTGTGATGTCATGTGGTAATACAGCAAGTGCTCCACTGTATTTTTAAACTCCATATCCTTTCAAATCATTTGGATAATTTCAGCCCTGGAATTACCAATCTCTACTGAACTAAAGGTAAAGGGTAGCTGTTAACTCACAAACTACAGTTTCATGACATCGCTAACAATAAAGGATTACTCAGACATGTGTGAATGAAACAAAACACAACTCCAGGTATGTTTTTGAGGAGGTAACAGCATAATAACACGGCAAAACACACACAAGAGTCCATTTTGTGTAATATAGGACCTTTAACATGAAGTCCCCTGCAAGTTCCAAACAACAGCATTCCCATAATATAATGAATTAAACATGACAGACCTCTACAATATCTAAAATGCATTTGATCTTAGTGATTTCATTATTATTATTGTAAGTTGTTCACAATTCAGTCATCCCTTAATGTGCAGTCGGACTACTTTAAAACATGCACTTGCATCCTGAATCTATAAATAAATCACAAATTTAACCACAGTTGCAGTGTTGTCTGAGAAATTACATATATTTCACAAACCAAACTTTCAAAGCAAGTTTTCTGTTGTGATTCTTGCTACACAAAGTTTCCCTTCACCTATATCTCCTATAGGCGTGAGTCAGTTTATTTATTTATTTATTCTTTATTTAATAGGGACAGTGCATATTAATGAACATTTGCAGCATTGCAGTGTAAATATGCCAGATTATAGCAAGAATGCTAATTTCCATCTGTAGTCCCTAGGCAGGTGACACCACAGCAAAAACAATATAACAATGACAATTGACAATAACACCAACATTAAAACATTAAACATTAAACATTAAAACATTAAAAATGTCCACAAGTCTGGTTTTCCTTTAGCCACCGTTTCAAGTATGATTTAAAAGTGTCCAGTGTTGGAGTCTCTCTTATTGATAATGGGAGTGTGTTCCAGAACTTAGAGCCTCTGACTGAGAGCACAGCTTGTCCAAATGTAGTGCGTCTGTGCGGGACCTCACAGTTCCCCTGGGCCGTGGCCCTTGTTCCCATCCCACTGACAGTCTTTGTTTTAATAAAATTCTGCAGCGGAGGAGGAGCAAGTCCATGTAAAACTTTATATATAAAACAACCGTATTTAAAATGAACAAAATTATTAAAATTGAGTAAGTTGTACTTGTCTAAAATTGTGCAGTGGTGAACTGAGAATGGTTTCTTGTCTAATATTTTCACAGCTTTTTTAAAAAGTGATTCAACTGGTTTTAGTGTTGTGCCAGCTGCAAGTGACCATGTGGTAATGCAGTACTCTATATGAGACAGAATCATAGAGTGTAAAAACATTTGTGCCGCATATAGAGTCATGAAGGGTCTTACTTGTCTAAAATTCACTAAGTTAAAATTAACGTTTTTTGTGAGGTGCTTAATGTGTTTCTTAAATGTCAATGTCGGGTCCAACGTCAGTCCCAGATATTTAAACTCTTTGACGAGGCTGAGTTCCACCCCGTCCAGAAAGACATTGGACCGCTGCAGCTCATTTGCTTTTTTACTGAACATCATGCAGACCGTTTTCTTTGTATTGAGCTGTAAGCATGAGTTCTTGACCCACTTTGTATACATTGTTAGCTATATATACATACCCACAGTCATTCATAATCTCACTCTCGTGTCAGTCTGTCATTCCTCATTGGACAGGTTGGACTGGTCTATTTTGGTCCCGTGCCGTTTTGAGACGCCAACACCTCTCCGTCTCCCTTCTCCTTCGTCGCTCCTGTCCGTGACTCTCCTCTCTCCAGACTACAAAATCACTCGTTTGAATATTGCATGAGCAGCCAAGCACCGTGCAGCCAGTAGCCACCCCCTCCATAATATACACACTATCAGACGTGTTATACAGCAGCTATTTCTCAGTCTTATGGCCCCAGTTGCTTGCAAACATTCGGCACCTACTTAGAAAATATTTATAAGATACTAAAGTATATCAGAAATGACCAAACAACTACAAACTAGGACAAAACCAAGATTAACCCAGGTCCATACCAGAGTTACATTTGGACTGAATCAGATCTAAACCAGGTTTTACACCAGGTGCCACAATAATACATTTTGCAGCATGATATATTACTTCAGAGAAATATTGCGATAAATGATCATATTGAAACTACTTTAAGCCACTGATACAAAGCAGGGTAATCCCAGTAAAGCAATATACCGTAACATTAAAAACTCTGATCTGCAACAAATAAATACCAGAATGAACCAATAATTAACCATAGAAGTTATTTATTTGACCCTCTATAGTTTAAATCATACATTATTACATAAAACTGGCAAAAATCCCCCACTATTGCAAACAAATTTTACACATGGTAAATATTGTGCCCCAAATTATATTGTTCCAGCTTTTATATACTGAATAGATGGATGTAGTAATTACTGTGACAGGCCTGCAGAGAAGTCTATAAAAATGCAAACAAATAAACATGTAAAAATACTGAATAGCTGGTAGTATTCATAGAAAGCATGTTGTCTGGACTCTCCACAAATCTTTTTTTTTTCCATTGCATTTATATAGCGCCTTTCATGACATGCCTTGTCATCCCAAAGCGCTCCATAGTTCACCGTTCATTCACTCCACACTTGGTGGTGGTAAGCTACCTTCTGTAGCCACAGCTGCCCTGGGGCAGACTGACGGAAGCGAGGCTGCCAATCTGCGCCATCGGCCCCTCCGACCACCTCCAACACTCACGCACACTCCACTTTCATACTAGGCAAATGTGGGTAAAGTGTCTTGCCTAAGGACACAGCGACAGTTTTTTTGCAACTGGCACCCCACTGTGGCACCTGGAATTCCCAGCGGTCTCCCATCCAAGTACTAACCAGGCCCTGCCTTGCTTAGCTTCTGAGATCTGACGGGATCAGGCTTTGACAGGCAGGTATGGCCACACAGGCAGGTATGACCTATATACATGCCTGTCTCCACTGAGATAGATAAGTTCAGTGCCAGATTCTGGATCATTAACAAGCTTGTGACAGACTCTCCAGCAAAAAACTAATGCACCTTTAACAGATGCTTGATTTGTTTTTGTTTTTTCCTTACTATGTTGAAGCAAGCACAGTAGCCTTTGATAAATGTGTTATATTATATTTAGACAAACTAGTTAGAGTTGGGCGGTATCCACATTTTGATACCGTTAAACCGTCTCCACATTTTCCCGGGGTATACGGTATTACCGTTGCTAAGGCTAAAAAACAAAACAAAACAAAAAACTTGGTAGCACTACAGTGGAGTCGCCTCGCCAAATGGCAGCTTGCACCTATACCGTTCAGAAACAGAATAGCAAGCATTACATAGGCCTAATGATACTGAAAACATAACAAAACATGTACAAAATTAGTAACTTTTATTAACAAATGTTTAAAGTGCAAATACAGCAGCCAACCGACGGAACGAAATAACAAATTGTCTGTGGGCTAAAGCTAACAAACCAACAGGAATCAAATAAATAAAATACTTGATCTTATCAAATAAGAAAATCTAAACAATAAATAACAAGACATAACCGAAAATGTGCATATATACAGTAACCCTGTCCTGAGAACGCAGTGGAAAATACTGCTCGTTTGTATATTTTTAAAATCTATTAACATGAATCAAATAAATTAAACGTACAACTATACAACATCCCGAACCGTTTTCGTCCGTCAGAAAAAGCTACTCCTTATTGAAAATAAAAATATTAAGCTATTGAATGCAAAACCAGCATGTTCACTTTTTCCGGCTTGAGTAGGGCACGTTGTGGATTGACAACTTTGCCCGCGGTGCTGAAGACCCGTTCTGATGGAGAGCACAGGTATTTTCGGGCAACCCTCATTCCACCAAAGAAGGGGGTCTTCATCTCCCAGAATAACAGCCTCGTGTGGAAGTTGCGTTTGTAATAAGAAACCCGGAAACTTCTCACATTTCAGACTCAAAGAGTTGTTTTTATTAACACGCGAGAATATCAGAAAAGGCGCTGCGCTAGAACACAAAAGCAGCGTGTCAAACGTCACGCCTTTCTTAAAGGGACCGCAACTATTATCAGAAGCAGTAACTTTATAACCAAGTGCTTAACCAAGAACTGAGCAAAACCCGCATGGCAAAGCTGTAACAACACAGTTAAGAAGGTGAATTATGCATACATTCACGAGTTCACTACACTCGCGACAATATGCAGTTGCCTCTGCTCCTGCTCGCTCCTCCACAGTGCCGCTGTTATCTCTCGACGGGTAGGATGTTTCACGCACATTTTACACACAGCCTCGTTGACATTTCCCGGCTCTCCCTTGTCATTTGGCCGAAATCCGAAATGCTGCCAAATTGCAGACGTTGTGTTTTACTTTGGGACCTACTCAGCGCGTCTGTCATGTTGTCTTGTTTTTCTCCTTCTCCTTCTGAGCGGTAATGACACGTGACGACGCAACATCCAGGAACTTCATCGAACGTCATCTCTCCGATAGTAATATTAGTTTTAAACTGTAATAGTATTACATTAACAAACACAACCACACATACATAAGTGCTGGACAAACACTCTTTATTTAGACATTAAATTAATTCTAGTTAATATTATATTAGGGCAAGATTTTTTTTTTTAATGACGGTAATGAATCTGATACCGTTGCTATTTTTAGATACCGCAGTATACCGTATTACCGTATTACCGCCCAACCCTAAAACTAGTTAATTATTTTTTACTCATAACATACTCAAACATTGACAATACCGATATGTTTACATAATTGACTGTGTTTAATCTATAAAGATGAAGGATAATACCATGTGCACATCTGATTGTGCTTGGAGTAGTATTTTAACCAGATAAACAGACCTCAGTGAGTTTGTTATAGATTGAGCTGTGAGTTCATGAATGTAACATGAAGACAATCTACATCAAAAATCCAGAGAAATGTCTCACAATATAACATGATGCTTACAGATACTGCAATCAGACAAACATGGCAACAATATGGACTGAATTGAAGAGTGAATACAGTGCATGGGTCAATATGTTTTAAAGGTCCCATGGCATGAAAATTTCACTTTCTGAGGTTTTTGAACGTTAATGTGAGCTCCCCACCCCATGGTTAAAAGTTGCGAAATGTCTAAACCAGTGCTTCTCAATTATTTTCTGTGACGCCCCCCCTAGGAAGAAGAAAAAATGTCACGCCCCCCTTCCTGCGCGCGACTATAAATAGTATTATTTGTCTAGAAAATTGTTATGAGAACACCA
This sequence comes from Paratrypauchen microcephalus, assembly GCA_036785185.1. Classification (NCBI taxonomy): domain Eukaryota; kingdom Metazoa; phylum Chordata; class Actinopteri; order Gobiiformes; family Gobiidae; genus Paratrypauchen; species Paratrypauchen microcephalus. Next base: position 3,557,364 of record JAVJIX010000010.1, read on the forward strand.
TTGTATCCTTTTATTAACATTATAAACAAAAAAAAGAAAGAAACTTACAACAAAGACTGCACTGAGGACTCAAATATTAATGTGTTTTTAATGCAGCTTTGCGCACATTTGTTTACGTTTTACAGAAATGAAACTTAAAACCACCTCATTTGCATAAGCTAAAAGCACTGAAAAAAACCCGCTCTCTCCTTGTGCCACTGATGCGTCAGCTTCTGTCGGACTAAAGGACACGACTCAGTGGAATATACGTGTTTTTTCTGTGACAGAGGATGTTTTGTTAATGGTGAGACTGTGCGTAAATCGCATGTGAGAACGCCACTGCCAACTACTGTTGTTGATGTGCAATTACACTTAGTTCTAGTACAGTACAGCAAAAAAACATGTTTCCCAGGGTCATACCCCTGGCATCACACCACGCCCCCCCAGGGGGGCCCGCCCCACTATTTGAAAAGCACTGGTCTAAACTGAGCATTTGCGATCCTTTTCTGCGTTAGAAAAAATCAGAGCTCAAACGGGCTATTTTGTACAAGGAAACTTATTGACGTCAGCTCGAAAAAAGAAATGCAAATGCAGTTCCACCCCCGTCTGTCTATACTCAGTCTCTGTAAATCACGCCCAGAGAGTTTGGACTGCGGAGGAGCTACGCAATGCGAAATACATTTTTTTATTTGCCTGGAGGAACTTGCGAGTGTTTCTAGGCTCGGAAGTCCTTTATCTGAGCCTGTGGATATCTGAAACAGCAGTGGTTTAATTTTATTTTCTGTGGAAATGTGTTTATTTTTCAATGGAAGGCTTCTCATCTCTCCCTCCGCGCAAAAACACGGAAGTGGGTCACAGAGCGGAGAGCGGAGAGCTTGGCCACGCCCCCACCCCCTACTATATGCCATCTCTGTCCTCCTCATTTGCATTCAAGCAACAACGCCCATAATGGAGTGTTCCAGAGTGACATTTATGACTCTTTCTCATCTTAGTGTTGATTTTGAAGAAGGATTCATTTACAGTATTAGGGAACCATTAAGGAGCCATATAAAAGCATCAAGAAGTACCATGTCATGGGATCTTTAAATAGAAAAGAAAAAAATATATAATAAATAATATCATAAATAATAAATAAATAGCAGAAACTAACAGTAGTTAGTTTGTATCTATAATGAGGTCATAATTCAGCCTTCTACAGCTCAAATTTCATTGTAGAACCTAAAAATATACCTACGAAAAGGAAAATATACCTACGATAAATATTGACAGCCATTGTTCCATCTGACATGTATTGAACAGTAAGTAGATATAGTATTTATTGTGACAGGCCTATAGTCTTACCTCTATAAGGCTCACCGTGGACATTGCACAAATCATATATGGTTCCACTATACTGTAATAGCAGGGCAGACATATAATTAACTGTGGGTTAAATTAAGGATCTATGTAATCAATACCCATTTCTTGTTGTTACGCTGATCATTGCAAATTCAATAGTGAATTACTCTTAACTAACCATCTGTGAAGTCAACTTTTAGACATTATAAGAGCAGTGTCCAAAATATAAGGATGTAACGATATCCAAATCTCAGGTATGATATCAACACGATATGCATCTCATGGCACAATAATTATTGCGATATTTTAGAGAGGCTAACAGGATTGTGGATAGGATTCTATTTGTTTTTAAAATACGTCTTGTGCAAACCATTACTGTCATAATCAGTATCAGCATCCCAAGAATTAAAGTAATAACATAATTCGTCATATTGTCTGTACTGAAGCGTATCATGGTGTATGTAGTTTTCTCCGTTTATTGGCTGTTCCTAATATAAAACAATGCATTTAATCAAAGGAACTTGTAATTCAGTAAATTGTGACAACCCAAGATATTATTGTGAGACCTTTGACAATACGATATGATATGATATTTCGGATATTGTTACATCTCTACCAAAATATTTGTTTTTTTTTACAAGACACATAATCTTGCTAGTGAAATTACAAAGTATGTTTTAAAGTGTTGTTTCTCATCAAGGCTCTTATAATGTTTGGTAAATATGACTGGAAATGTTGTAAATATCATTGTGACTATTAATAGATGAGATTATGGTGGTATGGTTATATTTATATATATTTCACTTGTTATCTTATAAACAAATAAAAATAAGTGCTGTTCAAAGTATTTATGGAATACGTAAAGTGTTTTGATAATTTCCATTTCCAAGAGACACAATTTGGCTGTAAACACTTAACTAATTAAACCGCAGAGTAATGAAACGCCATTAATCTGATTCTTGTGTTCGCTGTTACTTCTTTGCTTTCAATTGAGCCCATAAAAAACATTAGGACACTGCAATTACAGAGCTACAATCTACTCTTCTACGCTCTTTAATAGCTCCTCCAGCATCTCCATCACTGTACTGTTTCTCTGGCAGCAGTGTGGAGATAATTGAGAGTTTTATTTCCAGAAAGTGGTTGTGTTGAAATTATCTTTGGGAAAACACTAAGGTTAGGTACAGGTCCAGTCCTCTGTTATGTGAGTGTCAAAAGAAATTGGTGCAGCAAAAAGTGACTGGGACAAAATAGGCAAGTCTCACTATCTTCTGGTCCATTATAGACTTTTCTTCTCTGATCACATTTCTCATTTTATTTCAAAACTAGATTTTTGGGCTCCCATAAAGGTCCCATGTTACGCAAAAATGTACTCTTTCAGTCATGAGCTTTTAGTCCTGTACCTGGAGTTTTCAAGTTAACCGCTACCTTTTATCTTTAGTTCAGTGAAGATTGGCCATTTTAAAGCTGAAATGATCCAAATGATTCTAATGACAGTGTATGGAGTTAAAATACACGATGGAGCACTTCTTGTATTACCACAAGACATCACAAGGTTGAACACTGAGAGAAGAACTGAATATCCTGTTTTTGATGAAGAAATATTATAACATAGATCAGGAAATAGCATAATATGTCCTCTTTAAGTGTTTACGTTGTTTGATGTCTTGACTTGTGTCTATTTAAAGTTTAATTCTTTAAATATTGTTTTATTAGGTGTTAGGAAAGTTGACAAGACATGAGGCAGAGATAGAGGTTGCTTTGAGGTGAAGTGATTTGATGTAAGCTTTAACGTCCTGGTTTGCGTGCTCCACACACTTCTTATTGTTGTCAGACCTGTGCGCAGGATTTCCCAGAACACCATGTTTCCTTAGATTTCCTCCAGTCAGATGATGTGCTCGGAATAACACGGAATCAAAGTAAATCTCATTATAAAACATATTTCCACTACACTGCTCTTCTGTACATTTCACACTGCCGCACATATTATATTTTCATTATAATGCTCCTCTGGCTCATTTTGGTGAGACCTACACCCACCCACGTTCCAAATAAAGCCAAAAATAGCCAAAAATGGGAGAAATATTAAGTTATTGCAGATTGTGGAGAGGATGTTACTGAATGTCAAATAATCCTTTTTACATTCATTAAATAAAGTGAGTACACTGTGCAAAATACCCTGCTAAGAATGTGTGAACAGCATGTCCTTCAATTCAAAGTTTAGACTGAAATTACTGTGTGCAAATTCACTAAATATTACGATTTGGGACTAAATATGCTCCATTGTTACAAGCAATGAATAACAATCAGTTTTTTGGGGGTTTTTTTGGAGGTGGGTAATTATCAATAATATTATTAATTTTGTTTTCAAGGTTTGCCAAATTTGAATATACACTAGGCATAATATTTGTAATAAAAACAATCTCAAAATTCTTAAAAACAAACAAACAAACAAACAAAAACAGATATGTAAATGGAATAAACTTTGGCAGAGAAGAAGTTACAGAATACAATACAATTTAAAAGTCCTATATTATGCAAAACTGACTATTGGAGCTTTAAGCCATGTTATATTGTTGTTACCTCATCAAAAACATACCTGGAGTTGTGTTTTGTTTCATTCACACATGTCTGAGTAATCCTGCTTTGTTAGGCTATCAAATCTCCAAAGCTCAAAATACTCATGAAGTGATGATGTCAAGAAGTGATGAAGTGATATTTTTTAAGTTGACATCTACCTTTTACCTTTAGTTCAGTAGAGATTGGCAATTCCAGGACTAAAATTATCCAAATGATTCTAATGAAGGTGTATGGAGTTTAAAATCAGTGTTTTCAGTTTGAGAGAAGAACTCAAGCCTTAAAGGGATATGCCACCCCCAGGTCAAATTTGGGCATCTCCCCACAGTCCAGAGACTAAAATAAGTGGTGGAAAGCGTTTTCCTGCTCACCCAGCCATTGTCCGAGTCTGTCGCCACTGACCGCCGCGGTATCTGCAGCTCCTCCGCCTTAGACTGGAGTCTAACGTCGCCAGAGAAAGATTTCGGCCAAAAGGAATTAATTTGCTCGATGCGTTTCCCAATTACTTTATGTGTAGTGCGCATTCATATCGAGTGCAAATAAATGTGCAAATCAACACGGAGAGCTTGCCTTGGTCATTTTGGGTGGGAACTATTTTTCAGTGCGGAAGGACATGGCCGAATCACGCAGTACGCTGCCAGGGGAATCCCAGTTACGCACCGGGAAGGCAGTTCCCCTGTTGCACAACGTGGTGCGTGATTCGGCCATGTTCTTCCGCACTGAAAAATAGTTCCCACCCAAAATGACCAAGGCAAGCTCTCCGTGTTGATTTGCACATTTATTTGCACTCGATATGAATGCGCACTACATAGAAAGTAATTGGGAAAAGCATCGAGCAAATTAATTCCTTTCGGCCGAAATCTTTCTCTGGCGACGTTAGACTCCAGTCTAAGGCGGAGGAGCAGCAGCTCGCGCGGCGGTCAGTGCTAACAGACTCGGACAATGGCTGGGTGACCAGGAAAACGCTTTTCATCACTTGTTTTAGTCTCTGGACTGTGGGGAGATGCCCAAATTTGACCTGGGGGGGGGGCATATCCCTTTAAAGGTCCCATGGCATGAAATTTTCACTTTCTGAGGTTTTTGAACGTTAATGTGAGCTCCCCTACCCTGTTTAGCCCCCCCCCTCCCCCCCCCCCCCCCCATGGTTAAAAGTTGTGAAATGTCTAAACTGAGCATTTGCGATCCTTTTCTGCGTTACAAAAAATCAGAGCTCAAACGGGCGATTTTGAACAAGGCACCTTATTGACGTCAGATCGAAAAAAGAAATGCAAATGCAGTTCCACCCCCGTCTGTCTGTACTCAGCGTCTCTGTAAATCACGCCCAGAGAGTTTGGACTGCAAATGCGCTAGGCAATGCGAAGTGCGTTTTTTTATTTGCCTGGAGGCACGTCCGAGTGTTTCTAGGCTCGGAAGTCCTTTATCTGAGCCTCTGGACCTTTGAACAGCAGTGGTTTAATTTTATTTTATGTGGAAATGTGTTTATTTTTCAATGGAACGCTTCAAATCTCTCCCTCGTGCAAAAACAAGGAACTGGATCAGCTGTGGGCTCTGAGCTCTGAGCGGAGAGTTTGGCCACGCCCCCACCCTCTACTATTGGCCATCTCTTTTCTCCTCATTTGCGTTCAAGCAACAACGCCCAGAATAAAGAGTTTGAGAGAGATATTTATGACTCTTTCTCATCTTATCTCTGTTTCTCATGCACTGAGTGTTGATTTTGAAGAAGGATTCATTTACAGTATTAGGGAACCATTAAGGAGCCATATAAAAGCATCAAGAAGTACCATGTCATGGGATCTTTAATATTTGTGTGTTAAACATGCATGAATGAAACAAAACACAGCTGCAGGTAGTATGTTTGTGACAACATTATAACAGAAAATACTGTAATATACGCCCTTTAAGGAGAGAAAAGCTTTTGGCTCACTGCAGTCACTTTGAATGTAACCTTATAAATTGAGCCATGCCTCATTGCTACCATTTCTTCACCAAGCTTAAAACAGATCTCATCCAAACTTAGTATGTCTGGGTTTATGAATTGATCTGACCTTTTCTCCTCTCAGTTAAGCGTAGACATGACTGAGAAGCCACATATTAATCTTATATATGTGTGCAGTGGGACAGGCATGCCTCCCTCGTGGTGACGAAGAGGTCCGTGTGAAGTTTGAGGAGGTGTCAGTGGAAATGGCATTCAGTTCATTCCAGTGTAGGACAGCCACTCTCACCCCTCACCATGTTTCAGTATGTCTGCTATGTGTCTGCTGTGTACACAGTAAAACAGTACAACAATTTGGAGAAAAAACTGTGAACTACACCACTACTACTACTGCTGTACTTTTGTGTGATGCTATACAATATGTTTTTCAGACATGTGTTATTCAGTAAGTGTTTTTACCTCAGTTCGTAGGTGCCTTGGCTTGAAAGTGATTATGAATTGGTGTAGAATTTGTTTTGTTGTTGAATCTTGTCAGTTCTTTTTTCATGGTAACTGCCACTACTGGAAAAGAACTCCACTGGGTATTGATTCCAGGTTATAAGTTCAGGGTTAGTCTATTAACCAAACTGAATTTGTTGTTAAACATCTCATAATCTTTTATTTATTTAACCTTGTTCCATGGTTACTTAGATAATCGTTGCAAAACAAATTTGGATCAGATTTGTGATAGTTGTGTTTAAAGGGCCAATATTATGTTGTTTTCTGATCTATGTTCTTATATTGTTTCCTCATCACAAACATACCTGGAGTTGTGTTTTGTTTCATCCACATGTTTAACACACAAATGTGCTGTGTTCTTCTCTCATATGGAACACACTCTGTTCCACCTTGTGATGTCATGTGGCAATACAAAGAGCTCCACTGTATTTTTAAGCTCCTTACACCTTGCTCGTTTAGATAATTTTTGCCCTGGAATAGCCAATCTACTGAACAAAAGGTAAAAGTAGCTGTTAACTTGAAAACTACCACTTCATGACATCACAAGGTGGAACAGAGCATTTTAAGCTTTGGAGATGTAGACACATTAATAATAAAGAGTTAAACGTGTGTGTGTGTGTGCGTGCGTGTGTGTGTGAAACAAAACACAACTTTTGATAAGGTATCTAAAAAACGACTCAAAGCTGTGTTTTGGTCTGAAAAGAAATTGTTAGGTTTGGTACTACTTTCTTAAATTTATTCAATTGCAAGTAATTTTCATTGAAGCAATTAGAAATTCAGGGCACTTTATTCAAAAGCAAAAGCAAATTTAGCCACCATTTAGACCACGGAGCAGTTATTTTTAAAGTTATGGGTTCCGCTACATTTAGATTGCCCCAGTTTCCATAGAGACAGGTGCATCTAACTGCATCTCTCATAAATTTGATATACGATCACCAATCAGCCATGCATACAGCACAAATTGCAATCATGACTAATGTGTTTTGCTTGCTACATGTGAAATTGTGAATCTATGTATAATTATGATTCAGAGCAGCTGAGGGCAGGGTAGTTCATAGATAATTTGTCTGTCCATCAGTTGCACATGGCCATTATAAGTGACTCATAATAGGTACTTGAGTGTATTTCATGGAGTCAGTGACTCAGCTGAACCTTTTATACTTAACTTGAATGGTTAAGGGTCCTTCATACAGTTATGTGAGTCAGAATAAAACATTCAGTAATTGCTGTGTTTTCAATGGTGTGTGAAAGTGAATTTTTGCAGGCTCTTGTGCTTATTTTACTTTACCTTTTGTAATATAGTTTCTGCCACAGCGATGTATGTAAGTAATGTGAAATAGTTTGAGTTAGTGTCTATAAGTCTATCCATTTGTATTCTGCTGTGACTATCAGAATCAGAATCAGAAAGGTTTTAATGCCATATGTTTGAACAAGTTCACAACATTAGGAAATTGCTGCGGTGCTTGGAGCAGAATGTAAACCAACACTTAACATGCAATAAATAAAATAGAATAAAATATGTATGAGTATGTGAAGCACTTTGGAAATTGTTCAGAAAAGTGCTATAAAGATAAAGATTAGTATACATTTTTTGTTTTATTGTATGTTTATTGTACTGTTTATAGGCGCCATTTTGAAGACTTTTCACCATTCAAAAGATAGCTTTGATATGTTATATGCTATGGCAGTGGTGCATTTTAGAAGGATTTGTAGAGATTTAGAAGGCTTTCAATGAATTGTTTGTTATAGGAGTGCTATTTACCTTTCTTTCAGCTTGATCAAAGGAGAAGTTCAATTTGTCAACTGGACAAAGTTTGTTTGGTTGAAAACGTTTCGCCACTCATCCGAGAGGCTTCGTCAGCTCTGGCCCTCATGCTGGTTCGACCCTGTTTATATCTAGCTGCAAGGGAGGAGCTAGCTTCCCTGAACAAAGCTCTGACCTATCCCCGCTACTCTCTTTTGTTTTACGAATTCCTCTGGCGTCTTGTATTAGCATATCTATCAGCCCGCTCACTACACTGAAACAACTCTGAAACCATCAGCTAATCTGTCTCTTTGTATTTCAAATTTCTCTGGCGTCCAATTCCCTATTCAAGACAACGACCCTCTCCACCGCTCTGCAATGGCTTGTCTGTCCTAATGATTCTTTGTTTGAGAATCGAATTATAGATGGGAGACAAGTTGTGTCTAACTCCCCCATTTCTGTTTAACGACGGATTCTCTTTTTTGACAAAAATAGCCTCTTTAACTCCCCTCTCAAACCAGTTCTTTTCCCTGGCTAAGATCTGAACCTCACTGTCCTCAAATTAATGGCCTGCGGCTTCTAGGTGAAGATGTGCGGCAGATGACGGTCCACTCTGGCACGCCCGCCTGTGTTGGTACATCCTCTTGTGAAGTGGCTGCTTGGTTTCCCCAATATAGCGCTCACTGCAGTCTTCACTACACTTTCAGCTTATTATAATAATATAATACAGCATTATCAGCACATCATTCTTCACACTATTATTGTGAATATATTTTTATGTTCACTCGTTATTGTTTAAGGCATAAAAATATATTTTCCACATTTGCATCTTGAGTGTACAAACCCAGTGAGTATTCCTCCGCTGTGACAGGTGAGGGATCTGTGCAGAGGAAAATATCTCAAACTTTCCTCTCATTTTCTCAAACAATAAATTCACAAAAGAAAGTTATTTTCTTGCAACAGGGGGCTTGTTTCACAGTGACTCAGAGGTGCATGTTTCGTGTGTTAGTCATGTGAAGTGTGAGCTGGTTTGAATTAGGCTGAATAAACTCTGGACACAGACAGACGCCCAAGAGGCTCCACAAATAGGTCATTGATTGTTTTTTCACACTGCAATCACACAAGCTTTAGACGCAGATCAGAGGCATGCCGGTTTTTATGTTATTAAGTTTAGCTGTTACCTTGGACTTGACGCTATTTTCTGATCTAAGTTATAATGTTGTTTCCTCAGCACAAACATACCCAGAGTTGTGTTTTGTTTCATTCGCACAAGTTTAACAGTTTAAGTTTAACATAAATCCTGCATATTTAGGCTGAGTTCTTCTCTCAAATGGAAAACGTTCTGTTCCACCTTGTGATGTCATACCTTCACTAAACAACTCCAGGTATGCTATCGATTATTACATGGCATAAAGCTGTAACTTTTCTGCTGAGGAAGTCTATAACTGCTTGTTGTGCTTGTTGTATGGCATTCAACTTACTTTATTTATTCAATCACTGGTGTGTTAATTGCTTGAAAAACATGAATTTTGATTGAGCTGGGTCGTCTTTCCACAAATCTAACTGGTAACTTCTGTGTTGTGGCATGTCTTCATGGAGACAATTGTAATGGAGACAATTGTGAGGTGAAACATTCAACATTCAAAACAATAATGTCTGCCTTATCAACCCAGAAAAGTTACATACTACACCTTTAATTTAGGATTTTTGAATCTGTCTTGTAAGCTGTTTTGAATAAGGGGTTGATGGTTAATTTCTCAGGCCCACTGTACATTCATTTCTTTCAGTTTACAATACTATTTTCACCATAATAGACCCACTAAGAATCACATTTCCATTATAAGTATCGGTATCAGTCATATACACGATACTGTACAGGCTCGAGAGCTCTCTAAAAACTTTGAAATGCATGCCTTGGTTTCTTTTGTTCCATATATTTGAGTTGCAATAAAAGTAAACAAAATATTGAATTTCCTCTATAGGTCACCACATAGTTAAATTTCAAATCTATAGTCGATACCTTGGATGATGTATTAGAGACATGATACAGACTTAATCAATAACAAAAGCACTTCATATTATTGTCTGGCAGTTCTAAGACCTCTCTACTGAACTCGACCCTCACACGTCATTAGTCTTCATTCACTGTCGTCCTGTTGCTATGGGTAACAGCTCCAGTTTATTACAGTTCATTAAAAGACCCTATTTAAGATGGGCACCTTTAGCTCTTACTCCATTTTGCCTGATGAAGGCCTAGGGCCGAAACGTTGCATGTCTTAATAAACTTCTCATTTTGCAAGTAAGACGGAGTGCGGGATTGTTTTCTTCTTGTGTGTTCTGGGTTTGCTCCCTCGCCTCCAACGCACCCGCCTGAAGAGATTGAAGTGCGAAGTTCTCATTTTTGGAGTTCATTAAAAGTACAAAAAAAAAAAAAAAAAACACTTTCAATCGTGTGGGACAATATCATTAATTAGCACTCTAGAGGTTGCCCCACTGACCCGGGAACTTGCAATGGTGCTTTGAATTAGGGGTGTGTTCTGGGTTTGCTCCCTCGCCTCCAACGCACCCGTCTGAAGAGATTGAAGTGCGAAGTTCTCATTTTTGAATTAGGGGTGTGCAAAATAATCGTCATGACAATGCATCGCGATACTAACTTTCACAATATACTGCATCGATTCTTGATGCCAAAAATCGATTATTATTAATTATTAATTAAATATTTAATAATTTAATATTTAATATTAATAAATAAATTAATTATTAGGTTTTGTTTTTTTTATAAATCCTATGCACTTTTTTCTTTGTGAAAGGGTATTGTTTGTTATGATGGTAGCTACCTCCAAAATGGCAAATGTTTGAACATCATTTTTTGTTTTAGAAAAAATCCTATGCACTTTTTTTGTTATTGGTTTGGTTTATTTGTTTTTGTTATTCAATAAATTCAGTTATGAATTGAGTTGCTCAGAGTTATGTATCAATTGAAGACACTACCCAGATACACAGCCACTGATATTTAAGTTATCCTCTTTTTTTGGTACATTTTCACTGAAGTATGTTGAATATATTGCAATGCATCGCAATAATTCAAGTATCGTGATGCATCGTGATAGTATCGCATCGTGGCATATGAATCGTGATTCGAATTGAATCGTGACTTCTTTGCCAATACCCACCCCTACTTTGAATAACACAAAACACTAGCTTTTAACGCTACATACAATAATGTGCTCATTCACCATTTATTCAAACAGGAACTTAAATGTCTTATATAACACAAAATTGACTCTTATGAGCTTTTGCCATGTTAGAATGTTGTTACCTCATCATAAACATACTGGAGTTGTGTTTTGTTTTTGTTTTCATTCACATGTTTGAGTAATGCTTTATTATTAGTCAGAGCTTTACCCTTTGTTCAGTAGAGATTGGTGATTCCTAGGGTGAAATTATCCAAATGATTCTAGAAGAACGATATGGAGTTTAAAAACACAGTGGCGCACTTCCTGTATTACTACATGACATCACAAGGTGGAACAGTGTTTTCAGTTTGAGAGAGGAACTCAGCAGTTTCTCATGTATAGCTCTGGTTTTATTTTTCTATTGAACGTAATCAGACACTCTCAGGCCGTGGGCTGTTGACGCCTTAAGCAGTAGTGCTCTCTGACCTCAAAATGACCCAGCACCACTCAATATTGTGGTTCAATATTTCAAGTCCAACATAATGTAATTTAGAAGTTTAGTACTAAGACTCACAACACTCAACTGGAATACGTTTAAATTTTATATAGTTGTGTCTTCAATGTTACCTTATGGCCTTATTCTAGTTATGATAGAATCTGTTTTGTCTTGTCATCCACAAATCAAAGAATAAATAGATTTTAAATGGCTTGATGTGTGTGATATAAGGATAGAAGACACATGAATGAAAAATGATGGGGAAGGTAGTGAAGAGGAGAGGAGAAGCTGCGAGACACGGTTGACAAAAGAAACTCCAATAAATGAAACTGTATTCAAGTAAAATTGTGGTCTCATGGCTTTATACATAAATCCTCTAAGACAGTGTTTCTTAAGTGTTTCTCTTGTATATAGCTGAGATATATTTTCATTACTATACTTACATTTCATTTTTACATATACATTTATATAATTATGCCTTATTTGGCATCAGTCTCTTGTTATTTCTTCTACTTATTTTGAATTTATTATATAGTTTTTGTTATTATAATGATATCATTCTGCAATGTTTTTTTCCTTTAAATCCTCTCTCTTACATATTCACAGAATTATCTCTTTTTGATAAATGTTCTGTTTGTTCTCTCATGCCTGAAAAGTATCATTTAAAGCAATGTTTCCCAACCTTTTTTGTCTTGTGTACCCCCTAAGTCTTTTTGTCATACCTCGCGTACCCCCTCATGCGTGTTGATAATTCTCCAAAAGTAGAATGTGACACAACGGATTATTCAATGAAAATCATTTTATTTCATCTCCTTAATTTGAAAATTTAATTCTCAGGCATTTTCTCTCTTTTCTTTGGTCGTTTTCACACCTGCCTTGTTTGGTTCGTTTTAAACGAACCAGAGTTCGTTTGCTCCTTTGATTCGGACCTTTTGGGCTGGTGTGAATAAAAACCAAAAGTCTCGATCCGGAGCAAACAAGCGGACCGAGACCACCTAAAAAGCTCGGTCTCGGTCTGGTTCCATACGAATCCTGGTGCGGTTCGTTTGAGGTGAGAATGCAGACCGGACTCGATCTGACACAAGTTGGCTTTTTGTACTTAACGAGCTCCCGTCGTATGTCAAGCATTATGGGAAACTGAGGCTGACGAAACTAAACGAAACGAAACAAAACGAAACTTACGAGTCTTACTTATGTTTTGCGTGAAGAGCAAGAGTCAGAACTTGATGCGCACATGAGCGCTGTCCTCCGTAGTCGTCTTGCCCTGTGACTTCTTCGTTTGTAAATTGATGGTAAAATAGTGTAAACCTCACGATGCTCCTCAAACATTTGTGCAAACTGTATAAACTGACCAAACCATATCGCTAAGGCTAGATTGAAAACAGCACATAACACCGTTATTCTCCTCCTTCCGCGTTTGGACACCGACAGGGCTCATTCTGTCCAACGGCTGAGCGACCTCAGCACATGTGCTTTTGTTTATACATGTTGGTTCGCTTGGGGAAAAACTGCAGTGTGAAAGCGAACCGCACCAAAATAAAAAAATAAATAAAAAATTTGGTCCGGACCAAAGCAAGTGAACTATCGGACTTTCCTGGTGTGAAAACGACCTTAAACTCAAATTTACTCAAATTAGAATTCTTTTGTTTTTTTTAATCTCCCCCTGCGCCTGGCAGCGACACTGCCAAGTACCCCCTGCAGTGTGCTCACGTACCCCTAGGGGTACTTGTACCCCTGGTTGGGAAACACTGATTTAAAGGCTTCAGTTTATCAAACACATTCTAGTTTTGGTGCACGCTCTGAGTCTGTTGTTCTCATGCATTTATCTGCACTCTGGCTTTTATATTGTCCCATAAAATCCCTGAAACACCTGTTCTTGGAAACATTTTTGCTGCAAACTGCTCTTTCTCTCAGCTTGATGGATTGAAAACAATAAAATGCACCCGGTGCCTCCGCAGATCAGAATAATATACATGAGAAAATGAAGAGTAAGAGTTTATTATTGGCTGCGGTTTTGTGTTTTTATTGAAAGAGACTCTTCTGTGGTTTTGTATAATCATTTATGTGCAGGTTGCATGAAAGAACATGCTTTCAGTAAAACAGCAATTTCATTTCCACCTTGTTTATTGGCCTGGGGTGCACAGTGGCAGAGTGGTTAACACACCTGTTTCTTACCAAAGAGGTTTTCAATCATCTTACGAAACTTTAAATTACCCTTTGTACGGAATAAATATGAAAAGGATTTGCTCATTTCATTTTCAATTTCATTGTTACTGTACCTGCTTGTCTTATTGGTTTTACTGAGAATGAAGTTAAAGTTAAATATTATGCCATTTTGTAATATATTTTATAATGTTGTTTCCTCATCAAAAACATGCCCAGTGTTGTGTTTTGTTTCATTCACACATGTTTAACACACAAACCCTGCATATCTAACATTTAATTTGTACATTTTGGATAGAGCAGAAACATTTCCATACTCCAAAACCTTTTTTCAGAATACAAAATTCCTCTGTGGCATTGTGTTTTTTAGAAATTATTTTATCATAGATTTTGTTTTGTTTTTTAACATTTATTACTGCTGATGTCAATTTCAGCTAATTTTATCATGTCAGGTGTAATTGCTTTGTGTATTTCGCTGAGCAGGTCTTTATAGTTCTGATCTTGTACTGTGAGTTGTAGCTCCTATAATATGAAAAATGGTGGTTGAAGAGTAATGATTTTTTTCTGCCGACTCTTAAGCCTGTTGTACATTAAATTCTGGCTTCAATTCAAGGTTTCAATTCAGCAGATTCACAAATTGGATTTCTTTGTAACCGAAAGTGATTTTTTCTTTATACTTTATCTGCCGTGATGAGATTGAGCACTTTATTTTCTCCTGAAAACCAGCAATCACATCATCACAGGGCATAGGAAAAATACATTTTCAATACAACTTTGAACTGTGCCCTAATAAAAAAAAAAAAAAATCCACTGATATTACACAATAATCCTTTATGATTCAAATTTAAGCCATCATCAAATACATTAAAAACTGCTTAGAGCTTTACTGGTAATGCCATCTTTTTAATGATTGCTTTGTTTGTATTGTGATTAAAAGTCTATACCAATTTAAATAATTTGGTTTAATGATGATTTATGGAGTGGTTTGAAAAGCAACTTCACAGTTTCATTACAGTTGTCATTACAATTATCCACTCCCACAGGGCTGGTCCTTATCACTCATGATATATCATCTTTTTGGGAACAATAGGTATTTTAGTAATATTATAATGTAACTGCACATTCACTGGAGCTGATTTTCCTCATTTTCCAGGAGAGGTGGTCAATAATTGCTACCACTAAAGCCTAGAGCAACTTAAAGGTTCAGTATGTAACTTTCTGGAGGTGTCACCTGCATGATTAGATGGAAATAGTTAAAAGTTAAAACCATTTTTCTGAATATTCTCTATGGAAATAAATACATACTATGCCATGTTGTGGAAGAGTATAAACAGCACACCATTTTAATGGAAATTAAATAAGGTTTAAATAAATAAGGAAACTAATCAGGTTTCTGGAGAAGCAAGTCTACTCAGAGTCAGTACACTCTAAAAACAGTGATGATGATGTGAGGCGTGAAAGCAAAACTACCTCAGACTAGCCTGAACAAATGTGTACAAATATTATAAATGCCACCATTTGGTATCTATAGGTATATCGTATATGACTGCCCTATACACCTGTAACTTCAGAGTCCACATTAAACACATTAAATCTATTGAAGGGCCATGTTTGGGACTTAAAATAGACTTATCTCTCTTGTTACATTATTTCCTTATCTATTTTAAAGCAGCATAGCTATAGTTGTGTTCACCAAGGGCAGAGGAAGTGGTTGGGATGAAGGTGGAAATATTAGTACTACAGAGCCAGTGTCCGTTACAGCCTGCCCATGTGGACCATCAAATCTGAAACCTTAGACGCATCATGCACCAGTCTCCTCGTTCACAGAGGACACAGTGAGGTCTATTACAGTATGTAATACCTAATGTAATCTAGAGTCTGTAGCTGCCAATGGTGCTTGGATGAATATTATTTTATGTGTAATCATTGCCAGTTGTTTCCGCTTTTGTGAGTACAATGTTGTTAATCTTTAGACTTATTTTGCTTGTTTGTTAATATTTAGCTAAAAATCAAATGATAACTTAGTTTAAAATTTTAAAATAGATATGTTTTTCCCTTTATTACTCAGACCCCTCAAAATGACCCTTCTCGTTAGGACAGGGAATTATTCAAACATTTTAAAGCAATTCTCCTCTTAGCAAAGACTCACCAGAGCTGAAGACTTATAATATTTATAATTTTCTAGGTATTTCTAGGAGCATTCCAGGCAGAGCATATCCATAGAAACAAGCATGTGACAGACCCTCAACCAAAAAGTTACGTAGTGCATCTTTAAGTTAAGTTGAATTCCATTTTGGCCTATTCATAATAAAACTTACATTTTTACTTAAGAGTTTTGAAATTGTCCCTGAGTTGTTCATTGACTTGTCTTTTGCTTAGGTATTGTATTGAGTTTAGATATTTATAATCTCATGGCCAAAAATGTACCCCACACGATGCAGCTAAGACAACACGAACCTCTCCCATGTCGACCACATACGACGTGCAGGGATTGTTTTTATAGATGATTAACCACTCTGGCATTTATTTCTGCTCATTTCATCTCACATGTTTTTGTTGTTATTGGCTCGGTGGACTGTCAGTTGCTCCAAGTCCTGGAGTGAACTTTGGACTGCTCAGATTCACTCAAAATGTGAAAAGTTAAGAATGAGACAGTAAAAATCCTGTTGTTATATTCTTTCTGTACAAAAACATTTAACTCAACATTTTTGGAATAATGTGTAACAAAATATGTAAACTATAGTGTTGAGCCCAGGGAAATTGCATTATTACATTATTATTATGATGATGATTATTATTTAACCTAAAAAAAACATGCACCAGAGTCTACAGGTGGAAATTAGCTCTAGTGATACAACCTGCATAATGCATTTCTCCTGTTAAGGTTAATGTAAATTGTGCACTAACTAACTAAATAAATACATAAATAATCTTATTAACAACATTAACTACATTAATAATATTAGAGGTAGCCAAATGTGTAATAATAAAATGATTACCAAAATACAATGAGAAAACAATCTTATAAGATGTGTGTAAATGGTCTCTGTTGAAGTACTTGCAAATATAAGATTATAATTAATACAAAAGGAATTAAACAAACATACGAGTATAGTTTTTATTCACTAACTATATAGGGTTGATTGGTTCTCTAAAATATCAAGGTCATTGTTCCACACTTATATTTTGGTAACTTCCTGTGTTCGCGGAAGTAACGGTTAAATGGAAAAGAGCTTGATAGAGAAAAGTTGCAAGCTAAAGACAACAGTTAATGGAGAAAAACATTTAAAAAAAAAAAAAAAAAAAGGTGAAAACTTACTTACAGCAACAGCTGATTGGGAAGGTTTGTTTTATTTATAAATGTGTATATGAGCAACTTGACATTTGTACTAAATCTGTAAATTCTAATAAGTTTGATTGGCACTGGTCTGTGTAAAAGATGTGCCCATGCAAAAGACCATTTCTACTCACATAGAAACTTGTAAGAGACACAGCAGCAGCATTTTCTTTATCTATTTAAAAAAAATTCTTATGTGATGTGGCACAAAGTTTTCATTTGTTTTTTTTGTTTTTTTGTTTTTTTTTAAACTGTTTGTGTTTCACGTTTTTAGCAACTGATAGACCAGGATTTAAGATCAGGTCATCAGAACATTAAGCTATAATAGGCTACTTGTAATATACAGCAAACCAAATACAAAATAGTTTAGTTTATTTGATTTATTTGACAGGGACAATATACAGGAGCATTAATCACAAAAAATGAAAAGATGCTTTGTACCAGACGTTAGCTCTTGGAGATAATTTCCATCCGCAGTCCCGGAGACATTACAAACAACATCACAAAAAATCAACATAAAGCATAAAAACAGTGCAATTCATAATATTTACAGTGGCGGTGATACATTTCATCAATTAGTAAAAAATAATTAAAACACTTTTCCCAATACCTGTACCTGTAGTCTGCTTCTCTATACGTCCTTTTTGTTTTTACATTTAGTATATTGACCTCACTCACAGTGGGATTCTTGTATCATTTGCAGCCTGTCACACTGTTGTAGCATGTAACACATATTTTGAGCAGAAATAGGTCAGCACAGATCCTCTTACAAATTAAAAGGTGTCATTTGAAATGCATTTGAGTGCAGTCTATCATAATGTGTTATCTCCTGAGGCTGAAACGGAAACATAAGCCCACTGTGAGGAATAAAAATGATGGAAAACTCCACAGGACAGACATAAATGGGGTGGGTGAATATTCATTCTTTAAAAGTAATTCTTAGGGCTGGGTGATGTATCAGTTCAGTATCAGTTTTAGTGATATCAGAAGGTCTCCAGATATTTCTATCTGCCTTATATTGAACATTTTGCCCAAATTTCTTACTGATATTATTTTATACCACCTCCTTCTCTGTACGTGGGTTATTCCCAGTCTCTTGTCAGTGCATCAGATTTGTATTTTTTTGAAATGACTAATGAGAAAAAATCCAAACTGAAGAGGAATAAGGCTAAATGTTTATACAAAAGTCTGGAATGTCCCAATAAGGCATTAAACATATTCATCTTGCAATTACTCAGTAACATGTTTTTTTTTATTTATGTAAAAACTTGCATTCTTACTCTGAGTGGGCTCACCTCTCCGCAGATCTGACTTGTAACTTGGCTCTATGGCGTCACCTGCTGTCTCCGTAGAAATAAATAAGTGTAATTCCGTACTGTGGGCCATTATAGGGCATCCATGGAGAAATACTGGTGACGAACCCTCTACAAGAAAAGTTACACAGTGCACCATTAAGACTAAATTTGTGGACCTCGTTATGGATGTTAAAATTTTAATATTGGTATCGACAAATAAGGGTTACAGTTATTCAGAACCCACAAATAATCCTCAGGTAGGCCTAAATAAATTCAAATCACTTCAGCCCACTTCCACCTCTCTTGCATTTCTTGAATACATATTAATGTGGGTGTGAACAGTACAAAATGGGACAGAAGAAACCATTATGTTGAGAGGGAAAACAAAGGGATCATTGAGTGGCGTTGATCCATCGTGTCCGGGGTGTCGTGGGTCGAGCCTCGAAAAAAAGCAGAGCCAGAAAGGTCTCCATTCACGATGCTGCACGGGCCCTCTTCAGAACTGCCATTGTCCAAGCTGCATATAGGGCTACATTTACAATCTATAAGTAAACTGCTGTGTCAGTCAAACAGAGGAGGTAGATAAATCTCAAGTAGAAGTGATATCACACAAGAAGTATTCCCTTGTGTAGTAAAAGTACTTCTTGACTTGGCAGTAGCATTTTAATTGGTTCCTCAGTCATTATTGCCAACTATATACAGCTATTATACACAGAAATGAAATGTTGACTTAAAAGGTGTACTGTGCAACTGCTACAGTAATTTCTTCTGTGAATGGGGCGACTTTCCACAGATCTGAATTGCAATGTAGAGTAGTGCTGTAACATGTGTGTCTCCCTTGTGATAGAGCAGGGGTGTCCAAACTTTTTTCATCAAGGGCCACATATCTAAACACAGACGAAGCAGAGAGCCGATCGAGGGCCATAGACTGGTGCTCAGTACAGTCAATAATTGAAATATTTGCATGTCTAACATGTTAGAATGAGTCTTTTATTCACGCTAAGATCCTCAAAACCACACAATAAATAATAAATATTGTCTTATCAAGGTAGATTTTCAAAAAACTTGCAGTCAAAAGTTCTGCTCAAGGTAATTTGAGCCAATTCACCTGGAAGCCTGAGGGCCAAGAAAAATTTGTCTGAGGGCCGCATTTGGCTCACAGGCCATAGTTTGGACATGCCTGTGATAGAGGTTTAATCTATTAATTTAAACAAAGCAATAAGATTTCCATGGAGACAAGCAGAAATGTTATGCAGAGCACCTTTAGATGTAGCCTATGTTTGGGGTGCTAGATAAATTCCACAATTAAAGCCAATTTGCAGTAAACCTCAAGGGGTCTCTTACAGCTCTGGAAAAAAATAAGAGACCACTGCATTTTTTTCTGAAATCAGCATCTCTACATGTATTACAGCCATTCCATTCCAGCATCTGTTGAATTCCAACACAAACACAAAGCTGAGCTACAGGAGTGTAATAAAGTCACCCAAGAACAACGTGATGTGTAAACATTAGTATTATGTTGTTTTAAAATGAATTTGATCTTGTTTCTTTGCATTGATTGAGGTCTGAAAACATGTATATTTTTGTTATTTTGGCCATAAATGCTCTAATCAATAATATTTTTATTTGCAATATGGAGAAAATGTTGTCAGTAGTTTATAGACTCAAACAAAAATGATACAAAAACTGATCATTTTGCAGTGGTCTCTTATTTTTTTCTAGAGGTGTATGTTATGATGAGTGCATCCCAGCTTCAATTGTGATTTTGTTCATTTAAACTAGTAAGATCATAGAAATATACTGTTACGTGTATTTCAATAATCATTCAACAATGACACAAGGCATTTAGTTGAAGTTTGTTTTCCATTCCTTTGTTTTTCTAATGTTTGTCATGAATTTCTTCTTTTCCATTGAATTATTTGAACTGCAGCCACTACTTTACTAGTCTGGCTTAGGGCTTTAATAGTCACTTACCACCGTCCAATGTGCAAACAATAGCACTCCCACTAGGACTGACACATTTATACAACCAATTTGGTGAGTGGAGAGTGTTGCCCAAGGACACAACAGTAGAATGTTATTAGCCTTCACTGAGCTCCTTCCACCTCTGAACCTTTTAAGTGTCTCGTGTTTCTTGTTATTTCCAGTTGGTGCTCTGAACAAACAGAAAAAGTGGACTGGCTGGTATTTGTGTGTCTTTGGCCCATTTGTGTTCACTTCCTTTTCTCAAAATAGCCGTAGTTTTAGATTACAACAAGGAAGACGCGCCACTCTCCGCTAGTTATTTTGTATCTGCATCTTTGTTATTGTGATGAACCCGTCCCACATTTAGACCCAAATTCTCACTTAGCATGACAACAACCTTAGCCTATATACCTATTCAGAGTATTTGTAAGGAGCTCAGATTTTTCAGCAGTGATGTCATGCTGTCTGGCTATATCATTAGCATTACCATAAAGGAAGAGGAGGAAGTGTTTTTGGAGGAAAGCGCTAACTTGGCAAACCATCAAAAATCTACAAGTTCTGGTTAGTTTCGCAAGTGTCTTTTTAAATATTTCTGCCACCTTTTTTTCGCCATGTTATTGCTTTGCCTAGAATTTTCCATAGTATGGCACTGACCAGGCCAGGTTACAGGTCAGATCTGTCGAGAGGCAAGCCCAATCACAGTAGAAATGCATGTTTTTCAGGGTATGTTTAAGAAATTAACACACTGGTATTTTGGATAAATGGAAAAGTTTAATGCCATACTGTGGAACAACCCAGGCACAGTTATAACATCTCCATGGAGACCAGCAAGTGATAGACCTGATAGAAAAAGTAACATAGAAAAAGTAACATAGTGAACCTTTAAATAACAAGTAACAAGTCAAGATAAATTTGATATTTTCTTGCTCTATGTCACTCAAATCTGACTTTTCATTGAAATATACACCCACAGTCATATATTTCATCATAATATTTTAAAACTGTGGAAATTTTATTTTATTTCTTTCTTTTTGTGGTGCCTGTTGTTGGTAGAAGCCTGGATTATGCAAAGTATAATAAAGCATGGGTTTCAGAGTGATTAAATATTAACACAGAATACAAAACATAATCTTTTATATGATGGAAAGTAGGGCTGCAACTAACGATTATTTTAGTAGTCGACTAATCTATAGATCCAGTAACGATTAGTCACGATTAGTCATGAAAAAAAATATTACTAGGATAATGGACACAACACTAACGTTGGTAGTTAGTGAGGGGAGTGCTTTAAGCATTCCGTTTCAAAGAGGAATATTGTCAGTATCCAGTTTTAAAAAAAGTTGAAGTATTCTGTGAAACAGCGTTTTGTTAAGGGAATACTGCCAAAACACGACTAGACTACATTCGGAATGAAAAAGATTGTCCATGACTCGTGAGCAAATTGAGTATGGCCACCATTCCGTTTAGCACTAGTGCTAATACAGTGGTACCTCACCTTACGAAAGACCCAACAAACGAAAATTCCAAGTTACGAAATGCCTTCACGTTAAATTTTGGTCTCTAGATACGAAAGAAAATTCAAGTTACAAAACGCAAAATCTAAAAAATTCAAATAATGCGCGCTCAGCCACACAATATACGCTTTTCTCAGACTGGATTTAAACTTTTGTCACATTTGTCTCGTTTAAACACTCAAACTTTCATAGATTTTCAACAAAATGTATTAATAGTGAAGTGTGGGGGGAAGGGGGAGGGGGGAGAAGTGTGCGCGCGGACACGTGTGTGATAGCGCAGCATGACCCGGCGCGGGGCGCGAGCACGATACCCGTGCTCAAACCGTGCCTCCCCTAAACCAGATCTAAACCAGATCTAAACCAGGATTAAACCAAGATTAAACCACCTGCGTTCTCTCTTGCCTGCGTTCGTTCATACGCTCGGACTGCATGCGGGGAGGCACATCTCCTCCCCTCCTCGCTGCTCGCCTCAGCCGTGACTCGTGAGGTACACCGGTGCTGCTGCTAATAGCAGAGCTAGCACAAAACCAGGAAATAGACCCGCACGCGGCGCTTTAATCCTGGTGTCCAGTCCTGGTTTAGTCCAGGTTTAGTCCTGGTCCAGTCCAGGTATAGACCTTGTTTAGACCTGGTTTAGTCCACGTTTAGTCCTGGGTCTACAGTCTCTTAGCCAATCAGGACGCAGAACACAGTGTTACACTAAAAAAAAAGTTACACTATAAAAAAAAACCTTGGAACGGGGTCTTGGAACGAATTAGGCTTTTTCCATTGAAATAGCTACTCAACTTACGAAAAATTCACATTACGAAACCACTTCTGGAACGAATTAATTTCGTAAGGTGAGGTACCACTGTATTGGAATATTCCTCACATGCAGCGCATGCTCCCGCACTTTTCTGTAACTTTCCTAACTTTTTGCCCTTAAACCGCCCCACTTTTGTAAATATTTTTGTCAACACTGTTCGTTAAGCTTGGGCTGCACTCGACGCTGCATTTTTTCCGCACTTTTGGTGGATTATTTACCTGTCTCGGCTTAAGATGTGTAAGGGACCCCGTCCTCCGCTTGTCTACACAAAGGATCAGCTGATGGCGATGCGCAGCGCTGTTGTGTTCCCCCGAGACAGGCATGTTATCCCTGATGAGATCCTGCGGACGACACGCCATGGACGCCGCACAGGACGTTAACTCCAGGAAAAGAAGAGACACTGCAGGCTGGTCCTCCTCTCCGTCGTAACGGGGAATGTGCGCTCCCTCGCCAACAAGACGGACGAGCTCGCGGCGCTCGTTAGATTTCAGCGGGAGTACAGGGACGCTAGCGTCATTGTTTTTACAGAGACATGGCTAACACCGCAAATCCCGGACTCTACCGTCACTGTGGACAACTTTCACCTGCTGCGCGCAGACAGGACGGAGGAGAGCGTGAAGAATAAGGGAGGAGGACTAGCGCTGTTTCTGAACGAGAAATGGTGTAAACCTGGACACTGTACAGTGAAGGAGCAGATGTGTCGACTAATTGTTGCAGCCCTAATGGAAAGTTCTGAAAATTGAGCCTATAAAACAGAAAACCTAAACAATGAACAGTTCTATCTAATGAACCCATCCTAAAGTGGCCACACTAGACCCTCGCTTTTGTTAAATACCTGTTCCCACATTGCACAGAATTTGTAAGACTCAAATAACTCAACAATGATGTCATTCAAACCAATAGGAACATTTGCATGGTTTAATTAAAGGTCTGAAAAGGTTAGCAGGATGATAAATGTGTTTTTTCATTTGGGAAAGGGAGAGGCTGCCAACGTGCGGAGAGGGAGGGTGGGCATCATTTTGACTTGTCAGGGAGGGTATGCCTAAAAACGTGACAGGCTTGTTAAAACCACTACTTCCTACTAGAACAAAAGCTAAAATGAGCCAAAAATATGCTGCACGCTGCCAGTGAACCAACCCAAAGAGGATTTACCCTGAAACAGTGTGGTCACATTAAGTTTTAACAATAGAAAAATAGTGAGATGCATGAAAGGTTTTTGTGTTTCAGAGCCAACTCCTTTTAAGTCCGACTGGCAAAGCTGATCTGAATTTCACAAAGAAAACTACTCAAGTCTGTGCCAAACCTCAGGAGTCTGATTAAAAAAGAGCAAATTCTTACAATATTACAAAAGCCACAGTAGGTAAAGGGAGGTTGAGTCCAAGGTAAATAGTACTTTTGCAGTATAGTTGTTGTAATTGTCTTTTGCACAAGAATATGTTTAGATGATTAAATACTGTATGTAGCAGTTGAGGCAGTAGTGATACTTTGCAGTGACGCTAGGGGTGTTTTACATGTATATCTACAGCTCTGGGAAAAAAATAAGAGACCACTGCAAAATTATCAGTTTTTCTGATTTTACTACTTATAGGTATGTGTTTGGGCAAACGAAACATTTTTGTTTGAGTCTATAAACTACTGACAACATTTCCCCCAAATTCCAAATAAAAAATATTATCGTTTAGAGCATTTATTTGCAGAAAATGACAAATGGTCAAAATAACCAAAAAGATACATGTTTTCAGACCTCAAACAATGCAAAGAAACAAGATCAAATTCATTTTAAAACAACATAATACTAATGTTTACACTTAAGAAGAGTTCAGAAATCAATATTTGGTGCAGTAACCCTTATTTTTAATCACAGCTTTCATGCATCTTGGCATGCTCTCCACAAGTCTTTCACATTGTTCTTGGGTGACTTTATTCCACTCCTGGTGCAAGAACTGAAGTAGCTCAGCTTTGTGTTTGTGTTGGAATTCAACTGTAAATAGTGATAATTTTATATTCTATATTTTATATCTATATTCTTTATATTTTATGTAACCATTGTTCCCTGTTTTTAGAATGACAATTACATCTGTCACAGGACTACAGATGAAAAATAGCCTCCTGGCTAATTCTGGCATATTGACAGAAATGTTTATGAATATGCACTGTCCTGAAATAAATAAATAAATAAAATAAAGAACAGACGCTGGAATGGAATACATGTTACTGTAATACATATAGAGGTGCTGATTTCAGAAAAAAATGCAGTGGTCTCTTATTTTTTTCCAGAGCTGTATATAAACAGCTACCATGGTGATCCAATGCACACAATGGCAAACACTATCAGAAACATTTTAAGATTGTCTGAAAACTCAATAAAAAATACAAAATGGATTTAAACAACACATTCTCAGGAGCTTGTTTTGTCCTTGTAAGGAATCGCTACACCTTTCCTGCTGGGTTCTGATTCTCTTTGAGTATCAGAACCCAGGAGGAAAGTTGTCCGCTAAAAAAAGTTGTCCGCTAAAAAAAGGAACCCAGGAGGAAAAGGGGTAGCGATTCCTTACCTGGCCGGCGTTTCTGAAAAACTACAGAGGATTTTCAGACAATATGAAATCCCAGTTTATTTCAAACACACAAACACTCTAAGACAAAAACTGCTCCACCCAAAGGACAAAACACCGAGCCACAAACAAAGCAATGTGGTCTACTCCATTCAGTGTAGTGAAGACTGCAGTGAGCGCTACATTGGAGAAACAAAACATCCACTTCACAATAGGATGTACCAACATTGACGGGCGTGCCAGAGTGGACTTTCATCTGCCGTACATCTCCACCTAGAAGCCATAGGCCACTCCTTTGAGGACAGTGAGGTACAGATCTTAGCCAGGGAAAAGAACTGGTTTGAGAGGGGAGTTAAAGGGATAGTGCTGTATTGGCCTGTTCACTTGTAACCATCCGCTTAAAGTGAACAGGGTAATAGAGCTAATGTGGGCGCAGTGATACGAATCGAGAGAAAATATGTGAATGCGAATTACGCTGCTGAATTTTTAACGGACAACTGTTTGTGACACAAATATATCACTTTTTGGACAAATGTTGTTTTGAGAAGAAAAATAAGCTTTATTAACTGTCCTGGCTAACTTGCCGGAACTATGTACACGAGCTACGGTACCGGAGGAGAACCGGGCTCAGATCACGCTGTCATGGGTAAGTCAGTGTTAATCTCAGGACACTGTTGAAGGGGAAGCCATACAGATTAACATAAAAAAATGCACTATCCCTTTAAAGAGACAATTTTTGTGAAAAAAGAGAATCCTTCCTTGAACAGGAATGGAGAAGTCAGGGTGTTTTCACATATAGTCCCCTTTAAGCGAACCGAACTCAGTTCTAAAAGTGGACCAACAAGGGGACCAAGAGAACACAAACTCAGTTCTGTTTGTGTTCACATTGTGAAAGAGGACCGAGTTCTCTTTCTGGTCCACTTAAGCTCTGATGGAGCCTCAGTCCTCTTTCTGTTCACACTGTAGCTTCTCTAGAGCTCTGAGACCTTCACTCCTTGGCATTCTCTGTGACGGCCATCCCTCTTATCATGGCCCCAGTTCAGAGAAAACCCACAAAATAGAACCGGGGTCCTATTCCATTATTCCTAGTTGCAGTATTCAGGTGACCGTGCCTGCCTTGAACACTCTAATTTTTTCAAAGTAAACGCTTCGGACCCCGCGGGACACTCAGCCAAGAGCATCGAGGGGGCGCCAAGAGCCAAGGGCTGGGACAGACGGGGGCCCGCCTCGCAGCGGACCGTCAGCTCAGACCCGAGATCCAACTACGAGCTTTTTAACTGCAGTAACTTTAATATACGCTATTGGAGCTGGAATTACCGCGGCTGCTGGCACCAGACTTGATCCTCGTTAAAGGATTTAAAGTGTACTCATTCCAATTACAGGGCCTCGAAAGAGTCCTGTATTGTTATTTTTCGTCACTACCTCCCAATGTCGCTGTCTACGGGAAGCTTAGAAGGTAATAAAACTGCACAGAAGGCGAAGTGAACCCGGAGCGTTATGTGTACACACTGTGCAGGTTAGGCGAACCGTACCGCGGACCTTTTAGCGAACCGTACTGAGACCACCTCCCGAGATGGTCTCAGTTCGGTTCGTTTTAAAGGGGTCTGAGTGCACTTAGAGTGTTCACATATAAACCTATAATGCTCAGTTAGCGATCTGAGTTCGCTTTAAACGCTGAAAGGGACCAAGTGTGAAAACACCCTCAGACACTATTTGTCTCCCATATATAATTCCATTCTCACACCTAAATCAAAACAAAGAAAACAATAGGACTAGCCAGGTCAGGTCCAGAGGTGTGAAAACACCCATTATGATACTGAATGGGTATGCTAAACAAGACCCCAGACAGAAACTAAAAACAAAGAGGTGGGATAGTTTCATAGTAATTACATTGTAGTTAGCTCCGCCCTGCAGCTAGATATAAGCAGTGTCCACAGCACTTTAGCCAGAACTGACGAAGTAGCTTAGATGAGCTGCGAAACGTCTTCGACCAAATAAACTTTGTCCAGTTGACAAATTGAATTTCTCCTTTTACCTTTAAATTTACTGTGCATCTTACAGTAGACACTCTGACTAGTTTGTATTTTTCAGAACAAAAATAATAAATTGAAATCGCTATAGTGCAGCTGCTGTCATCCAGATGTTTCTCTGCATTTTCTCCATTCATGAACACTTTGCGTCACTCATAAACAGTCAGTGGGCCACACAGATCTTCACAAATATTTAAATCTTTCCAAAACAAGTTTACAACACGCTCTCCGTAACCTCAACCCTCACGTCATCTGTCACGTCTATATCCAACATGACTCCCTCCCTGCCCCATGCCTAACCTCTGCCCATGTCCCTCAGCTTGTATTTACTGTGGAGTGTTTTGAATAAACACAGATGAACTATGAACCGTGAATCATTGTTTATTTACAAGTTTTCACAATATATGGGTGGGCGAATCGTGATTATAGTCCTGTGGAGATCTGTTTTATTGTAGGTAATCTGTTTTTGTGTTAAACCTGCTCTACGCTCCAACCACTGACTGAATATTAATGGATTTCAGAATGATGAAAAATATTATATCTTTTGAATTGGAAAAAAGTCCCCAAAATGTTGTATAAAACAGGAATCTCAATGAATTTATACTTTGCAGCTGATATCATCAACATTCCCTGGGGTGTGATGCTAACTTTAGGCATGCTCTGTCTGAATCTCTGTTATAGACTTTAATCTGAGCTTTGTTTTAACACAATCTGAAAGACCATGAATGCTCGTATTGATCATGGGCTCCTGAAAATATACTGTTTAAATCCATTTTGTATTTTTTCTTTTTTTTACTTTTTTGACTGTGCTTGCTAATATGTGCATTGTGTCACCATGGTAACTGATGAACAACAGAGGTACATGTAGATCACCCACACCATGATTTCACATACACACACACAAAAAATTCCAGCAACTCCCCTTATACATTGTTCTAGAATTACATTATGTCATATTTTCAGATAGAGAGCAGGGGCAAATATAACTCTATGAGAGATTTACGGTTTTGAAATAAATATCCAAATTTATGATCCACAAATGTTGAACTTCATCATTATCTTTTAGGACCTGACTTCACAAACCTGCCATGTTAATCTTTTGGTCTAAAGTCAAACTGACAGTCACATCTTTAGGCTTGAATAATAGCACGATTTCAGAAGCTAGTGTGGAAATTTTGGCTTCACTCCGGTTCATTTGTGCTGACACAGAAGACACAGAACTTTGTCCCACTTCTTGTCTCATGTGGATATGTCCTTTAATGACAAACGTTTAATGTTGTACTGTGGAACATTCTAAATAAAGCAAAAGTAAAGGGTGAACTCCCCTCTGAGAATTTTACAAATATTGTTGCAACTTTAAGGCAATATAAAGTGTTTAAATGTGCATAATTTGTGATAAAAATCTAAATATACTACTTGACAGTCACAACATTTAACATTGTTTGAATTGATTTAACATATGTTCTCTCTTTTGTGTGTTTTTTAGGTTGTGCAGTCTGACTCTGAAGAAGCTGGTGGTTTTGAGGGAACTGGACAAGGAGCTCATCTCTGTCGTCATCGCCGTCAAAATACAAGTACATAGTGATTTTGGTATTGCAAATTGTGAATGAATATAGTAATAATAAAGTACCGGTAGTTATTTTGGTTTAATTTGAAGTTTCTGCTTGGAATCGGAGTGTGCATGATTACCCCTTAGCAATAACTGTAGATCTCATAATAGGCCATGAGATCTATTATACTCCATTTTTGTATTGTGTTATTAAGCTCAATTGTATAGTTGTATTATGACAAAACACAAACTTGACCCATTTTCACAGGGCTCCAAGCGCATCCTGAGGTCCCATGAGATCATGCTGCCCCCCAGTGGTTTGGTGGAGACTGACCTGGCCCTGAATTTTTCACTGCAGGTAACCAGGTCTAACCCAGGTTTAGATTTAAGAATGTTTTGGAATATAGAATAATGTAGTCCTGGTTTCAGTAGCTTGTCCAAATCATAAAAATATCTGGCACTGTTTAAAGGTCCCATGGCATGAAATTTTCACTTTCTGAGGTTTTTGAACGTTAATGTGAGCTCCCCTACCCTGTTTAGGCCCCCCCCCATGGTTAAAAGTTGCGAAATGTCTAAACTGAGCATTTGCGATCCTTTTCTGCGTTAGAAAAAAATCAGAGCTCAAACGGGCGAGTTTGAACAAGGCACCTTATTGACGTCAGATCGAAAAAAGAAATGCAAATGCAGTTCCACCCCCGTCTGTCTGTACTCAGCGTCTCTGTAAATCACGCCCAGAGAGTTTGGACTGTTAATGCGCTAAGCAATGCGAAATGCGTTTTTTTATTTGCCTGGAGGCACGTCCGAGTGTTTCTAGGCTCGGAAGTCCTTTATCTGAGCCTCTGGACCTTTGAACAGCAGTGGTTTAATTTTATTTTATGTGGAAATGTGTTTATTTTTCAATGGAACGCTTCAAATCTCTCCCCCCGTGCAAAAACAAGGAAATGGATCAGCTGTGAGCTACAGCGGAGAGCGGAGCGTTTGGCCACGCCCACACCCTCTACTATTGGCCAGCTCTTTTCTCCTCATTTGCATTCAAGCAACAACGCCCATTATAGAGTGTTCAGAGTGAGAAAAATTACTCTTTCTCAGCTTATCTCTGTTTCTCATGCACTGAGTGTTGATTTTGAAGAAGGATTCATTTACAGTATTAGGGAACCATTAAGGAGCCATATAAAAGCATCAAGAAGTACCATGTCATGGGATCTTTAAATAATCTAATATTCATCAACGAGCATGCATGATATCAGTTTTGGTTTTTTGATTTACAATGGCCAATCCTAGAGACATGACAACATAGGACACCTCAAAATGTGTAAAAATACCAGTTCCATTTTTTTGTTTGTCTAAAAACACAAATCTGTATCTTAGTTCCATTTACGAAAATTCATTTGTAAGTAGAGCTGCAACTATCGAGTATATTTGTAATCGCGTACTCTGTCGATTATTTTTTCGAGTAATCGAGTACTCTAACGAATCATACTTTTTTTTAAACAATTAAATAAATTGTGTGCATTGCAACATGAAAGGTCTATTAAAATGAGCAAACAACTGTTTTTCCTCAGAAAAAAAACTTTTTTATTTCACAACTTTCAAAGTTTAAACCATTACTGGCTTAGGAACTAAGCCAATAAAACAATAGAACAATAAAACTAAATCTTTGGAGTGTAAATAAAAAATTAAATGCTATTCAGCAGCAAGCCTTTAGTGCAGTAGATGAAATGTATGAAATGTCTCTGATGGGAAAAAAATACAGCAGTCTGTTTAATACGTAATATACGTTTGCTGAGCAGGGACAGGGGCTATCACTGTCCGTCAAACGCTGCCTAAAATGCACTTGAGCTTTGCGTGTTACCGTAGAGACAGATGAGGGACTTGCCATGCCTCGTCACTGATGAGTAATTTTATAGGCTTTACATACCTTATATTTTAACAGACTGAAGTGGTCAATGATCAAGTGACCAATCGGAAATCTTAAATATCGCATACCTCGCAGAAGCTCCGCTTTGTGCGGTGAAGTGGGGGTGTTTCCGCTGCAGCATTGATGTGCTGTGATTGTATGTGAAGTCTGCTTTACAGTACACACACTGCACTGCGTTCTGTTTTTTTGAGGGTGAAATGGTCCCACACTTGGGACGTTTTCATACTTTTCCTCCCCTCTTCTTCAATCTCTGCCATAGTGAACCAAAGCAACAACAAAAGCAAACTGCTCGCGGCTGCTTTGAAATGTCCGTCAGTAACAACAGTCCGGGTGAAATGTAGTCATACTGTAGTGTACAGACATACCGTAGGCGACAGATTTTGCAATACATATTTTACAGGGATGAAAGTGCCCAGTCATGAAAAAAGATGAAAGACACGGCCACCACCACCCCCTCCGCCGGAAAATTTTTGAATTTTGAATTGTAGATGCTATATGTTTGCAATATAAGTAATAAGTAAAACTACACTCAACAAAAATATAAACGCAACACTTTTGTTTTTGCTCCCATTTTTCCTGAGATGGACCCAAAGATCCAAAATTCACTCCAGATACACAACACTACCATTTTTCTCAAACATTGTTCACAAATCTGTCCAAATGTGTGACAGCGAGCACCTCTGCCCCGCAGAGACAATCCACCCCACCTCACAGGTGCACCACATCAAGATGCTGATCTGACATCATGACCAGTGCACAGGTGTGCCTTAGACTGCCCACAATAAAAGGCCACCCTGAAATGTGCATTTTTTTTTTTTTTTTTGCTTTATTGGGGGTCTGGGGACTCAGAACCAGTCAGTATCTGGTGTGACCACCATTTGCCTCATGCAGTGCAACACATCTTCTTCGCATAGAGTTTATCAGATTGTCAATTGTGGCCTGTGGAATGTTGGTCCACTCCTCTTCAAAGGCTGTTATGGACGAAAAACACAGGTGCATTTTATTGATGGCATTTTGAATGCACAGAGATACCGTGATGAGATCCTGAGGCCCATTGTTGTGCCATACATCCATGGACATCACCTCATGTTTCAGCAAGATAATGCACGGCCCCATGTTGCAGGGATCTGTACACAATTCTTGGAAGCTGAAAATGTCCCAGTTCTTGCATGGCCAGCATACTCACCGGACATGTCACCCATTGAGCATGTTTGGGATGTGCTTGACCGGCGTATACGACAGCGTGTACCAGCTCCCACTAATATCCAGCAACTTCGCACAGCCATTGAAGAGGAGTGGACCAACATTCCACAGGCCACAATTGACAATCTGATAAACTCTATGCGAAGAAGATGTGTTGCACTGCATGAGGCAAATGGTGGTCACACCAGATACTGACTGGTTCTGAGTCCCCAGACCCCCAATACAGCAAAAAAAAAATGCACATTTCGGGGTGGCCTTTTATTGTGGGCAGTCTGGGGCGCACCTGTGCACTGGTCATGATGTCGGATCGGCATCTTGATGTGGCGCACCTGTGAGGTGGGGTGGATTGTCTCGGCGGGGCAGAGGTGCTCGCTGTCACACATTTGGACAGATTTGTGAACAATGTTTGAGAGAAATGGTAGTGTTATTACCTGGCCAGCCAAATGATATCTCTCTGTATTTCCTATACACCGCGATACCATTTGGACACTCTCCATCCACTCTCGCTCCTCCGGTTCCAAACCGACTCCGCGATTCTGATTCGTTCAAAGATGGTGACGTCAGTGCACCCGCCTTTGCCCGCAAAGTCACTCTTAGGCAGCGGAAGTTCCGCCTCAGTTTTGAATCAAGATGGCGCAATCTCTGATTGGTTCACTTAGCTGTCTGTCTACGCGCAACCGCAGCGTATTCTGTGGATCAAACGTTACCAGACTCACTCGCTGGTACAGCGATGAGTCATGGATTCTTCCAGGCAAGTAGTGTTATGTATCTGGAGTGAATTTTGGATCTTTGGGTCCATCTCAGGAAAAATGGGAGCAAAAACAAAAGTGTTGCGTTTATATTTTTGTTGAGTATATAAATCAAAGCACACAAAAAAACACATTTTATTAAAAAAGTTTTTTTTCTGAGGAAAAACAACAGTTGTTTGCTCATTTTAATAGACCTTTCATGTTGCATTGCACACAATTGATTTAACTGTAAAAAAAAAAAAAAGTATGATTCGTTAGAGTACTCGATTACTCGAAAAAATAATCAACAAAGTATCCGATTCCAAAAATACTTGATAGTTGCAGCTCTAATTACAATTGAATTTTCGTGGTGACGTGCGGTGTCCGCAGCTCCAGACGAGCACACGGGCTCGAGCGGCCTGCACACCGGTAGAAGTTTAATACGAGGCACGTACTTTTGTTTCTGAATACGGGACGATTCCGTTTTTCAAGGGACGGTTGGCGACCCTAAACACAACTATACATATATATATATATATATATATATATATACACACCCAAAACTTTTTCTCAGTTTTTCTCAAATTTTGCACAGATATTTTAAAAAAATGACCCCGCGGCTGAAAAAAAAAGTGGAGATCCGCTAAAAGGCAGAACTCTTTCATCCCTGATTTTATAAATGTTTAAATAGTTTATATGTTAATGGAAACAGTGATGCAGTCTATCCGAACAGCGCAGTAGTCTGACAATGATGATGATGCATGAATTTAAATATATCGCCACGATAATTAAACGGAGCCTCTAGGCAAATAATTTGCCTCGATTATTTTTTGTACTCGGATTACCCGAGTTACTTGAGTAATCGTTGCAGCCCTAATTGTAATGTTTTCTATAGCTTTTAAGCTACTTTATTGTTTTATTACACATTGGCAGCAGGTAGTTCAGTTGACATTAGGGGTGTGCAAAAATACTGAAATATCAATATATCATATTGTTGCAGGGTTCCACAAACTGTTCCACAAAGGGGCCAGTGTGGCTGCAGGTTTTCTTTCCAACCAACCAAGGCCACACCTTCAACTGTCTGAAGACTGAGATCAGTTGATTAAAGCCGTGTCTCAATTCTCAGTTCAGAGCGTGGTTTAAGGACATGTACGTCACATCCGGCGCAACGACTGCTGTCCCATTTCTTTTTTGTCCCATGCACAGTTAACACGCGGTCTGAAGACTGCAGTCGTTTCCATGGAAATCGGGGCGTGGACCAACTGCGTGAAAAAGCACACTTCGCGCACTCATATATCCCAGCATGCACCACGCGCTACTTCTTCTACAGGAGAAAATGGAGTCAGCAGCTGCATCTGGTAGTTGCGAGACCTGTCGCATTTCGCCGACGCCCATGCGGTCCACGGACTGCACTCAGGGCTGAGCAAGTATGCACAGTCTTGACTGCAGTCTGAGCCCCCTTAAAAGCACACTCCGAACTGTGCACTCTGAGAATTGAGACACGGCTTAAATGAGTCAAATCTGGTCAAGTTTGCTGCTTGGTGGGAAAGAAAACCTGCAGCCACACCGGCCCTTTGTGGAACAGTTTGGGGAACCCTGGTTTAATGTGATGATATATCGCCAAGAGTTATATTTTACTTAACTATTTTGTTACAGAGCTACAGTTTTGATGCTTGTTGATGCGACACATTTGACATTTTCTCTGTTCTGATGATTAATATGTTTGTGTTTCATATGAACTTTGCACAAGAAGTGGTTTAACAAAGACTTAGTATCACAGCCATGATTTAGACATTATTTTTTCTTCAACTGTACTGAATCGATTTGAAATATATCAAATTGAAAATACACTCTATTGTGATATGTATCGTATCGTAGCCTAAGTATCGAGGTATGTATTGTATCGGCAACTTCTTAATGATACTCAGCTCTAGTCGACATCAGATACACCATATTTCAATTCTATTATAAAATATATAAAAAGCATCTTGATCACATATCCATAGAAAGCAGCTTTACAAACTGCAATATTATGTTTGTTTTGTTTATTCTTATTAACACATTTAAAAACATTTATTGACTTGTTTTCAGTATCCACACTTTCTGAAGCGAGAGGGGAACAAGCTGCAGATCATGCTCCAGCGCCGGAAAAGGTACAAGAACCGGACGATACTGGGATACAAGACTTTGGCCCTGGGCTCCATCGACATGTCTGAGGTGAGAAGAGCTGAAGAGGGCAGCAAAACTAGTCCTAAAGGTTCAGTGAGCAGGGCAGTGCACATAGTTTTTGATTTAGTTCTGTTTCACCCGATTTAGTCATAGTTTTGATTTAGTAGTAAATAACAGTCTTGTTTAATCCCGTATACTGAACTATTCTTATGTAAGATACCGTGCATTTAAAGCCCCACTGCGTTTTTTAGCCAGAAAGTAGACTAAAATAAAAATGTGGGGCTTGCTTCTCCACAAGCCTGACTCTTACGTGGCCTAGAAGAGGGCCTCTTTGTGCTTGTCTCTGCTAGAAATGTTAGCCGTGTGTCAATTCGCAGTGTGCACAGTTCGGAGTGTGGTTTTAAGTGCACTCCGCAGACCGCATGGGCATCGGCGAAATGGGACAGGTCCCGCAACTACCAGATGCAGCTGCCGACTCCATTTTCTCCTGTAGAAGAAGTAGCGCGCGGTGCATGCTGGGATATGTGACTGCGCGAAATGTGCATGGATGCACAGTTGGCTCACACCCCGATTTCCATGGTAACGACTGCGGTTTTCAGGGTGCATTTTAAGTGTGCATGGGACAAAAACGAAATGGGACGCAGAACTGTGCACACTGCAAATTAAGACACAGCGGTTGTTCCTTTGGCTACACTATTTCACAGCATAGCATAGAACTCATCTATCTCCATGGAGAATGTTCCAAAGTATGGTTTTAAACTTTTGTTACCATGGAATTATGCAGGTGATATGCCACACCCAGAAAGTTACATGGTGTTGCTTTAAAGTACCGTATTTTCCGCACTATAAGGCGCATCGGATTATAAGGCGCACCTTCAATGAATGGCCTATTTTAAAACTGTTTTCATTCATTTGTATTATAAGGCGCATAGAATAGAAGCTACAGTAGTAGTGACTACGGTAGCCATGATTAACCAATATTGATCCATATATAAGGCGCATCGGATTATAAGGCGCACTGTCGGCTTTTGAGAAAATTGAAGGCTTTTAGCTGCGCCTTATAGTGCGGAAAATACGGTACTAGCATTTTGGTTATTTTTCGTTCATTATTTGGGACTATGAAGTGCTTGTGTATTGCATACACAATACTTTGAAGATAGTTTGATCAATTGCACAACTACATAATGTGTTTTCTAGTTATATTCTGATTAAGATTCTGATTAAGATCTGAATAATCTTTCCCACTGAATGAGATTTAATTAAAATATACAGTGCACAGATGTTATCTAAACTTCTCAGGCCTATTGAGTATACTTGGTTTTGTAAAGTAGCAGATTAAAATTAATCTGTTGCTAAAAGGTTAAAAATAGTGCTCTGAAATCACTAGTGGAAATCCAGTGTGGAAAATGCTTCTTCCGGGAACATTATTTAGGGCAGATTTAGGGCAGATAGATTAAATCCTGAAAAGTGAGCACAAAAATACCAAGTCTGCATAACTTTTGAGGTTATTTTAAATGCTGTCCTCGTTGGAAGGTTCCAGTATTTTTAGGAGGAGACAAAACGTAATGATCCAGACCCTGAAGCTACAGCTGGGTCTCAAAACTCAGAGGATCTTATTAAGGTCACACCACTGCAGCTGTGAGGAAGAACATAAACAGGAAGAACAATCTGGAAACAAAACCGTGACACTGTGACACAGGACAGAAATGAACCTTTCCTGAATAGCTTTAGAATAATCTTGAGCTGTATCAGTACAAGTATAAGAGCACAGACTAGTGTACAGTATACGCCCATGGAGTACTATGGAACCTACCTGCACCACTGAGGGACACCGACACAAGGCCCCAAAGACTGTTATTTAAAGTGAAAAATCACATTCTATTGTCTAAAGAAAGAGTGTTTTTATTCTGATTGTTGTATTGGAATCGATATTGAGAATAGACAAAAAGGTTAAACAGTAATTGTTCATGATACATTTTGAAATAGCTGCCAACCATGAACAACATCATTATAACACCAGACTGTGCAGAAAAAGCAATGCATATATTCTGTGTTCTCTAAAGGAAACAAGATTTGTTGAGTAACAAGGATACAGTTCTGCACTTTTTAATTTTACTGTAATTTCTTTTCATTTCATTTCATTTCTTTTTTTTTTTTTTTTGCATTACTTGCGCCACAACCAAGACATGTACAAAATATGCCTTGATTTTTAATACTAGAATATTCTCTAAAACAAATTTGACAACTCTGTACAAAAGTAAATGAAAATATATCTTAAATAAGTGCAGATACCTTCCCTGTAAGCTTTAGTCAAGTGGCATATAGGTGTGAATGTGTTTGGCCTTGCAGAATTTATAAATGTGATAAATGTGGAATAGATCTACAGCTTTTAATACAAACTTACAAGGCTGAAAGTGTGCAAAAATAAAGCTATATAACAAAAATAAAACCTTTATTCAAATATTTTTTTTCAATTAACCATTCACATTTACAAGGTTGACTTTAATAAGGGCCAGTTTGTTATGCAGTTATCAAACCATTTAAAAATATTATGCATGTTGAACTTTTGAACAAAGAGAAAACTGTCTGTATGAGTGAAGAGAATATTGCCTTTTCTTAAAAAAAGGTTTTATAAATGATGACATAATGAATATCTTGTTTTGCCATTTCATTACATCCTGATAAATTAATACATTAAGTTTACATTAAGTAAAATTGTAGGCTCCATATATTTTGTGCGTTTTTTTTTTTTTTTTTTAATCTCAAAAATAAGAAGATAAGATCAGAATAAGTAAATAATTATTATATGAACTACTAAATTATCAAAAAATGTCAGATAGAAGCTTATATTTTTATGTTTTTGGAAAAATGTGACCGTTCCTCTCACTCCCACCACTCCAATCATAATATGACATTTACATTTAAGTTGCGTGAACTTTACCTTAAATTAAGAATAAAGCTTAGGCTTAAAGGGACAGTGTGTAGGATTCGTGGCGCATAGGTGGTTACTAGCTATTCCACTTCCTCTTTTGGCTACGGCAGACCTCGAGGGTCACCCGGACGCGACGTACCGCCGACATCGCGCGTGCCCGCGCACGAACCGCGCACCGCTGTATACATAAAACGGTCCCCCGTTCACTTTTTTTTTTCTTTTCGCATGAAAACACACAATCCCGATCATGATTCATGACAATCTACACATCAAATGAAACCTTACAGTCTCCTCTTTTTGACTATGCAATTCATTTCCCTGCAAAACAATCACTCCCCGAGCACATGGGGCTTTTATACAGAAAAGCACAAAACTTAGCTTACTTAGCTTACCTTTGAAGGCTTTGCACAGGTCAAACTCTGTATTTCATCATAAACTTGGTCTCAATCTGTCCATAAGGATCCAGCGAATAAAATCCAGTAAAACAATTTAGTCCAAAATACGTGTTATATCCATTACGATGTGTGATCCGGCAGCATGCTCCCCCTCCCCCCCTCCCCTTCCCCTTCTCTCCTTCGCTCCTGGCTGCATATGGGAGCAGAGGAACGAAGGAGAGAAGGGGAAGGGGAGGGGGGAAGGGGGGAGCCATCTGCAGCGCGGCTAAGCAGCTGTTAGCAGGAGCCGAGGCAAAGGATGAGCCCAAATGTCCTTCTAAGGCTCTCGTATTCAAAATGGCTGCCTCTATATGGGGAAGATCCCCCTTTTATGTGACTATATCTAAGTCCAAAAGAATACTTTGATTTCATGATGGAAGTGAAAAGGCTTGGAAAACAATGTATTTTTGAATGGGTATCTTCAATTTCAGTAATTAACAGGTAAAAATCTTACACACTGTCCCTTTAAGCCTTTATTGGTCTCACAGACAATGACACACGGGAGAAATTTGACTTCTGCATTTGACCCATCCTTTTCAGGAGCAGTGAGCAGCCATCTTTTTCGGCACCCGGGGGGCAGTACCATGAAGGGTCTTGCCCAAGGACCCACACTGGTTAGCTCATTGCCCGGGGGGGGGTTTGAACCTACAACCCCCAGGGGGAAAGTCCATGACTTACCAGTTGAGCTAACCAGCCGGCTTAAAGATGCACTGTGAAACATTTCTAGTGTTGGGGCCACCACCTACTTATCTCCATGGAAATGTTATTGCTTTGAATGTTCCACAGTATAGATTAAACCTATATTTATTCATATAACAGCGAACCGTCCACCAGAAAAGTTGCACAGTGCACCTTTCTCAGATCAGATCACCTTGCTCAGTGATCTTATTTCAAGTCTGTGCCCAAAATAAAATCTAGTTGTATTTTAGTCTTGTCTCAAATCCGACCTGGCCTCTCTGTTTGGACTGTCTACTACCTTTTGTCCCACTTGTTCTAGGTGATGCAGCACCCCACTGAGGGAGGCCAGGTGCTCCCTCTGTGCAGTAACCTGAAGGAGATGTTGGGGAAGGTGGCTGAAATCTGGATCTTCTCTCTGTCCAGTCAGCCCATCGATCACGAGGACTCAGCTCTGCACTCAGGACAGAAGATCAAATGTTCTGGTACTAAACTATGCTCAGTAATGTCACTCATTCTTCTGGTAATTTGTAAACAATAATGGCAACGTTTTTATATAGTGCTTTTCAACCTTCAAGGCACTTTACATCAAGGAACCACTCACCCATTCACACACAGACATTCATACACCAGTGTACACAGACACTATGTATGAGCTACAATAGAATGCGATATAAAAGCTCTTTTAGTGGCTTTTAAGCAATTTGCCATGAGGTAATATAGATAAATGCTTTCTGCAAACCCAAATCATCCTTTAAACACTTTAAAACAGTGAATCGAAAAGTATATGTTTTTAAAATCTAATTGGGTCATTCTAGAAAAAGGTTTTTGTTTCAGTCAGACCAACTGTTGACCACTATAGCCTGCTCAATCACAATGGCAACCTCGGTCTTAACACGGCTTTTATCCTAAAAGCCATGTTGTCCTTGCTCTACAATAGTCACTCTTTACCC
Source organism: Paratrypauchen microcephalus (assembly GCA_036785185.1). Lineage (NCBI taxonomy): Eukaryota > Metazoa > Chordata > Actinopteri > Gobiiformes > Gobiidae > Paratrypauchen > Paratrypauchen microcephalus. Next base: position 3,597,324 of record JAVJIX010000010.1, read on the forward strand.
TTTCATATTTTGTGAAAGCATCTTCCACATGAATCATTGTGCCAATATTTATGTATTGTTATACCCCATACTAACTGATTTTTGTTTGTTTTAGATAATTACTCAGAAGAGGAGTATGAGAGTTTCTCCTCAGAACAAGAGGCCAGTGACGATGCTGTTCAGGGACAGGTACTGGCGCAGTTCTAGTTTTAGTATTTGAATTAGTATCAGTGAAAGCAATAGTATCAGTAGTTGTATTTCTGCTTACTTGTCGTCTTTGTATAGGATCTTGAAGACGACGAGTATGAAGTGAGGAAAACAAAGAAACAGAGACGCTCTATTGTGAGGACGGCTTCTATAACAAGAGTAAGAATATACAAAAATATTATTTATTTATAGCAAAAAAGAATCTCCTTTATGTTACAATAATTCACTTCACTGGCAAGGTTTTTTTTCCATGTTGATGTTTCAAGCTTAAATAAATGGAGAGGTAAAAATTAAGACAAACAAACATGTGAATCCCTGCACAATCAGAGATAGCTAATCATGAGTTTTCAGCTTCCTATTTATAAGTGTTTATAAGACTTGTTTTCAATTGTTATTTGTTGTAGTAACTGAGATGAGAAGGGAAGACTGATTACATTGGAGGTTCATTTTATCACAGCTAGCAACATATTAGTTATTTACATTGTGTGTGTTTTTTTTTTTTTCATAATTTGAACTCCATAGATTGCCATAGATATCATTGCGTTGAAATTCTAGAAAAATCCTATGCAGGAAATTGTCTGTTTGTCATCTTAACTAATCACTGTCACCCCAGAATTGTACGCAGGATGTCCATTTAAACAAAAACAACCACGGCCTCCCTCCCACTGAGATGGTTCAAGATATGTTCCAGGAAATGGCTCCTCAGGGATTATTAAGTGCAGTTATTGTTTGACGTTGAAATGAGATACAGGTCAAAGGTCGTGGTGTCCATAACTACAGGCACTAGTGTGAAATTGTACAGCACCAATAAAGGCATTTAAGGTCTTTACTATAATTGAGTCCGCAGTAAAAATGACTTGTTTGAAATTGAGCTTCATCTGAAATGTCATTGGGACAAAAAGAGGATAGCAGCCAGCCACAGTAGTTTGTGTGTAATAGTCCTGGTAGTTATGATAATACGCAGTAATAGTTTTATGCTAGGGCTGCACAGTATACAGTATTCCTCCCCAAAATGGCTAATACCTGCATACCTCTTCAAAACTATTCTCTCAGTAGTCTTCTCTCAAAGTTAATGCACATGCAGTTATTTACAATGTGATTTTATTGATTTTAATATTTAACAAAACAAAAAAGTGACAAAAAATATATATAACTAAACAAATAAAAAAAACATATTGCAAATCTGGTAAATGCTTGAATAATAATAATAAAAAATTAAACTTCTTTTTTTTTTCAGATCTTTTTTTTTTTACTCACATCCCACAGCAGATGACCATTTATAGTGAGATAAAATAATATTTAGATACCATGCTCTACAACAGACACATTAGAAACCATGTTTTACAATATACACAGCCAGAATTATGACAATTTTGGACCCCAGTTTTCCCCAATGCATTTATCAGTGTTGGGACTCCTTGTGTTGAGTCTAGTTAAATTAGTACAGGGGGTCCTTGGGTTACGACGTTGATCCGTTCTTAAGACGCGTCGTAACCCGAATTTCGTCGTAAGTTGGATTTTGACTTTGATCTTCCAACCAAAGCACCAATAACCTTTCCATCTCAATAATTAGACCACTACGCTGCTTGGTTATCACTGCCACTTTCATAGGAGCAGAGCCCACATCAGGTACTTCCGCCCACATTGGGCACGCACATGAGGCCGTCTTCTCCGCCCTACAACCACAACAGAGCGTATTCTTCCGCCGCGCGCCGTTCGCGTTTGTTTACGTCGCTTACCACACTAAACCGCGTAAGACGGAATGACGCGTAATTTATTTTTATTTTTTTAATGGGGGCGCGTTCGTAACCACGAAACGTCGTAAGTCGAGACCGTCGTAACCCGAGGACCCCCTGTAATTATATACTAATAATAAAGTATATTTTAGTTTGAATTATCTATCACAAGGTAGAATAACATTAAAATCACATGCTTTTCTTTTCAATACATTTTCTATTCACCTTGTGTATCTAGTCAAGAAAATCATTACCCAGGAGCCATCGTAAATATGTTTTCTCTCTCTCTCTACCCTGGTGCAGTACTTTAACACTCCAGTTAGCTTTAGCTGCAGATAAAAGCATTTGAGGCTAGATGAAGCATGATGCGGCTCCTTCATTGATTTTACATGAGTGCTCAGTCAGGATCGATGAGCTGCCCGTGCTACAGATGTACCCACTGCTGGTAAAACTAATGCACGCGAGCCCCAGCAGCAAAAATACTAAATCATAACCAGGCTGACATCTTGACAAGGAATTTTTCTTGCCCAGGCAATTCAAATATCAACATTTACTTGAAGGTTTATAGTTAGATAATATATTTACATACCATGCTTTACTATTATAGATACAGTCTATCCATGGGTATCACAGTGATGATAAATCTGGACTGTTACTGAATATTTAATATATTTAGATTTAGATTAATTTATGATAGTTGACAGCCCAAAGAAATACTGCAAAACTGGTTAATAACTGAAACTGAATAATAAAGTATTGTTTACATTTTTTTTTTTTATTTAAATATAACCCTGTCTTATCCACTCTATGACGACTTTCATTCATCTGGCAATATAAAAACTTCAAATCTTTATAGTTATAGAAAACATTATATAATTATAGAAATATTGAATTGTAAATGAATTATACTTACTCCTGACTGATCGGGACATGTCTAGTTTCCTCTTCTTTTGTGTTGTAGCAGCAGAACTTTAAGCAGCGAGTTGTGGCTCTGCTGAAGAGGTTCAGGGTGTCTGACGAGGTGGGTGAAGTTTTTACTTACGTTTTATTGTATATTCTTGTACAGTAATGTAGAGAAGTCTTATGAACCAAATGTATCAATGTACAAAAATACACAAGATAATTAAAGGTGCACTATGTAACTTTTCTGGTCTGGAATCTGTATTATATTGAACTGAACATATAATATTATTATATGTTCAGCAGTATGGTATTAAAACCTTAATTAACCTTAATAATTAAACCTATATCCATGGAGACTAGCCAATTATGCAACAAGTCCAATTTACAGATCAGATCCCTGGAGAGGCAACTCGAAAGAATTAAGCAATAAATGCACTTGTAATTTAATAAATGCAAGATGGATAAATTTAATGCCAGACAGTGGGACATTCTAGACAAAGTTATAGTTTTATTACATTCCCATGGAGATAGCCAGGTCGCAGGAGTAAATAATAAACTGTCATCTTGATGCTAATTAATAAATCATTAAACCGCTTATATTTAGTGCATTCTTCACATCTCAGCACAGGTTTTTGCACCGTATTGAACTGTAGTTACTCTGTGTATGAACCCAGGTTTTGGACTCGGAGCAGGACCCGGCTGAGCCCCCTCCTGAGGTGGAGGAGGAGGATCTGGATCTGGATAGTGTGGAGTTTGAAAACCCCAGCGACAGTGGACCAGAACTGGACGATGACGACAGCGTCCTCAGTACACCCAAACCTAAGCTGAAGTGAGATCTTCATGCTCTCTTATTCATTTTACTTAGAAAATCTACACCACTCAAGTACTGTTTAGTATAGTAACAATATACTATACTATACTATAATATACTTTATAGTACTGTAACAATTCATAGAGTTCAGCTTCTTGTTAGGTGACATTTTGAGGACTTCACACTATCCAAAGATATAATATTTAGTTTTAAATAGTTTATCTTTCTTGGCTGTGGCTGGCATACAGTATACTGGACAATGAGTAAGGATTTGTTGTCTTAGATGCAGGAAATGCAAAGGTTGTGCTAGTGCATGTTGTCAGTGTGTCCTGGTATGAATCTCAGTGGTTGATGGTGGTCAGAGGGACCTATGGCACGGATTGGCAGTCTTGCATCTGTCAGGCTACCCCAGGACAGCTGTGGCTACAGTAGTAGGATAGCACCACCGAGTGTGGAGTGATTGAATAATGCTCAGAATTATAAAGCGACTGTCTGAAAAAGTGCTGTATAAGATTAATGCATTATTATTTAATTAAAAACACAGCTAACCCATGAAAGTTAAAATGAGGCAGATTAACAAATTTCTTCCAGTTTATTTTACTGTAAACCCCTTAAAAAAGTACATATACAGTACGTGTGGGCTGACATAGGCAGGTGAATGCATCTGTGGATTTATAACTGGCATTTACAACAGTAGAGTAAACCAAGCATGCAGCATAAAGTGTTCAACAGAGTGTGACACAACACTGCTGTCAAATGGTTCACTCACTCTCTCTTTCTCACTCCCTCTCTCTCATTCTCTGTCTCTTTCACTGTATCTCTCTCTCATGCAACGAAAGACTATTGGACACACTATAATTTATCTCTGATTTGTGCAGTACTCCTTGTGAGCAGTGAATACAATGGCAGTAATTACAGGCTCTGTAATCCAGTTAAATCATGCTGTTTTATAATGTACGCCTGCTTGTAAAATATGCCTGATGTTGCTGCAAAAATCCACAATATTTCCCAATTTTTTAAAAATATTTTTTGCTGTCATGTCAAAACTGAAGTCACTCAAAATTCTTGTATATATGATAAAAATGTAGCATAGTAATTAACAATTTAAAACAGAATACTATATCTTTTGAAAGGTGAGAGCTCCTCAAAATGTTGCCTTTAAACAGTAATATGAAACCCATAAATACCTTGTGATCCAATCATAGACTGTATATATAAATGGACATAGCTAACGTGCAAGCTGCCACATTCCAAATAATCCAAATAACTTTGGTCTTAAAATGTTCGTATTAACCCACTCTACATGACCCTGGATTTTTTCCTTGTTGGGTAAAAAAAAATCATAATCATAATATAGAGTCTGGCTCTAAGTTTGCTCCTGTAACTGTTCACATCACAAGCTTCATTTGAGCGGAGTCGAGCACTATGTGTGAAGTCACACTCACTTAGTTCACTACTTATACAGTTGTGGGTCCAACATACCTCACTGAAAGCATTTACGCCATTCATTTGAATATGGCTATTCATTAATAAATTGGTCCATTTTACGTCTTGTAGTATTGAGCCATATCTTTATGTAAAGCTATGTTTATGTTTCAGGCCATACTTCGAGGGCCTGTCCCTCTCCAGCTCTCAAACAGAAATCGGCAGCATCCACAGCAGCAGGAGCCACCGAGAGCCCCCCAGCCCTGTGAGTGGAAGTCAAATATACAGTTATTTAGTCCACCGTTAGTTTGATCACAGGGAGTGTTCAGAAGTCTATTCAATTTATTATTTTGCACTCAACATGGGATATATGTATCGCAACATTCTGCACAAATGTCATAATTACAATGTCTGAACTTTTATATTTTTTTTTTTACAAATTAAGGGGCATGAGGGCACAGTGGTTATATGCCAAGAGCCCTTTCAGCCAATTCACAACAGACTCTGTTCTATAATGTTTCTGAATATTCTCTCCAGCTAAATAGATAGATATATTCAGAGATATTTTATATATACTACTATACTTGTGTTATTCTGCTTGTAGATATGCAAATTTGGTTGTAGTCTTTGGCAGTTTTCACCACTTTCATTATTTAGAATTTTCTTACTATTTAATTTAAAGGTCCAGTGTGTAGGATTCGTGGCGCATAGGTGGATAGTGGCTATGGCACTTCCTGTTTTGTACGCGCCGTAGCGGACAGCTCGCGTACCCGCGCGCGCACCCGCTGCGCACCCGGCCGACAACAACGGTATTAATAAAACGCGGTCTCCCGTTCACTGTTTTTTTTTTCTTTTCGCATGAAAGCACACATTCCCGATCGTGTACCATGATAATCTACATATCAAATGAAACCTTACAGTCTCCTCTTTTTGACTATGCAATTCATTTCCCAGCACAACAATCACTCCCTGAGCACATGGGGCTTTTATACGGAAAAGCACAAAACGAGGTTTGTTACTTTGCTTACCTTTGAAGGCCTTGCACAGGTCAAACTCAGTATTTCACCACAAGCTTGGTATCAATATGTCCGTAAGGATCCAGCGAATAAAATCCAGTAAAACAATTTAGTCCAAAACACGTGTTAGATCCATTACGACGTGTGATACAGCAGCATGCTTGTTGTTTACCCAAAACCACGAGCCTCCCCCCACCCCACCCGCACCTCTCTCCCTCTCTCCTTCTCTCTTGCGGAGCGCGCCGAGCGCTCCGCCTGCTTTGCCTCCGGTGCTACCACGAGCCTTGCTGAAGGCGAAGGCGGAGCCCAAATGTCCTTCTGCAGCTCTCGTATTCAAAATGGCTGCCTCTGCATGGGGAAGATCCCCCTTTTATGTGACTATATCTAAGTCCAAAAGAATACTTTGATTTCATGATGGAAGTGAAAAGGCTTGAAAAACAATGTCTTTTTGAATGGGTATCTTCAATTTCGGTAATTAACGGGTAAAAATCTTACACACTGTCCCTTTAAGTCTAGGAGTCTAGGATATAGATAATTATGTTTTTGGATAATTTGAGAATCTTGAAGATTAATGGTCTCTCTGTAACTCAAATTGGTGGGAAAAATTCACTGAATGGCCCTTCCAACTCGTCACCCCTTTTCATTCTAGCATCTGTCTTGCCAAAAATATCAATAATAATATGTAAAAAATATAGTAGGATTTGTTATATTGCCCACCCCTACAGTATAGTGTGTCTACAAGAATTTGCTTTGCACAAGGCTTCCATTGTACGTCAATAACCTTCATAACCTTGACAGTTGCTGTGTGTTGCCCCTGACCCTCTGAACCTCCCTGTACTTACTCAGACTAATTGAACTCAGCATGAGTGTATTTGCAGGACAAGGTCAAACAAGCCCAGCTCAAATCCCTCTCTCCTACAATGTGTTAATGATTAAATGCATGAGAATAAGGCTTACCCCTGGTCCAGTCACATCTCCCATCAACGAATACCCCAACAGCAATAATCCCATACTGCCGATAATGATTCAGAAAGTGCCTGGTGTATCACAGGACAGGAATGTTTGTAAGAAATATAAAAGAAAACCTGTAGAAATGCACCAACTGTCAAGATATGAATTTGCAGTGGTGGAAGTAAGTACTCATACTACTGGAACAAAGAAATCCTCAAGACAAAGTATCACATGAAAAAAGTATTCTAATAAAGATTCAAATGTAAAAATCTAATTTTCTTACAGATTTGTGCTGAATGTTATTCAGTAGAAACAATTGAATAGAATGTTTCATTCCCAGCTGTTTTTATTTGTATATTTTTCAGTCCTAAAAAATTAGTGGAGTAAAAGTAAAAGTATCCACTTTAAAATGTACTTAAGTACAAATACCTAACATTTATACTTAAGTACGTTTATATTTTTAAACTTTATCTTCCATCACTGTACAATTGCCAGAAAGGTTGAAATACAAACACAGAAAGTACAACATAGACCCAATGCCAATGCAGTGGTCCTATCTTAAAAATGGTAAATAAAAAAACGCCCACACCTTGACTTATGGTGGGTTCATATTTGGTTTGATTAAGCCCATTGTATGTTTACATAGACTTGATTTGCATCTGTTCTAGTCATGGTTTAGTCCTAGTTCAGTCCAGGTTTAGTTCCAGGTTTAGTGCCAGTTTATTTGAGAATGATAACTCTAGTTACTGAATTCGAAAGAGTTGTTTTAATTATTTAAGTTCTTTGTAGATGACAAAATATCCTGTCTTATTGTGTAAAAAACAGCTTACCCTGTAGTTCAGACTCTACAAACATGTTTTCAATTGTATTAGATTAACAATATCATAGACTATACATATAAATGGGTATAGCTTACCCGCTAGCTGGGTTAGGGGGTGAGTGTGGGGCACTTGCGGCTCCATCGACTCCGGCTCCAATTCACTTTGTATTGAAAAAACGTTGCCCCTTTCTCTGTAACTGCTGCTGTCAGGCTCCTCATTTCAATCTTAAAATGTTCTTATTAACCCGCTCTATGTGATTCTGGTGTTTTTACTCTGCTATTCTATCCATAATTCAATTTCTATTCCTAATATGGAACTTGGCTTCAAATTCGCCCCATATCTGCCAGCCTGAATGAGCTTCATTTGACTGGAGCCGAATGTTATGGGTGACGCCGGACTCCCTTAGTCCACTTTTTTAATGTAACAGTCTATGAGCAGTATATATTTCAGTCTGCTATCTAATGTTAAGCTTCAGGACGTGTTTAAAACTTGAATAGAACCCAATTAGTCTTTCAGCCCTATTGCCTATTACTATGAACTTTTCACAACACAAATACAACTGCACTGTATATAGATCCATGTGAAACTGAATAATACTGACTTATTTATAAGAAGTTTGTTGTTTCTGTGGCGTTTTTCGTTTCAGCTCGACCCAGATAAAGCCAAAAGCATCGGAGCTAAGTTTCAGGAAGACGCTGTGTCAGACAATGCCTCCTTTGTGAGTACAAGATTCTATGTCAAAAAGTCAATTACTACTGTCATGATGTAATTATTAAGGGCTATACTGGAAGACACTTTAATTTCAGGGTTGGTTTAACACTGGTATTTAAAATTAATCTTTTTGGAAGGAGAACAAAGGATTGTTAGATGTTTTGGAGATGAAATTAGTGAGTATATTTGCATGGCCAGTAAAAATCAGAACACTAGAGTTATCAGATCTGTTTTTTGGTTTGTGTTTACATGCCCAAGAGAAATCTGATCATCAAAAAACATGGTTACATGTGAGTTAATGAATTTTTAGAGTACATGTTGAGTGAGTGAATTTTAAAATTACTTAAAATTTTTAAAGGTGCACTGTGTAACTTTTTCTGCTGGAGGGTCCGCCATCTGGTATGGCATCAATCTTGCATTTCAATCAATTTCAGTCAATCAAAGTCAATAACATGGGTTTTTATTGACTTAAAAACTTGCATTCTTACTGTGAGTGGGCTCACCTCTCCTTAGATCTGACATGTAACTTGTCCCTATGACATCATTTGCTGTCCCCATAAAGATAAATATGTGTTTTGTCTTTGCCACATTACTTTACCCTGTCCTGCACAGGTGTGAACAAAAGGAAATTAATCAGGTTACTCACATCAGATGTAATTGTTTAATAATCTGATAACTCCAGAAATCAGATAATGATAACAATTTTACTGTGCACATAAACAGAGCAGAATATATAGTCTGCAGCGGAGGAGGGGTAGTGAATGTTTGGGTGGAAGGATGCTGAGTCTAGACTTGGCAGACTGAAAGCCCAGAGGAAAGAGGATATTTGTGGATGTTGTCAAGTGGGACATGACGTTAGTTAAGGAGAAAATATTCAGATTAGAGGATCAAGGGAGATTATAAAAGAGCTTCTCAACAGAAATGTGCAGTTAATATTGTAATTGTATTGTAATGGCTCAGCATATTTACCTGGCCAGCCAAATGATATCTCTCTGTATTTCCTATACACCGCGATACCATTTGGACACTCTCCATCCACTCTCGCTCCTCCGGTTCCAAACCGACTCCGCGATTCTGATTCGTTCAAAGATGGTGACGTCAGTGCACCCGCCTTTGCCCGCAAAGTCACTCTTAGGCAGCGGAAGTTCCGCCTCAGTTTTGAATCAAGATGGCGCAATCTCTGATTGGTTCACTTAGCTGTCTGTCTACGCGCACCCGCAGCGCATTCTGTGGATCAAGCGTTACCAGACTCACTCGCTGGTACAGCGATGAGTCATGGATTCTTCCAGGCAATCAGCATATGGTCATGGGTCCCTACAGGTTGAAGGAATTTCCCTACAGATAGGTAAAAAGGTAAAACATTTTATCTTGACTTGATTATATTTTTTCCCCTCAGGAGCCCCCAGAAGCTGTTACTCCAACCACAGAGTTAGAAATGGACAACATGGATACGTTTCTAGAGAGACTGCCCCCTAGTGGCAAAATGACCAAGACTGAGTCCCTTATCATTTCATCCAACAGGTACAAACAGCTGACAAAATCATACCTAAATAAAAAGTTACATTCACCACCTGCTCACATTTTTTTTAAATTAATTTTATTTTATTTGTATATTTTGATTGTATTTTCAGGCAGGAACCAAAGTTGGCTGGTAGAAGAGGCAGAAGCACTTCTCTGAAGGAGAGGCAGCCCAGCAAACCCCAGAATGAAAGGGCCAACAGTTTGGACAATGAGCGCTCCATGGACACACGCTGCCACCTGCAGGTAGGACTGAGAACTTTTTATCTTTAAACTATACAGTGAACCCTCGCTGTGTTCACTCTTCGCGGCCTCGCTGTTTCGCGGATTTTTTTTTCCAATTTTTTTTTTTTTTTTTTTCCAATTTTTTTTATAGTGTAACTTTTTTTTACAGTGTAACATTCTGTCCTGCGCCCTGATTAGCTAAGAGACTAGACCAGGACTAAACCAGGTCTAAAGCAGGTCTAAACCAGGACTAAACTAGGTCTAAACCAGGACTAAACCAGGTCTAGACCAGGGATGGTAGGGACAGAGTCTCAGATGTCCTTCACGAGAGCGCCTGGGTGACAGGAGGTGTGGCCTTTGTGTAAGATAAGATAAGATATGCCTTTATTAGTCCCCCAGTGGGGAAATTCCAGTGCCGCAACGCACAGATCAAGAACAGCACGAAAAAGTAACGTCGGCCTCTGCGCGTCCTCCATAGCAGCTCCTCCGCACATAGCAACGCACATAGCAACGGTGAAAAAGTTAAAATCCAGAGAAAATAGAGGTTGAAATGGAGCAGAAACATCGCGTATCTGAAGCACTTAGCCTTATACACATAATCTTCAAAGTGTGCAAACGAACAAGCAGGTAAGAGCAGAAAAAAAGTTGGAAAATAAGGGAGCGCGTTGCAACCAGCTCCGGCTCTCGCCGCGCCAGATCAAGTACTTGCACGAGCCATGGAAGAGAGTGTGAGCCGGACCATGGAAGAGCCAAGAATCAACATGGACGGGCCTGGCGCCTGGCCGCGCGGCGTCCGGGGGAGCCGCAGCGGGGAGAGGACACTCGTGCGCACAGAGGAGACAGTGGCTCTTCCCCGTCACGCTGAGAGAACGAACTAGAGAGCTGTGGAGTATTGGCGACGCATTGATAGCGGTCTGATTTTGGAGCCGGGGTGAAATGCAACCAACTCTTGTGAGCGCAGGTTGGTCTTACCTGGTCTTGTGGTGAGGACTGGTGCTCAGAGGCGTCTGTTAGCGGTTTGGCACTGTTAGCATTGGCTTGAGTCTTGCCCAAAATGATATCCAGGTCGCTTTCCACTCGACTTTCGCACATGGCATGGATATGTGGTACCAAAACAAACACACGTGTTCGCGCGCACGTGTCCGCGCGCACGTGTCCGCGCGCACGTGTCCGCGTGTCACGGGCTATTTCTGGAACCTAACCCCCGCGATAAACGAGGGTTCACTGTAGTTGTATGTCTGATATTTCTGAAAGTAGTTTATTGATGTTTTATGACTTTGGATATGGAATTTTCAGTAGTAAAGCCTTAATGACGATGGGCTCAACAAGCAAACATTTTTAAGGTCAATCTCTCTTTGTCTTTATCATGTTAGATTCCAAGAAAAACAGTTTATGATCAGCTGAACCACATCCTGGTTTCAGACAACCACCTCCCGGACAGTATCATCCTCATCAACACGTCCGACTGGCAGGGGCAGGTGAGCTCTGCACTCAACTAGAAGTGTCACAACATGAAACTTTATTGGTACCCTTACTGTGAGGACAAACCTATTACCTACTATTATTCATGATTATTAACACCATGACAAAACACTAGTGAAATGTTTAATTTTGTTTCATTCACTGTCTAATACATACCATTTCTCAAGTGCGTGAACTTTGATCTGTAAATCCTAGTCCATTCTTTTGACTACACTCTCTAAACCAGTTACTTTCTGTCCTTTAGTATCTTTCAGACATGCTCCAGAACCACAACCTCCCTGTAGTTTGCACATGTACGACAGCCGACATCCAGGCAGCATTCAACACCATCGTCTCAAGAATACAGAGATTGTAAGATTCATTCTGTACAGTTCTCTTTGTCACAATATACAGTATGGTTTATTGTAGCTGTGTTCTAAAGATTACATTGTGTATTGTGTTGTGTTTTTTCTTTTTCAATTTTGACATTTTTCATAACGAAAACTAAAATGTAAAAAATAATAATAATAAATTTAAAAGAAAATCCCACACCCCTCTCTCCACACTCAAAATACACACAGATTTACACAAAACCCCTGGGCAGTGCACTATATAGGTTTTAAGGTGGAGGGTCTGTCACTTGCGTTTTCCATGAAAATGTAATAGGCTCTGTGCACGACGGCACCCATGAACCACAGAGTTAGCGTCACTACTTCCTGTCCAATTGTATCTCTATCAAGTTTTTGCTGAGTCATGCTAAAATAATTAAATATTTAAAGATAAGGCGTGAACAGGGAGCTGTGGGTGGATGTCACTGACAACATGTAAAAAAAAAATACACAAATAACATCTCCACCAGAAAAGTTACACAATACACCTTTAAGTTAATGCTTGTTTAAATATAATCCACTGGTTAAAAATCCTATACAATGGCAAGCATAATGATGATTTTGCTAATATTCATTCTTTATTTTTGGCTGTAGTTGTAACTGTAACTCGCAGACCCCCATCCCCATAAAGATTGCAGTGGCGGGAGCACAGCACTACCTCAGCTCTGTCCTGAGGCTCTTTGTGGACCACCTGTCCCACAAGACCCCAGACTGGCTCGGGTACATGCGCTTCCTCATCATCCCCCTGGGTCAGTATAAATATCTCTCGACTTTACTCTATCTTATCATGTACTATTCACTATAAGTAATGCCAAAGAAAACCAATTGGCCAAAACCAATTTAGATAAATGCAAGTAAAACATGGACCAAATCTGTAATTTTCTCCAAAAGGACATTTCTACAGATAAGCTCTCCCAACCAGAAGAATAAACCGTTTTCCATGTAACAAAAAATCCAATAGGTATCATAGTCAAGATTCCTGAAAACTAAATACTCTTGACTAAATCAGGTCTTAATCTGGGACTAAACTGTGAAAAACAGCTATAGGTTTCGCCCTAAATATTTTTTTGAATTGTTGTATTATTATTTTTCAGGTGCACATCCCCTTTCCAAATATCTCGGCACAATAGACTACAGATACAACAGTTTATTCCAAGATGCGGCATGGAGAGAACTGTTTCACAAACCTGAAGCTCCTCTAGTCGGTGAGTTTATCAGATTTTACTCTTACATGTTATAAAACCGGTGCACTGCAAATTAATAGATACATGAATTTCTGAGTGAAGAATATCGTTTTACACCACCTTTTCCAACATAGTCATTATATTTTATGCATCATAGAGTTTTTACTTAGACGTAGACAAACAATATAATAACAGAGAGAGAAAATATTTAAAAAAAATAACTCGCTATATAGCACTACAAATGAACTTTGCTTGTATTTTTTAGTCCAGGAGAGTCCAGATGTGGTGTCTAGAGTGACCCAGTACATGGTGGGTGCCAATGGGGCTCACCAGCTGCCCATCGCCGAGGCCATGTTAACCTACAAACAGAAGAGGTATGGCGAAATGCTTTGGTATATTCTAGATTCATTTTAATCCTTTAGGTTGATTATCAAACTAAATATGATATGATTCAATGTTTTTTCAACAGTACTTGTTACATACTGTATAATAAAACTACCAGACCAGTAGTCTTTATAGCCATCACAGAATAGTTATTATATGTTCACTTTGAAAATAGAGCAGAAGACCAGTTTTTCAGTGTCTTTCTATATTTTAATTTATTGTGCCCACATGAACCCAGGTGCCAGACTAATGTACAGTATTTTGGTGTCTAACATTGTATTTGTCTGTTAAATGTCTCTGCCTCTCCATCTGTGAGTGTTAATAATATGTTTTATTTTGTTGTATTTTTCTTATTTTCTTTTGAAGGAAAAAGAGCTTTCATTTTGATTTTGCAGTAAGGTATTGTGGGTAGTTTTAATGTTGTTCATGCAGAGCCATTTGCACCAGTTCCTCTAGCATTCTGTAGACCCTGCCTCTTTACTAGCTGCATAAAGTAAATTATTACTGACTAAATAGGGCCATTATGTTGTCAAAGAATACACTCTTGTATGTGTCAACATGCTTTGTCAACTTTTAATACTAGACCAAAACTATGATTGCGTATTTGCTGCTTGAAAGAGTTGGATAGTAAATATAATTAATAGATAGTAGTTGTTATGATGGCTGTTATCGTATTTAATAAAGGGTAAAATATGTAAAGGTTCACTGAAGCAGCTCATGAAGTGGCAGGAGAATTTGTGTCCTCCCTTTCATTTTTTCATTTGTTTTTCTTTCTCTCTGTGATATTTTCATGCTCTTCAGGCCATCCATGTCTGTCTGTTTAGAAGATTTTAGAAAGTTCACCAATAATCACAAAGAAATCTATTTACTCATTTCAATTTTAAAGCCATCTGTTCTATACATATTGAAACACATTGGAGACTATCACATACATTTGATAAAAGTGGTATAACAAGGTCCTTTGTTGTAGAATTTTGTATTTTGTATCACAACATCTTCCTAATGAGATTTGATAAAGTGCCTACTACCGTGTTATATTTTAAGTTTCTAGTTTAGTCCCACCAAAACATTTGAAATATACTGTATTATATTTTCACATTGTTCTTCCATATTTCTACTTACCTCTTCCTATTCATTTCCATAACACGCATAACATCTCATCTATAGATTCACAAATAGACAAACATACTGTGAAAGATATTTGACCAGTTCATTTAAACAGTATCTGAACTCCTGTAATGACCACTGTTAAATACCAGGCAGACATCTGGCTCAGTCCCTGGCTTCTTTAAGTTGATTTAAAAATAATGTTATTTAAGTAAATCAGATATGGCCTTGATTGTCCCTCCTGTAGACTGTCTCTCTTCTGTCTCTGATGTTTTAGTCTGTCTGTGTCTTCCCTGGGGGGGCGATGGCAGGTTACTTCAAGGCAAGAGCAACAGCCGCTCTATACACTGTAGACACTGTCTATTTTTCTGCTCGTAAACAGGAAAATAGTTTGTAGAAAGCTTCATGTAATTGTGTAATTGTAGTATGCACTGCCATTAGTGGGAGTGCATAAGGTTTTTAAAGGTGCACTGCGTAACTTTTTGAGTGAAGTGTCTGCTCCCTGCTTGTCTCCATAGAGATGCTATTGCTTTGCCCTAGAATGTTACATGGTATGACATTAAAGGTCCCATGACATGGTACTTCTTGATGCTTTTATATGGCTCCTTAATGGTTCCCTAATACTGTAAATGAATCCTTCTTCAAAATCAACACTCACTGCATGAGATATGACTCTGACAGTCTCCATGAGGCTAGATATGTGTCTAAAATGCTTTATTCTGGGTGTTTCTGCTTCAATGCAAATGAGAAGGACAGAGAGATTGGCTAAGGAGCGGGGGGGCCGGGTTTCCTCCGCTCCTCAGCGCAGCTCGGCTCCCTGTCTCCTCTCTTCCGTGTTTTACGCACGAAGACAGATGAGAGACTTTGCAATGAAAAAAAGCATATTTACACAGAAAATAAAATTAAACCACTGGTATTTCAGAGGTCCAGAGGGTCGGGTAAGGGACTTGCGAGCCTAGAAACACTCGGACGTGCCTCCAGGCAAATAAAAAACGCATTTCGCATTGCGTAGCGCATTCACAGTCCAAACTCTATGGGCGGGATATACAGGGACGCTGAGCGGAGACAGAGGGAGGGGCTGGAGCTGCATTTGCCGATCTGACGTCAATCAGGTACCTTGTCCGAACTCGCCCATTTGAGCACTGTTTTTTTGTAATGCAGAAAAGGACCGCAAATGCTCAGTTTAGACATTTCGCAACTTTTAGCCATGGGGGGGGGGGCTAAACAGGGTAGGGGAGCTCACATTAACGTTCAAAAACGTCAGAAAGTGAAAATTTCATGCCATGGGACCTTTAAACATATCCATCTTACATGTATTCTTTACAGGTGTTTGTATTGCTCAAAAATACAGTAATTCTTTCTGTGAATAGGGGCAATTCTCCACAGATCTGAATTGCAATATAGCATAGTGCTGTAATCTGCTAGTCTCCCTTGTGATAGAACAGGGAACAGGAACATTCTAGACAAAGCAGTAACATTTCCATGGAGACAAGCAGGTGGTGGACCCTCTGCTAGGAATGTTACACAGTGCACCTTTAAGTCAGGTTTAGGTTGGTGCTCTTCCCTCTGTATTTCTCTTTTCAAATAAGACGCACACATTTGCTCTTTGCTGCCCTCTGAATGCTTGACTTTGTAGGTGAAGACTCTTTGCAGTAACTGAATGGCTTTTGTAGAACTGTAGTTGCATGTGGGCGTTTCTATGGCTGCAAAAATAACAAGATGAAGACTTGCAGACGTGCTAGCATGCCATGATGATTTCAGTAGTGAATTTAAACATGCTGCTACATAATTTCCAATTGTGACACATTGGAAATCAATATGAAATTACTAACAATAGATAGTATAGATAGTAATGAAAATCCCTTTTTTCTTGTTTTTGCTTTTTGCTATTGTAATACGGTAATTAATGAATACATATTTGATATTTTTTCTTCTGCTGCTGTAGCCCTGATGAAGACTCCTGTCAGAAATTCATACCTTTCATTGGAGTAAGTTTTTCTTTTGTCATACTTTGGGAAAATGTATTAGGAAAAAAACAACAACAAAAAACAGCCACACTCTTATACACCATCTCCTTAAATTATGTTCTTTAAAATATGTTGTTTCATAATAAAATAAGCAAATATGTTCAGTTATTAAATGTTTTGCATATAGTTTCAGAATTGCATTTGTGATTTTGATTAAACATAATTAAAGGCTGTTTTTGTTTGAATTTTTCAGATGGTGAAAGTCGGTATTGTAGAGCAAGCATCAGCAGCATCAGGTAAGTTTTACATTAAGTTATATTTTGTACCCATCCACATAGTATATTTTACCTTCAATCAAATCTATTAGCTCACCTGTACTATAAACATACTTCATTAGACAACAGCTTACAGAATTTGGTTAATTGTTAAAATAAAATAAAAACATTTACTGACATATTGACTGAAAAAACACAGATTTATTTAATTTTCTAATTTGTCCATATCAGGTGACTCGGACGATGCCACACCCTCCTCGCTGCTTTCCTCCACTCCTCCTCAGGTTTCCCCGGCACTCAAAGACGCCACACCCACTCCACCCTCATCCCCCTCAGTCAACACCAGCTTCTGTGCCTACAGGTAATTAACTACTAAATAAATACTTCAAATGTCTTACGTTATAGTTCCAATTACTTCAACCTGAAATTCTGGTTCTGGCTGACTAATTACTGGGCAGAGTCTGAATGTATACTCAACAAAAATATAAACGCAACACTTTTGTTTTTGCTCCCATTTTTCCTGAGATGGACCCAAAGATCCAAAATTCACTCCAGATACACAACACTACCATTTCTCTCAAATATTGTTCACAAATCTGTCTAAATGTGTGACAGCGAGCACCTCTGCCCCGCCGAGACAATCCACCCCACCTCACAGGTGCGCCACATCAAGATGCCGAGCCGACATCATGACCAGTGCACAGGTGCGCCCCAGACTGCCCACAATAAAAGGCCACCCCGAAATGTGCATTTTTTTGCTTTATTGGGGGTCTGGGGACTCAGAACCAGTCAGTATCTGGTGTGACCACCATTTGCCTCATGCAGTGCAACACATCTTCTTCGCATAGAGTTTATCAGATTGTCAGTTGTGGCCTGTGGAATGTTGGTCCACTCCTCTTCAATGACTGTGCGAAGTTGCTGGATATTAGTGGGAGCTGGTACACGCTGTCGTATACGCTGGTCAAGCACATCCCAAACATGCTCAATGGGTGACATGTCCGGTGAGTATGCTGGCCATACAAGAACTGGGACATTTTCAGCTTCCAAGAATTGTGTACAGATCCTTGCAACATGGGGCCGTGCATTATCTTGCTGAAACATGAGGTGATGTTCATGGATGTATGGCACAACAATGGGCCTCAGGATCTCATCACGGTATCTCTGTGCATTCAAAATGCCATCAATAAAATGCACCTGTGTTCTTCGTCCATAACAGCCTTTGAAGAGGAGTGGACCAACATTCCACAGGCCACAACTGACAATCTGATAAACTCTATGCGAAGAAGATGTGTTGCACTGCATGAGGCAAATGGTGGTCACACCAGATACTGACTGGTTCTGAGTCCCCAGACCCCCAGTAAAGCAAAAAAAAATGCACATTTCGGGGGGGGCCTTTTATTATGGGCAGTCTGGGGCACACCTGTGCACTGGTCATGATGTCAGATCGGCATCTTGATGTGGCGCACCTGTGAGGTGGGGTGGATTGTCTCGGCGGGGCAGAGGTGCTCGCTGTCACACATTTGGACAGATTTGTGAACAATGTTTGAGAAAAATGGTAGTGTTGTGTATCTGGAGTGAATTTTGGATCTTTGGGTCCATCTCAGGAAAAATGGGAGCAAAAACAAAAGTGTTGCGTTTATATTTTTGTTGAGTGTATATCACACCAATGAAGAGAAAGAGAGAATGCACGATGTTAAAGGTGCATTGTGTAACTTTTGTGGAGGGTCTACTAGCTGCTTGCCTTCATGGACCTGTTATTGTTTTACCTGGAATGTTCCACAGTGAAGCATTAAACTCATCTTTCTCCATGAAGATAAGCAGAAGTGAAACTAGGCCTAGATAGAGTTCAGATCTATGGAGAAGCCCAGAGAATGCCTGTTTTTCATGGTATTTTAAGCAATAAAAACACCTGTAATGGGCAAAACAATCAGTTTTCCATACAAGATCTCAGAGCATAGATGTCTGCTTAAATAACTCTGCTCTCTGCTTAAATAGTTGAAACAATGTAATTTTCACTTTCCTCTTTGCAGTAGTTCTCAGACAGAGGTGATGGGGCTGCAGGTGGATTACTGGCAGGCTCCATCAGAACGAAAGAAAGACGTGGAGAAGCGAGACTCTTCGGCCAAAAACACTCTTAAGTGCAATTTCCGCTCGCTGCAGGTCAGCAGGCTCCCTCTAGGGGGCGCTGAGGCAAGTCCCTTTCCCACAATGTCAATGACAGTGGTCACGAAGGAGAAGAACAAGAAGGGTGAGCTCATAGAAATTATGGCAGTTTTTATTCTTACTATATTTTAAAGAGATGGCAGTAAATGTACATTGTAAAAGATGTTCTTTCCGTTCATTCCCATATCTATGGAGATAATTTTGTCTCATAAAGATTTGTATAAATAAAAAAAGATATATATAAATATATTTAAAAATATTCAAACACAAAATACAAATACAAAAACGCGACATACAAATAAATGATAGAATGTATATAAATACACAGGCATTTGTAAATATATTTTCGAGATTTGAAAACAAATGTAGTTGGCTTTGTATGTGGAGTCTGCATTTGTGGATACATTTTTTGCTTTCGTGTCGATGACGTAATTATGAGACAGTCCTACCGCAAACCACGATTCGCAAATAAATGTCACCGGATTTGAATACAAATAGCCTTCACTGGACATCCAGCAGGTGGCAGTGTTGAGCAGCTTGTCGGTAGTTGCTCTTTAGTAAATGAGACTACAGTGGTCCCTCGCTCTATCGAGCGTGGGACCACATATCCATGTGCGAAAGTCCAGTGGAAAGAGACCTGGATATCATTTTGGGCAAAACTCAGGCCACCGCTAACAGTGCCGAACTGGCTGACTACGTACAACGCCTCTGAGCACCAGCCCTCACCACCCGACCAGGTACGAACACTTCAGTGAGGGGCTAGGTCTAAAGCCCCGATCAGATCAGTAGCTTTGTCAAATAAATTCAATATCCTCAACACGGACGGGCCTGGCCCCGACGCCGCACGGCGGGAGGAGCCGCAGCGGGGGGACACTCGCGCGCGGAGAGGGGACAGTGGGTCTTCCCCGTCACGCCTAGTGGACGAACCCCTTCCCCCCATCCTAGAGAGCTGTGGAGTATTGGCGACGCATTGATAGCCATGCCCCGAACTCCAGGGCGGACTGATTTTGGAGCCGGGGTGAAATGCAACCAACCCCTGTGAGCTAGAGGTAAGATCTTAAGTCCGAGCCCAAGCCTAAAATGTCAATCATTGTTTCGGGTCGGGCCGGGCTTCTCTCTCGCTGAATTTTTTAAAATAAATATATGTTTATAAAAATGTATACTAAAACGATATGTGGATACTAAACTAAGGAATACTTGTTTTAAAATAAATAATTTGGATAAAACAGAGAAGGCGCTGTAATGTAATTGCTATTTAACTACTAAACAGGAGCCGCAGAGCCAGAGCATGCTCTGCGCACGTGAACGCCGCCCTCTTAATAATCTTCCCCTCCGCAAGTCCGCATCTATTTTGACCTGGTATCCCCAATATGGAGGAGCAAGAAGTTAAGGATAAACTAAAGACAGGAGAACTGAAAAGACAAACACGCACCGGTAAGAGTGAGGTGTGGAAAAGCTTCAAATTGATTGTTGAAAATGCTACAGAAACTTGCATTGGCTTCGCTGAATGTAGTCAATGTGGCGCTTTGCTTTCATACGAGAGCAAAAAGACTGGAACAAACAGAAAAAACAGAAGTCGCCTCATCACAACACGTACTGTACTAAACTCTTGCAATGACAATTCAAAGAACTCCTTCCTGTCTCTGTCTATTATCCACCCGTCATTGTTCTTTGTCTCTCTGCTTCTCTCTCTTAAAGTGCCGCGCTAGATTCTTAAGGACGTACTGCTGCTGTGGTTTATGGCCCAATTTTCAACCCGTCAAAATGACGGACAGCCTTAAATTTTTCCCGTCAACTCTTAAAAAAATCCGTCAATGATGGAAAATTGTCGGTTAATGTACCCTCTGCAGAAACAGAAATATAAAAGATGTAAATGTTTATAGAGTCTTGTTTAACTTAGATTTCGTTACAAAAGACAGGCTTTAATTTGTTATCATAAATCACCCCTCCTCCTCCCGAGTCCTCACAAATAAAATATGAAATTTCGGGTTTGCTTCGGGCTCGGGCCTGCAAATCAAGTTAATTGGTTGGGCTTGGGCCGGGTCGGGCTTTAATACCCGCGGGTCGGGTCGGGCTGGATTTTTTAGGCCCGATCTTACCTCTACTGTGAGCGCAGGTTAGTGGGGGAAAATCCTCATGGTCAAGGATATTGAATTTATTTGACAAAGCTACTGTAGTAGAGCTGATCGGGGCTTTAGACCTAGCCCCTCGCTGAAGTGCTCGTACCTGGTCGGGTGGTGAGGGCTGGTGCTCAGAGGCGTTGGGCGTAGTCAGTCAGTTCGGCATTGTTAGCGGTGGCCTGAGTTTTGCCCAAAATGATATCCAGGTCGCTTTCCACTCGACTTTCGCACATGGATATGTTGTTCCAAAACAACGCATATCCATGTTCACGTGTCCGCGCGCACCCCCCCTCCCCACGCTCGATAGAGCGAGGGACCACTGTAGTCGCATTAACTAGCCCCTACCGACAAGCTGCTCAACACTGCCATCTGCTGGATGTCCAGTGAAGGCTATTTGTATTCAAATCCGGTGACATTTATTTGCGAATCGTGGTTTGCGGTAGAACTGTCTCACAATTACGTCATCGACACGAAAGCAAAAAATTGATCCACAAATGCAGACTCCACATACAAAATCAACTACATTTGTTTTCAAATCTCGAAAATATATTTACAAATGCCTGTGTATTTATATAATTCTATCATTTATTTGTATGTCGCGTTTTTGTATTTGTATTTTGTGTTTGAATATTTATAAATATATTTATATATATATTTTTTTATTTATACAAATCTTTATGAGACAAAATTATCTCCATACATATCTGACATTGCATACACATAAATGCCATAATTACATATTGTTTGCATGTAAATAACATTAATCTTGTGCTTATATTTAAGTTAAATTGAATATGTACATGTTTATTTTCACTGGGATTTTAGTTGCATTTTGACTTTAACATTTGTTATTGTTTTTTATATTGAGAACTGCAATAATTTCTTATTGCGAACACAGTAATTTGGATTTCTTGTTTCTGCGTTAGTGATGTTTCTGCCAAAAAAGAGCAAAGACAAAGAGGTGGAGCCCAAAAGTCAGGTGATCGAGGGCATCAGTCGACTCATCTGCACAGCCAGACAGCAGCAGACCATGCTCCGAGGTACCACTTTTACTTTGAAATTTACCTGTGATTTAGTCTGTGAGTGACTACAGGTAAATGACCAGATGCTGAGATGACAACACAACATTCTTTAAGCCTGTTGATACTTGGCAGTGATGTCATGCTGGCAGTGGCCTGATGTTTGTTAAGTTACCATGGTGACACAATGCACATATTACAAAATACAGCCAAAAAAGATTGTTTGAAAACTGAAGAAAAAATACAAAATTGATTTAGACACATTTTCAATCAATACAAGTGTTCATGGTCCTGTCTAGGGGTTTGATTTTAAACAGAATGGTGAGAGTGACTGATTGTTGGCTGATTGTTTAACAGTATAAATCATCTCTCCTTTGTAACAGAGCTTCAGGCAAAGCAATACTTACAGGGATCACACAGCTAGGATCACAGTCCCTGGGAATACTGATGACATTAGCTTCAAAGTATCAATAGAGATACATGCTAGAATGTTTTATTCCTATATAATTTGATATTAGAGTTAAACATGTGATTTTTTTTGTTTGTTTGTTTGTTTTTATAACACTAATCCCCTATTGTGAGATAAAGAATCTTATTATTCCTTAATTCTTATCTTTATGCTGCAAACGTCTTTTTATTACTGTCACACGTTGTTTTAAGACCTAAATTAATTTCCATACTGAGATCAATACAGTTCTGCCTTATCTTAGCTGCTTGTGTCTTTCCTCAGTGCTGATTGACGGAGTTGAGTGGAATGATGTGAAGTTTTTCCAGTTGGCGGCGCAGTGGTCATCTCATGTCAAACATTTTCCCATCGGGATCTTTGGACACTCAAAAGGCCCGTACTAACATCAGGAGCAGAAACTAGCGCCCCCTATGGACACCACCCCTCATCCCTGTGCCAACGTCTCCCTAACCTCCTCTGTCTTAATTTAAACTCCTGCTTTGTGCAATTGTCTTATTGTCTTATTTAATGTTTTGTGTGTATTTTTAATTTTGTATTTATGTAAAGGCAAAGCTGCCAACTGAGTATTTCTTTATCTTGCTTTTTAAAAGAAGGCTACTGATGTTTTATAAAAAAATATTGTATACAAAATAATCCTATATCAAACATATCCATCTCAGACAGAAGATAATTTGGTTACATTTGATGTAAGCACTTGATCAGCACAAACAACTAAACAAGTGGGAACCCGCCTTGGAAAATGTAGGAAAAAAAACACAAACTTGTTTTGATCCACCCTCATAAATCCTGGACCCAGTGTTTCTGATTTTTAGAAGGAAAATAACTTTGATCCTATGCTTGTGTCAAAAAGTTTAAAGTTTAAAGTGCAATGGACTGATCATAGTACAGATGTTTCTCTGTCAAAGACTTTACAGCCGTTTATGCTACATTTCAATTGTGAACTATATAGATTTTGGCGACATCTGGTGGTAAACTTGTAGATTACAGTTTCATACCTCACCATCATCCTTCACAGAACAAATGCTTTAGCTGGGACTGTATTTGAGCTCTCTTAACAAACTTTTATTCAAGATTGGTTGTTATTCAAAAGAACCTTTAAAAAAATATGATTCACCATATAGTAATTAACTTTCTGTTTTACTAATTTTAAAAGATTTAAAACACAGGCAGTAAGTGATGTGGGTACTATTTCTGCCTTAAAGGAAAATTAACGTTTTTTTTTTACAATCTGAGCCTTCTTTCGGCAATAAAACAAGTAGTTTTACTCACCCATAGCAGTTTGGTGTCAATTGGAGCAGTATCGCAGAACTTATGTTGAGCCGTTCTGTTCTACTAATGATCCCGTATCCGTTAGCGTGAGTGCTCGGGGCACTGATTTGCGGTGTCCAAATAACACAAACTTTAGCATTTTTCAAATCACAGAAGATCGCTGTGTCAGGGTAGACTATTAGTAGATTCCAAAACGGCCTGAAACCCGATATCGCAACAGAAAAGTAAAGTTCAGAGCGGTGTTAGCTTCTTTCGGACTAGCGGTGTTTACAAAACAGCTGAGTTCACGCATCCGCACTGTCCTCTCTGATGATGTCATCAAATGAAACTATAGCTGGATATTGGGTTTCAGGCCGTTTTGGAATCCACTAAAAGTCTATCCTGACACAGCGATCTTCTGTGATTTGAAAAGTGCTAAAGTTTGTGTTATTTGGACACCGCAAAGTAATGCCCCGAGCACTCACGCTAACGGATACGGGATCATTGGTAGAACAGAACGGCTCAACATAAGTTCTGCGATACTGCTCCAATTGACACCAAACTGCTATGGGTGAGTAAAACTACTTGTTTTATTGCCGAAAGAAGGCTCAGATTGTAAAAAAAAACACGTTACTTTTCCTTTAAGTTTCACATTAGTGGCACTGGTTGGTCACTTGCCTTTTGGGGGTCTCTCAGTTGAGGTCTTTGGACTGACACAAATAGACTTAACATTGTGAAACGCTGTGGCGAGATTATTTAATATAAGTGTGGGCCTACAAGTTAATATTTTTGGAAATTTTCCTCTCCGTTTGCATTCTCAATCCAGCAAACAGGTCTATGGCTTTCCAACTCTGTTAAGAGAGTTTAGACATAATATTGGCCACACATAAAATAAATTATATTGTCCTAGTTCCAACAGGGAAGGGAAGTCTGGCAGTCCGCTTAGACCGACCCAGCCCTGGATAAGCAGCAGAAGAAGAAGAAGAAGGATGGGTAGTTCAACACTCCACTTATTTTTCCAGATATTTGGTCATATATTGCAGCTCGTTTTAATCTCTATGGACATGCTCCTGCAATAGAGGTGAATGTACTGAAGGAAACAAATCGTAAAGCACTTTTTAATGTTTGTTTGTTAATAGTGAGACTGACCTAACTGTAACTGTATTTCTTACTTAGACCAGTTGTTCTCAAACTGTGGTGCTGTGGGCTTCTTCTGGTGGTACAGAGCTATAATGTAGTTAATTTAAACAGTTTAGACCTGCTTTACCCCTGATCTTAGGCCTGATTAAGAGAAGGTGCTGAATCAAAGCCCTGTATTGACTTTGACAAATTCAAGATGAAACTTGGAAATATTTTCATAGGCTGACTTGAAGTTTGAGAACCAGTAGCTTTCAACAACAGCACATAACATCTATTAGCCCTATGTCCTTAGTGCTTTGTAGGCTAACTTCTCTTTTGGCTACTTAGACTTTTAATGAGCTTAGTTAGGCTTTGGATGTGTTGTCTATAGATACTATCTCAATGTTGAGTTATTTATGTGTAAAACTACTTGTATTTCAGTATTTTGCTTATAACTGATAAACAGCAGCTTCACTTCTTTGCCAATTACTTAATAAGTGCCTAAATTGCTTAAGTTTGACAAATCACTTTATCAACAAAACGGTGCTGGTTGTAGTCTGAAAAAATATATTAGTTATAGCCTAGCACAACATAATATAATAGGTGGGGCTAAAACAGTGAATTATGATTAATATTATGGCCTGCTACTGAACACCATCTGTCCCTGTGTAGGAGGTATTTTAGATGTTTTGGTTTTCAGTGTTTCAAAAAGGCTTGTTCAAAGTTCCCCAAAGACTAGCACTGTAATCCCATAAAACTGGGAATAATAAAACTAATATACACACTATGGTTATTGTTTGTTTTCTTCAAGTAAAATATGGACATGTATTAATAACTCGTTTATTTAAGAGTATTATTAATAGAATAATTCATATTTATTTACTTTAGCCTAAATTACTGCAGTGAAATCTGTAATGAAAAGTCAGGAGTATGATGCAAGCAGAAGAAAAGTATTTAGCCTACATCCTATGACATGCTCTAAAACAAATTGAACAATGTAGATATATAAATTGGGTGTAATGTACAATTTGTTGTGCAACTAACATTTAATAGGCTGCTATGGGACTGGCTGACATTCCACATTTAATACAGTGTTCAAAATGATTTATTCTGTATTCTTTGGAAGTTATATCGGCCACTCTGTTTACAATATTACTGCAAATTCTGTATCTTCCATTGCACATTTCTGATGCACACTGCACATTTTTGGACATCTGTAAATAGGTATTTATTCTGTTGCACTGCTTTCAGATTTTAGATTCTAGATTTTAAATTTTAGATTTTTGTCTTAGGTAGTTTTTTGTTTTGTTTCGTCTTTATATTGTATTTTGTACACTGTCTTTTTGCACTACCTGGCCAGAGAGAAACGAAATTTCGATTCACTGTATGCTGAACACATATTGCAGAATTGACAATAAAGCTGACTTTGAACTTTGTTCTTTGAAATTAACCCCAAAGCCCCCTTGTATGCTCTTTCACAGTGCCAATGCAAGGTTAATGGTAATGCAAAGTAATATTTTGCCTTTATGAAAATACAAACCCCCTCTGTGTGTATTTATGTAAGTGTAATATAAGTGTCTTAAAGTGCCCTGGTTCAATAGTGGCACTGATGATGAGTGGATGCTGAGTGACAGCAGGGGGAGGAGAGAGGTCCTGAGCCCGAGCAGGAAGCCGCTGCTCCGGGACTCACCACAAACACAGAGGAGCCACAGCCGAAAACAGCGCACTCACAGCGGCAGGACCAAGACACGGGGCTCCAGAATGTAGCCCACCGAGCCGTGACAGCCCACTGCCACCTCCATTACAGGCGAACACACAGAACAGGGCGAGCAGATGAGCCGCAGCGCTGAGGACAAAGCCTAGAGGCCGTGTTTGTGCATGTGGAAAATGAAGGAGCTTCGGGGCTGCGGCATGCGCTCCTCCGTGGGCTTTCTGTCCCGCAGAGAGCTCACCGGACAGCCGCTCATGAAGGAGGAATTTCAACGGCTCCGGCTGGCGGGCTGCACCAGCCTCTACAAGAAGGATATGCTCGGGCACTTCGGCTGTGTCAACGCCATTGAGTTTTCCAACAACGGCGGAGAATGGCTGGTCTCTGGTAAGTTGACAAATCCCCTTTGCACTAGTTTGTTAGCATGCTAACTATGGCTAGGTGGCAATCAGCTGAAACCTATCAAAACTAGCACATGCTAAATAGCTTAGCCGTGCGGGCTAATAGCTAGATATGCTAACTAAGCCCAACACAAACAACAGTCCATGGGCCAGCCTGATCTGTCACTCCAGCAGTACTGTGGGCATTTCACGACACTGTCATGGCTGCCCTCTGCAGCAACGCACATGATTAAAACAATAAATAATGTGGGTTAAACCCAAGCTCACAGCTGTGCAGAAAATGCATACTGTTATGCTTACTGATCTTTAATATTTGTTCAGACAATTGTAATCAAAAGAAATCTGCAATCTGAAATGCTGACTGTCTCTTATGACACTGTAAACACAGTTTTATAATAAATGATAAATGATGACTTTTGACCTGATGTGCAGGAGGAGATGACCGGCGAGTTCTTCTTTGGCACATGGAGAAAGCCATCCACTCTCGCTCCAAACCTGTGAAACTGAAGGGAGAGCACCTCTCCAACATCTTCTGCCTTGCCTTTGACAGCACCAACAAGAAGGTCTTCTCTGGAGGTAAGGACAAAATACTTTCTATACAAAAGTACTTATTGTAAATATTACATATATTTGTAATTATTAAAATATTTAAGTGAAGCTAAAAATCTGTGTTTGCTTTACAGGAAATGATGAACAAGTGATTCTTCATGATGTGGAAAGGTAAGAAATTAAAGAAGCGCCGTTCACCTGAAGCTACTTAAAAAACAAAAAAAAACAACAACAGGGCTTTAAATTATACAGCTGATGTAGTTTTTTTGTTCCCAAAAATGGTAACAACCCAAAGGAAAACGCTCTTGTTTTTATATCCAACTCTGAGCTCCAGTGCAAATGCTGAAACAAACTTTCAGGTAAGCCAGCACAAGTAACATTTCATCTATTGTTTTGCAGAAGGGAGACTCTGAACGTATTCCTCCACATTGATGCAGTGTACAGCCTCTCTGTCAGTCCCGTCAATGATAATGTTTTTGCCAGTTCCTCTGATGACGGCCGCGTGCTGATCTGGGACACTCGTGAGCCGCCACATGGAGGTTTGTCAACACCAAGTATCACATGTTTTGAACAGGAGTGGTGCATGTTTTGAACAGGAGTGGTACATAGTAGTAGGTACATAGATAAGCCATATGATCTGTGTAAACAATACAATTAATGCTTGACTCGCAGAGTAATCTTGTTGAATAGTTTACTGAACTATGTAGCTTTTCTAGTTTGTTCATTACCTGCTTGTCTCCATGGAAATGTTATTGCTGTGCCTGGAATACACCACAGTATAGCATTAAACATGTGTTGCGTATAATTACTGTCATTTCTATTGCTTAACAATTCCTTGCAGAAACATGCAATCTTATTGGAGACACCTGCTTGGCTCCATAGTGAAGAGAAGTTTTTAATGCCATTTGTGGAACATTCTAAATTAATGACATCTGTATGGAGACGTGCTCTTCAACAGAAAACCTTTAGTATTACATTTTAAAAATTCAGGTGACTACTCCCAAGAAGACTTTAAATATGTTGGCTGCTACTTTTTCTGTTGAAGTGGATTTGACTAAACAGACCTGCAGATCTGTGTGACTGAGTCTTGTTGCATTGGTCATTTGGTCTAGCATCATCTTGCACAGCATTTATGTCTTTCTATTTCTGACCGTCTGTGTGACCAGGCCATCAATGACCTAATTATACCTTTAGCAATATGTTTTTCACATCAGCTCACAAGCTTTTAATATGGTATATTACTAGACTCAAGTTATAGTTGGAACATGGCTGAAAATGTGCGTGTACTATAGCTTCCTGTAGTGGTTTATGACATTTTAAATTAGTTTATCAAAATAAAGCTTTTTCTTTTTTTAAAGTTTTATCTTTGACTCTCTTGTGAGCTTTAGCCATGTTACAGTGCTGTAAACTAATCCAGAACATACCTGGAGTTGTGTTTTCTTTCATTCACATATGATTGATTAACAGCTACCTTTTACATTTATTTAGTTTAGTAGAGATTTGCAGTTCCAGGACAGAAATTATCCAAATGATTCCAGTATGGAGTTTAAAAACACAATGGAGCACTTCTTGTATTACATGACATTATAAGGTGGAACAGAGTATAAATATGCAGAGTTTGTGTCTTACAAGTGTGTGAATGAAACAAAACACAACTCCACCTGTATGTTTGTGATGAGGAAACATAATATAGATTTAAAGAAATGGCATAACATGAGCCCTTTAACCATTCTTGAATTATATGTGCAGGTTTGAAATAAATATTCTAACTAAGTATGCTTATTTCTTCCCTCGTGTCATAGTAATTTTTCACTCTTTTCTTTTCAGAGCCGTTTTGCCTAGCCAGTTACCCCTCTGCATTTCACAGTGTCATGTTTAACCCGGTGGAGCCTCGACTTCTGGCTACAGCCAACTCCAAGGAGGGAGTGGGTCTGTGGGACATCCGAAAGCCTCGCAGGTAACATTTGTAGTATCACACTTAAAGCTGCACTGCGCAACATTTCTGGTGGAAGGCACCGCTACCTTCTTGTCTCCATGGAAATTTTATGTTATGTTGTAGTCTGGAATGTTCCCTAAAACATATCCGTCAAACATTTTTTATTACGGGTCTTTCTATTGCTCAAAAATAAAATAAGTCCTTCTGTGAATAGGGATGACTCTCCACAGATCTGAATTGTAATATAGGGTAGTGCTCTAACCTGCTTATCTGATTTTATGGTTTAATCTTTACTGTGACATTTTTATGGAGACAAGCAGGTGGTCAGTCATGATATTTTAGGTCAGGCTAAGGCTAAAGCACTTTGGTGCAACTTTGTTTCAATGTCTGTTTTACGTTTTATGCTGTATAAATAAATTGGCTTTGCTTGGCTAAAAATGTGTTGCTAATAAGTATCTACTACCATAAGTGGGAACCAAAATTGTTTTACTCAAGAATTTTGTAAGGAAGAGAAATTTCAATATAAACAATAAGTAACATTGCTATCTTTCTAAGTTTCTGCATAAAAATCAACTGATCACAGTGTGCTATGTGGCTGGCATGTGAATTTAACTATATGAAAAAAGAAGACATGAGTAAGTACTAAAGTAAAGGTCAATGCACACATTAAAAAAAAAATTTTGTTAACATTTTTATTAGTGTAAGTGTAAAGGGTTGGAGGTGGTCTACGGCCACTCCTTTTGGGCAGCTGGATCTCCGTGGCCCATAAACTTCAGGAGATGCAATTCCTCTTGTGCTGAGAAGAGTTTAGAGGACAGCTCCTGCACCTTTCTGGACAGTTTCTCATTTTCTTTGTTGATTAGATGTTCACCAACATCTGTACAAGTGGCCTGAGTGTCCATTATAGGTGCTTTAAGTTTTTCTTTCAGCTCTTGTTGGCTCTTGTTTGAGCTGGATATCGCCTTTCAATGTATTGTGACTAACATGGCTTTCCTGCTCTTTGTCTTTCCTCTGGAGAGTAGCTATGAGCTCTTTCAACTCCAGTTCTTTTTTGTTAGTCTTTTTTGGTTTTTGTATTGTTTGATTTGGAGTTGGCAAGCTCTTGTTTGAGTTGCACATTTTCCTTTACTGTAGAATTATACAGGTACTGGATCTCCTTATGTGCGTTTACTTGGTCTTGTAGTTGCTTGTCCTTCTGAAGAGTATCAGTGTGTGAGTTTTTGCAACTCCAAGTCCTTTTCTTTGCCAATCCTCTCCAGTGTCTTAAGCTTGTAGTCCAAAGAATTACTTCTTTGGGCCTGATCTGCAAGCCGGGCCCTTTTCCGCTGCAACTCTTCGTTCAGCGCCCTGACCAGAGCGCTATCCTCCAAGGGTGCAAGTTCCTGGACCAGACTTCTTTCCTCAGGGTTTGAGGAGTCCTGGATTTTGGGAGACATCAACTGAGTCTCCTCTGGCTCTTGAACTGTTGGGCTTTTGGTGTGGGGCAGAGCAGAGGCTCCAGGTCAAAGTTCTCCTCATAGAGATGGGTGTCATCCTCTTTGTTGAGTAAGTAATCGAGCTGTCCATGTTTGTGTGCATATTCACCAATGGCCCCAGGATGGCCTCAGAGACGTACCCAAAGGTTGTCTACAAAACGAGCATGAAAGAAAATTGAGTTTGGAATTAACATTTGATAATGTATTTGCTTAATGTATTACTTTAAATCAGTATTACGCCCAAAGACATTATGATATGTACTGTTAACAGTACATTGCATATTGTTTTGAGGAATATGCTTTGTCATGCCTTTTATAATCATCATTGCCTGTATAATCTTCAGATAAATAGGGGGCCGTGGCTCTACACACTTTGGGAACAACTGCTCTATATAAGCAATAACTACATTTATGCAGCAGTGAATGAGAATTGTAGGAAGAATACAACCCCTAAAAACCCAAGTATATACAGTAAATGCACAGAAGTGGTTTATTTCTACTTGTTGCCACCAGATGGCGCCGTTATACTGTTGTAGCTGTAGCACTCTCCCTGGTCCAATGCCAGCGTCCTGAAAACCTCTTCAAATGTTATTACATAGATCTAATGGCTGTGAATACTGCTGTGAGTGTGTTTATATGCAAACACAAAATACTCCTTTTCCAATAAACGCAGTCTCTCCTCTGTTGGGCAGTGTGCAGAGATCAGCTAAGATTTACCTCAAATTAAGTGCTACTACTACTACTGATACTACTACTACTACTACTACTACTGATACTACTGATACTACTGATACTACTACTACTACTACTACTACTACTACTACTACTACTACTACTACTACTACCACCACCACCACCGGTTGTTGTTGTACTACCACTATTATTACCGGTTGTTGTTGTTGTTGTACTACTATTACCGGTTGTTGTACTACTATTACTTGTTGTTGTTGTTGTTGTACTACTATTACCGGTTGTTGTTGTTGTACTACTGTTACTGGTTGTTGTTGTACTACTATTACCGGTTGTTGTTGTTGTACTACTATTACCGGTTGTTGTTGTTGTACTACTATTACCGGTTGTTGTTGTACTACTATTACCGGTTGTTGTACTACTACTACTATTACCGGTTGTTGTTGTACTACTACTACTACTATTACCGGTTGTTGTACTACTACTACTACTATTACCGGTTGTTGTACTACTACTACTACTATTACCGGTTGTTGTACTACTACTACTACTACTATTACCGGTTGTTGTACTACTACTACTATTACCATTACTGTTTTTTATACTATTACTACTACTACTACTGGTTATACTACTATTGTTACTGCTTCTGCTGTTATTACGATTATTATTATTAATCATTATTGTCACAACTACTATTAAAATTACAACTATACTGCTTCTGTTATTTCTACTACAACTACTACAGTGTTATTACTACTATTACCTATACTACCAAAGAATTGAGATCTGTCACGAGAATTATTACTTACGACTTATTGTTCAGTATTTATTGTGTGTACATTTTCTTTTCCCTACTGGTAAATTTTTGGCCAAATTATGTGATTTAAGCTGTAAGTTTATTGTATTCCAATGATTATAGACCAGTGTGAGTGAATTTTCCTAAACTGACCACATCCCTCCTCTCTCTCCTCTCTCCCAGCTCCCTCCTGCGTTACGGGGGCAGCATGTCTCTGCAGAGCGCCATGAGTGTTCGTTTCAACAGCACTGGGACCCAGCTGCTGGCCCTGCGCCGCCGCCTGCCCCCCGTACTCTATGAGCTCCACTCCCGACTGCCCAGCTTCCAGTTTGACAACCAGGGATACTTCAACTCCTGCACCATGAAGAGCTGCTGCTTCGCTGGGGACAAGGACCAGGTCAGTGCCCTTAACCTGTTGGAAGAATTTATGTTTAAGTGTCCCTTGAAAAACAGGCATTCTAACTGTGAGCAGGGCTGCCTCTTCACAGATCTGAGCTGTAACTTGGTCTGGTTTGGTCTCCATCCAGATAGAAAAGCTTAATACCATACTGTGAACCATTTCAGACAAAGCAATAACATCTCCATGGAGAAAAACATTTGACAGCCCCTTCACCAGAAAAGTTACACCATGCACCTTTAATGTATTTCAGATATTGAAAGCATGTGATGAAAATGCCGTAATTTGGTTATTTTTATAACCGATTAAAATCATGAGTCCAACATTGTGAATTGATCTGATTAATATAAATTATTTCACAATCTCATCTCTTTCTTGCATCTCATCTTGTGAAAATTCAGTCTTCCCCATCCCTATTGTTTTCTTATGGGTGTTAAACATGGAATCTGTCACTATTATGTAATTATATTTTACAAATTAGCAGCATATTCAAAATAGTTTTAAATGAAGTCATTTAACCCAGTTTTCCTGCTGTTTTGATAACTCCTAAGTAGGGCTGAATGATTTGAGAAAAATATGTCACAATGATTTATTTTTATGTCAAGCATTTCAATTCCGATAAGATCTGCGTTTTAAGTTTTAGTACTGGGATTCTGTTCAAAGTTCACATTTCATTTTCCTTTCTCCAGGAGAAATGACAAACTAATACAAGAATCACATTTCAGAACATGTTTGTGCAGTTTTTAACTAGTTTTTATGCATAATGAGACTGGATATTTTGTTGTCTGTGGAGGAAATTATGGTACTTCAAAAATTACAGCCTTTGCAATTTGCGTGCATTCAGATTGTGATTTTGATACGATTCTGATTAATCTTGTAAGTCAGAAGTTGAACTACATCAATCGCCATGATGGGGAAGCATAGAGGGTGTACGTTGGCATGTAAAGGCACTACTGTTAGCAATAATTCATTAAGTGCATACAGTAAAACGTGTATAAAATTCAATGAACTGTCACCTTTGACCTTGTGGTTACTGAATTATTGCTAACATCTGGGTTTGATGGCTGTAAAAATGGAAGGATACAGGACGTGAATTTGTGGTTTTGAGTCCAGGAGCTTCGGACTCATCTCGTAGCTCTTCAGACATGACTTCACTCCGCAGTCATGTTTATTGTGTTAGCCTAAGTGTCAGAGGAGCAAGTGAGCTGATCTGATTTAGACAGAACATTACAGAAGACCTGATGGGGAAAAGTGATTCTCCAAACCCAGAACTAGAGCTTCACCTCTGCCATGTTTTAAGCAGAAAAGAACAACACCCATCTCCTAACTAACTACTGTATTTTGAAATAGGTTTATCAAAAGTATTAAAAATATACTAAATCATATACTAATCAATACAGACTAATAGTACATGCACATGGACTACTGTGGAACCTACCTGGACATCTTGAGGGATTACATTACCAATGACACTCTAAAGAAAGAGTCTTTTTAATAATCACTGTGGTATCGGGATCTGTATAGAATATTTTAGTATTGCAACAACACTATTTTGATGAAAGAACATATACAAATTTCAGTGGTTAATAGAGCTAGTGTAGAGCATTCAACGTTATGTATTCTTGTCAGTGTTTAGTTTAATAATAATAATACATTTTATTTAAAAGCGCCTTTCAAGACACCCAAGGACACTGTACAAAACAAAGTTAAAACATAAAAAATACATAAAATACTAAGATAAAAACAGAGATACAAAAACTGGAAGATGGTGAAAGTGACTGTTATGTGGTGTAGGATTGTCTAAACAGGTTTACAATGATGATGATAATAATAATACTTGTATAGTGTTTTTCTTGACACTCAAAGACGCTGACACAGTTCAGACGAAACACAAATGACAAAAACTGAAAAATGAGATGCAGTTATTTGAAGGCAGTTTTGAACAGATGAGTTTTTAGGGCTTTTTTGAAGATGGGGAGTGTGACTGAATCCCTGATATGTTTGGGGAGAGAGTTTCAGAGAGTTGGAGCAGCAGAGAAGGTCTCCCCAAGTCTTAAGTTTAGTCATGGTGGGGAGAGACAATGATAGTAGAAATTTAAAACGTCAACCCATGTTATTATCACAATTTATAGCCACCTTCACTGTTCCCTCTAAGGTGCGCGCGTGCGCAATTGCGCACTGCCTAGACGTTCAGCGCTGGTTTGACACACGGAATCCAGTCTGATAGATTCAGTTTGCACATGTGAATGTGCACATGCGTTAGGGACAAGCCAACTGCAAACAGATTCATTTCGATCGCATTTCACTCGCTTCCTTCAGTAAGAGTTGTCGTGCGCATCGCCGTGGGTCAGAGCGGCAGGTCCGCACCAGCCGACGGGAGCGCTGCCCGGACAGAAGAGGAGACAGGTTGAGCCATAATGTAATCCTCGGCTGTTTTCTTTGTTTCTGTCCAAGCCATAGGTTTTTGTGAGCAAAAAGACGGGACTTTCTGTGTGAAGTGTGAATCCTCTCCCCAGAGCGTTAAACCACAGAGCTCTGTCGCTCTCACAAAATTACTTAAACTGGGTAATGATTAAAAAGCAAGATATAAACTGATAAAAATGTATACTTATTTTGGAGATCATTATTTTGAGAAAGACCCATCTTATAGTGTCCTATAGGTCCTACAATCATCCCTAAAAAATCTGCAGCTACATGTAGGCTATATTTATCAAGCTGAAAAAATCTCTCTTCATGTGGTTTTACAGGTTTATACACAGGTATATACACAGGTTATTTTTCAAAATATTGTAATGTTCAATGTTTCACTGACCACAGCAGGACCCTCACACTGACATACAACATGTACAAAGTTCTTGAACAGATTTTTGAGAAGTGGACCAAAAAAATCTGTTATATTAAAAGTAATCTAACAGAAATAACAGCAGTAATTTGATTCATAAGCTATGTAACTTGCCATGATCTCAGGTGTGATACTGGTGTGGCCACAGTGTGCATGTCGGATGTCGCTCACAGGAGTCCAAGGAACGCTCAGGGAGTTCGTGTGTTTGCTCAGACACATGAAAAATTAGGGGGAACATTGGCCACCTTGACTCTGAAATTTTGCATACCGCATTTTTGGAAGCTTTAGTATCTTTAATTATAATACCAGGTGCCACAGTGGGGCAGCAGTGGCTCTTGTGGAAACAGTTGTTGTGTCCTAAGGCAACACACTTCACCCACATTGCCTAGTATGGATG
Source organism: Paratrypauchen microcephalus (assembly GCA_036785185.1). NCBI lineage: Eukaryota > Metazoa > Chordata > Actinopteri > Gobiiformes > Gobiidae > Paratrypauchen > Paratrypauchen microcephalus. The sequence goes on from JAVJIX010000010.1 coordinate 3,633,723, forward strand.
TGCTGTGTGAGTGTTTGTCGGAAATGCAGATTGGCAGCTTCACTTCTGTCAGTCTACATGGGGGTGGGGGCCTGAGCTGTGGCTATAATAGTAACAGGCCACTACTGAGAGTGAAGAGAATGATGCACTATTGAGGGCTTTGGGTCTCAAAACACTATAAACTAGGGCCCAACCGATACAGATTTTTTGGATCTGATATGATACCGATATAACAGGCTTGTGCCAATAGTCAATATAATGGTCGATACATTTAGTGACGTTTAAATTCACTGTAAATCTTCAACAGATTATAAAACTTGGATTTGACTATTAGATTTTAAGTTGCATTTGTTTAGGCTACATTTACTGATATTTGGCCTTTTTACAGTCATATTAAAAGGCAAGAGGTAGGCCTAATGGTTTTTTTTTTGCATAATTTTCTTACATGTAAACAAAGTAAAAAGTATCCCTTTAGCGCACCGCTATAACACATTATATGTGTAAATGCAGACCATAAACGCCTCTATTCACAGCTCATCTACATATCAATGCAGGTCCAGTAACGTTTATACAGCCACTATAGTCACTTTACAGTAGGCCAGTGTAAGAGAAAACAGGCTGTTTATGGTAGCTAACAGTAGCTAAGCGTTAACCAGTGAAATAGAATGAAAAGTAGCTTCAAAACCAACACATCTGCAACACTCACCGCTCATACAGGCACCTCACATCACAAGCCTTCACAAATAAGTGTCCCTTTAATCCTGACTCAAAATGATCGTCCATAAAAATTACAGACAAATTACTGATGAAGCGCCACATATTAGGACATTTATCTGTCTGTAAATTGGATTAAATGGACGCAGTATAGAGTCTAAGCTTTATGAAGAGGTCTATGCCCACATGGACTAAATCTTGCCGATATGTCTCCAATAGCTCATATTGGCCGATAATATCTGCCAACTGATATAACGGTTGTGTCCTACAATAAACCCCACGCTTAATCATTATTATTTAAATTAAAAGCATACATCTGGAATAAGACATTAAAATTAATTGCAGTGCATTACAAAAGATCAGAACGATGACCAAACTAGAAGAACCAAACAAAGTCTTAATGTATTTACCAGAGACAAACTTGGGACTGCTTCTGGACTTGGCAGTGGTGAACAGGATTCAGGTCCATTAAATGCTTTTCTTAAAAAAATTTGACTTATTGGACTTGAGTCTTCTTTGGCAGGTTAAATTTCCATAAATATTAAAACACATTTGATTACAGCGTAAGCACAACTCATGACTCACATTTTAACATTCTTCCTATTGTTGTAACCTATTTCCAATGCATTGTCAGATCCTTGGGACATTCCACATTTATTTGTACAGGTACACTTTAGACAAACCGCAGACAGGGGTCAAATCAGTCTCCAGTGTGTCCTGCGTAGACCCTGCTCCACACTGAGGGGAGGATTGTGTCAGGGTGGTGCCAAAGCGAACGTGCCGACTGACGACTAGTTTAAAATGGATGGTGAGGGAAAAGAAGGGGCGGGTGCTACATTTTTGAGTGACGTGTGTCTGAAGTGGGCAGGGCATCCAGGTGTGCTTTGTCCTGAGGCTGCTCTGAGCTCATAATGCTTTTGCTCCACCTGAGATCAACACATACTTTCACTTTAACAGCGGCAACGCCCAGTACATTTACTTTACATTGGCCTGATTTAGTCTGAGATTTTTATTCTTCTATTATTTTTTCTGTCGCGGGATAAAAATTTCAAACTCTATTTCGATACTAAGGTATAGACTCGATACTCTAATACCATTTCCGATACCACAGTGATAATAAAAACTTTATCTAGACAAAAGATTAATTACTGGTCTATTAAACACTAGCCTCTGTGATCTTATGTTTTCTGATACAGCTCAAGATCATTCTCAGGAAATATTAATTTCTGTCCTGTCAGTGTGACTTTTTTTAGTATCGATACTTGCTCAAATGAAAATCTAATTTCAATATTTTAGGTTTTATTTCGCCTTGACAAATATTTAAACCCTATTAGATGTTGTATACTTAACTCTTGGCATACAAAATAACATATTTTTTACTGTTAACGTTTGCAATAAATCTAAGTAAATGTAAAAGTGTGGTAGTTTTTAATTAATTTCGTTTGTATCGTATGTGGTTATTATTGTATAGGTTTAAACAGATAAGAAACTGCCTCATACCTCTGTGTTCAGTCTTATTTTGTTTCTGTACTGTACTCTGTCTAAAAAAGGCCATTCAAGCCCAGGGTTAAAACAGCAGCTCTAAAGCATGTTAAATGAAAACTAAATACACACTCAGGACTGGAACATATTTGAACTAAACTTTGGTTTGTTGGTTCTGTGGTTTCAGAAATGCCACAAAAGTAATCCAAAGTTTAACAGGCAGTATTTGAACCAACAGCACAGGACAAGAGTCAAACTGTGCTAAAGCTACACTGTAATACTGAATATATATGTTTTAATAAGTATGCTTTTCCTGGCAGTTAGGTGGGCAAATTGTTGTTCAGATTCAGACTTCATTAATCTCGCCATGGGGAGTTATTTTGAGGATTAAAAAACACATGGTGACAAACATTCAACACATGGACATGCACTTTTCTGGTGGAGGGTCTGTCACTGACATTAAATAGCTCAACTGTGGATTTATTGCATTTTATAATTTTATAGCTCAAAAATTCCTAGGAAAGCCTCTCCACAGATCCAGCCTGTACCTTGGACAGGTTTGGTTTCCCCTGAAGATAGAAAGGTTAAATACCATACTGTGAAACATTCCAGGCAAAGCGATATCTCCATTTAAGCATTTAACAGACCCTTCACCAGAGAAGTTACACAATGCACCTTTTAACTCTACAGTTCAGCGTTTTATTTCATTATTTGTCCCACTCGAGTATGAATGCAACAGAAGTCATTGCTTACCACATGTTTTCCTTAGGTCTGTTTTTCTTGTCAAAATGTACATGTAAAGACAGCTCTAAGTAGAACCATATGTTAGCCCAGTCAGGCAGCGACACAACTACAGGAGCCTGTCAGGGTCAAAATGCCATGTCGAGACTGGAAGGGTTTAATCAAACAAGAAGAAACATGTCCCTTAGATAACCACTGCCTTTGCGCTACATACCAACGCTGCTTAGATTTTTCCTGATATTTTCTTTTTAGCTCTGAAATACAGTGAGGTAATGCCGGGCAATATGACAAAATAATGAATCACATTTTGTATCCTTCATAAAAATGTCTTTCTATAATATTTTAATTAAGGCAGAGTGGTAATTTTTTTTTAGTTTTTTTTTTTTTCTTAAAGGTGTATTGAGCAGCTTTTCTACTAGAGGGTCTGTCACTTGTGTATCTCCATGGAGATGTTATGGAATGTTCCATAATATGACATTAAACACATCTATCTAGAATTTATTCATACGGGTGTTTTTGTTGCTCAAAAATACAATTCTCTCTGAAAAGGGGAGACTCTCTAAAGATTTGACCTGTAAAGTAGCATATAGTTGTCTTCCTTAAAATAAATTGGTTAAATCTCTACCGTAGAACATTCTAGACAAAGCAATAATATCGCCATGGAGACAAGGAGGTGACGGGCCCTTCGCCAGAAAAGTTGTGCAATGTACCTTTTTAAAGTAAACACATTTCTTCCATTTAAATCCTAACTTGAAACCCATGCTTTTACTGTGAACCTCTAGATTAAAAAGAACTACAAAATGATGGTTTCTCTTGCTTGATTAAAATGTGATAAATTGCACAGTTCTACAGTGGGAACAAATAACCTTTTGTCTAAATTGAGTATTTCCTGTTTGTTTTTTGTTTTTCTGCAGTACATTTTGTCTGGCTCAGACGACTTCAACCTCTACATGTGGAAGATCCCAAAAGACCCAGAAGCAGGTGAGCTACAGTCGGAATATTCTAGAAAACAAGATGAGAGATTGTTTTAGGAATGGATGAAGCATGATTTATCAGACCGTTTGACTTAAAAAAAAAAAAAAAATAGACAATGGACTACCAAGATTACCAAGATTCTACCAAGATTAATTTCAATTGTTGATTCATTTTAGACTTGAGACGGTCAAATTTTTTACAATATTTAATTTAATAATCAGATATAACCCAAAAATAATAATTAAAGCTCCTTTGGTACACAAAATTTAAGTTTGAAGCATATTATAATGTTGTTTTAATCTTGTTATTCCTGTGTTTTGTTTCATTCACACATGAGTAATCTTATTTTATTAGTCTGTCTGCGGCTCCAAAGCTCAACATGCTCTGTTCCACCTTATGATGTCATGGTGGTAGTTTTCAATTATCCGCTGACCTTTTACTTTTGGTTCAGTATAGGGCTGTCCCGACTATTCGACGTAATCGATTACGTCGAAGACGTAAATAAGTCGGCGTGTGCAACATACCGTCGTTTACGTGATTTGCAAAAAAAAAAAAAAAGTGATTTGCGCGAGCGGTAGATGTGCTGGAACAGAAGCGGTAACAATGGCTGCACGCCCGAGGGTGCCCGAAGATGATGAAGATCAGCCCAATAAACGGACAAAGACATCTAAAGTGTGGAGATATTTTAAAGAGAAGGCACACGAAGACTTCGTCGTGTGCCGCATTTGCAAGAAGGAGTTGGCGTACCATAGCAGCACCACAACTATGCATGAGCACATGAAGCGGCGACATCCTGGTGTGCTGCTGGATGATGACAGAAAACAAGCTGGACAGTCGTAAGTCTAACTAAGTGTTTGTTTCTGTAGGAGATGTATTGAGGAAGTGAATGAGGTTTTTCAGATCGAGACGCGGGGTAAATATTTCATCAAAGAAATGGAAACGTAATTACGTTTCCCTTTCTTTGATTAGAATAGTATTACTATTTATTTAGACCTGCAGTCGGCACAGACAGTGTTGAATAGCGCAAGGTGCACTGTGCACTTTGATTTCTTGTATAGCCTGTCGCTATGCTGGCGGCGTGCACAGCAACGACACGGAGATAAAGCAATGATTCGTAATTTGCCCGTTATAGACTGAATATTCAACACCTGAGGGTGACAGTGGTCGGGATGTTTGTAGAAGAGCTTGTATACAAAGTAAAAAAGTAAATTAAGACAAAAGAAGAGCGCATATTCCTGCCAACAGCGGGAGATGTGTAGTGAGAGGAATGCGCGCCTGATTCAGAGAGGTCTCATGTCCGTTCTCCTCCCCGGTGCACAGTGCACCTTGCGCTATTCAACACTGTCTGTGCCGACTGCAGGTCTAAATAAATAGTAATACTATTCTAATAATATAATAATACTCATAATTATGTCGTACATTACGACCTGGGTCTATATTAGCAACAGAAGGACCAGGTCAGGAGCCTCAGCCCACTGCAGTGGTGGAGGGATAATGAAGGAAAGTTCCCCAACCTGGCTCAGCTGGCCAGATCATACCTGGCTGTACCCGCAACATCAACGCCATCTGAGCGTCTCTTCTCAGCTGCTGGGAACATTGTTAGTAAAAAAAGAGCAAGCCTGACACCTGACCACGTAGACATGCTCACATTTCTTCATTTTAATGCTTAGAAAGAGCAGTTACATACCCTGTTGGGGAAAATAAAAGAGCAGTTACATACCCTGTTGGGGAAAATAAAAGAGCAGTTATATACCCTGTTGGGGAAAAAAACCCTCAAGTTCTGTTTGTAATACAAACTTTGTATTCAGTTTGCACTCATGTGAGTCAGTGTTCTTACTAACTAACATAATTGAAATTTGTGTATAAAGTTATTTATTCTTATCAATTATTTGATTTGCCTTTTATTTTTATTTGGGCATGCCTTAATTTCTTGAAGATTAAACTGCAAAACTTTTAAGTTTGAGAATGAATAAATAAATATTTTTTACTGTTCATAAAAGCGTGTCAAGCCTGTTTGTAATACCCGCCAACCCAAAAAACATTACTTTAAAAAATAATCGTGACTAATCGAAAAAAATAGTTGATAGATTAATCGGGAGAAAAATAATCGTTAGGGACAGCCCTAGTTCAGTAGAGTTTGGCAATTACAGGGCTGAAATGATCCAAATGATTCTAGTGAAGGTGTATGGAGTTTAAAAACACAGAGGAGCACTTCCTGTTACCACATGACTTCACAAGATGGAACAAAGTGTTTTCAGTTTGAGAGAAGAACTCTGAGCTCTGCAGGGTTTGTGTGTTAAACATGTGTGAATGAAACAAAACACAACTCCGGGTATTTTTGTGATGAGGAAACAACATTATAACAGATCAGAAAATGGCCTTTTAAATATATGTGATTGTTTGAGCTCACACAGCTGTAATCTCCCCTCCAGTCAGTCCAACAGAGACGCACTACTGTATTGTTGCCTTGATAATTTGAAGGTTAAGAATTTGAGCGGCGTCAGAGGAGGCCAAACAAACTCTGGTCTCGTCTCTGTTCAACCACAGAAAGAAAGATGGATTTTTCTTTACACACACTGTGGTTTGCCCTCAGTTCATTTGGACATTATGCACTTTTCCAGACACAGGGAACCACTATTATTCTTAATCACTAATATTATAATGGTCACTTCCACCATGGTTTACATTTTCATCCATAATTTTTTAGTAGTTTTTGGTCCAATAACATAATTGACTGAGACATTTTCTTATGCATGAAATTAAGCGATGGAGGCTTGGTTAAAGGTCCCATGGCATGAAATTTTCACTTTCTGAGGTTTTTGAACGTTAATGTGAGCTCCCCTACCCTGTTTAGGCCCCCCCCCCCCCCCCCCCTTGTGAAATGTCTAAACTGAGCACTTGCGATCCTTTTCTGCGTTACAAAAAATCGGAGCTCAAACGGGCGAGTTTGAACAAGGCACCTTATTGACGTCAGATCGAAAAAAGAAATGCAAATGCAGTTCCACCCCCGTCTGTCTGTACTCAGCGTCTCTGTAAATCACGCCCAGAGAGTTTGGACTGCGAATGCGCTAGGCAATGCGAAATGCGTTTTTTTATTTGCCTGGAGGCACGTCCGAGTGTTTCTAGGCTCGGAAGTCCTTTATCTGAGCCTCTGGACCTTTGAACAGCAGTGGTTTAATTTTATTTTCTGTGGAAATGTGTTTATTTTTCAATGGAACGCTTCAAATCTCTCCCCCATGCAAAAACAAGGAAATGGATCAGCTGTGGGCTCTGAGCTCTGAGCTGAGCGTTTGGCCACGCCCCCACCCTCTACTATTGGCCAGCTGTTTTCTTCTCATTTGCATTCAAGCAACAACGCCCAGAATAAAGAGTGTTGATTTTGAAGAAGGATTCATTTGCAGTATTAGGGAACCATTAAAGAGCCATATAAAAGCATCAAGAAGTACCATGTCATGGGATCTTTAAAAAGTGATAATATGACCATGTTTAGTGGTGGGCATTACTGGGCAATTTATATACTAAGGCATGATCTCATAGTCAGTGTTTTTTTTTTCTGTCTCTTGCAGCTCTGACATATTCTCCTTTTTATAGTAAATCTGAAATTTGATAAAAAAGCAAATGGTGTTTAAATGTTTTTCTCTTCTTTTTAAAGGTCCACTCTGTAACATCTCTGGAGGAGGGTTGTCTCCATAAAGATATTTTTGCTTTGCATAAAATGTTCCACAGTATGCCATGAAATGTATCCATGTATTTATTCATTCATGAGGAGTTTTAAAGATCCCATGACATGGTACTTCTTGATGCTTTTATATGGCTCCTTAATGGTTCCCTAATACTGTAAATGAATCCTTCTTCAAAATCAACACTCAGAGAAACAGAGATAAGATGAGAGTATTTTTTCTCCCTCAGAACAGGTCATAATGGGCGTTGTTGCTTGAATGCAAATGAGGAGAAAAGAGCTGGCCAATAGTAGAGGGTGGGGGCGTGGCCAAACTCTCCGCTCAGAGCTGTCAGCTGTGCCCTCTGATCCATTTCCTTGTTTTTGCACGGGGGAGAGATTTGAAGCGTTCCATTGAAAAATAAACACATTTCCACAGAAAATAAAATTAAACCACTGCTGTTCAAAGGTCCAGAGGCTCAGATAAAGGACTTCTGAGCCTAGAAACACTCGGACGTGCCTCCAGGCAAATAAAAAACGCATTTCGCATTGCCTAGCGCATTCGCAGTCCAAAGTCTCTGGGCGTGATTTACAGAGACGCTGAGTACAGACAGACGGGGGTGGAACTGCATTTGCATTTCTTTTTTCGATCTGACGTCAATCAGGTGCCTTGTTCAAACTCGCCCGTTTGAGCTCCGAATTTTTGTAATGCAGAAAAGGATCGCAAATGCTCAGTTTAAAAGTTTCGCAACTTTTAACCATGGGGGGGGGCTAAACAGGGTAGGGGAGCTCACATTAACGTTCAAAAACCTCAGAAAGTGAAAATTTCATGCCATGGGACCTTTAATTGCTAAAAATACATTGAAATAACTTCAAAAACATGCTGTGAGCTGGGTCGCCTCTCCACAGATCTAACGTGTAACTTTGCCTGGTGGCATTCATGGAGATATGTGTGATGCCATACTGTGGAACATTTTAGGCAAAGCAATAACATCTTCATGGAGACAGAAAAGCAAGTGACATGCTCTCCACCAAAAAATAACAGTGCTTCTTTATAGGTGCATTGTGTAACTTTGTAACTTTTCTGGTGGAGGGCCCACCAAATGCTTTCCTCTTTGGAGACGTTATTGCTTTGTCTGGAATGTATCACAGTGTGGTATTAAACCTTTCTGCCTTCATAGAGACCAAACCAGATCAAGTTGCAGGTTAGATCTGTGGAGAAGCAACCCCACTTATTGTCAGAGTTTTGTTTTTCTAGGCATTTTTGAGGAATAAAACCACCTGTAATGAATAAATGTAAAGTAGTGCTGTTATATACTGTGGAACATTCCAGGCTGAGCACAGACTTGTACATGGAAACAACAGGTGGACCCCCAACCAAAAAGTTACATTGTGCACCTTTTAAGCTGTGATTAAAAAGCCACAACCTGGTAGTTTGTGAATGGAGCACCACAGGGAGACCAGACAGACCAGACCCCACTCAGAGATCTGTGCCTCAGAATTCAATCCTATGATTCAACCCTTTGATTTGATTTGCAGCGTTTATTGGCTGATCTCCCTCCCCTCAGTGCCTGTCTGAGCACTATCCCACATACCAAAAATATGCACCCATTTGTCTCTGTGTGTCCGAACCCTGACACTTTAAAACATTTTATTTTCTCTGGCGTTACTCAACTCAGAAAGTATGTGGTCCGGGCCTATCCAGTTTCAGGCCATCAGCATGCTGTTAGCATTACATTACTACTGTCTGCTTTTATGTTCAGGAGCACGACTTGTACGGGTGTCCATGTTTTTGCCACTGTGTATGTTTTAATATGGAGCATGACAGTGATGGGCTTCTATGGCTTAATGTGGCACAGAATTTGACCAGTTCTTTTGTCGTCTCTTTTTAAGGTGGTCCCGGGCGTGTGGTGAATGGGGCATTCATGGTATTGAAGGGGCACAGGTCCATCGTGAACCAGGTCCGCTTCAATCCTCACACCTACATGATCTGCTCCTCGGGGGTGGAGAAAGTCATCAAGGTTTGCCAAGTTTTGCATTTTTTCTTAATGGTGCTATACTAGACTTTTACTGGCTTTAAATTGGAAAAACAGATCTAATTCATTTTTCTTTTTTTATTTTTGTAGTTGTAGTTTTTCAATTTTGTATTTTTTTTTTTCTTAAAGGAATTATACCAGATTTTTACTTTTAAAATGTGACTAACATGCTCCAAAGTTATTCTTCACTTTCCCAAAAACATTCTTTGCCTCCTGTTATTTACTGCCATGAAATGATAAGAGTGTTTCATAACTTTTAGAGATCAGAGCAGCATTTTGCAGTTAAGGTAAAGCTAACAATAACTAGCATAATAACAGTGCACTTTCTGGTTCTCGAATGATGAAACTATACTACCCTTAACTTTCTGGTGGGAAGGTCCACCACCTGCTTGTATGGAATTTGGATTACGGAAACAAGCATTTGTAACCCCACAGGTTTAATGGTGATGGACTCCCCCACCAAAAAGTTACATAGTGCAGCTTTAATGACATAATAAGAATATCGCTATTTTGCATTCTTCTTTCAAATATATACCATTCTTATGTCTTTACTAATTGAAAGGTTTCTCTAAAAAAAACAAAATCTCTTTCTTGACATGAAAGTTTGACAAAAATTAGATCTCATAATTCGAATGTCAGTTCAGATTGAGGACTTCTTATGAGTCAATTTCAATTATCATTATTAACATACAATTAAATAATTGGTAGTAAGGTTGTATTTTGACCAACATTTGTTTCCTAGCAACCTGAAACGAGTAAAGCTTTTAGCTGAATCATTGGCATTGCTTTACGTTTTTCGTGAGCATGTATACAGTATAAATACAGTTTGGTTTTAGACGCATGTGTTCTTGCATCTGTCTTGACAAAAATGATTCACTGCTCTCATCTCTGACCTCAACACTAGACAGCCTACACCCACTGATCTGAAGTCCCCTGTGTCTCATTCAAACTCCACCTGTGGAGCTTTATGCTCTACTATCAAAGTGTAGTGTTTTATATGGACAAGATGTAGACTGTACAGTAAAGCTGCTGTACATGAATGCTGAAGAGATTAGCAGTCCATACTAAAGTGGAGAAAGATAATACTACAATAATAAGGGCTTTTGATGTACAATATGCACAATTGCAGCGAAGAAAGGGAAAAAAAAGCAGATAGGGCTAGTGCATTCTATCATGAGAAGGGACAGACCAGGACATAGATATTTCCATGATGTTTTGTTGTTAAGAATTTGCTTGTTGTTTATCGTGTAATTGCATGGAGGAGTTTAGCTGTTAGTATAATGCACATTTTCAAGATTGTGTCCTTATTGGTAGAATACAATATGCTTATAATTACCTATTCTTTTGAACAAAGGTGGCCGTCATCAGTGTTTTGTACTCTCAGCAGCAGCAGCTCTTTGAGTTTTACTGTATGTACTGAAAGATGATCTTTGTCCAGGTGTTCTGCACAGATGCTATCAAACCCTGGGCTCTTTCCATTCTCTTCTTTGTCATGTTCTTTCCATGTGTTGTTCTGAAGGAGTCAAATAAAACATGTCTCAGGGCCATCTTCTGATGAACATAAAATTAAAATACAGCTATAGAGGTGGAATATTTATGTTTCTCTCTGGATTATGTGGACCACCCATGTTGAGGCTAAAGACAATGCAGAAATCCTTAAAAGGCCCATATTACCCTATTTTCATTTATATTGTTGTATTTCCTCATCACAAACATACATGGAGTTGTTTTTGTTTCATTCTTCTCTCACACTGAAAACACTCTGTTCCACCTTGTGATGTCATGTGGTAATACAGGTGCTTCACTGTGGTTTAAACACCACTACAATCATGTGGATGATTTCAGCCCTGGGATTTCTAATCTCTTGGAGATAATAAAGGGTTACTCAAAGATGTGTGAATGAAACAAAATACAACTCCAGTTATGTTTTTGAGGAGGTAGAAAAATTATAACATGGCTTAAAGTTCACAAAAGTCAATGTTGTGTAAAATAGGACCTTGAATCTTTGTCTCTTCCTCTGTATGTTGTAGTTGTGGAGTCCGTACCAGCAGCCTGATAGTCTGGGGGACCTGGAGGGACGTGTGGAGGACTCGTCCCGGAGCCTGTACACACACGAGGAGTACATTAGCCTGGTGCTCAATAGTGGGAGTGGCCTGTCCCATGACTATGTGTCCCAGTCCATCCAGGAGGACCCCCGCATGATGGCATTCTTCGACTCCCTGGTTCGAAGAGAAATCGAGGGCTGGAGCTCTGAATCAGATAGCGACCTGAGTGAGGAGGCAATAATGCAACTTCACGCTAGGGGGCGCCGCTCTGCCAGGACCGTACCTGCCACACCTGCCCCTCCCACCGTCCAAAACAGCGATTCGGACAACTCCTCGTCTTCTTCTCTGGCTGCTCCAGATGTTTCCGATGGTGACGGCGAGGAGCGGAAAAGACAACGCAGCAGAAATCTAAGACCCCAGTCCTCGTTTCTTGTCAATGAAGATTCTGACTCCAGCGAGTTTTGGTTGGACCCAATGCCCCGACCTAGATCTCCCAGTCCCAGAGAAAACTCCACTTTGTCCAGTCCTTCTTCCTCTCCATCTCTCCCCGCTGGCGCCTCCTCTTCTTCTTCATCCACTTCAAGCTCGAGCAGCGACGATGAGGAGCGGCGCAGCGCAGTCCGAAGACGAAATGTGATGAGGAGACGAAGAATGAACGTTGTATCAAGAGCTGGAGACCGGCCTGAATCTGTGCAATCTCTATTCTCAGCCATAGACTCCTGCAGCTACCCCTCTATCTCTATTGACGACATGTCCTCTTCTACTTCAAATGAGGAAAACTTGGAAGTTAAATCACGAAAATGCGATGAGGAGAAGTATTTAAGCCCTTCGGATTTTGTGTGTCCCAGTCCAGTCATGTCCCAAGGGAGTCTAGAGCAAGAGGAAGTAGGAGACCGATCAAACCAAGACGAAGAGTTAAGGACTGAGGGCGGGCTACGGGGGGATCTAGACTGTCCCAATTTGGATATGGGCAGTAGTAACTCACAAGGCAATAGGCTTAGTCCAGGACTGAATGGACAGCACCGGACTGTCTCACAAATGTCGTCAGATTCAGAAGAAGAGGCAGGACTGTCCCATTCAAAGACGCACAGCAACTTAAAACGAACTCACGTGGAGGACGAAGAATCCACCTCCTCTGAGAAAAAACTCAAAACATAATTATTTTTCATCGAGACTGAAACGCTTAAGATTTCAAAGTGTTTTTCTATGGTTTATACAACTATAATTTGGGTTGTAGCAAACTGAGAAAGAAAGAGGGATGATTTTTGTTTCTGAACAAATTGAAGTCTGATGTCTGAGGTTAGAGCAACATGGCATTTTAAATTGTGCAATTGTACAAATATTGCTGATAACAGGTATTTTAAGTACATTTTTGTTTCATTTCTCAGTGTTTATCCTCCCTTGCAGAATTTGTAACTCCATCCTGAATTTTGGAGCAAACTAACACAAGAGAACGCTATTACAAAGGACTAATGCTTTTCCTGCTATTTAATGTTAAACATTACATTTATTGCCAAGCTTAAATTGGATTTGAGTTTATTTTTGTGTTTCTAAATGTTTTTGAGCTGCTTCAGGCACTTCATGAACAATGGGCCATGTAAAATGTCTCCTCAGAAATCCTAAAAAGCTACGCCATTTGTTCAGACTGGATGCTTCAATTCAGTGTAGTGTTCTCCCTCCATTATCCAGCCTTCTGCTTAACTGAGATTTTGTTTCATGCAATTAAAGAATCATTTGTTCTCTTGTTAATGTGTGTCTTATTCCTCGGGCTTCTCTCTCATCGTGGTTAATGGGGTTTCTCATTTTAACATATGTTTTTTGACAAATGGGAAGAAAACACTAAAATGATGGTGGACTTGGTGCTGGTTGCCATGGCAGCGGTAAGAGAACGTCTTGGTTTTGTTGTTCATTTGGTCGTGACCTGAAGCGATGTGCAGACTGGAGGAATGCGTTTTCAGTTTTAACTAAAAATCTTTGCCAGTATTACAAAAGGTGTTGTTATAGTGCACATTTATTGAAAATAAGCATTAAGCTATAGTATTTAAATACACTAAAATTGTAATTTTTACTTCACTCTTATTGCTTTAAATAATTGTATTGATAGATTTTTCAGATTGCATTCTGTTAATACAAATAAATGTACACTTCTAAAGAAGGTAAAGAAATATGTTATCTTTCCCCTTTTAGGATTTATTTTATTTCGGGTAATCATTTAATTTTTTGAGTGTCTGTACTGTAGATTCAAATCCAAAGGGGGAAACACAAAATGTACTTAAAGGCAGGTCTGGACTGGGACAAAAAAATGGCTCTGGCATTTTTGGCTTAGACCAGCCCCTCATAATTAGTCCTGGTTCAGACCTGATTTAGACCTGATTAGTCCTGGTTTAGTCCTGGTTTAATCCTGGTTCAATCCTGATTTAGTCCTGGTTTAGTCCTGGTTTAGTCCTGGTTTAGTCCTGGTTCAGACCTGATGTAGTCCTGGTTTAGTCCTGGTTCAGACCTGGTTTAGTCCTGGTTTAGTCCTGGTTTAGTCCTGGTTCAGACCTGGTTTAGTCCTGGTTCAGACCTGATGTAGTCCTGGTTCAGACCTGGTTTAGTCCTGGTTTAGTCCTGGTTCAGACCTGATTTAGTCCTGGTTCAGACCTGGTTTAGTCCTGGTTCAATCCTGATTTAGTCCTGGTTAAGTCCTGGTTCAGACCTGGTTTAGTCCTAGTTCAATCCTGATTTAGTCCTGGTTCAGACCTGATGTAGTCCTGGTTTAGTCCTGGTTCAGACCTGGTTTAGTCCTGGTTCAGACCTGATGTAGTCCTGGTTTAGTCCTGGTTCAGACCTGGTTTAGTCTTGGTTCAGACCTGATGTAGTCCTGGTTTAGTCCTGGTTCAGACCTGGTTTAGTCCTGGTTCAGACCTGATGTAGTCCTGGTTTAGTCCTGGTTCAGACCTGGTTTAGTCTTGGTTCAGACCTGATGTAGTCCTGGTTTAGTCCTGGTTCAGACCTGGTTTAGTCCTGGTTCAGACCTGATGTAGTCCTGGTTTAGTCCTGGTTCAGACCTGATGTAGTCCTGGTTTAGTCCTGGTTCAGTCCTAAATTGTGGGCCGGTCTCTAAGTAAAAAAAAAAAAAGAAGGGCATCGGCCCCTAGGACTATCGGCCCACCGGGAAAATGCCCGGTATGCCCAATTACCAGTCCAGGCCTGCTTAAAGGTGTTATCTAACTTTGGTTGGGGGGTCCTCCGCCTGCTTGTTTCTATATTCTCTGGAATGTTCCACAGTATGACAAACAGCTGTATCTTACGTTTGTTAAATTACAGGTGGTTTCATAGCTCAGAAATATTTTGAAAAACAGCCATTCTTATTGAGTGGGGTTACCTCTCCACAGATCTGACCTGCAACTTGGTCTGGTTCAGTCTCCATATTGTGAAAAATTCCAGACAAACAATAACATCTCTATGGAGATGAGCAGTTGACAGACCTTCCACCTGAAATGTTACACAATCGACCTTTTAAAGCCTATATATTTAAAGAGTTGCTTGTTACTGTTATATTTGCTATTTTTTCTTTGCAAATGTTTGCGATTTTGAGGGCCTAAACATCAAAGAAAAGTCCCCAAACCAGGTATGGGATTGACCGATCCGGTGAAAAATTTGGTAAAACGGGCATCACAACAATGCCCAAGGTGACCCGACTCAATAGCGCCTCCTAGAATGGACCCCTATGGGACTGGGGATAAGCAAATTTGGCATAGGCCAGGGGTGTCCAAACTTTTTTCATCAAGGGCCACATGTCTAAACACAGACGAAGCAGAGAGCCGATCGAGGGCCATAGACCGGTGCTCAGGACAGTAAATAATTGAAATATCTGCATGTTTAACACGTTAGAATGAGCTATCAGTCTTTTATTCACGCTAAGATCCTCAAACCCACACAATAAATAATAAATATTTTCTTATCAAGGTAGATTTTCAAAAAACTTGCAGTCAAAAGTTCTGCTCAAGGTAAATTGGGCCAATTCACCTGGAAGCCTGAGGCCCAAGAAAAATTTGTCTGAGGGCCGCATTTGGAACACGGGCCAGAGTTTGGACATGCCTGGCATAGGCAAACGAAATTCAGAACAGTGACAGTGAACAATAAGACAAGCCAAAAGTTGAACTGGCGCAAACCCCTATGATGAACAAAAAGTTTGACATAATAGATCAAAAATTCGACACTGTTTTCACTGCATGTTTGTAAAATGCATCTAGCCCTTTATTTTTGGTCCAAATGAGCTCATACATCTAAAGACAAAGGTTCACAAAACTTTTTTGGGGGGGATATTCATTATGGTTTGCCCATAACACGCCGGTGAAAAACACCTTAGTTTCTTTGATGACTTCTCACGGCCACAGTCATTGGTTTAGAGAGCTTAAATTCAAATCACTATTGCATGATCCAGGCCTGAATGTAATGGACTATGAAGTCTAATACAACTGAACACTACACACATATACTTAGTCCGATCATGCTGAAATTTGAATCACTAATGCGTGATCACAACCTGAATATAATATACTATAACGCATTAAATTCTGTGAATGACTACAAGCAAAATAATATAAATATATTACTGACATGGGGTATTTTTCACCATTGATCAACAGGGGTGCAAAGATCCCACATTTAAAGGTGCACTGTGTAATTTTTCTGATGGAGGATCTGTGGGCCTTAACTTCATTAGATTTCATTAGCCTACCGTAACTAACATTTGACTTTTCAGCAGATCAGATTTCAAAAAGTCAGAACTAATTTGCCTTCATGTTTGACCCTTCAGTTCCCAAACAGTAACTTTTTAGTGAGCTCCCATTTAAATCTCCAACACAGCTGATTGTCCAGAGAGCTCATTACATCATCTGAGTCTGCAGAAACGAGCTGATGTCTGCTCCTTTCTCTCTCTCTCTTTCTCTGGACCAGAGGGCAGCCTGGGTTTTCCTTAAGAACCATAACAAAAGGAGCAAATGGCCTCCCCTCCAGTTGGCAGGGAGCTGGTGATCTGAAGTTTGGCAGGCTCGTTGTAAAGGAGTTATCAGGACATTTGCACTCCTCTGTTGTCTGCACTGTTTCCTATTTAGTTTGTGGTTAGTTATCTTCAGGAAGTAGACACCCTTCATTCCACTTCTGTGCAGCTCTGGGACAGGCACTTTCAAATGGAATCTTGTGACAGGCATAATGTTGTCAGTGGAAATTAACACATCTGTTACAAACTGTCATTTTTGCACTAACTGTTACAGATGTTCATTAAAGCTACACTGCGTAACATGTCTAGTGAAGGGTCTGCCACCTGCTTGTCTCCAAGGAAATGTTTCTTTGTCTATTTTTGAGCAACAGAAACATCCCTAATGAATAAATGCTAGGTAGCGGACCCTCCACCAGAAAAGTTTCACAGTCAGCCTTTAATATGTACTGTCAAGTATGTTAATAAAACTGACGATGAACTGATATGTTACTGGTATTGAATGCATTTTGAAGAATCGATTCAATTAATATTCCATTTTGGTTGATAAACTAGTGTAATAAGGGTATTTACTGGCCCAAAACGTCTCATAATATTAAACCTGTAATTTTTTAAAACTGTTCTATAATTAATCTGTATGATAGTTATGAACAGTTACAAATATATAATTGTTTACCATACACTGTTTGTATTTAAAAGAAATAAATGCTGTTTTCAGTCTCTGCACTGGTATTGGTTGGTATCAGGTATCAGCAGGTACTTAAAGCCAAAGTATCGAAATCTCTTCAGCCTTTGTATTTATACACCAGTAGGAACACGATTAATTTTGTCGAATAATATTTTCCATCAGTTCTTGTCAACATAATGACAAATGTAATTTTGATCAAATGTTCAATTTTTTTCATGAGCTCATTCAAATTTTATTATCAAAGAGGGCAGAAGTCCTAATTAACAATAAGAAAAAAAAAATCTTAAAAAGTAGGGTTTGTTTTTGTTTGTTTGTTTGTTTTGTTTTTTTGGTGAGCTACAAGGAACAAAGGTATTTATAAAATTAAAATTGCTGCTCAAAGTGTTCATCCACTGACAAGTTAATTGGCAAATGAATGCAAGTCCATGTGGTCCAAGAAACTGAATTTCCCCAAACTCCGAGTGTGCCACTAATGGAACTGGATTGGAAATGGATTCTTGTGAGCTGTAAGCCATGTTATGATGTTGTTACCTCATCATAAACATACATCAGCCTACATGTGCAAAGTTTATGTGTTAAATGTGTGAAAGAAACAAAACAACTCCAGGTATGTTTGTGATTAGGATACACCATTATAATAAATCAGAAAACAGTGTAATATTGGCTCTTTAAAAATTAAGACTTGCAAATTCTCTTTTGATTCATTACTCACTACGATCAGCTTTTTATAGCACATACAAATTTATTTCCAGGTTTATATCGTCTCTCAGTTTCAGTTGTATTCCTTAAGGACACAGTGCTATTGTTGAGAAGGTGTCCAGGCAGCAGTGGTGGTCATTAGCAGAATCTGGTGTACAATGGACCATTCTATCAGTATTTATCCAGGCAGGGTTAACAGCAGTAAACACTCCTCTAAAGCCCACATTTAAACAGGGAGGGGCCTGGGGCAACTACAGCTCTGAGCTCTGCCACTGGAGCAGGCCTGGGATTATCACCTCAGTGGAACATGGGAGGGGCTACTGCCGAGAAACCAAAAATCACATGCTATTGTGTATTGTCACTCACACAGCTGCAGATTTAGCTTATTTTAGTTAAAAGATTAACAAATTATTTTTTTTATTTGACAGACAGCTTTAATTACTGTCAGTTGGGTTTGGGTTTTTCCATTTACATCATCTGAAACCCATCTATCTATGGGTTTCAGAATGATGAAAAATTAGGACCGTTGCCATAGTGGCTGATAACAGAATACATCTTTTGAGAGAGAGAGCGAGGAGAGAGAGAGTTTGGTTCCACTATTTTATGTTATATAACTTGGCATAAATTCTAAAGCTACAGTGTTTTAGTAGCTTTTCGGGTAGGAGATGTTATTACATTGTCTGGAATTTTGACATTAAACATATTTATTTAACATTTATTTCATTATAGTTCATAAAAAAGCATGCATTGTTACTGTGAAGAGTGCCACGTGTGCACAGATCTGACCTGTTGTATCCATGGATACTTCATCAGGGAAGTTACACTGTGCGTCTTTATGGGAACGACATACAAACTGGACGGGCAGATTGAAAGTTGAAATGTTTATGTTTGAATTTCTGGACATGTCCCTTAACACTGGACACTCTTAGCTGGTCTTTGATTCCCCTTTAGACCCAAATCATGATCTTAACCTTCTCCAGCCCAGTGGGATTACCCTGGTGAAGATCCCATACAAGGACCATAGCTTCAGCACTGAGCGCTGGTGTTTGAGAATTCCCCTCCAAACATCACTGGCATAGTTTGGGGCACTGCCAGAGTCCAGCACTGCAATGAAATGTGCTTTTAAAATAGGACTAAAATCACTGTGTATTTAACTGAAATTAAAGCAGAGTCAAATTAAACAGAATTAAAACAGAACTGAGCCAAACCCACAAACTTTCTAACCCAAAGTCCACTAGTCAGTCTTAACCAAGTCTGAACAATAATAATGATTTGAACCAAGAATAAAAATGTTACACAGTGCATTTTTATTCTTGGTTCAAATCATTATTATTGTTTTCTGGTGGAGGGTCTGTAACCTGCTTATGTCCATGGGGATGGTGATTATTATTATTATTATTATTATTATTATTATTATTAGTCTGCAAAAATATTGATATATATCATATTGTTCAATGTAATGATACAGTATTGATATCGTGGGCTTCTGTATTGATATATCATATTATATATACTATATATAGCATTTTTTTCTATATTTTACTACATAATTTTGTCACAGAGCTCCAGTTTTGTTGCTTGTTTAGAGGAAGGAAACTCGTTTTTGCGACACATTTGACATATTCACTGTTTTGATTATTTAAATGTTTGTGTTTCATATGAACTTTGCACAAGAAGTGGTTTAACAAAGACTTTTAGTATCACAGACATGATTTAGACATTATTTTTTATTGAACCATATCAAATGGACTTGAAATATATAGTATCGAATCAAAAGCTTTTGATTTGATATGATTACATTATCCATCCATCCATCCATCCATTTTCTTCCGCTTATCCAGGGCCGGGTCTCGGGGGCAACAGTCTAAGCAGGGACGCCCAGATCTCCTTCATCCCGGACACTTCCTCCAGCTCCTCCAGGGGGACCCCAAGGCGTTCCCAGGCCAGCTGGGAGACATAGTCCCTCCAGCGTGTCCTGGGTCTTCCCCGGGGCCTCCTTCCGGTGGGACATGCCCGGAACACCTCCCGAGGGAGGCGTCCAGGAGGCATCCGGAACAGATGCCCGAGCCACCTCAGCTGGCTCCTCCTGGCGTGGAGAAGCAGCAGCTCTACTCCGAGCTCCTCCAGTGTGACTGAGCTCCTCACCCTATCCCTAAGGGTGCGCCCAGCCACTCTAGGGCGGAAACTCATTTTGGCCGCTTGTATGCGCGTACTTGTCCTTTCAGTCATTACCCAGAGCTCATGACCATAGGTGAGGGGAGGAACGTAGGTTGACCGGTAAATTGAGAGCTTTGCCTTTTGGCTCAGCTCCCTCTTCACCACAATGTCCGGTACAACAACCGCATCACTGCCGACGCTGCACCGATCCGCCTGTCAATCCCCGGTAACACCAGTCCGGGTGACGTATCTGGCCTCGTTTTGTATCTCGACATAAGGGCTTCTGATTACATTATATTATATATTATTATATTATATTACGCATTGTATCGTGGCCTATGTATCAGCAACTTCTTAATGATACCAGCCCTAATCTCTATGTAGACAAGCACACCGCCAGGCCAAGTAGATCAGATACATTTATTTCACTGTGCACATGTTTGTACTGTTATAGACCCCCCGCCAGAAAGTACATAACATACCTTTAAAACAGATCACACACGAACACAAAAAAATCATATTAAAAATCAGGATTCAAATGATGACTAAAAATACAATCTCCAAATTAAATTCAACTGCGTACACCAGTTTAACCTGTGCCACCATTTAAAAGCCACACCAACAATGAGCTTCTTGTTGCCGGACAAGTTCTTCTCAAATCGCAGCGTGGAGTCTTGGACCGTGCCACAGAAAATTATACACATCTGAACGCTTCATTATAATCAGTTAACTGGAGCGTTTAACTGGAGATCGTCCGCTGAGGGGGAAATTAGCCCCTTGTCAAACGGCCATTTACAGCCCCTGTTACTGCTCCGTGGGGGTCCAGTGTGCTTTTGGTAACTCAAATTCAGATCTGATGGAAAATAATACTAAACTGTTTTCCTTTTACCAACCAAAGCCAAGTGTGAGTAAGGTGCTTGTTTGTTGATAAATTGATTATTTGAAAGAGTTTGTCTATATTCTCCCATACATTAAAAGGTTGCTGGTTCAGTCTCTGGCACTGAATGTTGCTGTTGTGTCCATAAGCAAGCACTTCTTTCACCTTTATGAATGTGTTGTGTAACTGTGGGATTGAAGGTGGTTTAGACGAAAAATGATATATTGCATCAGGGATATACTGTGGTTAACATTTCACTATTTTATGTTATATAACTTGGCATAAATTCTAAAGCTACAGTATTTTAGTATCTTAGCTTTTGAGGTAGGAGATGTTCTTGCACTGTCTGGAATTTTGACATTAAATATATTTATCTAACATTTATTTCATTATAGTTAATCAGTGATATATTGCAACAAGGATATACTGTGATAAACGGGAATATTGAAATTACTTTATGCCACTGGCGCAAAGCAGGATAATCCCAGTAAACACTTTTTTTTTTTAGGAATAGCATCATTAAAAGTGTCGTACAGCTCTTACAAATCTTATGGTACTATCAAAATGGCCATAATCTCACCACTTTTCAAAAAAATACTCATGATAAATATTGACTCTGAAAAAATACTTCTCTACCTTCCATATATTGATTGATAAGTTTGTGACAGGCCTTGTTTAGAAAGTATACAGCTAGTATTAAACATAGATTTCAGATATTAAAGGAAAAGTAATGTTTTTTTTTTTTTTACAATCTGAGCCTTCTTTCGGCAATAAAACAAGTAGTTTTACTCACCCATAGCAGTTTGGTGTCAATTGGAGCAGTATCGCAGAACTTATGTTGAGCCGTTCTGTTCTACTAATGATCCCGTATCCGTTAGCGTGAGTGCTCGGGGCATTACTTTGCGGTGTCCAAATAAGACAAACTTTAGCACTTTTCAAATCACAGAAGATCGCTGTGTCAGGGTAGACTTTTAGTGGATTCCAAAACGGCCTGAAACCCGATATCCAGCTATAGTTTCATTTGATGACGTCATCAGAGAGGACAGTGCGCATGCGTGAACTCAGCTGTTTTGTAAACACCGCTGAGTCCAAAAGCAAGCTAACTGTCCTCTCTGATGACGTCATCAAATGAAACTATAGCTGGATATCGGGTTTCAGGCCATTTTGGAATCTACTAAAAGTCTACCCTGACACAGCGATCTTCTGTGATTTGAAAAGTGCTAAAGTTTGTGTTATTTGGACACCGCAAATCAGTGCCCCGAGCATATGATACGAGCACCATGTTAACGGATACGGGATCATTAGTAGAACAGAACGGCTACAACATAAGTTCTGCGATACTGCTCCAATTGACACCAAAGTGCTATGGGTGAGTAAAACTACTTGTTTTATTGCCGAAAGAAGGCTCAGATTGTAAAAAAAACGTTACTTTTCCTTTAAACATAGATTTCAGATATTAAAAAATCTTGTACACGAGTACCTCACTTTGTAGGAAAATTGTTGTATAGAATTTGTGATTTTGTGTCTGAGGCATTCTCCGATTTTATAGTAATTTCATGTCAAGTAAATTTTTCAAAATATTTTTCACAAAGATGATTTAAGTTTTACAATACTCTTTAGATAATATCACATAATAGGCTTTCTTTAAAACTGTGTAAAGGCAAAGTAAATAAATTAGGGCTGGGAATATTAACGCGTTAATCGCGATTAGATTAATGTAAGTTATGATCGCGAACAATTTTTTTAATCGCGATCAGAGTTTGCCAGCATTTTCCGCAATTCTACCATCCATATGCAGCTCATTTGGTTGTATTAATTAAACTCATTGTCGGTTAAACGCGCTATTTTGAGTTTGCTCGTATTTTGTTCCTTCTACGCATCCGTAGGCAGCTCGAGCGGGCTTCAATCATTTATTTACAATTTCTCAAAGTAAGCACTATTACTGGTTCATTGTTACTTTTTCCTTTCTCTGCACTTTTTTGAAATAAAAAAAAATGGTGAGAAATACTTTGCATTGTGAGTGTAACTTTAGATTCGAACGGTCTTACTGCAAGATATCAATTTTAAACATGCAAAATAAATCACGATTAATCGCGATTAACTATGAAATTTCTGAGATTAGTTGCGATCAAGAAAATTAATCGCTTGACAGCCCTAAAATAAATATATAGCTATTTTCAGTTTAAATAGTGTCTTAAAGTTGCACTGTGTAACTTTTCTGGTGGAAGGTCAGTCAAAGGTATTTTTGAGCTATAAAACCACCTGTAATTAAATAAAATAAATGCAAGGTAGAGCTGCTTAAAGTCATAGTGTGGAACATTCAAAGCAGAGCAATGACAACAAGAAAAAAGAAGTTGACGAACCCCCAACAAAAAGGTTACATAGTGCACCTTTAAAGTACATCCACTGGTAAATAATTACGTCTTTATTTAGTACTACATGACGCTGTTAAAAAGTATTTGCCCAGGTGTAGTCTGATTTAAACTTTTAATAGGTTCCTCTTATTCAAAAGCATGTTTCAGCTTTATTAATTTATGCTAATCCACTAATGGAAAAGGGCTGTATCTCTCTTTTGCAATTCACTTTTATCATTATAGGAGAGCTGCCAAAGGTGCTTTTATGGGACGACCTTCTTGACCCAGAATAGTTCAGCCATTTTAGACTTTTTTTTTAGTCCTGATTTATGCATGTAATATTTTCTTCTAATTCTGGTTAGGCTTGGAACAGTTGAGGCATAGTTTAGCCCCAGTTTAGTCCTAAATTGGTTTAGTTAGTTCTGGTTTATTCCTATTTTGGTTTAGTCCTGGCTTAGTCCTGGTTTAGTCATAATTTAGTCTTGGTTTAGTCCTGTCTTAGTCTTAATATGGTTTACTTCTGGTTTAGTCCTGATTCAGTCCTGGATTAGTTCTAACTTGGTTTAGTCCCGTCTTAGTCTTAATATGGTTTACTTCTGGTTTAGTCCTGATTCAGTCCTGGATTAGTTCTAACTTGGTTTAGTCCTGTCTTAGTCTTAATATGGTTTACTTCTGGTTTAGTCCTGATTCAGTCCTGGCTTAGTTCTAACTTGGTTTAGTCCTGTCTTAGACCTAATTTGGTTTAGTCCTGGTTTAGTCCTAACTTAGTTTAATCCTGATTTAGTTCTGGATTGGTCCAGACTTGGTTTAGTCCCAGTTTAGTCCTAACTTGGTTTAACTCTGATTTAGACCTAGTTTTGTCCTATTGTGGTTTACCCTGGTTTAGTCCTGAACTGCTTTATTCCTGGCTTAGTCCTGTTTTAGTCGTAATTTAGTCTTGGTTTAGTCCTGTCTTAGTTTTAATATAGTTTAGTTCTGGTTTAGTCCTGATTCAGTCCTGGCTTAGTTCTAACTTGGTTTAGTCCTGTCTTAGACCTATTGTGGTTTACCCTGGTTTAGTCCTGGTTTAGTCCTAACTTGGTTTAACTCTGATTTAAACCTAGTTTTGTCCTATTGTGGTTTACCATGGTTTAGTCCCAGTTTAGTCCTAACTTGGTTTAACTCTGTTTTAGACCTAGTTTTGTCCTATTGTGGTTTACCCTGGTTTAGTCCTGGTTTAGTCCTAACTTGATTTAGCCCTGGTTTAGTCCTAAATTGATTTAGTCCTGGTTTAGTCCTGGATTAATCCTGACTTGGTTTAGTCCTGGTTTAGTCCCGGTTTAGTCTGTGCTTTGTCCTGTGTGGTTTACCCTGCTCTCTGTATGTGACATCACCTTCCCAAACATTTGGGCTTGTACTCAGAGCCGTGCCCATATAAGGAGAGAGCACACTTCCCTATAACGGCAGTTGGGGTGATCCCTCTTGCTCCGTCCTCTCTGTGCTGTGTGACATTCTGCACAGTTTACCTTACAAGGCTCCAGACCTGTAGCAGCTCCTTTATGTTTATTTGACCCTGGCTGGACTCACCTTTCTCCCCCATTGACAGTTATGTGCAAATGAAACACGCACTGGAGTTAAGACTAAGTGCTTTGGACAGAGGAGCCCATTCAAAAAGGAGTGCTCCATCAAGTGTGTGGGAATCAGTGGAGATTTACAGAGCACGCTGACAACACAGAGATCAGAGCTGGATCTTGGGAGATTAGTGTTATTTTAAGAAGTACAAGAACAGTGTGTATTGGACATTATTATGAACTACAAAGCTGTTCGTTGGTCTGTTATGTCTGGGTATAGAGTTACCTGTGTTAAAGTGAGTTATTGTGGTGACACCCAGGTTTAATGATTCATAGGGAGAATATAAAGTGTCCAAGGTGACATTTATTAGCAAAATATTTTTTCAGAAACAAACTATGTAGGAATATCTAGATTGAAAGCAGCGTTGGTTCTCCCACAGATCTGACTTGCAATTTGGCCTGGGTCACTTGCTTCTCTCCATAGTGATAGTTACATTTAATGTCATACTGTCGAACATTTCGGGCAAAGCAATAACATCTATGTGCGGACAAACAGGTGGCAGGCCCCCCACTAGAAAAGTTACATACTGCACCTTTAAAGGGTCTATATTATGCTTATTTTTAAATCTATGTTGTAACATTTCCTCATCAAAAACATATCTGAACTTATGTTTTGTTTCGTTCACACATTTAACACACAAACGCTGCATATTCAGGGTGAGTTCTTCTCTCAAACACCAAACACTCTGTTCTACCTTGTGATGTCATCTGGTAAGTGGTAAGGAAGTGCCCCACTTTGTTTTTAAACTCTGTACACCTTCATTAGAATAATTTGGATAATTTCAGCCCTGGAATTGCCAATCTCTACTGAGCAAAAGTTAAAGGAAAAGTAACGTTATTTTACAATCTGAGCCTTCTTTCGGTAATAAAACAAGTCGTTTGACTCACCCATATCACGTTCGTGTCATTTGGAGCTGTTTGGTAAAAGTTATGTTGTAGCGTATCCGTTAGCATGAGTATTCGGGGCATTACTTTGCGGTCTCCAAATAACACAAACTTTAGCACTTTTCAAATCATAGAAGCCCGATGTCTTAATGTAAGATTTCGTTTGAAGCAAAAGTGGCCTGTAATCCGAGATTTATCCATAGTTTTCAGCTTTGCGTTTCATGTTTGGGTCCCGGGATCTGATAGCACAGTCCGCGCATGCGCACTGGCGTCCTCATCTACTCGAAACTATGGCTAAATCTCGGATTACAGGCCACTTTTGCTTCAAACGAAATCTTATATTAAGACATCGGGCTTCTATGATTTGAAAAGTGCTAAAGTTTGTGTTATTTGGACACCGCAAAGTAATGCCCCGAGCAAATGATACGAGCCCCATGTTAACGGATACGGGATCATTACTAGAACAGAACGGCTCAACATAAGTTCTGCGATACTGCTCCAATTGACAGAAAAATGCTATGGGTGAGTAAAACTACTTGTTTTATTGCCGAAAGAAGGCTCAGATTGTAAAAAAAAACGTTAATTTGCCTTTAAAAGGGAGCTGTTAACTTGATAACTTCAAGAAGAGCATTTTGAGCTCTGGCAATGTAGACAGACTAGTATTAAATTAATACTCAAACATGTGTGAATGAAACAAAATACCAAGTCTGGGTGTGTTATTTATGAGGTAACAACATTATAGCGTTAACAACAACAACAAATTAACACAAGTCACTTCTGTAGGGTACATCTTTTCTGCTCTAGTGTTTCAAATGATTGCCATATGGATAGACAGGACAACACTGCAATCTATCTTGTAACTATAGTAGCCTATTTTCAAGACAGTTAATTTATTTGAGCCTATAGCTACAAATTATACATAATACTCTATGTTTTATTGTGCCTGAGAAGGTTTTAGCTGTCAACTGAATTTGGGAGTGTCATTACAGGCGCTTTGTTGTTATTGCGGCCTAATTATCGTCAGACGCTTTGGAGTGGTTGGATCAGTCAAGCCACGCACTCAACCTTGGATATAAAGCCCCCAAGGTGACAGCGCAAGCAACCAATCAGCGTCGAGGGGGCGGGACATGCTTCACGCGTCGTCCAATCACGGCGCGGATCCAGTTATCGATTCAATTTGTCTGAAGCAAAGTTTTTGCTTGTGCGGACCTGCCTCCTTACTTACGCGCCTGCTTGCCTTAACTGCTGAGTAGCCCTGCCAGCGGAGAACTAGACAAGTAGCGGAAGAAATACGAGGCATAGTTGGAAGGGCAAACGAAGCCAGAGTGAGCGAGTTAGTGAGAGAGGCAAGCCGGGGGTGGACTGTAGGTTTCAGCCAGTCGGAGCGTCTTGAGTGCGCGGAGGAGAGGCACTACACATTGGCTATAGGCTACAGCTGTAACATCACCTCGCCTGGACCCGGTGTACTCAGCACACATCCACAAACTCTTTTAACCCCGAACACAAGCTTCCCAACACACAAAACTATGGATCCTTATGACGGAGAGAATGATTACATGCAACCAGAGGACGACTGGGACCGCGATATGCTCTTGGATCCTGCATGGGAGAAGCAGCAACGAAAGGTAAGCCCAAAAAACACTATTAAAGGTGCGGATGTGGCGTGTGTAGCTCGACCTAAACAGACATTTCACATTTCACTACCAGGAAGTGATCCAATGTAACTTCTATAGCGATGGGTTGGATATGCGGCGTCTCCAAACGTACAAACTATGTCCAGATGCTTGGAATAAGACGCAATGTAGATGACTTGGAGACTATGGAAACAGGAAGTCATATTACTACTACAGAGTAAGGGAGAAACTGGAATTTTGGATGTGTACCCCGTGCGTAATGGCGCATTACCGATCATTACTGCGCTAAAGGTTGTTATCAAACTTTTTCCACCGCTCGTGAAATCACCCCTTGGAGACACTTGCACACATCCTGTATGGCTTTCTGAAACGTCCTGTAGCCGTAATTACGCGAGGCCCACCTCCCCATTATCTCTGCGGCGACGGGGCAACGCGAGGGAGGAGAGACTGGGGGGCAGGAAGGCAATTAAAGCTACCCACCTTTCCCAAGCAACAGATGTCAGACATGCGCTTGGACGGAGCCCGGCGGCCTGTCATATGGCTTCTTCTTCTTATGATGGGACGAGGATTAGACCGGGTTTACCCAAGACAATACAGGACGTTTGTCTGTTACTAATTTGCACTGTTTAGGCGGCAAGTTTTGTGCGTTCTCCCATTGCAACATGTGGTTCTTGGCACGAACTGAATGTGGCTGATTTTAAGAGCTGTCTGGGCAACCCCAAAGTCAACCAGTGTCCTCCTATCCAAGTTCTCATTGTAAATCAGTAGAGGCTTTACACAGGTGCTTTTACGACTACAGGGTGGGTATAACAGTATGCAGGTATCTTATCCATAATATTCTGTAGTAATTAGAATAATAGTCCTATTTTATTTCCCTATACTCTTGGTTTAATCATGATTAGTGCTTTACTGCATATAGTTTTAGAACTGGTCTTACCTAGGCAGGCATCATTTAACTTTCTGATTTTTTTTTTCTTCATAATTTCATACAAGCATTTATAGACACACATATTTCTAATGATGCTGTCCACGTTACTTGTGTAGTTTGAAAAAAAAAAAAAAAAAAAATAGGGAAGAAAAAGTTGCAGTGGAATGTGAGTGAGCTCTGTGGTTAGGGCAGGGCTTGTATGGGAGCGAGCTTGCCCAAAAATGGTAATAATCAGCCCCTCTCATGTGCTGAGCTGCTGCCGCTGCTGGAAAAAGTTGATTCTCCCTCACAGTTTTCAGCCCGGCTCTGAAAATCTCTAGTTTCCTGCATTATGTCATCGTCAGACTGCTACCGGACCCAGTGCAAATAACAGGGAAACACGCTGATGGTATGCACAACTGCGGTCAGGTGTGGCCGGCGTGCTTACTCTGCACTGGTCAGAGAGAAAGTCCAGAGGTTGGGGCAGCATCACCATTCAGAAATATAATGAGGAGGAGGAGCGGCATTTGAGATCTGTGGAATGTATATTCAGCATTCTTTTTACAGTAATCCTAGTTTGGCATTAAAGGGGACTGACCTGAAGGCTTACCCGGTAACTGTGGGTCTACGTTGAGGTACTGCCTGGACAATGTCAGGTTTATGACACAGAGAACCATAGTCTTTCATTCACTCAACAGGGAACAGTTGAACAGAAATAATTAATACATATTTTGTATAAAAGATTTCTGTGTATATGAAATACACTTGTACATTGTACTCCAGATGCTCTTCCAAGCAAAATCCTCTCTACATTTAAAGGTCTATTATATAACTTTTCTGGTGGAGAGTCTACCCCTTGCTTGTCTCCATGGAAATGTTACTGCTATGCCTGGAGTGTCCAGCAGTATGGAGTTAAACTAAATCTTGCATATATTTTGAAAGGTACATAGTGCACTTTTAATTTTGGATTAGAGTGGGTTCTGGCCATTTATTTATAGATATAAATATATTGCTAGATAAGACAAAATAAATGATATTATTGCTCTGAACTTATACTTCAGCATGTTGATTTTCGCTTAATTCATAGATGGTCCAAGTTTAGTATTGAAAACAGACCTGGTTTTTAATCCACAAAAGATGATACTTTCAGAAAATCTTACTACTCATCTGCTTTATTTGTTTATGGACCCATCATCGTCATAATGGCCCAGATCTCACCCAGATCTTAGCCCCAACACACAAACTCCCTCTGGGTTGAGCTTCGAGGCCTGCAACCTGCTCCACGCCCGTTACCTCCAGAGCTTAAAGAGATCACCAGATAAACCTTGCGCTTTTATGTGGCTCCCCACAGTGAGAAAAAAAACTATTAGTAACTGATCATTATACAATTAGACTAATGTTTTTGACCTAATAATTATTTGTCTTGGAGGATAATCTGGTTCGACTATGACATGTGGATCAGACATACAAAGCCATATTGACAATGTCTGGGGCTCATCCTGGAAGATGAGTTTTTTAGCAGTATAAATTGGTTATCTATCAATGGACTTCTGAATGATGAAGAAGAAAATAATAATTAAGGATTTAAACCTAAATATTATGGTGAAAAGTGCCCAAAATGCAGACTAAAACACTTTTCGCATTTTTGTAAAATATTGCTTTACCTAAATTGATTCAAGAGTAGCTTATTAACTGATGTGTCAGCATCCAAAATCCAGGCTCCAGAGTCAGCTTCTCTGAGGGAACGGAGCTAAGCGGAATCCGATCGGACTTTGGGACCAAACTTCACTTAAAAAAAAAAAAATTGGCACATATAAATTTGGCTCTATTAAGTCAGTAAAAAGGATGTGTAATGCTTTTTATGCTGCATGCAATGTTGTTACGAGTCTCCTGTTTTAGTAGAGAATCACTTAAAGGAAAAGTAAGTTTTTTTTTTACAATCTGAGCCTTCTTTCGGCAATAAAACAAGTAGTTTTACTCACCCATAGCAGTTTGGTGTCAATTGAAGTGGTATCGCAGAAGTTATGTTGGAGCCGTTCTGTTCTACTAATGATCCCGTATCCGTTAACATGGTGCTCGTATCATATGCTCGGGGCATTACTTTGTGCTCTCCAAATAACACAAACTTTAGCACTTTTCAAATCACAGAAGATGGCTGTGTCAGGGTAGACTTTTAGTGGATTCCAAAACGGCCTGAAACCTGATATCCAGCTATAGATTCATTTGATGACGTCATCAGAGAGGACAGTGCGCATGCGTGAACTCAGCTGTTTTGTAAACACCGCTAGTCCGAAAGAAGCTAACACCGCTCTGAACTTTACTTTTCTGTTGCGATATCGGGTTTCAGGCCGTTTTGGAATCTACTAAAAGTCTACCCTGACACAGCGATCTTCTGTGATTTGAAAAGTGCTAAAGTTTGTGTTATTTGGACACCGCAAATCAGTGCCCCGAGCACTCACGCTAACGGATACGGGATCATTAGTAGAACAGAACGGCTCAACATAAGTTCTGCGATACTGCTCCAATTGACACCAAACTGCTATGGGTGAGTAAAACTACTTGTTTTATTGCCGAAAGAAGGCTCAGATTGTAAAAAAACGTTAATTTTCCTTTAAGAATACAAAATAGGCCAAATAGTGATCTGGTGCTATTTGCAGGTGGAGTAAGGTCATTATTGATTTTGCTGTTTACAGAAATAGTGGGGTTAACACTTGCCAGATAAGAAAACCAATATATAGCTTTCAAAAGTATAGACTTATCCTATTCAGATTTATTGAAGGTAAAGTGTCCTTTGTCTACTAGTGCATTCTCGTCATATTGTCTTTCATATTTACAGTGATAAACATCTCCGTCCAAACAACGTGCTCCACTTTTCTGTGGTATGAAATAACATTTCCCTTTGACAGTGCTCATGTTTCAAGAAGTGGGACTCAGTGTAGTCTGCAGGGTATGGATTTATTTGCTTTTAAAGATCTCTGTCTGCCTCAAGTAAAACAACAAAACCTGCTACAACATTTAACTGCAGTGCAAGTTACACTTTATATTTCTAAAACGTGTAAATACAATGAGCCTGGATCTGGACCAAACTAGGGTTGTCAAAAGAATCGTTCCCCAGACCCTAATCAATACAGAAAATTGGTAGAAGTTAGATACTCATTTAAAAAGCTTTTGTTACTGAAAGAATCACATAAATAGGACTAAGTAAGACATATTCAGTACAGTTTTTGAATGCCTTGATCTTTATCTGAAAAAAACCCCCCAAAAAACCCCTATAAGACCACATGGTAATATAAACTAAACCTCTCATTGTGTGTTTGATGTTATATTATGTATTTAAATAATACTTTTTAATTATTGTGGTGTTGAAATCAGTAATGAGTACTGAGTTTTTCATTCATATTGAAATCCAGTTTGAAATTTGTAAGTGGAGAACCCAAAATCAAAGGTCTTAACTGGAGTGAACAGACCCAAGTATGGTGGTGGATGGACAAATTCAGAATCAATCCAAGACTGTGAAGAAAAGCACAAATGCCTGAAACCACAGTGCTTTTTGAGGGTGATCCACCATAGCCTTTTGTGAGAAGTATTTAGTAATCTGCATTCATAGCGTGTCTGGGAGTGTATGAAATATTTGCAATCCAACACAAGCCTGGACGTGACCGCATGGTGTGGAAGACCAGTTTGTGACATCCTATCTCACCGTCTTTACGCCTATGAAAAACCTAGGCGTTTTCGGCGCAACAGGTTAAGGAAAACTACTGAAAATATCTCACAATTACAACATTTAAATTAAAATACCTTACCATTTGCAAAGAAAGTATGATGTGCTGTCCCTTTAAGCGCTTTGTATTGGAGCTATGAATCCTTTAAGATTAAGGTTTAGGGTTAAAAGTTAAGATTTGCCATGTTTAACAAGAATTGTTGAAATCTTAATTTTAATCTTGTTCATTTTATTCTGTCTAATTTTGGGTGTTATTTGGGTGTTATTTTTGTACTATTATGTTTTATTATAGCTTGTGACGCACTTTAGTCTGTGAAAAGCACTATATAAATAAAAAGTACTTAAAAGCTAAAGCTGAAAATACAGCTTTTTTTAACTGTCTATGGGCCCAAAGTTAAGACAGTTATACCATTAATTCAAAGTGTATATTTTTATAAGAACAACTGAGAAAATTATGAAAGTAGACACTATATGGGACAGATCTTGTAATTTAACATGTATTATCTTAAACCTCATTGATCAAGAACACATAAATATTTTTTCAAGTAATTAAGGTGGAGTTGCTTTAGGTGATGACTCCTTCTATTCATCAATTGTCCAAGACCATATAAGGGCATACGCAGAAGCACCTTGGTCTGTGCACCTCCCACTTCCTGTGTCCCACACCCCAAAGCTCTGAGCTACAGTCCCATCCCTCTCTCCCTCCCTTCATCACCACCATCATCATCACCTTCCTCAGTACACACCCACATTCCCCTGGGTCGACTCCGCTCTCCGGCTCACAGATAAGGACACACAGGTGAAATCCAGGACAGCAAACACACAGACAGAGATCCTCCCTGTGAATATGCTTCATTATGTCAATAGTGGTGCTTTTCATGTCGCAGTACAGGTGACTTTGGCGATTATCGGGCTTATCTGTAGCAACGATTTTGTAACAGGTTAAGACAGTTTTCAAATTTGCCCTGTCAATAGTTTAGTTTAAGAGATCACTACATTCGGTTGTATGTTTATGGCTATTAAGGCTGCATATGTAGGTTGTCAAGAAAATCCATACCCAGATACAAATCAGTACTTAAAGGTCCCATGGCATGAAATTTTCACTTTCTGAGGTTTTTGAACGTTAATGTGAGCTCCCCTACCCTGTTTAGGTCCCCCCCATGGGTAAAAGTTGCGAAATGTCTAAACTGAGCATTTGCGATCCTTTTCTGCGTTAGAAAAAAACACAGCTCAAACGGGCGATTCTCAACAAGGCACCTTATTGACGTCAGATCGAAAAATGCAGCTCCACCCCCCGTCTGTGTCTACTCAGCGTCTCTGTAAATCACGCCCAGAGAGTTTGGACTCTCTGAATGAGCTAGGCAATGCGAAATGCGTTTTTTTATTTGCCTGGAGGCACGTCCGAGTGTTTCTAGGCTTGGAAGTCCTTTATCTGAGCCTCTGGACCTTTGAACAGCAGTGGTTTAATTTTATTTTATGTGGAAATGTGTTTATTTTTCAATGGAAAGCTTCTCATCTCTTCTCCGCGCAAAAACGCAGAAATGGATCAGCTGAGAGCTGAGAGCGGAGAGTTTGGCCACGCCCCCACCCTCTACTATAGGCCATCTCGGTCCTCCTCATTTGCATTCAAGCAACAACGCCCATAATAGCCTGTTCAGAGAGAGAAAAATTACTCTTTCTCATCTTATCTCTGTTTCTCATGCACTGAGTGTTGATTTTGAAGAAGGATTCATTTACAGTATTAGGGAACCATTAAGGAGTCATATAAAAGCATCAAGAAGTACCATGTCATGGGACCTTTAGGTATCAATGCAGGTACAAAACATTCTGTCTTGTCTTAAAAATGGTTTATGTAAATTTTAGTATTTTGATAACTCATGGATAGCAAGTTATGGTTTACTTGGGGGGATCTGCCATGCTCACAAAGCTACATATATTGCACCAGTTTGTTGAAAATAAACCTGGATTCTTTTGTATACAATATTCTCTTTCTGGTCGATTGGCTGACATCTCTGACATGTTGCAGCAAATTAGAAAAAACGAGAATGTGTTGCAATAATGTTATAAAGCAACCGTGATGCAAGTGAGTGGGGAAGGAAGTGAAATTCTTGGAAACCGTCCTGTGTGTAACATGTGAAAAGCACGCAACAAAAAATCAGGTATTTAATTTAAAGGTACACTACGTAACTTTTCTGCCACATGCTTGTCTCATTGGAGATATATATGCAGTGGAGATGTTTAATGGTATACTGTGAGACATTTTAGGCACATATCTCCATGGAGACAAGTACGGTTCTCCTACCTGAAAAGTTATGCAGTATTCCTAGTACCTTACCTATCTTTCTCATTTGTCAGAAGATAGACCCTTGAACTGTATATTTGACTTGTCTTGTGCATTACGAATATGAATCACGTCTTCAGTTCAGATATGGGACAGGAAATAAGCACTGAGTAAACCTTTCCACTAAACTGTCAGTTACACTCCCTTCTGTCGCCAGCCCATTTTTAAGTGACACTATTTCACCAAAGCACTTACAATTATAAATACATGTTGATAATAGATTAGTCTGGAAGTAGTGAGTCTTTGCAGCTGCGTTTTCAAGGGTCTGACAGTTAAAATATTCAGGAAACTGAGTCAACACTAAAAAGCACTGAGTAACGCTTCGCTTAAACAAATAGGACATTTCCTGGCTTTGCAGCAGGTTGCACAATATAACACAGCTATACCACACAATGCTGCACAATGGAGTCCGCTCTGGGCCATTGAACCGCTGTCTGTCTACCTCAACTTTTACTTCCTGTCATCACATTCCTCCCATGATGCACCTCACGTAGCAGTGAACATTTTTGAAGCCAGCCTCAGTTTGCATCTGTAATCCAATCCACTTTATTTCTAGAGCACATTTCATAGAAATAAATAGAAACAAGACTGCTTTCAAAGTTCTGGTCATAGAAAAAAAATCTACAATTTACAAATAATGAGTCATAGAAGTTAGTAATTCAACCTTTTACAGCTTAAATGTTATCATATAGCTAAAAAAACAACAACAACAAGAAGCATTTCCCATAGAAGTTAGTCATTCAGCCTTTTTATGGCTTGAATCTTATCATGTAAACACAAAAATAACCACAAATTTCCCAGTTGTGAAAACAAAAAGTACACAATTTTGACCCCCAAAAATATTGTTCCAGCTTTCATACTGTATATTGAAGTAGCTATAGTAGTTATGGTTAAATAATCTTACACCAAAGCGTTATGTGCTGAACTGTCTTTGAACTACATAAACCATAGTGCGTCATCCTTTGTCTAAACTCTGGGACTTGGACTTAACTCTTATCAGCACTAGTCAGTCCCTGGTATAAAATAGTATATTTTACTAGAACTGTTACTGTTTTGGTTTAGCATCAGCTGAACCTGAACAAATGGGATACTGAAAACTGCTGGATAATGCAGTGTTTAAAATGGCGTCTCAAGATTATTTTCAGATTCAGATTATATTCAGAATTGTAGTATTTTGTAGGTGTGGCACTTGTGTGAAATCGTGGACATAAACAGTTATAAAAAGTAATAAGTCTTGTTTTTGTCATTTGTAGATTTTCCTTTTTGAGATGCTATTTAAAATACAATAGAGCCAGTCAATATAGAATCTGCCACTTATATACCATCTGCATAATCACACATCAAATTTGAAAACAGCATACATATGTATCGATAAGTAAGCAGTCATTAAAATATAGTTTCTAGTTTGACAATGACGTTTATTTGAAAATCCAAGATGCTTTTTTCTTTATTTGACTTTTCCATTTAAAGGTCCCATGGCATGTAATTTTCACTTTCTGAGGTTTTTGAACATTAATGTGAGCTCCCCTACCCTGTTTAGGCGCCCCCCCCATGGTTAAAAGTTGTGAAATGTCTAAACTGAGCATTTGCGATCCTTTTCTGCGTTACAAAAAATCGGAGCTCAAACGGGCGATTTTGAACAAGGCACCTTATTGACATCGAAAAAAGAAATGCAAATGCAGTTCCACCCCCGTCTGTCTGTACTCAGCGTCTCTGTAAATCACGCCCAGAGAGTTTGGACTGCGAATGCGCTAGGCAATGCGAAATGCGTTTTTTTATTTGCCTGGAGGCACGTCCGAGTGTTTCTAGGCTCGGAAGTCCTTTATCTGAGCCTCTGGACCTTTGAACAGCAGTGGTTTAATTTTATTTTCTGTGGAAATGTGTTTATTTTTCAATGGAACGCTTCAAATCTCTCCCCCCGTGCAAAAACACGGAAATGGATCAGCTGAGAGCTCAGAGCCGAGAGCGGAGAGTTTGGCCACGCCCCTACCCTCTACTATAGGCCAGCTCTTTTCTCCTCATTTGCATTCAAGCAACAACGCCCATTATGGAGTGTTCAGAGTGTTGATTTTGAAGAAAGATTCATTTACAGTATTAGGGAACCATTAAGGAGCCATATAAAAGCATCAAGAAGTACCATGTCATGGGATCTTTAAAGGACCGTTCCACCCGGTTTCCCTATATAAGCATTTATCAGAAAACTTCACACATCCATTAAGTTATATTGGACATAATGTATAATATGAAAGACCAAGATGTGTTTTGCTTCTTACACATTTCCATATATGGTCAATTATTATCTTCTAAATTTTTATGTCATTTAGATTTGTCAGTTAGGTTACATCACTATCCATTATTACATAGGGTATTGCACAATCTATTAAGATGTGAAACTTATTTGCTTGTTTATTGCGATTTTGTAAATGAAGGAATGAAATCTGAAGTTTAAGAGCAGAGTTGGTACGTTTCCCTGCACACTGTGGGAACACTGTGGCTGCCTGTCTGCTGGGGGTCTCTGAAGCACAGACTGTGAACTGCTGTAGCTTTAATGTGGTGGTTCTGGGGCAGAGACTGTCAAACAACAAACACTCCTCATCCTCTTTGTGCATAAGAGCAGAGTGATGAGGTGTGACAGCAGCAGATCAGGTGACACCAGTGAAACTAACCGTCCTGCTGTTGGGTCCAGAGCTATTGTTAAACATGGTGGATATAGTGGAAAAAGTAGATATGTGTGTTTGAGTATTTGTAATGTTATTTGAGGAAAGTTAGGCTAATGATCATATAATTGAGAGGAAGATCCAAAGGTAAACTTTTAAAAATTACTATAGACCTTCCAAATATTTGAGTGTATATGTCAATTTTATATAGCAAACTTTCAACTAGTGCAGAGCAAATTGTAATGTTATTTTGGGTAGCTAATACTTGATCATATATTAGGTCATCAATATGCAAACCCAAATACTGTATTTATTCTGCAGCCTGACAGTTGTCCATAGGTCTTCCAAATATATTATATATCATAAATATGCGAATTCTATAGACATTTTGACTTATAGTGTGCCTGTCTGGCCCTGGTTTCTTATATTTTACCCAGCAAAATGTATTAAACATGATATTATCTAAACAGTACAAGCTACAAGTAAGGAATTCTCAGTATGCCAAGTTGTTAAGTCTATGAAAATGCATGTGGTTTTTTTTAATCATAAACAGCCAAATAATCACCAATCCACTATCACTCTGACCTTCGAAAATCAGACTGGAACCACTGAGATAGATTTTTCCCTCAAACTTTTTTGCAGTTCACATTGTAATAATCAGCAATGACATTTTTAACTTTGACTGGATGGGTCTGTATTACCATGAGACTCTCGAATCAAGCTTGAGTTGGATTTTGGCCACTTAACTAGGAAATGTGTGGGTCATGTTTAACAGGCATTGCCATTGTGGTTTTAAACTAGTATCATTAACCTACAAAGAAAAAAAAAGTAGCCTACTGCTGTTAAAACTACCATTAAAGGTACATTTTGTTAGCAGTTATTGTGGTTGTGGTAATAAGAGATTGCTGTGACCTATAGTACCATTATATTCGGTCGGTAGTAGCTGTAGTAGTTATCCTTTAAAGGGTGTTTTACTACCTGAGCAGGAAAAAGTGCAGTATTTTTAACAGGATAATTGGATATTTAAACTTTAAACATGCGCAGTGATGTCAGACTCATAAAACATGTAAAAAGCCTAACCCACAACTCTCCACCCTCCAACTGCTACCTGAAAATGCACTAAAGCCATTAGCAGCTTGTCCAAATTCAACTCTACAATCTGTTTATACAATCTATTTCATTTATTGAGAAATTGATCATAATTACATAAATAGCACAAAACTGGACTTTTTCTGAGTAGTTAGAAAATGTATTGCTCTATATCAGAACTAGTATAAGATAACACAGTACTAAAATAGAAACTACTTTTATTTGGGGTGTTGGAACATTTTATGAGCTAAAGAAATAGATTTTACTATCATAATGGTATGGAGGCCCACATTTTGAACACAATATATTTCGATATTGAAACAATTTTATTTCACTCACAGAAAACAGGATAATCCCAGTAAACCATTTTTTAAATAGATTGGAAGGCAATACATGTGGTTTTATTTTATTCAAATTAGATTTTATTAGTGAATGTTATTAAAATAAATATTTAAATAGACTTAACTAAGACTTCTTTAATGGTTCAACTGGTCTATTATTGCAATAAAACAATTTCCAGATTATCTCATTATTCTGAATTCACTCTGTCCTCGATCAAACTCATTCTTCTTTTGAGTCATTTCATCCATATTTGTCCATGTTCAGACCTCCTCACCTCCCGTCCGTAGCATGTGGCGTTTCAGAATCTGCTGTTTGGAAAGTCAAATGTGCCCAATTACCTCTGCCTTATCTGAGCCGCTGAAATGTGGGGCCTCTATTCAAATTCCTCTGGTGCTTATTTTCTCAGGCTGTGGTTCTGTATTTAGATGGAGCAAACAGGATTCAGGCCTGGGCTCTACTTTGTTATAGGTCATTTAAACAGACTGAAGGCCAGCGATTGTGAAACAGATATGACTGTCCCACTTGGGTTCTACTACATTTGGAGTTTTATCATTGACTGTTTGACTGGGACTTTGGGTAATCTATGACTTTTGGAGATTATACAACAACGTTTCACATGGTTTGACTCAAAGTTTGAATTTGTAGTTTGAGGTGAGTAATAGTAATAATAATGCAAACAACTAAGCAGTAGATGATTAATTATATGTATTGATACTTTGCAGTGGCATCATGCTGGGCGTGTTCCACATAGATCTCTATTTGCGTATTTTTCTACAGTTACCATGGAGACACAATGCACACATTAGCAAAAACTGCCAATTTTTAAAAAAATATAGTCTGAAAACTCAATTCATGGGTTTAAACACATTTTCAGGAGTCTGTGATCAATACGAGCTTTCATGGTCCTGTTTAGAAGTTTGATTTTCAACAAAAAACATGAGAGTGACCAACAGAAGTTTTACGTGTGAGAGACTTGCTTAAGTACACAAATCATCTCATTGAGTCAGCTCTTTCTGGTCAGATTCTGTTAAAACAAAGCTTAGAAAAGGTCTAACTTGAGTAACAGAGTTTCAGACAGAGTAGTGCTTTCAGTTAGCTTCACACCCTCAGGAAGTGTTGAAGACTGCTGCAAAGTTTGAGTATTTCAACTATTCTTCACACATTTCCATTAACATTTGCCAAGTTATTATGTCTGCACACCGTATTATTGTTTGGAGTCTCCAGAAATACTGCTTTTTGGACTCCCCTTTCGCCAGGGGATTTGGGGTCAAGGTGCATTTCCTGTTCAGACAAGAATGAAAAAAAGGCCCAAAAGTACCTCTCACGGCAGGGCCGTGTCTGGACTCGCTCTATGTATTTATGGTCACATGTCTCCAATAGGGTTTAAAGGCAGATCCGTCTAAAAGCAGGAATTCTCCGGCACCATTTTTTCCACTAATGCTATTAATCAAACCACATGGGTCTTTGAGAACATGCACAGCCCCCTTTGAAGCCAGTAGTTAGTGTAGCGTGTTAGCCTGCGCTCAATAGCAGCTGCAGTCCGTAGAAAGCTAAAGTGAAAGCAGGCTTGTGTAACAGATACTCAGGTAAAAGGCATAGAAGATGGCAGTGGGAGGGACTTATAGGGGTCAGGAGGAGAGGAGGAGGGTGGTCCATAGAAACAGTAGGTATCCTTTGTCATCGTCAATAATTTATCATCACTCACTGTTTGAAGATATCAGATGACATGTGATGTGTTGATTGACAAACATGTAAGAAAGAACAAAAGGATGCTTATTGAAACTGCACCCACTCTATCTTTTCTGGTGGAAGGTCCATCCACCTGCCTCTCTCCACAGATACTTAGATACTGTACATGTTATAGCTTTCCCTGGAATGTTCCACAGTATGACATTACATGTGTCTTGCATTTATTCAATTGCAGATGTTTTACTGCTGAAAACTCCACAGACTCTCCACAGACAGAGACAGCTGCCTGCTGTTGCCATATGTTTGTCTCCATGGAGATAGATAAGTTTAATGCCATACTGTAAAATATTCCAGGCAAAGTAACATCTCACAGACTACAGACTTATGATCCACTAGAAAAGTTACACTGTGTAGCTTTAAAATATGGGATGAAAGATGTATGAGTAAAATATGACTTAGTCCAGTTGATTCAGTCGTACTCAAAGTATTTTAAATAGTACAAACTAAATCTATAATGTAGTTAGTGAAAAAACTTTGGCAGAAGCAATGGTCTTTGACTCTTGCCTCAAGTTCAAATGAACTTGAGTTGCCAATTACAGAACGAAAATGCCATACAACAACTTAACATTACAGTTCTACTGTTTCAGACTCAATGGCAACTTATTTCACCCAACAAAAGTTTAATGGGTCAAGAAGTTAAAACAAAACTTCTTCTTTCTGACATTTCTCCAACTTTCTCTAGCCTGAAGACTCTAACCAAGTTCCTCTCTCACTCCATCCGAGTTACATAACAGCAGTGTAACCTAATACAAAATGAATCTGTGTCTGCACATCCATCAAACCTGCACAGGAGAATGATTATAAAGTATACGTTTGTCCTGAATCATATCTGTTTATTACCGTCTTTGCATCATTGTGGCTAAACAACGCTATTATCAGGAAGCTACTTTTCTTCTCTCACAGGGAGGTGGTGGTGGTGGTCTGTTGTTTAATCAGAGCCTTGTAAAGCAACACTGCAGGATGTTTCTGGTGGTTGATACACTGGAGGCAATTAGCAGTAATTCAGGTGGAGGGATGGAGGTCAGTAGGTGGTCCTTGGTGTTGCTGTTGCTATGGGGCAAATACAAGCATTATCTAGTTCATTTTTAGGATGTAACAATAATTACAGCAGAATGTTTCCAAAAAGTTTCCAGTGCTAAGCAAATGAGTTTAGGCAATACTTAAAATCCATAACAGAAAGACCCCAAAGCTACATGATTTTGACAACACAGAAAGAGGAAACAGGTAATTAAATCTGCCTAAATCATCTCTAGTTCTCACAAACCCAAACCCTGAGAATTTTTTATCCACATGCATACAATTTTAGATGGTGAAGTGAAACTGGGTTGCAAAGTTGCAAAGTTGACTCATGTGATTTTTAAGCCATGTTATAATGATGTTACCTCCTCAAAAATATACCTGGAGTTGTGTTGTTTCATGCACGTATGTTTGAGTAACGCTAATTGGTCTGTCTCAAAAGCTTGGGTTTGAGAGAAGAACTCACCCTAAATATGTAGGATTTGATGGTTAAACATGTGTGACATGTGACACAAAACACAACTCTGAGGAAACAACATTATAACAGATCAGAAAAATGTGCGTAACATGGGCCCTTTAAGGAGTGTAAAAATAACATTGTCGTCGCTCAATGTGTTGAGAACTGCTTTGGCTTATAGAGGCAAAATAGATTAGGTAGATGCATTCAGTAATTATGAAAAGCATTAAATTCCATTATGGACTAAATATTTGATACAGAAATAGCCCCTTTGTTAGCCCTGGTATCTGTGATGGAGCCACTGTAGTCCCTGTGGAGTTTCGACTGTGATGATTTGTGGTATAAATCTCCATTAGTCAGGATTATGAAGTCCTTGGGTAGAGCTAGATCAGGGACGATGAGCCCTGGTGCCCCCCTGTGCCCCTCTAAAGTGGGACAAGTATTGATTGGCTCAGTTTCAATCAGGAACTGCTATTGATCAGACCACCCAGAGTCCGCTGCTACTGCCAGAGAGAGGCCTGTGATGTTTGCATTACAAACAGCACACTTTCAGTGAGTTTATTCAGTGACTGGGTGGGTGTTAAATACAAATCTTTTTCAAGTCAATGACAGGCAGTTTTAAATGTGGATTTACAGAAAAAGCAGCTGTCTTTAATGATTTTTTTATTTCAATGTAAAGCTAAATGCCAAATTGTCCACTGGTTGTTTAGTCTCATCTAGCAGTGTTTGGTTTAGTCCTGGTGTAGTCCTGGTTTTATTCCTGGTTTAGTACTGGTGTAGTCCTGGTTAAACCCCTGGCGTAGTCCTGGTTTAGTCCACGTTTGTTCATCTTTGTGCTTTTAATCTCAGTCACTATTTTGATGTGGTGTATGTTTACATGTTTAGTTTAAATTGAAGAGTCACTGTATCATAGGATAAGCAGTTGTTCTTCAAACCCCTGCCCATACAAATAAGCTGTTTAATTGTTTAATTTTGTCAGTTATTCCTTGTTGATCTTGTTACATAATACTGTTTGGGCTGGTGTGGATCTCATTACAAACTCTGTAACAGACACCTCCCTTTTTAACCACACCTTCACCACTCCAGTCACCAAGAACTTTACACTGTTCACCAATACTACCTCTGTCTACTGCCTTGTTCTGTATCCACTACTTAATTTTCTATCAATACTATCTACTAGTGTCTACTATGGTTGCCAAACACAAATCTGTGCAGAAATTCAAATCAAATAAATAGGACACAATTGGACCTTTCCTGAATTCCTGGATTCCCAAATTAAAATTGTGTTATATCTGAACTATTCTACCACATGGTTAATATCACTGTGGTATTGAAATTAAATTACAATGTTCCAGGCCCACTACTGTCTACTGTCTACTACTGTGTATTGTCACTTTTAACTTTTAACACTAACGCTACTGCTATTTCTACTACTACAGTTGCTAGGCTGTTCTGTACTATACAGCCTGCTTCGTCCGGTCAGACCAGTGCATGAGCTGTACAGGGAGGAGACATGGGACTTTTGTCTGCATCAGCATTACTCACTGTTACACTGACTCTGGTGCATTCATTCATTACCTGCTGCAAAACTGGAGTGAAGCCATATTGTCTACTTCTATAGTACAGACAATGCACATTTGAAGAGAACTGAGCTATATTAATAATCCTCAAATTATCGTTTTGAGCAAAGCGTTTTGAGCTTTGAAAATGTCTAGTATAATAATAAAGGATTACTCTGACATGTGTGAATGAAATAAAACTCAACTCCAGGTATATTTTTGATGAGGTGACTAAATTCTGGGGCGGCAGTAGCTCAGTTGGTAGAGCATATGTCTCGCGATCCAGGGGTTAGCGGTTCGAATCCCGCTCTTGACGGGTTGACCGCATGTGATCCCAGCTCCCACAGATGAGCGCTGCCGTTGTGTCCT
Source organism: Paratrypauchen microcephalus (assembly GCA_036785185.1). Lineage (NCBI taxonomy): Eukaryota > Metazoa > Chordata > Actinopteri > Gobiiformes > Gobiidae > Paratrypauchen > Paratrypauchen microcephalus. The sequence goes on from JAVJIX010000010.1 coordinate 3,677,449, forward strand.
TGGGCAAGACACTTAACCCCACCTCGCCCCCAGTGTCTGTGGACACTGGTAGCCCCCATGGCAGAAGATACATCAAGGCTGTTGTGACGTGAGCCGTCCTCCTGTGGACCCACCACCCGCGGAAGGATTCATGGGGGCTGGTGCATTGTTCTGGGCAGCAGAACACTGCTTGGACTGCTGCCCCTGCGGCCCAGAAAATGGAAAAGCGGAAGAAGATGAATGAATGAATAACTAAATTCTAACATGACTCATACGAATCAATTTTTATGTAATATAGGACCTTTAAACATTATGGCAACATTATGTTAAATAATGGGTGATATATGGGTGAACGGTTAAAATGTGTTTTGTATTGCTATATGTCGATCCTATTATAGACTGGATAGGTAACATTAAAGTAAAAATATAATTGCCTTTGTATTGCTTTCATTTCTAAACCAACATTATTAGGTCAGATGCTGCTGAGGTTATGCTAAGTCATTCTATGCTAAATATTTTCTCATGATATCATTTCCCCTTTATCCTCATCGCCACTTTCACGGTTAATGAAAGAGGAAGGTGGCGATGAGAATAAAGGGGAAATATAATTGCCTTTGTATTGCTTTCGTTTCTAAACCGTTATGAGGTCAGATGCTGCTGAGGTTATGTTGAGTCATTCTATGCTAAATATTTTCTTACAATATCATTTCCACTTTATTCTCGTCGCCACCTTCTTCTTTCATTAACCGTGAAGGTATTATTACTATTATAGTTACAACTCAGAAGACCTGACATTCAAATTACTGCAACCTAGTATTGAAATACAACTAAAATGTATAGAATCACTCATGTTTTTATTATTATAAGGAAACCAATCCACCATGCAGTATAAAGACACATTTAGCAGTTTTGACACATGACTATCTGTTCTCACTCTGATCTGTTTCACTTCACTGCGTGTGATATCTGGTTAATCTGATAGAAACCTTGACCTTGATGTGAAACTGACACTTGGGAGAATTACTTCACTTTTACAGTAAATAATCTGTTTAAGATGACTAAAGGGTGTTTAATAAGATCTGCTTTCATTGCTGTATAAGATATGTACAACTTTAGATAAGGTTTAATGCTGAATCAACTTCTAAGACTGTTTTGTAAGCATGACTATACTTGTATCACTTTACTAATAATACCGGTAATCACATGATGTTGGTGATTTCCATGTGAGAATAAACCATAGAAAATTAATTCTCCCCTTTAAAAAATGCAAAACAACACAACATTATCCCCTAATAATAATATTTGTTGCATTCAAATTGTATCTGACCTATGCCTGGTTTAAGACCGTACAAGTATGCTTATTTCCTGTAGCATTCACATGACACATCTGCGTCATATCAGCTTCCCATAAATTACAGCACAGTTTGTCCAATGTGTTCAATGGTCTTACCACTCACTGTATGTACGCATTTACAGTGAAAACAGGGTCTTTGTGTGAGCCAAGTGTAGCCCCGCCCACCTCAGCACTTCTGTGGTCATGGACAGTCAGCGATCAGCAAGAAAAATGCTGCCCAGGCACACAGCTATACATGGGTTTCAACTCCCTGTTATAGGTGAGGACTTTTTAACCATTTAAAGGATGTGATATTTTGTATTAAATTATCAATCGCTATAGGAACGGTCCTCATTTTTCATCATCCTGAAACCCATAGACACCCAAATACTCTAATCTTCTCTCATACTCCTCACTGTTCTATAAAAAGAGATGAGGCTCTAGTTTTAATGAATTAATAATCTAAATCATAACTTAATTATATAGCTCCAGGAAAAAAAACACCAGGTCCAAAAAAAGACTGAACTGAACTTTATTAGGCACTCTTTCTGCAGGAGACATGCACAGTAGAGCGCCAAGAGATGGGGCTGCAAGAGCGAGACAGACAGGTGAAGAGATGATGCCCCGAGGAAGATGCTAGTTTGATTTTGTTTTGAACAGTTACACACAAAGAAATGCATATGATGCAGCTTTTAAGCTAAAGGAAATCGATCTGGCTGTCGAAGAAAGAAATAGAGCTGCTGCACGTGAGCTTGGCATCGATGAGTCGATGGTGAGACACTGGCGGCAGCGTGATGAACCAACTCAATGCAAAAAGAGACAAAAAGAGGCAATAAAAGCTGATGCTCCGAACTTGAAAACTTCTTGAAAACGTGGACACCTGCGGCTTGTAGACAGGTGTGGTCTATATATGTACAAAAATAAAATTATTTGAAAATTTAGTTGATGCGGCTTATATTCAGCTGCGCTCAATAGTCCGGAAATTACAGCACTTCCCTTTTAGTTAATGCCATTGTGCTTGTGTTCACAGTGAATGGGCTGTATGCTGAGTCATGGTTTTTTTGGACATTCACACTGTTTACATTGGTCTGTCTGTATGAGTGAGTGAAACGTTAAAATCACAAGTTTATTCTGACTAGGTTCATAGTAATGGGCTCATAGTTCTATGTGCAGTCACTGTCGTGACATTTCAGTGTGCAGTTTTGAATAGAGATTCAAGAAACTGATTACAACTTTATTTGGACTTCTGTAATGTTCAAAAATATGAATTATGAAAAACATGCATTCCTACTTTGAGTAGGAATGCTTCTCCACAGATCTATGTTTAATGCCGTACTGTGGGGAGTGGTAACTTTCCCATGGAATGGTGGGTAGACCCATAAAAGTTACATAGTGCATCTTTAAAATTACAGTTTACAGTAGACAGAGTTTAAATTCATGTAGCAGTAGCCTCCAGTCAGTTGTGGTTTGTATGTTTATTTGTATACATTTATTCAGTACTGTGAGGTACAATTATTTATGACCTACATTTCTCATCCAGAGGGAGACAAACTGCTCCTCCCAGCTTTGATTGACAGTAAATAGGCCCCAGTGCATATTCTAACTGCTCTATATTTATCCTAATCCTATGAGTGCAGTCTATAGTCTCACATTTAGCTATAGTTACAGTGAACAGTCCAGTCTTTGTTTGGGGACCCTCTGTCTGACCCAGTGGAGCATGTTCACTGACTTGTTATAGGACGGAGCTTTGATGCAGCGCTCCATTTGAATAACATGCAGCAAGATTTGCATTGGATTTGAAAGCCATGAGGTCACCATTATCTCTATGACACTTCAGGATGCCACTGACAAAAGAAAGTAAACAGAGTTTGAATAGAAATATCTAAACATACTTTGCCTATCTTTGTTCAATATCCTCAGATATGCAGAAGCTCTTGTCTTGTCCAGTATTTCAGTATCAGTTTTAGTGCATGATGGACTCTCCAATAGTGTGGTCAAAAAACAAAACAAAAAACATAAACAACTAAAATAAATACCTGGATGCTATTTGACATTAAAACTAATATATATTTAAAAAATAATCAAACAAGTATTGATACTTAAAAGAATCATAAAATATATAGTTTTAGAATGATCTTGACCTATATCAGACCACCCAGTAATATTAAAATTGACTCAGTAGTTTTTTTTTATTGGTTTATTTTATCATTGTGGTATAGTATTCAGTATCAAGTATCTTTCTTGAGTATGACACACTGACACAGTAACTTTAGTATAGCTGTTTTTGACAAGTAGTATCTGGACCAAGTATTCACTCTACAATTCTTTATGTATTTTCTTTTACATAATTTCTGTTTATGGCTATTTCATGTTGATACCAGTGTCATATTTGTGGCTCTGTTGTGCTCTCTGTGACATCTGTTGTGTGTAGCAGTATATTTCGCAGGTTTCTGATCCGTGTACATTGAAACCCTTGTACAGTTTTCATGTATTTGCTGATGTCTCCTGTTCTCTCTCTGCTGAGGCCGATCTGTTTGTTTGGTTTGGTGTGTGGTTTCCGTGGTAACCACCCTGTGTTGTGGAGATGCTCCCTCTCTCTCCTACTCCCTCTCTTTCTCTCTCTTTTTTCTCTTTCACTGTACACACTATCTCTGTTAAATGGACCAGACTGAAGGAAGAGATATGGCTATGCTTTGTCCTACAAGAAAGAAGGAGTACTATAGTCTAAAGGTCTACTTAAGTAAAAGTATTTCTAGATTTATACATTTCAATCTGTACATGTACATGTAGTCCAAATGCTGATTTACTACTACTACTACTACTGCTACTACTACTTCTAGTACTACTACCACTACTACTACTATTACCTATTACATAACTATGTGTACCTGGACTGGATTTCAATTATTTTGTTGTAATTATGGCCATTTAACAAAAAAACAAAAAAATCTTGATCTCAATTGAAATTTGATTAACTGGACAACCCCACCTACAACTATATAATGGTACAGCTACTGCTACTAATACAACAACTACTACTGCAACGTCTACTAATAGTACTTTAGTGCTGCTTATACTACTGCTGTTATCATTACATCTACTACAACTAATTGCTACTTCTTCTATAACTAGCCCCTGCTCTATATGCCAGTAAAGTTGATTCAGCCATAAACAACATATGCATTAAATTACTTGAGTAAAAGTTCGACACCACCACAGTTAATGTTTTATTGACTTATACTCATAAATATTCATTAGTTTCTGTTTGGCCCGTTTGAGTAAATATAAGTGGATGGGCAGCCATTCTGTGTCAGACTGAGCTGTATCTGGCAGTGACTCGAGCCTCGTCAGCACATCACAGGTCTCATGTGTGAACGTTGGAGTACTTCTTATTTGCTTACACAGACTTTTTCTCAATGTGTTTAGCGTCTTGTGGGAGGGTTTCTGTAGCACTTAGTCAGACACACTGCCTCTGTCTATGTGTGCACAGAGCCAGGAGTTAAGGGTCTAAACTTTCAAATTTGGTTGTGGCCAATTTCGTTTAGAGGTTTCTATATAGGCATCACAGATTCAAGGACATGTGCAGAATTATTATTTACTATTATTATTTACCGCAGTACCGGTGAGTGTGTCTGTACAGAACGTCGGGAACGCGGAACGTCGCGCAGCGAGATATTGTTTGAGGGGGGACTGTTTCGCAGTGGTACCAAACAAACTACATGTGGCTGCATGAGAGCGGTGAAAGCAGTGTGTGTTGAGCGTTGACCATGCATGTTACACAATCAGAGGAACTTGTACCGAAAAGAGGAGCCATGTCCATTGTTTGGAGGTACTTCGGGTTTAAAATATCTGACGCCGATCAAACAACAATATTCTGTAAGAGTTGTCGGGCTAAAGTTGTAGCCGCAGGAGGCAACACGAGCAATTTGCTTCACCACCTCCGTCACAATCATTTACTCGAATATGAAGAATGCATGAAACTAAGACCTGCTGCCTCTTCCACGTCTGCGGGTAGCATTAAAGTTGGCACTGCAGCACAAAACGCGAATCAGCTGGCACTCAAAGACGCGTTTGCTAAGGGTAGCGCCTACGACAATAAAAGCAAACGGTGGATTGATATTACAAACGCTATTAGTGTTCACATAGCCAAAGACATGGTACCACTTAGTACTGTTGAGAAAAGTGGCTTCAAGCAGATGATTAAAGCTCTGGATCCCAGATATACGTTACCAAGTCGAAATTACTTCAGCCGAACAGCAATCCCTAACTTGTACCGAAAGCACAGAGCCAAGATAGAAGCAGACTTGGCTACTGTTCGCCACTGGACTAGTCGCAGCATGGAGCCATACATAAGCCTCACTGTTTATAAGTGACGACTGGGTGTTACAAAGTCATTGTCTGCAAACAAGCTTTTTCCCCGATGATCACACTGGCGAGTTTCTAGCAGCAGGCTTGTAAGAGGCACTTGATTCCTGGGGGCTATCGGAGCACAGACTAGTGGCCATCACAACAGACAGTGGAGCCAACATCATTAAGGCTGTCGAGCTGAATAATTGGACAAGACTCCTGTGCTTCGGTCACAGGCTTCACATAGCCATTGGTAAGCACTAGTTATTATATATATATTTTTTACATTGTAGCCAACTTAAATATGTTTTAAAGTTGCAAAACTTGCACAATAAAGCTTTCCATATTTTGATTGCAACATGCAGTCTGATTTCTTCTCATTACAGTGCCGCATATGAGTGTATGAGTGCCGCACTGTCACCTTTGTGAACAGCAGAATTTTGTGGGACCATTTAAAACTTGGGTTAATACTAGTCTGGTCATTCTAAGCCAATTTACTGCAGTAATTATTCTCTAAATTATTAGGAAATGGGGTTAACACCTATTCATGCATGAAAAAAAAAAAAGTCAAATACCGTGATACTGATAAAATGTTGAAAAATACCGTGATATGAATTTTTGGTCATACCGCCCAGCTCTATGTGCAGTTAAAAGCATTTTATATTATGCAAAATTGACTCATGTGTGCTTTAAGTCATGTTATAATACTCTCAGCTCATCAAAAACATACCTGGAGTTGTGTTTTGTTTCATTCACACATGTTTAAGTAAGCCTTTATTAGTCTGTCTATAACTCCAAAGCTCAAAATGCTCTGTTCAACCTTGTGATGTCTTAACGTGGTAGTTTTCAAGTTAAAGGGATATGCCACCCCCAGGTCAAATTTGGGCATCTCCCCACAGTCCAGAGACTAAAATAAGTGGTGGAGACTTATTTTAGTCTCTGGACTGTGGGGAGATGCCCAAATTTGACCTGGGGGTGGCATATCCCTTTAACAGTTGTCTTTTACCTTTTGTTCGGTAGAGACTGGAAATTCTAGGGCTGAAATGATCCAAATGATTCTAGTGAAGGTGTATGGAGTTTAAAAACAAAGTGGAGCACTTCCTGTATTACCACATGACATCACCATCAGCCTAAATATGCAGGTTTGTGTGTTAAATGTGTGAATGAAACAAAATAAAACTTCAGGTGATAAGGAAACAACATTATAACTTGGATCAGAAAAGAGAGTAATATAGGCCCTTTAAAATATAGAATTTATTAAGTATTTTCATCACATATAATAATTACATAACTAACACATTAATCAAATCCATCTGAGAAGCAGCTGGAGGGTTGGAACATAACAAGGATTTAGTTCTTATTGAAAAACAAGAGCACAGGGGGTTTCTATAGGGGCTGTTACACAGTTGGCAGCATTAGTCCAAGTACCTAATCTCTGCATTTCCCCATTATCTTGAATTAGCATATGTTTTTTTTTATGTGTAAATGTTAAAACAGTTTCCCCTTAGCTTGCACTTACCTTACACATGTTAGCAGTGTACGTCAGGTGTCTGTTAGTGTGTGGTGGCTGAGCTCAGAGCTGTGGACAGGACGCCGAGAAGTGTAATGGGACTAAAGGCTGACTCATGATTTTACTCTAACAGACCTGAGAGAGTCCTGTGATGGGATCGGAGCTTTTAGAGGCGCACCACTGCACTCAATCACATTTTCAACAGTGGACAGAATCACTTGAAACTCTTCATTTAAAATAGTATATTATAGTGCTGGGTGGTATACCGGTTCATACCGAATACCCTGTTTACCCTGTTTATTTATTCTGTGACAAATAATAATAACTGCAGTAGGCAGATTGCTAGTTGGTTACCTAAAATAACGCTAGCTTGAAATGGACAGGTGTAAATGTTGGTCTAAAGAGCAAAACTACAAAGCAACTAATGAGAGTTATATAAATGAAGTTATTACCTGATGGTTCTCAGTCCTGAGTTGGATGTTCGTTTGTTTTATCATTCACCGTTTTGTCATCATTCGTTCGTCTCACTCGTGTTCAGTTGTCGTCCTTCAATTATCACTGACAGTGCAGTGCGCGCTTAGCTGAAACTAGACTCTACGTTCTGCCCGACAACAGAACAATCTAGTTTCTGATTGGCTGAAAAGGGCGTGGTGCCTGGATAACTCTTCTGAGCCACACAGACCGATGTTCTGGGCACAGAAGCGCTGTGACCAGTGGCTAGAGTTTCATTGAATTGCTTAATAAAATTTCAGCGTGAGAAATACCATGTGTGGCGTGTGAGCGTGTGAACTCGTTGAAATGTGTGTGTCACACTCTCAAAGCGTGAGACTTGAGAGCTGTGGAATGCCGGTGTTTTTTTTTTTTAATGATATGAATTTTTCATTTACCGGTGAGTGTGTGCATACAAAACGTCGGGAACACAGAGTGGCAGAACGTTGCGTCGGGGAACTGTTGCAGTGGCATGAGAGCGGTGGAAGCGTAAGCTGTGTCCCAGTTCGAGGGCTCCGAAGGCTGCAAAAGCTGCAGCCCTCGAACTACCCTCTGCGGACCTCAAGGCCATTGCGGAAATGGGACAGATCTATGGAGTTGCTCGCAGCACCCAGACACGCTGCTAACGCTAATGCTAACAACACGCACCATGCAAATTACGAACACGGATCAATAACCCTCGAATTAGGACATGGCTACAGTGTGTGTTGAGTGGTGAACAACATGGACGTTGTTGTTACAAACAGAGGAACTTATACTGAAAAGAGGAGCCGTGTCAGTTGTGTGGAAGTACTTCGGCTTTAAAAAATCTGACGCTGAACAAACAGACATTCTGTAATGTTGTCGGGCTAAAGTTGTAGCGACTCAGACCTCACTCAAAGACACGTTTGCTAAGGGATCTGCCTACGACAAGAAAAGCAAACGGTGGAACGATATTAACAACGCTATTACTATGCATTTAGACATGGTAGCACTTAGTCCTGTTAAGAAAGGAGCTTCAGGGAGATGATTAAAGCACTGAACCCAGATGTTTTACCAAGTCAAATTTACTTCTGTAATTATTCTCTAAATTATTAGGAAATGGGGTTAACAGCTAGTCATACATGAAAAAAAACAAAAAACGTCAAATACGTGATACCGGTATAATTTTGAAAAATACCGTGGTATCAATTTTTGGTCATACCGCCCAGCTCTAGTATATTAGAATTACACATATACATTTACTACATTTGATTATTTTTAAAGAGGCCACATCAAACATATTATCAACATAATTATTTTACATTTTGTTCATTGTAAACCACAGCATTGTATAAAATTGTTACTTATTATTAATAGTAATCAGTGCACTGACTTCCACTTCAAAACTGCAGAAGTCTTCACAGTGAATTGTTACATGCATGTGACCAGAGACAGAAACTAGAAGTCAGAGTAGAATCATGAAGCATGAAAACATTGTAACATAGTTAAAAGCTCATCAGTCAACTCTGCATACTATATCCCTTTAATTGATGCCGTGAATGTTCAGATACAAACTATGTTACTGCATTGAACAGTTTTATACAAAACTGAAACTAAGCCCAACAATAGCTGCTCTGGGTTGTGCGCCTCCTCAGCCTCATAAAAGAGAAGCAATCAATGATTTATAATGAACTCAGAATAATTCCCATATAAAACAGCTATCTACTGTTTGTGTGTATCTTGGGTATAATACAATAGGAATATCGTGGCCATTAATAGGCTATTCCCTTGTTGGGTCTTGGCAGCGGAAGTACCGGCCTGAAAACTGCTTATTTGAGTTTTGGCTAAGCTAAATTTAGAGAAAGACTGAAAGTGTATTTATTATCTGAATAAGGAATACAGTGCCAAATTGTAGGACTGTAATTAATTGGCAGCATGAGGCCTTAGATGTGAAACAGCTGCAGTGAGGAAGTCAATGTGTCCAAGTCTGTCCCATCTGGAAACATGTGTCCGTTTAGTGAGTGTGCAGAGGGCGCCCACAGTCCCCCAGGGGGCTGTAGAGGAAGAGACATGCAGGATGAACGCTGAACTTTGACATCTGTGTGACTGACACCAGAGACTGAGAGGCCTCAGACGGGACAGCGCTGAGAGCAGTGGCCGTTACCCCTGTGTGAGGGTGTCTGAGGGGGCAAAGAGTTGGAAGACTTCTGCTCAAATGTGAAATCTTCTCTGTGTAAATGACTTGGAAATTGTGCATTAGAATTGCATTTTCTCCAAGTAAGCTGTAAGTATATGAGATACACAGTTGCCAAGACCAAATCCAAATATAGCCGCAAGCGGCGATGATCGGCCCTCGCTTGCACTCTTGGATAGCTGGCCTGTGGTGTGCTCTCATGTGCAAACTGTTCTCTTTTTGGGCAGTGTTATTTTGTCCATTATAATTTTATGCATGTCTCAACTTTTAACCAGTTTGGGGCGCTAACATGCCTTTTTGAAGATGTGCCTATATTTGACGTTTTGGGTGTTTTAAAAGTTTCATAAATTAAAATACGGCAGAATTAGATGTACATAGAATTAGATTATGACATTTGTCCCATAAATAATCCAAGATGGCAAATTTTGGTTTGGGAGGGGGCGTGGTCACAATATATTTTTTGGTCCTTTTCCCATGATGCATCTGTGTACCAAATTTGGTTTGACTACGCCAAAGTTTTTGTCAGGATGTCACATTGGCAATGGCAGATTTTTGGCCTGTTGCCATGGCAACACAATGGTGATAGGAGCAGAGGGACAGGAGCAGAGGGACAGGAGCAGAGGGACAGGAGCAGAGGGACAGGAGCAGAGGGACAGGAGCAGCCGCTGTGGTCCTAAACCTGCTCTGTCTGTACAAATGGGACAAGGCGTGGGGGTGTCATTGACTCTTTTCATTGACAACATGCCACGAATGTGTGTACCCAATCATTTAACACATCTCTACGGCAAAGTAAAATGTTTGTGTTCCATGCAGTTACCATAGGGGGTGCTATTGCGGCCATTTTAGATTTTCTTTCTGATTTCTTATATCAGTCTGCTCAAGGTCAGGGTGTCCACCAACCACCAAACTTTTTAAAGATACACTATGCAACTTTTCTGGTTGGGTGTCCGTTGCCTGCTTGTTTCTGTGGATATGCCATTACTCTGCCTGGAATGACATTAATAGCTCTAGTTTTCATTTATTCAATTACAGGTGGTTTTATAGTTCAAAAATATCTAGAAAAACAGGCAAGTGTGAGCAGGCTTGCCTCTCCACAGATCTGACCTGTAACTTGGTCTGGTTTGGTCTCCATGAAGATAGAAAGGTTTAATACCATACTATCAAACATTCCAGACAAAGCAATAACATCCTCACGGAAAAAAGAAACACTAGAAAAGTTGCACACGGTGGCTGAGTGGCTAGCGCTCATCCCCGGGTCGCCCAGGCCTTTCTGTATGTGTTCTGTGTGGAGTTTGCATGCATGGTCTGGGTTCGATCCCTGGGTCACCTGGGCCTTTCTGTGTGGAGTTTGCATGTTCTCCCCGTGTCTGGGTGGGTTTCCTCCGGGTACTCCGGTTTCCCCCATCAACCCAAAACATGCACCATAGGTAAAATCCTCCAGCTGAGGTCCTGACCAAGCCAAAGCAAGAAGATCATGGAGATGGTCCCCGGGCGCAGTAATGTGCTGCCCACTGCTTCTAATAACAGGATGGGTTAAATGCAGAGAAGAATTTCTACAGTGTGAGATCAATAAAATCGCTTCTTCTTCTAAAGATCCCATGACATGGTACTTCTTGATGCTTTTATATGGCGCCTTAATGGTTCCCTAATACTGTAAATGAATCCTTCTTCAAAATCAAACCTCAGTGCATGAGATATGACTCTGACTGTCTTCATGAGGCTAATTATGTCTCTGAAACGCTTTATTCTGGGCGTTGTTGCTTGAATGCAAATGAGGAGGACAGAAACAGGCCAGTGCAGGGGGTGGGTTGTGGCCAAATACGCCACTGTTTAACTGTGCGCTCTCACCCACTTCCGTGTTTTAAAGGTCCCATGGCATGAAATTTTCACTTTCTGAGGTTTTGAACGTTAATGTGAGCTCCTCTACCCTGTTTACGGAAGTGGGGCCAGCGCACAGCGCACCGCTAATCGAAGAAAGAGCGGAAAGTTTGGCCACACCCCCACCCACTGCTCTGGCCTATCTTTGTCCTCCTCATTTGCATTCAAGCAACAACGCCCATAATGGAGTGTTCCAGAGACATATTTATGACTCTGACTGTGTTCATGGGTCTTTCTCATGCACTGAGTCTTGATTTTGAAGAAGGATTCATTTACAGCATTAGGGAACCATTAAGGCGCCATATAAAAGCATCAAGAAGTACCATGTCATGGGATCTTTAAAGGGATATGCCACCCCCAGGGCAAATTTGGGCATCTCCCCACAGTCCAGAGACTAAAATAAGTGGTGGAAAGCGTTTTCCTGCTCACCCAGCCATTGTCCGAGTCTGTCGCCACTGACCGCCGCGGTATCTGCAGCTCCTCCGCCTTAGACTGGAGTCTAACGTCGCCAGAGAAAGATTTCGGCCAAAAGGAATTAATTTGCTCGATGCGTTTCCCAATTACTTTATGTGTAGTGCGCATTCATATCGAGTGTAAATAAATGTGCAAATCAACACGGAGAGCTTGCCTTGGTCATTTTGGGTGGGAACTATTTTCCAGTGCGGAAGAATACAGTCGAATCACGCAGCACGCTGCCAGGGGAATCCCAGTTACGCACCGGGAAGGGAGTTCCCCTGTTGCACAACGTGGTGCGTGATTCGACTGTATTCTTCCGCACTGGAAAATAGCTTTCCACCACTTATTTTAGTCTCTGGACTGTGGGGAGATGCCCAAATTTGACCTGGGGGTGGCATATCCCTTTAAGAGAGGAGGAAGATATGAGACGCTTTCCATTAAAAAAAAACAAAAAAAAAACAAATTTCCACAGAAAATAAAATTAAACCACTGCTATTTCAGGGGTACGAAGGCTCGGATAAAGGACATTCGAGCCTGGAAACACTCTCACAAATAAAAACCTAACCCTAACCCTAAACAGGGTAGGGGAGCTAACATTAACGTTCAGAAACCTCAGAAAGTGCAAATTTCATGCCATGGGACCTTTAAGTGAAATGTATTCTTTGTTTACATGAGCCAAAGTGGACTAGTCATTTTCAGTGTGTTTGAAAAGAGGGAAAACCTAGGCCCTTCTTTAGTTTTCCAATTCTTGCACTTGGACTTTCTACTGTAAAACTTTTGATGTGCTGCCAGATGCCCAGGCTACAGAGAGGACTGCAGAGGCTCCTGACACTAGTTTGGCCCAGCCATTTAAATCCACCATTTTACACTTATGGGCTCTGAAAGAAGTCGTTTGTTCGTTGTTCTGTTGCTGAATCCATTTGCTTCTGTCGTAGCCTGATGACTTAATCAAGTATGGCACTGAAATCAACTGTATTACCTATACAATCATTATTGCATTGGAGACTTAAAGGGGGACTGTGTAACTTTTCTGGCTGAGGGTCTGCAGATTGTTTTGCTTGGTCTGGAATGTTCCACATTATAGCATAAAATATATAGCTTCTGTTTGTTTTACTTTGGGATAGAGTTTATACTGCTCAAAAATACCTTGAAAACATGCATTCTTCCATAGATCTGACTTGGTCTGGTTGTGCCATCTTCTCAACCGTATTGGTCGAGGCACAGTAATGGCAATTACTAGACACAGTAATTGCCATGGGGACAAGGAGGTGACTTGCCCCCAACAGAAAAGTTACACATTGCACTAGGGCTGAACGATTTTAAGAAAAAATTTAAATGCAATTTTTCTGGCAGATATTGCGATTTCTATTTCATCCACAATTTCTTTCAAATTAAGTTTCAGTGCACATGAACATTTGCAAACATCACAGAAACTTGCATCAGACCATTCAAACACTAAATTCCACTAAACTGTAATACATGAATGAAAACTAAAGTCAATAATTTATTTCAAATGTAGTTCTATTTATTAAAAAGAAACATGCTGTACATAGTCTATATTGAGTGCTTGAGCAACCACAGTTATTACAAGTGAATAACTAAAAGAGCATCTATGTCTTAAGTAGAGCAAAAAAAAAGTATTTTAAAGTGGTGCAAGGTCAGTCTTTTATGGCTCAAGGGAGCTTGATTGTTGTATTTTATAACAAACGTATAAAATACAACACAACTTAAACTTAACTTAAATATAGCGATGCTAATCGCGGTAGCCTTTCTATAGCGTTTGTAATGTAAACTAGCCTTATGCTAACAGTTTATCAGCTAACAACAGAGGGAAAGCATATGCCTCTTATCCATTGGTGGAGGAGACTTTTAAACCACTCTTTGCTCACCGTGTTTACAGGCACCATTTCCTTGGCGATGTAGTGTGTTACGGCAGTCCTTATCTCTTGGTGTCGTTGGCTGCTTCTGTCATACGGAGTTACACTGGCAAAAGAAGTTGTAACTGTCTGTTTGGCCCGAGTATCACTTTTACTAGACGTTTCTCCGGACTTTCTCGCCATGCACTCAAGTGACGGATTACGGACATGGATTAAATGGGGGCTAACACCAGCTTCGCCAGCTTGCGACTCCCCAGGCCACATGGGGCTACACGGCGTATTTAGGTTGAGGGATCGCTCAGAGCAGAGCGGCTAACACCGGCCTCACCAACCTGTCCACACGCAGCTTGCCGCTTCTGATTGGTGGGTTTAGCAGCGTGGCATGGAGGCGAGCCGGGGGGAATACATGTGTGAAATAGTTGACAAAACAAAACCTGGGTCAGTTAGGAGCACTGCAAAAAACTTTAACGATCTTTAACGATTTTAAGCAACTTTAACGATCCCAAAATCGTGTTGTCTGAGATCGCGATTTTCGATCTAAAACGATAGATTGTTCAGCCCTACATTGCACCTTTTTAAATGCATATTACTCAAGCAACTTTGCATGTCCTTCTTTTTAGGACATGCTATTTCTGCTCAAGTTTCCAGCCACATCACATCCAGATCCAGACAGGGGACCTTGATGCAAAATTTAGTACATTTGCTGCAGGTGTCAGTGTTATGAGACAGGATTTGATCTTTTTTATCATTGCTATGGCAACAGTGTGACATAAGGTTTTACAAAGTTATTTGTTTAATCGTAACTTGAAAATAATTTTGACTTAATTTTATGACAGGTTGGACTACTCATTTCATTAGTTAGTTTCATAGTTAGCATTTTATGATTTAACAATTTTCTGTCTTTATTTTGGTGACGCTTTTACTAATTGGATGAAGGTTTAAACTGGTTCAAACTGTTTAAACTGCCAAAAATGACCTCCTTATTGATGACATAGGTAGAGATATTTAGTTTTAGAACTCAGCACTACTTCCAGTATTTTTGTGTGAAAGTGATCTTTCAACTTTTCAAAAAACTTTCTGTTCCTTTTTTTATCACAATTGACAAAAACATGGTTCCCTGTTTCCCACCGAGGTTCCTGTCTGCTATTTTAATACAATTCACTGCAGTTAAGAGAAAACATTCATGGTTAAAACATGACACGCTGATCCATCTCACATCAGGAAGTCGTCCAAAGAAGGTGCTTCAGTTTTCCTGGCAATACTGTGACTCTTTCCAGCAGAAAACCTCAAGCCTTAGCCAAATGACAACCACAGAAAATGCCTCAACTTGGGAGAATGTACCGTAAATGTATTCGGTTATGGGTGTGGTTTTCAATCTAGATTTTTCTGGACCTTTCGTTTTTTGTGTTAATCTCAGTTGGATCATGTATTGATATATTATTATAAAGTTATGATATCAATAATGTGAGTTTTGTGTGCAGTCTGTACAGGAGAGTTCAGCTCATATCGTAGAATATAGGATTTGTCCTCTGAGCCTCCCTGAGACAGTGTAGATATCATGTCTGAACTGTGGGAGGCTGTCGCTTACACTTAGTAGTGCATTAGATACTGAAGGACCGTCCTTACATTGTTCAAATTTTAAACAATTCTTGGGGGGAATAGAGTGATATGGGATTATTCCTACTGTAATATTTGTATTACTTTAATTTAAGATGTCTTGAATGTAGGGCTGTCAAACGATAAATTTTCTTGATCGCAACTAATCTCAGAAATTTCATAGTTAATCGCGATTAATCGTGATTTATTTTGCATGTTTAAAATTGATATCTTGCAGTAAGACCGTTCGAATCTAAAGTTAAACTCACAATGCAAAGTATTTCTCACCATTTTTTTTATTTCAAAAAAGTGCAGAGAAAGGAAAAAGTAACAATGAACCAGTAATAGTGCTTACTTTGAGAAATTGTAAATAAATGATTGAAGCCCGCTCGAGCTGCCTACGGATGCGTAGAAGGAACAAAATACTAGCAAACTCAAAATAGCGCGTTTAGCCGACAATGAGTTTAATTAATACAACCAAATGAGCTGCATATGGATGGTAGAATTGCGGAAAATGCTGGCAAACTCTGATCGCGATTAAAAAAATTGTTCGCGATTATAACTCAATCGCGATTAATCGCGATTAACGCGTTAATATTCCCAGCCCTACTTGAATGTGATCAAAGTTTATCATAATAAACAATACTATGCTGGTAATATTGTACTTAAATCTACCATCCATAATTAGACTGGCTAGATGTTGCATTCTCCCATATCACCACTAGATGCTGTCTACATTGCTGCAGTCTGATAGTGTGCAGCTTTGGCCTGACAGAAGAAGACCAGAGGGCACAGGTGAGGTGAGGGTTTTACAGGTTTAACATAAGCCATGTACTGGTGATAAAAAAAAATCAAATAGACTTTTGAATGGTAGCTTTAAATCACATTTTAAATTTGTGATATTTTATCCCCAAATAAATGTAAGAATCCTTTATCCCATCTTGTGGTGGGTAATATGGGAGTTAAGTTTATGAGTAACTAGATTCTGATTTCATCATGTGTACTGAATATTATTATAATGGGTTTAGGAGGAAACCAAAGCTGCTTGCATCACACTTCACTATGATTGGTTAAGTTTACCTCTCACTTCATGGAGGATGACCAATCTAATAGAACTACATTAAACAGAGAATACTGAATAATGACAACATCACCAGAATCTCATAGGAATCACATCACAATTTGAATTTTATCGCCATATTACCCTGCTCTAATCTACTGCAACAAAATGGGCTGTTCTAACAAGTAGCAGATGTAACACTATAGCCCACTTTATGTTGTTCCGCTGTTCTGTCCTCCATCCCTGTCTATACTTCTCCATGTCTATAGGAGACTCTGGAAACACCAGTGTAATTCTTGTGGTTACGTTTGAGAGGTCCTTCAGTGCGATTTGAGAAACTGACTGCTATGTTGATAATCCCCCTCTGCATTCGAGTATGGATGTGTGAGTGTACAGATCTGGGCCTGAATTAGTGTCCTACATTACACTATTTTCTGATCTGTTATAATGCTGTTTCATCACAAACATATCTGGAGTTGTGTTTTATTTCATTCACACATGTTTAAACGCACAAATGCTGCGTATTTAGGCTGTGTTCTTCTCTTAAATGGAAAACACAACTCCAGGTATGTTTTTTATGATGTAACAACATTATAACATGGCTTGAAGCTCACAAGAATCAATTAAGTGTAATATAATACCTTTAAAGGATAATACTAAAATGTGTCTGGAAATATTAGTCTAACACAGGCTGGTTAATGGAGCAGAGAAGGAGAACAAATGGACAGACTGTATGCACTGTGTTTTTGCAGACTTTAATTGGGAAAAGTCACAGAGGACAAGCGGATTCAACTCTAAAAGGCTGTGACCGAATACTGGAAAATACACGATGTAGTTTTATTGTTATTCCACATGTTACATATATGGGAACTATGGAGCCAAAATTTTCAATGTAAAGGATTATAAAATCTGTACCTCAAAAAACTAAAAGCTTATTATTCTGTGTCAAGTGTCAGGAGAATTAACTTATTTATGGATAAGTGTATTGCTATAATAGGGAACATTCCAGGTAAAGGTAAAGGAATGTGTCCAAATAATTTTCCTTGTGGATCAATGCAGTTTATCTAAGCCTAAGATTACTCTATTTGTATATTAGTTAACTTGTATAGAAAAGCTTGGATGAGTCTTTGTAATAGAGTTGGGATACTGAGCTTTACCACTGAATTGTATATACAGTATATATTGTCTACACAGCATCTTTGATATTAAATTGCAGAACGCAACAGGTTAATATGTTTTCTAATCCAATTACAGAACATTGGACCCTGCATTTGACAGTTATAATTAAAATAGCATTACCCTCTGTGGTTGGCTCTGTGTGGTGCCTTGAATGGTTGCTATGGGAAAAGTCTTGTTGAAATGACGCACTGGCAGTTCTCCCTGTGTCTGATACAGAGCAGATTCTCCCCTCCGCTCTGACCCCTGGTGTTTTTACAGCCGCTCTCGTCTCTGGGACCCTGACTCAAATTGTAAAAAAAAAAAAAAAAAAAGAAAGAAAAATACAGACGTACTCTTCAAATTTACGAGTTTTACTTCCTGCTTGATTTCCCTTTGCACGGCTGAAATCTGTGGTATTTTTAAATGCTGCTAATCTCAAACAGATTTCAGATTTCAGAGGGCTGGTTGTGGCTGTTGCTGTGGCCTCTGCAGAGACAGCAGCCTGCACAGATTCACAGCACATACTGTATGTAATAACACGGACAAGTTGATCACACATACGTAGATCATCATACAAGAGCCACAAGAACCAAGAAGATCCATTTAAACTGCATAGGCATTCAAATACGAGGATTATGGACCAGAGATAGGAGCCAGATATAGCAGTAAATCATGAGCAGTAAATATTTGGGGATGAAATAAATGAACAATACTGTTGGCTTCTGAAGTCGCTGCATAAATTAATTTAGTGTACAGTGCTCTGTGCTATTGGGCTACTATCAATAAAAGTATTGATACCTTGATTCAAATTATCAAAATACTATCAAAGAAATAGGTAGAAATAGAACTGCAATAAGCCCATACAGTAATACTTAAGAAACAACTATTATTTTATGTTGTGTTGTGTTGGTTTGTAATGACTATTGCACCTTGGTATCAAATTCTAGTTTGTTTTTGACTGCATGTATTGTGCAATTAACATTGATAATGTCTTAAAGGAAAATTAACGTTTTTTTTTACAATCTGAGCCTTCTTTCGGCAATAAAACAAGTAGTTTTACTCACCCATAGCAGTTTGGTGTCAATTGGAGCAGTATCGCAGAACTTATGTTGAGCCGTTCTGTTCTACTAATGATCCCGTATCCGTTAGCGTGAGTGCTCGGGGCATTACTTTGCGGTGTCCAAATAACACAAACTTTAGCACTTTTCAAATCACAGAAGATCGCTGTGTCAGGGTAGACTTTTAGTGGATTCCAAAATGGCCTGAAACCCGATATCCAGCTATAGTTTCATTTGATGACGTCATCAGAGAGGACAGTGCGCATGCGTGAACTCAGCTGTTTTGTAAACACCGCTAGTCCGAAAGAAGCTAACACCGCTCTGAACTTTACTTTTCTGTTGCGATATCGGGTTTCAGGCCGTTTTGGAATCTACTAAAAGTCTACCCTGACACAGCGATCTTCTGTGATTTGAAAAGTGCTAAAGTTTGTGTTATTTGGACACTGCAAATCAGTGCCCCGAGCACTCACGCTAACGGATACGGGATCACTAGTAGAACAGAACGGCTCAACATAAGTTCTGCGATACTGCTCCAATTGACACCAAACTGCTATGGGTGAGTAAAACTACTTGTTTTATTGCCGAAAGAAGGCTCAGATTGTAAAAAAAACGTTACTTTTCCTTTAAATGTCTATAATAGCAGATTATTTGATACATATGTTTGCTCTTTTTGTGTTCCACAATCTATGACTTTACAATACTTCTGAGACTTTATTTTTTTGTTGTGTTATTGTGTTTTGTTGTGTTCAAACTATTTCTTCTATTGTTCATAGACAACAATATATCAAAGCCATCATAACTGAATTAGTGTGACTTATGGTTTGGCAGTCTGCAGTAATGTTCTTAAACCTAATATATCCTTATAAGGAAACATTTGTTTATGTGGTGTTTTGAAACAAGATCTCGTCATCATTTATCAAGCATATTTCTGCAACAGCCTTTCCCTGACTCACAGTGTACTCAGCATACTTCAGACGCTTCAGACACAGTTCATCAGATAAGTTGCATCATTGAATCAGCTGTGTATAATGCAACGAATTATGATGAAAATACAGAAATGGACTCTAAAGAAATTATTACAAGTCAACTACAGATTACAAATGCTATCAACACACACACACACGCTCAATATGGGGAAAAAGTATTAATTTTATGATGTAATGTAAAATGTATTTATTTTACCTTTCTGGACTCTTTCTTGTGCCCTTGTGCCTCTATTAGTAAAATGTAGGCTACTTACTTTACGCTGTGTCGAGTGGATTGTGTACTTAAGATAACTCAAGTGTTGGATCATATTTCATTTCAGATCAAGGGCAGCTCTAGAAATCTTTTATCAAACACAAGTCCTTTTTTTATTTAATAAAAGCTTCACTTTTAATGTGAATTTGAATAGATTCAGCATGAATATATTTTGTGATTGTATGTGTATGAAACAAAAAAGAAAACACAACATTCAGTCTTTTTTATTAAGAGGTCTATAGCTGTTCTCTGTTAGTAAAAGTAGGCTATGTTGCTTGGGGCAGAAGATTTCTGAGTAATACGTGTTTTGTGTGTTAAATTGCAGTTATATAAGTCTTATATAAGTCTAAGTCTGTCTTGTTTTCAAGTTTATAAAGTCTGTCTTGTTTATAACCAAGTAAACACAATGATCCCTCAGCCAAAAAAGTCATGTGAGGTCTAGGGAGGTCATGTGATGCACCTGATGGTCATGTGATCTACAGGTGGTTGCCAGGATACTGTTTGAGCCCTGCTTAGTCTGACTCACAGTGAGAGAAGCAGCCGGAGGCCAGAAAAGAGAAAAGTCAGAAGTCTAGACCCAGATACATTAAATAAGACTACGTTCCTATAATCCACAGGTTTTCATACTGTATGAGGTGTGCTGGTATGAGACAGGGTTTATGATCAGTATGTTTTAATTTAGGGGAGGCAGTAGCTCAGTTGGTAGAGCTAATCCAGGGGTTGGCGGTTCGAATCCCGCTCTTGACGGGTTGACCGCGTGTGATCCCAGCTCCCACAGATGAGTGCTGCCGTTGTGTCACTTAACCCTACCTCGCCCCCAGTGTCTACGGACACTGGTAGCCCCCATGGCAAAAAAGTACATCAAGGCCTGTTGTGATGTGCGCCCTCCTCCTGTGGACTCACCACCCGCGGGAGGATTCATGGATGGGAGGATTCTGGTGCGTTGTGTTCTGGGCAGCAGATCTGCTTGGACTGCTGCCCCCGTGGCCCAGAAATGGAAAAGCGGAAGAAGATGGATGGATGGATGATTTAATTTACAATTTACAGACTTGTTTAGTTTAAGAAGTTGATCCTGATTCATAAGTTCAAAGGCCTAAAAGTTTTAAATCTAAAAATAGTGTTATCACAATACTAAAATTTTGTGATCTATTTCAAGACTGATAAAATACTGATAAATAATACTCAATACTTATTTTGATGCCACAATGGAATAAAAAACAAACAAACAAATAAATAAATAAAAATATAGAACTTTCGATCATATTTCCATGTGATTTTATACTAGTTCTGATATACATCCGGTCCAATAATTTCTATAACCTTACACTATAGAAAATGTAGAGATGGCTTAATCCTGGTTTAATACTTGTATTATTATACACTTGTGCATCTCCTTTGCCTGTTGTTTTTTGTTTTAGTCATGATTTTGGTATGATAGTGTGTCCCAAGGTTTTTTCCAGGTTTTGTTGAGATGTGATTTCAGTTGTCTGGTGTAGTTAGAGTTACACTGCACAGGTAAAAGTAAATGTTAATGTTATTCACTGAAAACATATGACTCTCAGCACTACTTCATGTCCCATGTGACATAGCCTTCGGCACATAGAGCCATAACAGAATCATACAGTCAGAGTATGTATGTAATGTCAGAGTTGCATTATAAAGTCAAGACCCCACTCACACACACACCACCAAGACGTAAGTATTATGAGTACGCACGGGAGGGATCTGTGTACTGTCTCTGCTACTATTCATGTCAAAATCTCTACGAAGCTTCTACAACATTTAACCAGCAGTAATAGTAGTAGTAGTAGTAGTAGTAGTAGTAGCAGTACCACTTCCTTTATGCTACAGTACCAGTCATATCTATTGTCACATCAGCAGCCATTTCACTTCTATATTTAGGTCAGTATTTTAGACCTGATCTTAGCTCTCATTTTCATTAAACCTGCTATACACTCACTGCTGACACCACTGGCTTTGTTTACATGCACACAAAGTCAGGCACTTATCAGATTTCTGGAGTTGTCAGATTATTAAAAATACATGCAAACTGCAAAATGTGATACGAGTAATATGAAAAAACATATGTAACCTTTTACTTGTAATTTTAATGATCGGACAACTCCAGAAATCTGATAATAAATGATTTTAAGTGCACATTTAAACACAGTCAATGCACTGGCTCTACTATGTAAAGTGTTTTGGCTAAGCTCTCCAGAATGGTGCATACTGTACATTCACTTAAATCAGAGCAACATTTCAACAGTATTTGAAAGGGAGAGGCTGTGTGCTGCCAACCTCTCTTTAAGGAGCCCATAAATCTTCACTGGATTATAAAGATAGATAAAACTCTTATAATCACTCATTTTCTTCTCAGATCTCTCCACCACAGTCCACAACTACTGCACACATCTGAGGAACTGGAACAGGATTATTAATGGTCATGCTAGCCTCACGCTTCTGCAGTTTAAGATGACGTCATAAAGAAGAACAAATAGTAACAGCCAATGGTGAACTTTGAAGTGGTTTTGTTTCTCTGTAGTGGAAACGTGGAAAAAACTACAATCATAGACAGCATTAGCAAATTACACACTTCTCATACAGTGTACTGAATATGTGATGAGCTTGGCTCCAAAAAATACACGTGTCCTTTAATAGAAAATCCATGGGTTTCAGAATGATAAAAATTAGGACCATTGCCAATTTAAAATGAAATAGGAATTTCCAGTATATAACAAGACTTATTCTGCAAAATCATCCAGCCATTATAAAACTATTATAGAGGCCATCCAGATAGGCTTATGTTAAAAGATTGGACCATTTGCTTCACAGTATGGTATTTAACCTTTCTATCATCAAGTTACAGGTCAGATCTGTGGAGAGACAACCGCGCTCACAGTCAGAATGTCTGTTTTTCTAGGAATCTTTGAGCAATAAAGTCAACTGTAATTTAATAAATGTAAAGTAGGGCTGTTTCACCCTCTGAGACCCACAGTTGCAGAATTGCAATATTTACTTAAAGCTGTCGAGTAGTGCCTCGCACTGACTGAATGTAACAAAAACTGCACTCCACACTCACACTGCATCATATTTTTGGAGGGAAATTTTTAATATTGGAGGGAATATCACATTCCAAAGTCAAATGACACAGCTGCCTTCTACTGACAACCCAGCTCTCTTTTCTGGATCAATTTTAACCAATCTAAAAGTAAGTATACAATCTGTAATATTTTTTCTTTTATTCCTAACAATTTTTCTTGTTAGAGAAGTTAAATATATTTTTAAAAATAGTATAATACACATGAGTTAGAGTGATTTATGTAAACACACTGGGATACAAAGGGTGCACCTTTTACACAGAGAATCCCTAACCTTTGTGAAGTGGCTGTTCACAAGAGGATGTACCAACACAGACGGGAGAGCCAGAGTGGACCTCAGTCTGCCGTACATCTCCACCTTAAAGCCACGGGCCACTCCTTTGAGGACAGCGAGGTACAGGTTAGTACCAAGGGAGTGTGCAGGGTAAGCCTGCTAGGTCTGAGCTTGGCATATCAGGAGATACGGTCAGGAAGCTCGCATCAACACTACCTACAGGGCAAAACTACAATATGTATGCAGACAACTTTTTCACCTGTGTGCCTCTGCTTGTCGCTGCTCGAGTGTGGCATTCATTTTGTTGGCACTGTTCATCCTGGGCGTGTGCCAAGCCTCAGGTTGGCAGAAGAGAAGGAGCTGAAAAAACAAGGAAGAGGAAGCTTTGACTTCAGCGTGTCAGAAGAACACAACATCTGTGCGGTGAGGTGGTTTGATCACCGGTCAGTCACACTTCTCTCCACTTTTGATGGCCCAAACCCAGTCGACAAGGTTGCACGGTGGAACAAATCCACCAAGTCCTTCACTGAAGTGAAAAAAATCAGTTGTACAATAAATTCATGGGTGGGATTGACTTGCTGGATTCCTTCACAGCCAAGTACAAGTTGCACATGAGGTGCAAACGGTGGTACATGTACATCTTTTGGCACACCATCATCATTGCCGTGGTAAATGCTTGGTTGCAATACAAGCGCGACTGCAAGACCCTGCAGATCCCCTACTGCTGCACATTTATTTTTATCTTTACTTTCAATGCACATTCTATTGCAGATTTTAGATTTTTGCCTTAGATAGTTTTTGTTTTGTTTCATCTTTATATTGTATTTTTGCACTACCTGGCCAGAGAGAAACGAATTTTCGACAGTAAAGCTGACTTTGATCTTTGATCATTGATCCTTGATCGTCAGGAGACGGTTCCAGGTATAGCTTTCTGCCTCTCTCATTCAAACTAACACCGTAAAGAGAGGTAGACCTTCAATGGATGAGAAAAGATCACCACTAACTGTTAAAAAGATGGATGGAGGAGACCGCTATGGACACTTTCATGATATAAAAAAGAGGACGGTGCAGGTAAGAGCGGATACACATCCACCTCTTGCATTCAGAGATGCTTCAGAGATGACAAAAACTGCTTTCTTCTGTTTCGTATTTGATGAGTGGCATGATAAAGAGAAGAGTCCTGTAGCACCAGCATCATTTAATGTTCTTGTTCATATGCAGGATTGCATATGCAGAAGTTTTGAGTTAAAAAAAATAAAAGTTCAAAACATTCTCATGTTCACTTAGTGCTGTTCTGTAGAAAAAAATCATTTAAAAATATGTTTTGATTTTATGGAGTGAGCAAAAACTAATACAAAGTTGGCTTTTATTAAATGTGAAGTTGTAATATTGGTAACCACTAAAGCCCAGTGTTGCAATTTTGCAACATTTCCACAGATTCCTCACAAAAAAGAAAAAATATAAAACAAATTATTTTCTGCATTAGAGGCTTAGGAAAAACATGTTAAAGAGGTTTAAAAAAAAAGAAAAGCTCATCCAGGAAATAAATGCTTGGGTCTCAGAGGGTTAATGTCATACTGTGGAACGGGGAAAGAAATGACATATCCATAGAAGTAGGGACAGACCCACAATCAAAAAGTCACATAGCGCACCTTTAAGTTTACGTTCTACTACTACTACTACTACTACTACTACTACTACTACTACTACTACTACTACTACTACTACTACTACTACTACTACTACTACTACTACTACTACTACTTTCTAATAAGTATGGCTTTCTTTCAAACTGCCTCAGCCTCTACTCTGTCCATGGATGTAATGAGACCAGGATCTCGTAAAAACGTCAGAGTTAAAAAGGTGTTCATAATGGACTCTATGGTGGATGGACGGTTAGTGCCAGCTCCTGTTGGGCGTCTCAGATCCGGCAGTGACACATGTTTTCCATTAGCCTGTTAGCATACCAGCAATACCAGACAATCCAGAGCCCACAACACCTACTGTACTCAATGCACAAAGATCCCCTGTCAGGCCTGTGGAAAGGGTGGGCTCGCTGCATCATAATAATACAATAGGACTATAAAGAAGGAAACCAGTTTGACAGTAAAATTGTTGTTGAAGAGTTGTTGAGGAAGTTGCTTTTATGGAGTATTGAAAATGGCAGTTAACCACACAATGTAGCCTGGTTGAAAATGGATTACTTCTGGAACAATCCGTTGGCAAACAGTTTTTAAAAGGTCCATATTACACTTTTTTCTGTTCTATGTTATAATGTTGTTTCCTCATCAAAAATATACCTGGAGTTGTGTTTTGTTTCATTCACACATGTTTAAAGGGATATGCCACCCCCAGGTCAAATTTGGGCATCTCCCCACAGTCCAGAGACTAAAATAAGTGGTGGAAAGCGTTTTCCTGGTCACCCAGCCATTGTCCGAGTCTGTCGCCACTGACCGCCGCGGTATCTGGTGCTCCTCCGCCTTAGACTGGAGTCTAACGTCGCCAGTCGCACGTTGTGCAACAGGGGAACTCCCTTCCCGGTGCGTAACTGGGATTCCCCCGGCAGCGTGCTGCGTGATACGGCTGTATTCTTACGCACTGGAAAATAGTTCCCACCCAAAATGACAAAGGCAAGCTCTCCGTGTTGATTTGCACATTTATTTGCACTCGATATGAATGCGCACTACACAGACAGTAATTGGGAAACGCATCGAGCAAATTAATTCCTTTTGGCCGAAATCTTTCTCTGGCGACGTTAGACTCCAGTCTAAGGCGGAGGAGCACCAGATACCGCGGCGGTCAGTGGCGACAGACTCGGACAATGGCTGGGTGAGCAGGAAAACGCTTATTTTAGTCTCTGGACTGTGGGGAGATGCCCAAATTTGACCTGGGGGTGGCATATCCCTTTAACAAACACGGCACTGTTTCTAAACTCCATATACTGTACATTCACTACAATAATCTGGATGATTTCAAGCATCTCTACTGAATTTAAGGTAGAAGGTAGCTGTTATCTTGAAAACCTCCACTAAATGACATCAGAAGGTGGAACCGAGCATTTTGAGCTTTGCAGATGTAGACAGACTAATGCACATGATAACTCAAACATGTGTGAATGAAACAAAACACAACTCTGAGTATGTTTTTGATGAGGGAACATTATAACATGACATAAAGCTCACAAGAGTCATGTAATTTAGGACTTTTAACAATGACTCTTGTAAATATGACACATAGATTGTATTTTACTATAAAGAACCAAAGATATTGAATTACACCAGAGAATGGATTTGTGATGTGTGTATTTTTGTTGTCTTCCTGAATTGGCTGGACACATTGGGAAACATAACCATCGAATTTGACTTTGGCAAGAATGTCGACCAAATTGGAAATCCAGAGGAATCCACATTAGATGTTGTTCCAGTTGAACAACAGTTTGGTTCACAGAAATAAATGAATGTTTTTCCCATTTGATTTCATCTAAAAAAAACAAAAAAAAACAAACATTTTTATTGGTAACTAATATTAGAATGGCCAAAGAAGGCTAAGCACTACTAAAATATTGAAATATTTATTTTTTTATTTTTTTATTAAAAATATTATATATCAATATATCATGATACAGTATCATTATTGTGGACGGCTTCAAAAGCATGTTTTTGTATCTTTTAGGATTTTATTTTGTGACCACACTACAATTTTGTTGCTTATTTAGTGGAAGGAAACTTTGTATTTCATATCAACTTTGCACAAGTAGTGGTTTAACAAAAAATCTTTTCTTAAAAAAAACAACCATATACCACAAAGTATTATGTGTGATCTACTGTATATCGATTAGAAAAAGAAGAAGAAGTGACTTTATTGATCTCACACTGGAGAAATTTTAACTCACACTGGAGATGCATTTAACCCATCCTGTTATTAGGAGCAGTGGGCAGCACATTACTGCGCCCGGGGACCATCTCCATGATCTTCTTGCTTCGGCTTGGTCAGGACCTAAGGTGGAGGATTTTACCTGGAGCATGTTTTGGGTTGATGGGGGAAACCGGAGCGCCCGGAGGAAACCCACCCAGACACGGGGAGAACGTGCAAACTCCACACGGAAAGGCCTGGGCGACCCGGGAATCGAACCCGAAACCTTCTTGTGAAGCATGAGCGCTAGCCACTCAGCCACCGTGCCGCCCTATCATGATATCACGATGATATTATATTCTGAGCCATGCATGTGTCGTATCGAATCATGAGGAGCTCTGTGATTCCCAGCCTTAGTAAGCACTCCAGCTTGGTGCAGATAAACCTAAATTAGTAAGTGGCTAATCTTTTGCTTTACTGGTATTCCACTGTTTCTTCATGGCTGTTATTATGATTCACTTGAAGCTTGGACCTGCATTTCTTGATCAGGGATTAATGTGTGTGTTTGTTGTGTACTTAAAGGTGTTCTATTACACAAAATTGACTTTTGTGAGCTTTAAGCCATTTTATAATGATGTAACCTCATCAAAAATATACCTGGGGTACCTGTTTTTATTTTACACATGTTTGAGTAAACCTTTATTTTTAGTCTGTCTAAATCTCCAAAGCTCTCAAATGCTCTCTTCCACCTTGTTATATCATATAGTAGTCCATATAGTCATGTCATGTCATGTAGTTTTCAAGTTAACAGCTACCTTTTACCTTTTGTTTAGTAGAGATTGACAATTCCAAATCTGAAATTATCCAAATTATTAGGGAATTACTAGTGAAGGTGTATGGAGTTTAAAAACACAATGGAGCACTCCCTGTATTACCACATGACATCACAAGGTGGAACAGAGTATTTTCAGTTTGAGAGAAGAATTCAGCCTAAAAATGCAAGGTTTGTGAGTTATACATGTATGAATGAAACAAAATTCAAGGTATGTTTTTGATGAAGAGTCAACATTATATCATAGGTCTGAAAATAGCGTAATATGGACTCTTAAACAGAACATACACATAAACATGTAATAACTTGCATTAATTGTCCTCCTTTCACTCATTGTACATTCTCTTCTCTTCTCTCATAGACATTCACAGCCTGGTGTAACTCTCACTTGAGGAAAACCGGGACACAGATTGAGAACATCGAGGAGGACTTCCGGGATGGACTCAAACTCATGCTACTGCTGGAGGTCATCTCAGGTCAGGCTCAGACATATTTTCACTCAGACATATTTCAGCAGACATCATTCTGACAAAAAAGACCATTATTTATGGTAGGGGTCGCCGATATTCTAAAAAATGTATTGCAAAATTTTCTTAGAGCCAAATCACAATTTTATCATGATTCCTGTTAAAGTTATTATCTTTATATTGCCCTGAAGTGGGAGCTGCTGTAAGTACCGTACTTTTTGTACTATAGAGCGCACCTGACTATAAGCCGCACCAACCAAATAAAAAATAAAAAAAGATTTGTACATATATAAGCCGCACCTGACTATAAGCCGCAGGTGTCCACATTGTAACTTGAGATATTTACACAGAAAGATGGTAGAAAAAAGGATTTTTAAAAATTTTAATTAACGTAAATACCGGTACGTTCGAACAGCGCCTACGGCAGAAATACAGCAGAAACACAACGGCAGAAACACAACGGCAGAAACACGCAGTAAAACAACTGTAAAATGGCCAGCCTGTAGCCTTATGCCAGCACAGAACCGTGCAGAATAAAATACTAAAACAGTGGGCTACACACACAAAGCACATCAGGTAACAGCGGCAGACGTCAGCCCCATGCATTAAACAACTGCATTAAATCAATGCTCAACCCAGCTATAATTAAAAACAAAGTGTCTTGCTTTCATGCGAAGTGCGATCCGCAACCCGCGAGTCCGCAACCTGATCGATAACGTCATCTGTGTCCAGGATCCACACATTTTTCGCCCCCCGACAGCAGAAAGTGAAAGTGATTACCTTTCATGAGAAACGCAACTAGTGCCGTAATTGGTCAATTCTCCAGCCGTGGGAATTTCCCATAAGGCAGTGCTTTACTTCAGTTGTCGCAAACAAATATAAAATACAGATATATTTGTTTTATTTCAAACTGTGCACATTTTTAACATCGTAGGAAGAAATATCCCGGCAAAATAAAATAATGTAATGCCTTAAACACATCATCACAGTGCCACCGTCACTGTAATATATACACTCAACAAAAATATAAACGCAACACTTTTGTTTTTGCTCCCATTTTTCCTGAGATGGACCCAAAGATCCAAAATTCACTCCAGATACACAACACTACCATTTCTCTCAAACATTGTTCACAAATCTGTCCAAATGTGTGACAGCGAGCACCTCTGCCCCGCCGAGACAATCCACCCCACCTCACAGGTGCGCCACATCAAGATGCCGATCCGACATCATGACCAGTGCACAGGTGTGCCTTAGACTGCCCACAATAAAAGGCCACCCCGAAATGTGCTTTTTTTTTTTTTTGCTTTATTGGGGGTCTGGGGACTCAGAACCAGTCAGTATCTGGTGTGACCACCATTTGCCTCATGCAGTGCAACACATCTTCTTCACATAGAGTTTATCAGATTGTCAATTGGTCCACTCCTCTTCAAAGGCTGTTATGGATGTGCAAGATAATGCACGGCCCCATGTTGCAAGGATCTGTACACAATTCTTGGAAGCTGAAAATGTCCCAGTTCTTGCATGGCCAGCATACTCACCGGACATGTCACCCATTGAGCATGTTTGGGATGTGCTTGACCGGCGTATACGACAGCGTGTACCAGCTCCCACTAATATCCAGCAACTTCGCACAGCCATTGAAGAGGAGTGGACCAACATTCCACAGGCCACAATTGACAATCTGATAAACTCTATGCGAAGAAGATGTGTTGCACTGCATGAGGCAAATGGTGGTCACACCAGATACTGACTGGTTCTGAGTCCCCAGACCCCCAATAAAGCAAAAAAAAGCACATTTCGGGTTGGCCTTTTATTGTGGGCAGTCTAAGGCACACCTGTGCACTGGTCATGATGTCGGATCGGCATCTTGATGTGGCGCACCTGTGAGGTGGGGTGGATTGTCTCGGCGGGGCAGAGGTGCTCGCTGTCACACATTTGGACAGATTTGTGAACAATGTTTGAGAGAAATGGTAGTGTTGTGTATCTGGAGTGAATTTTGGATCTTTGGGTCCATCTCAGGAAAAATGGGAGCAAAAACAAAAGTGTTGCGTTTATATTTTTGTTGAGTATATGTAGTTGTAAGGGGTATAAATACCAAATGGGTCCTTTGAATTATAGCAATAGGGTGGAAAACGCTGATATGTGCAGTGGAGCTAGGTTTATGTGCTACATTTGCTGTGCTGATAAAGAATTAATCCATACATAAGCCGCACCTGATTATAAGCTGCAGGGTCCGAAGTGTGAGGAAAAAAGTAGTGGCTTACAGTCCGAAAAGTACGGTACATAGGTTAAAGATGCCCTAATCTATGTTACAATGTATTTTTCTCATCAAAAACATACCTGGAGTTATGTTTTGTTTCATTCACACATGAGAAGAACCTGCATATTTAGGCTGCATTCTCCTCTCAAAAAAAAACCCAAAAAAACACTCTGTACCACCTTTTGAGGTCGCATGGTGACTTCACTGTGTTTTTAAACTCCATACAACTTCACTAGAATAATTTGGATGATTTCAAACATGGAACTGCCAGTGTCTAATGAACTAAAAGTAAAAGGTAACTGTTAACTACATGACAACACAAGGTGGAACAGAGCATTTTGAGTGTTGGAGATGTTGACAGACTAATGATAAAGTATTGCTCCGACCTGTATGAATCAAACAAAACGCAGTTCCAGTTATATTTCTGAGGGGTAAACAAGAGTAAACTTTATGTAATATAGGACCTTTAATTCTACCTGCTTCAGAGTATTGCTTACAATTTTAAATACAGTATAGCTAATAAGATTCCTCATGTTCAGTCCTCTTCAGTCTACACAAATATTTTGACTTGTAGCATTGTTTTATAAAGATTTTTTTTTGCCATTTCTTATAATTATGTTTGTCCCTCTACTCTCACTTGTTCTTTTAGGCGAGCGCTTGGCCAAACCAGAACGAGGAAAGATGAGAGTTCACAAGATTTCAAACGTAAACAAAGCCCTCGACTTCATCGCCAGTAAAGGAGTCAAACTGGTGTCCATTGGAGCAGAAGGTATGTCGTGTTTTGCCATTCTGTGCCATATCATTCTGATATTATTATGACGTTATTATCTGGTTTTAAGTAACTAGTGCTGTGGAGGGGGAGATATATGCTTCCAACGTACTTTATTTTTATTCGCCACATATTACATCTAGACTTGGAATAGAAACTAATTTGATTTCATAAACTTTAATAGAATAATTAATTACATAGTTGCACAAAATTTTATTATTATTATACAAACATTATTGCTTGCAGTTATTATTATTGTGCCATTTAAATGCGATTTGTGAATGTGAATGTTTATAAGAATCACTTCTGCATCTTAGCAATTTCCCTAATCGCCTAATTATAATCCATGTAATTACATTTTACCTCTTTGGCTCCAGATGACAAAATTTGGTGCAGTTATGGCAGATTTTTTTCACAATTACTTTTAAAAACATGCGTTCTTACTGTGAGCGGGCTCGCCGCTTTACAGATCTGACCTGTAACTTGGCCTAGTGTTGTCATCTGCTTGTCACCATGGAGACAGATCAGTAAATGCTGTACTGTGGAACATTCTAGGCAAAGCAACAACATTTCCACACAGAGTACATCTTTACGGCATGAGCAGTTAATATGAAACAAACATTACCAGAGCCTAAAACACATGTCCCTCTTTGTTCTCCTTATCTATCAGTTGCCTTGTTTATCTGCCCCTGTCCGTTACCATGGCGCTGCTGTGTATTTAATGAGCCTTTTTCCACATGGCTCTCATCTGTAGTCTTTGCCTGACTGTGCACTTCCTGGTCTGTTGATCACATGACCGGCTATACCCATGGAGCTTTGTTCAGGGGATATCCTCCTGATTTCCTTTAAGACTTTGTGGAGTCGGTGCACTTTCACTCATAGAAACCTTTGTTAAATATTTGGGATGGCACTTGTCACTTGAGAGCTTGGGTTATGGGGAGTTCAAACTGTGATCTCCTAGTTTAAAGGGATATGCCACCCCCAGGTCAAATTTGGGCATCTTCCCACAGTCCAGAGACTAAAATAAGTGGTGGAAAGCGTTTTCCTGGTCACCCAGCCATTGTCCGAGCCTGTCGCCACTGACCGCCGCGGTATCTGCAGCTCCTCCGCGTTAGACTGGAGTCTAACGGCGCCAGAGAAAGATTTTGGCCAAAAGGAATTAATTTGCTCGATGCGTTTCCCAATTACTTTCTGTGTAGTGCGCATTCATATCGAGTGCAAATAAATGTACAAATCAACACGGAGAGCTTGCCTTGGTCATTTTGGGTGGGAACTATTTTTCAGTGCGGAACAATAAAGCCGAAGCACGCACCAGGCTGTGCAACAGGGGAACTCCCTTCCTGGTGCGTAACAGGGATTCCCCTGGCAGCGTGCTGCGTGCTTCGGCTTTATTGTTCCCACCCAAAATGACCAAGTCAAGCTCTCCGTGTTGATTTGTACATTTATTTGCACTCGATATGAATGCGCACTACACAGAAAGTAATTGGGAAACGCATCGAGCAAATTAATTCCTTTTGGCCGAAATCTTTCTCTGGCGCCGTTAGACTCCAGTCTAACGCGGAGTAGCTGCAGATACCGCGGCGGTCAGTGCTGACAGACTCGGACAATGGCTGGGTGACCAGGAAAACGCTTTCCACCACTTATTTTAGTCTCTGGACTGTGGGGAGATGCCCAAATTTGACCTGGGGGTGGCATATCCCTTTAAAGATGGACAATAGTTATTACAGTCTTCATTCGTCTTCATTTATTCCAGAATTTGTAGATTCACATCCAGATCCAACTAAATCTCTTGCCATCTTACTATAGCATCCACTGGTTTTCAGGTTAGGGTTAGGGTCTTGCAGTTTTAATGTTCAGCGTCACGATTTCACAATACTACACCAACATTTTTTTCATGATAATATTTAGATCAGGGGTCGGCAACTCGCGGCTCCAGAGCCGCATGCGGCTCTTTGATCCCTCTGATGCCGCTCAGTACATTGGTTCCTCATTTATCGTGGGGGTTACATTGTAAAAATAACCCGTGATAGGCTAAATCCGTGAAGTAGTCAGCTTTATATTGCGTGTATAAATATGCATGTATTTTACAGTTGCTCTGACTGAGGCGCCTGGCTCTGCTGCGCTGTTGCGGGTTTTGTTATAGTGAGAACGCTTCCGTGTGCTCTCAGGACTGGTTCCACCGCCTGGACTCCAGGTTCCACCAGTTTGTTCTGCGGAAACACTGCCGCTACTTCCCAACGTGCATTGACCACCCAGAGAAGTGTGCGCTCGGACATGTGCACCTGCACTCGTGGTCAAATTCGTGATAGAGCAGCATAACCGGTGCGACCAGCCCCAGGGTGAGACGCACGGCCGTCGCCCTTCTGGCATGTGCCGAAATGCCAGACCGCTCAGTCCGTCACTGCTTCAGAGTCACATTGCTCGTGATCACATTTAGATAAATTTGGCAAACTGAATGCATTCTGTAGGCCTACTGTACAGGACACACGGAGGAGAATGACTGACGAATCGGCAAAGGTCTACAGTCCCTTAGCCAATCAGGATGCAGAACACAATGCATATTGATACACTATTTAAAAAAATCTGCGAAACAGCGAGGGACCACTGTATTTAATTAAAATATATTTTATTTTAGTTTGTTCATTTTCAAAATGTAATTCTATGGCACAGAGACGTTAAAAAATGTTATATGCAGTGTTATTTCATTTTAAATTTCAAAAGGGTTTTGTGGCTCCCAGTGTTTTCTTTACTGTGTGAAACGGGTCCAAATGGCTCTTTGAGTGGTAAAGGTTGCTGACCCCTGATTTAGATAATAGAAAAAAGTTTCAAAGGTACTTCCCTACTCCCATTTTAGTTCAGTATTATTGGATTAGAATGCTGTGGTGTCACTGTCTTATACATATCTCATTAATAATAGTGTGATTTTTTTTCCCCTAATCATTTTCAAAAGTTCAAAGCTTTATTGTCAATTCTGCCATATGTGTTCAACATACAGTGAATTGAAATTTCGTTTCTCTCTGGCCAGGTAGTGCAAAAAAGACAGTGTACAGAATACAATATAAAGACAAAACACAACAAAAACTATCTAAGACAGAGATCTAAAGTTAAACTAAAGTCTAAGATCTAAAATCTTAAAGCAGTGCAACATAATAAATAAATACCTATATACAGATGTCCAAAAATGTGCAGTGGAAGGTACAGCAGTGAGATGGTAACGTGCAATAGAATGTGCATTGAAGTTAAAGTGATACTCCGGGATTTTTGACATAGGGTCCAATTTTCTAGTTAGCCAGCCTGTAGGATGTGTGTAGAGAAAGTTATTTTGCGATTTCATGCAGTCTTTGTAAAATCTGAGTTGGCTGTTGCTAAGCTAGCGAAAGTGAACGTCCTGCAGCTAGCCAGCCACTAAAATAGACATACCCAGTACAAAACAAACACCCAAACAAATCAGTTATTATGCCAGGGTATCGATTTAAATATCTGTGTTGATATAATAAGATTTTGAACGAAACGGACCTTGCTTCAAACGACTTAATTGACGCATATTGGGGGACTAGTTTCTAAGCAGCGGCGGAATTTTACTTCTCCCTCGTCAATTCATCAGCAGCAGTTGTCATTATTACAAAGAGTAGAGACTGGAGGCATGCATTACACACGTTGGTGAGTAACAGAAACAGGAGGCCTAACTTAGAAGATGTGAGTATAATCATCTCACTGATTTTGCAACTGGCCAAACGCTCCTACATTCAACATTTTTTTCTGGCACACCACTTACCGCATTGATAACTGGCCATTAGGTCCAGCAGGTCTAGGTCGTTTCTTCCAATTTATCTTTTCGACGCAGAAGAATGTCTCCAGTACGCCACGATTGAGATGGGGCAAGAAGTCCTGGTGCTCTGTTATGCAGACATCATTGGAAGTGCTATGGCCACCAGACACATCTAGACTTCGAAACGAAGTATCTAGCTCCAGCTCTTGCATTTGTGGGATAACTAAGTCCCACTCCCTGCAGCAAAAACATTCATCCTCGTTCTCCATAACTTCGCAATTTCGGCACTGACACCACCAATCCCCGGTTCTTCTGTCCCGGCTTTCTGCTGCAGCTTCAGCGGCGGCTGCATTTGCAGACGCGCTCTCTTGTTCTCTTGCTCTTTGTAAATCCATCTCTTTCAATTCTTCGTCCGTATACTCCGGCTCATACAAGTATGGTTCACTGGAAAAATGCAACTGCTCTTCCTCCTCATCAAAATAATCGGGCTCGCCAAACATTGCCATACTTTGAACAGGCTCCGTGTGCTCACTTTTACAGTTGCGAGGTTGCTAGTAAACAAACTATTAGAGCCGGTCGGATTGGGACATGCGGGTGATATCAATCCGCGGCTGTCAAGCTTTCAATGAGGAAGTACGAATTGCTGATGATGATCAAAGGAATACATGCTTGGTTTACTTCCTTAATCATTCTATCAACACAGATATGTACATCGATACCCTGGCATAATAACTGATTTGTTTGGGTGTTTGTTTTGTACTGGGTATGTCTATTTTAGTGGCTGGCTAGCTGCAGGACGTTCACTTTCGCTAGCTTAGCAACAGCCAACTCAGATTTTACAAAGACTGCATGAAATCGCAAAATAACTTTCTCTACACATATCCTACACGCTGGCTAACTAGAAAATTGGACCCTATGTCAAAAATCCCGGAGTATCACTTTAAGTATAAAAATAAATGTGCAACAGTAGTAATTCTAGTGCAATAACAGGAGTAAACAACAGTAGTAAAAATTCCAGTAGTAATGTGCAATAACAGTACAGCAGTAAAATTAAATTCCAGTAAAATTCCAGTAGTAAATGTAAATGTGCAACAGTGCAACAGTAGTCCTTAGCAGCAGTTTTTAAAGTGTCTAGAGTGATATGTCTTTTATGGAATACAGGTTATGCCAATATGGGGGGTGGGAGACGGGTAAGGTGAGAGTTCAGGTGAGAGTTCAGCCTCCTGACAGCCTGGTGGATGAAGCTGTTTGACAGTCTGGTGGAGTGGGCCCGGAGACTCCGGTACCTTCTCCCCGAGGGCAGGAGGCTGAACAGGCCGTGTGAGGGGTGGTTCGGGTCACCCACAATGCCGGACGCTCTGCGGGTGAGGCGGGTGTTAAAAATGTCCAGGAGGGAGGGGAGAGAGACACCAGCGATCCTCTCAGCTGCATTCACTATGCGCTGCAGGGCTTTCCTGTTCTGTTCAGTGCAGCTCTCGTACCACACAGTGATGCAGCTGGTCAGGACGCTCTCAATGGTGCCTCGGTAGAAGGTGGTCATAATGGGTGGGGGGGCTCCAGCTCTCCTCCTGTGGAGGAAATAGAGACGCTTCTGAGCCCTCTTTGCCAGTGATGTAGTGTTCGCTGTCGCAGGAGAGGTCCTCACTGATGTGCACCCCCAGAAATGTGGTGCCACTGTCAACCTGAGCTCTTGTAAATTAGTCAGATCCAGGTTAAACACACATGGCCCATGGTTTTGAACTTTGACCTGCATCACTTAACTGGCTTAACCTTTCATCTGAGTCAAAACTGCTCATATTACCATTCTCTGCTTCACTGTGCTCAGCAAATGTCTCAATAAGGATCACTGTTGGATAAATAGCCCTACTAGTATCATAGACTGCATATATAAATGGACTTAGCTAACCCGCTAGCTGCCGTGTTCAAAATAGAAAGTGTTCATGGGATGCTTCCGGCTTCATCGACTCCATTTGACTTTACTTTGTAAAATTGTCATCCCACTCTGTAACTGCTGCAGTGAGCCTAATCATTTTAGTCTTAAAATATTCATTTTTAACCCGCTCTACATGATCTTGGTGTTTTTATTTTGCTCTTTTTATACATAAATAAATTCATATTTCTATAATGTAGCTAGTTCCAAATTTACTCCTATAACTGCTAGTCTCCTGAGCTTCATTTGACTGGAGCCGAACGTTATGGGTGACGTCACACTCCTTTAGTCCACTTTTTTTTAATACAGTCTATGTTTAGTATGTTCAGATATCTATTGCCTTATATTTGTAGTCCAAACACAGGCAGATAATGTGAAGATGAAACCATTGTCTGACCTGCTGCAAAGTCCTGAAAATGTTCTCATAACAAATTCACAGATTATATCATTACTTAACATTGTGTACAGTAAAACATGTCAGCCTGCCTAGACGTTAATGCGAACTGTGTACATAACCTTCACTGAATACACTCTTATCCACAAATTGTGATATACAACTTTGAGACTGTGCAGTTTTTCAAGTTTTGCAGGGGTTGTCGTTTTTTGTGATTACTTATTTTCAGTGTTATTCCTCAAATTCTGTGGTAGTTCATTTAGTAAGTTTACACTATTTTATATATAATGCTGTTTCCTCAGCAAAAAACATACTCAGAGTTGTGTTTTGTTTCATTCACAGATATTAAACATGGAAATCCTGCATTTTTCTTCTTCTCAAACAGATAAAACTCTGTTCCACCTTGTGATGTCATATGGTTGTCATATGCCTATAGTTGGCAGAAATAAGATGCAATGTTTATTCAGCTTTATAGTAAACAAACCAAATGATAGGTGGATGACATGATTTTTTTTCTTAGCCTTAGGTCTGTTTAGTTTACCCCACTAATAAATGTAATACAATTGTCATCATCAAGCATCTGAAGACAGCAGAGGGAGAAAACAATGAGATCTTGTGGTTGTTTTGGCTGTTGCCTGGTTTTGGTCTTGACATGTTTAACCACTTGCAGATCCTTGTTCAACCCTACACACACATACCAGACAGATTATCCTTGTTCAGCCTCCTTCAGACAGGCCCACCCGTCTCTACCAGGGACAGTCCCATTGCAGCAGACGTATAGAGTCCCATGCTATTTGGGTTTGAGTTTGAAAGATGTATTGAGCCCCTGCACATTTTTTATGGATTGTTATTAAGTTGTTGTGGTTGATCATGAAATTAGAGTAAAACACAGTAATGAGTAAATATACACATACATTTTGATAACTACGGCATTTGCATCAATCACTGGGTAACATTGTAAATGCACTGAAGAATGTATGTCATGTTTTATATTTTCAAGTTTTAAAATAGATGGATAAAAACCAGTGGATGCAGAGAAAAGTGATTTCTTTTAACTTTAAGCATTCAAAACTGAGTCTCATTGAATACTGAATATGATTACAATGTACTATAGTACATTGATGCTTTTGTAAATGTTTTTTACCAAATGAAGGTTGAGATTTGGGAACTGAAGGCTTATAGACAGAGAATTTATGCATTTATGAACACATGCAATAAACTGCGGCTGGAAGATTAATTGCAATGAAATTGAAATTGCTATTTGAATGGAATGGATGGCAGAACATGTTCTGAAATGTGGTTCTTGTATTAGTTTTCAGTCTTTTTTCTAATTCTTGGATGTGTTTAAAATGTGAATGTGAATTACAGTGGTACCTCACCTTACGAAATTAATTCGTTCCAGAAGTGGTTTCGTAACGTGAAAAATTCGTAAGTT